>CM074077.1:6077500-6677500 GCA_037178815.1 Barbatula barbatula | reverse complement strand
CTAGATTTAAACTGACAGAGTGTGTCTGCCTCCCGGACAGTGCAGGGAAGACTGTTCCAAAGTTTAGGCGCTAGATAGGAAAAGGATCTGCCGCCTGCACTTGATTTTGAAATTCTAGGCATTACCAACTGACCGGACACCTGAGAGCGTAGTGCACGTGATGGACTATAATACGATAATAAGTTCTCTCAAGTAGTGAGGAGCTAAACCATGCAAGGCTTTATAGGTAATAAGCAAGATTTTAAAGTTTATTCGATGCTTTATAGTTAAGGTTGACAGAACCAGGCTAATATGCTCATACTTTTTTGTACGCGTAAGAACTCGAGCTGCCGCATTTTGGACCAGTTGGAGTTTTTGTAATAGGCCTGCAGGGCAACCACCTAATAGTGCATTACAGTAATCTAGTCTTGCTGTCATAAAGGGACGATTGTCAGCTGGAGTGCCCATGAACTCCAGTAGAGGGCACTCCACACAGAACTCCATTTCCCAGAAACCCATGCTAACCGCCACCAGGTGTCTTATATCACAGACAATCACCACCAGATGATTCCCATTACCACCTCACTATATATACTGTGTTCAGACTCTCATTCAGGGTGACTTGTTTAGCCAGTCTGACATTTCTGAGCGGTTCCCTGTGTTTATTACTTACGTGTGTTATCTTGGACTGTTTATTAGGGATGGGCAAATGAAGCCTCATGAAACAATGAGGCTTTCCCCTGAATGTTTCGGGAAAAGATTCGAAGCATCAAGAGTGTCGAGAACAGCGCCATCTGGTGCTTATTTCAAATAATGCACCCAGAAGCCTGTGGAAGAAGCTCTGTCAGTTAACGCAAACACAACACACTCCAGTTTCATTGTTATGTTCAAATAAAAGCTCCTTGTCACATACCAGGCATCTCACCTTCTGAAAAAGGTCATATGAAAGTAAGAAATTACATACAACAATAAAATAAGTTAAATATTAAAGAATAAATTTATATATACATTCATTTTATATAGTATATATATATAGTTTTTTTTCAAATTGTAATCTTTTTTAATGCATACAAACATTGGAAGCTGTAAAGTCAAAATATTCCTAGATTGGAGAAATCTTTCTTTTTTAGCTGTGCCATTGCTGCCTTACAAACCCTTCACCAAATACCAACACCAAATTACCTAAAAAACAAAACAAAATAAAAACATTTACAAATCAGCTGTCAAAATTGCAATTCAACCTAAATAAAAACGTTATGAACATGTTTTATAAACACCATTATTGAATATACCTACTTGTTTATTTATAATATACATTTTACATGCAGAATGACATCTTTTTATAATGATGATATGAGCTGTTCACAGCTTTAAACTATGACGATCTCAGTCTTGTTTTTGACAACTTTAATGGATCTTTCAGTGGTACTGTTTCAGCACATGAGATGAAGAAGAAAGGAATTAATGTGGAAAAAAACATAAGCGCTTTAACAAACTTGTTCGCTCATTGCATTGTTATGTGTGAGTTTGCTGCGTCTGACTACGCAGCGCTTCTTAAAGTATAATGTGTAGGCTAAGCTTGCTTTTATCAACAAAAACACGTGATGCAATACAAACACGACAACCATATCGTGTGGACATTTATATAGACAGGCTGCTTAATGAGTGGGTTTTTCATTTTGCTTTGCGTGAGGTAAAATTCGCTTGTTCCGTGGCCTACTTTAGAAATGATCACGATCTATAAGATTCGCTTGAGAAGTAGACTGTGGATGTCTTTTGGAATCGATCACGCCATAAAATCATCAGATTGCAACACTAAAAAGCAGAGTACTTGAGGCGTACTCAATCAAATACACAGTACTATTCCGTGGATACCCGCGGACGCGGATTCCGTCTGGCGCTGCCAATAAGGTACAGCATTGTAAAATTAAGAATGTTTAGATCAGGGGGCGAGGCTTGCCATTTTTGCCTAGTTTGAAGACTAGGCAGATACTCTCTGATGAATCTGGACCAGAATTGGTCTGCTAAGATCTGAGAATGCCTCCAGCGTCTTTTACTCAACATCTCTACTTCTGGATACACCACTAAAGGGAGTGACATATCTGGCCGCCCCATGAGGAGACTATTTGGTGTCACTGGGTCCGTATCGGCCACATCCGACGACACGTATCCCAGGGGTTTTGAGTTTAGGATGGCCTCCATTTCAAGTAAGACTGTTGTCAGGACTTCTTCCGGGATAGGTTGGGAACCGAGAACCGTGTACAAGGCCGATTTTACAGATCTTATTTCCCTTTCCCAACTTCCACCGAAGTGTGGGGCCGAAGGGGGATTGAAGTTAAATCGGATTCTTTGCCGGGCTAACTGACCCTGAAGCTCCGGGGCCATCGTGGCATAGGCTTCTCGCAACTCCCGTTCCCCTCTACGGAAGTTTGATCCTTTATCTGACCATAATTCGACCGGCGTTCCTCTCCTTGCAACAAACCTTCTGAGAGCCATCAGGAAGGAATCTGTACTCATACTAGGGAGGATATCCAAGTGTACAGCTCTTGTTGTTAGGCATTTGAAGAGAATACCCCAGCGTTTCTCCGTTCGTCTTCCAATTTTGACCAGTAGAGGTCCAAAGCAATCCACCCCACTAGAATGAAATGCAGGTTTATGCAATTGTAGCCGTGCCTTGGGTAGATCGGACATTCTGGGGATTGTGGGCTTGGCTCTCCATCGTTGACACTCCAGATAAATCTGCTGGAACCGCCGAATGGCTTCACGACCTCCAATCCAATAGCACTTATTTCTGCGAACAATCGCTCTGAACCAGAGTGGTGCAATTGCTGGTCATAATGGTGGATGATCAACCGTGTGACTGGATGTTTAGGGTCTAATACAAGAGGATGTTTAATGGAGGGGTCCACACCAGTGGCTCTTCTCAAACGTCCTCCAACTCTGATCAGGCCATTAGCTGGTTCAATTTCAGGGGCCAGAGTGACAAGGCGACTTCCGGACCTTATAGACTTCCCAGCTGTTAGCCGTTGGTAATCCTCTGGAAAGGATTCCTGCTGTACTTTCTTAAGAATGATGACCTCAGCTTGGCGGTAGTCATCAGCATCGGGGGGAGTGCCGGTAGCATGTTTTTTTCGAACCTCTAAGGCACTGCTATCCAGTAGTTCTTGCCAGATGTTGGAATTCCATCCACTGTAGTTACATAGGTTTGTGACACCACAAAAGGCAGACTTTCGCAACTCAACATTTGCCTCCTTGGTCTCCACGTTGGGAAGTTTCGGCCAACCCTGGGAATCATCAAGTAGGAAAGTAGGTCCCTGAGTCCATCGGTTCGGGACTGTGAGGTAATGAAGGGGTTTCCCTTTCGTGAGGTCATCGGCCGGGTTATCCAGAGTGTTGACGTAACGCCAAGAACACTTCTCTGTCAATTCCTGAATTTCAGCGACTCTGTTGCCTACAAAGACTCTGTAGCGACAAGATTCCGATGCCAACCACATGAGTACTGTGGTAGAATCTGTCCAAAGAAACGTAGTCTGAATGGGTAGGGTCAACTCATTTTCAAGGAGCTTGGATAACTGAGCAGCGACTAGGCTTCCGCAGAGTTCCAGTCTCGGGATGGAGTGAGATCGTTTGGGAGTTACTCTGGAGCGAGCTAGAATGAAGGAGAGATGATGTTGACCTTTCTTATCGGTTGTCCGGAGGTAGGCTACCGCTCCGTATGCCTGTTCCGAGGCATCGGAAAAGATGTGTAGCTCATGATATTCTGTCTCCAACATGACATCAGGAGGAACATAAGGCCGTGGAAAAGTAATCTGAGGAAGATTCTGCAATTCATCCTCCCAGGTGTTCCAGGAATGGAGGAGTTCAGGTGGTAGGTTGGAATCATCCCACCCTCTTTGCTTATTCCACAGCTGCTTAATTATAACCTTCGCTCGGGTGGTGTATGGAAGAAGCAACCCCAGTGGGTCGTATTGGGTAGCAAGAACCTTATAAAGGTTCCGCAAGGTTGGAGTCTCATAGATCACTGGTCGGTGTTTGTAAGACAAAGTGTCTGCTTGCCAGTTCCAGCTCAGTCCCAATGTTGATTCAGGGACCTCTGTCTTCTCCTGTGTTAGCCACAGTTCCACACTGGTAGCTCGGGCCTCACAAGGTAAATGGCTTATCACAGCCGGATCATTGCACGCCCACTGCCGAATGTCAAACCCAACTCTGGAAAGAATACTCCTTAGTCGATCAATCACATGCCGAGCTGCATCTGCTGTAGGTAGGGTTTGCAAACAATTATCGACGTAGAAACATTTCTCTACTGAGAACTGAATGGCTTCATCGCTCAAAGGGTGTTGTTGTATCTGCCGTTGGAGTGCATGGACGTAGCACAGCATGGACTTGAAGTCGTACCAAATGGCAGCACCTGCCACTCAAAGATCTTGGGGGCCTCGGCCATTTTTAGGTCCCGCCATAAGAAACGAAGCAAAGGTTGATCTTCAGGAAGAAGACGTACCTGATGGAACATCGCTTTGATATCCCCACTTATGGCTATTGGACGTTCCCTGAAGTGGATAAGGACACCCAGCAACGATGCCCCAAGGGTAGGTCCTGGTAACAGGTGCTGATTAAGGCTTTGGCCCTGGAACTGATGTGAACAGTTAAATACAATGCGGAACTTCCCATTATGACTGACAATGTGGTGGGGAATGTACCAACATTCCGCAGGTTCCGGAATGGAGCTGCTGACTTCCTGAACCGCTCCAGAATTCAAGAGTTTTTTATCTCCTCTTTATAAACCTCAGCCTTCATTGGGTCCTTTAACAAACGCCTCTCTACACTACGGAGGGTAGGTAGGACAGACTCCTTGGGCGCCTTTAGCATAGGCATGTCACTTCGACGGAGTAAGGGTGTAGCTTACCGATGAATAGCTGCCAACTTCGGGTTAAGAGTCTTGCGTTCTAGCAGCTGGAGCGCTTCTTGATCCTGCCTGGACCTAGTGGCCTCTTTGCCTGCCTGCTGGGGAACAGTATCCAGCTACCACAACCATTGTACATTCTGAAAAAGTTCATCCTGAACTGAGATGACAGAAGTTAGGAAACGTTGTGCCGTGAGAGGCCGCCCCATGGAGGGTGTAGGACCCTGGAGTGTCCATCCTAATCGTGTGTGAACAGCTGCCGGCCCACCTTGGGTTCCCCATCGAATAGGCTCTATTGGAGTGATCAGATGAGGCTGATCGGATCCGATAAGGAGCAAAGGCTGGACCTCAGTCATGGTACGAATAGGAAGGCCCTGAAGATGTCTGTACTTTCTCTGTAACTGTTCTACTGGATAAGACTGATGTGACAAGGTAAGGCGTTCTGCAGAAAAGGCATGGTTAATCTGATATGTCGTCCTTGGTTTACAGCAAGGGGAGATCTGGAAAGAGATGGCTGAACCGTGAAGGACTTGAACATCATCTCGTACCGTTCTCAGTGGAAGATCTTCAGGGATACCATGGATGCCCTTATTTCTGAACTGCCGGGGGTAGTAGAATACCATCCATCGTCGAGGAGAGCAAAGGTGTCCAAAGTACGACCTTCATAATGCAGATTAACAGGAACCACCTTTAACATAACTCGACTTCCTATGAATGGTTTATCCAAGTAGAATCGACTAGAAGAGGAACTTGTTAGGCAGCTCTTTTCGGCATTGGCTGAAGTCTCAAGGGTGCGACTAACATTCACCTCATGAAGGGGGCGAAGATGAGTGCCCTGACAGAGATTGCATGGCTTCTTTTGTCACACTGGGCAGCATGATGGGTTCTGGCGCAACGCCAGCAACGGTTATTATTACGAATCCATGCCTTGACCTGGTCGGGACTGAGTAGGGCGAAGGAGGCACATTGGCTGAGGTAATGTTCAGTTTTATCACAAAAGGGACAATAACGTCTCCCCTTGGCCGGTTTGGCTTGTAAGAGGGTGCATTTCCGAGGAACATGAGCATCTACTACAGGTTCTCCAACTCCATGCAGAATGGTTACAGTTTTCTTCCTGAAATCTGGCTTAGTCGCCGATTTGTCTTGCTGGCCTTTAAAGGTTGGCTCTGAATCATAATCATGGCACCAGGTTTCGTAACGCAGCCAGTTCGAAAAGGTCAACCAGGTTAGGGACAGTTCCAGGCTGGCGGAACATATAACGGCGAAAGTCCGCTCTCTGCTCAGGGGGGAGCTTACTCAGAAGGCGAGCAACATGGGACCCACAACTTAGCTCCACTTCACCTTCGAGACCTAAGGTGTTTAACAGACCAACTAATGACTGCACCTGGAGTGTGAATTTCTGGAAGGCGGCATTATCACCCCTCCTTACGTTAGGACTCTCCAGGACCATGGCTATCCTCCTTAAAGCCAGCTGATGCGGTTGGCCAAATTTATCATGTAGAGCGGCCAAAGCCGCTGTTTGGACTGGTGCGTGTGTTACCGGTAAGGGTGAGACCTCAGGTGTGAACAGCTCTCGAAGCTCTTCAGGCGTAGGCGGGGGAGGAAGTCCATATACAGCTGGGTCATAAATCCGCACAGAGCGTGGTTCCACAGCGGGATAAACAGAAGGATGCCCCCATGTCTGGGACATTACTGGCTGGTGAGTAATAACTCCTCTGTCAGACATGCTAAGGGTGTTCATCCGAGCAGCCAGATCGGCCTCTGGCCATGGTGGAGGTGGTAAATCAGGAAAGGTGTCATCTTCCGCTAAAGCGGTGGATTCATGAGGCCTGGCTGGGGCATTAGAAAACTGTGATACAACCTTTGCGGAAAGGTTCGGGTTCCTGCTTTGAGTGAGATCAGCTTTCAGGGAATGAGCCACTTTGATTACTCCCTGACCTCTGAACGGGCTTCCTTTAGTTCTTTCAGGTCTTCCTGGTAGGCCTGATGAGTCTGCATAAGGTGTGCTTGTACTCGATGAACGTACTGTAGCTCCCTGTCGTACACCGATGAGGTAAATTCAGCTCCATGGGATACCTGTGGGCAGTCGATTAGTGGAGAAGGCTCATAACTAGAAGGCTGTTGCATTGGGTATCCAGAGCAGACCAGGTCACCACCAGGGGGGGGGTAGCACAGGACCAGGGCGATGATGAAGGTGTTTGATAAACAGGTGCCTCCCAGGTAGATTGGATGTCACGCTCCGTTACAGGTCTACCTCCAAAATACTGCACCTCATAATGCTGCAGGTGAGCTGGGGTACGTGTATGGCGCTTGGGGCGAGCCCCTCTCATAATCTCTTCATTAGAATCCATGATATCAGAAGGGAATACTCATTCGGCTCGAAGGACCATTTGTTATAGAGGTTAGGTTTGATGGCATGAAATCGAGTAAACCCCCCTGGGTGCCGGTCCGAGCACGAATAACGAAGAGACAGGTTGGTAAGTTTCATGTACTGTATTGGAGGCAGATGGATATTCTGAATCTCAACAATCACACTGTATCCTCACAGGCAGAGGTATTCGTTTAGTCTAGAAATGAAAAATACAATAAATGATTAATAAACTAAATGGTTCTTAATAATGCAGTGATCACATTTACATCAATGCAGTTGTCATCAATAATACTTTTAGGTGCACATTTCTATCAACAGGAGTTATCAAAAAAGGCTTATCTAAGTAAACAGTTAAATGCACCGAAACAATAGTGTCACGTTTATCACGAATAATATGCATGGTATACATAATGAACAGAATATAACAGAACACAAATCATTACAGCATTTATTAGCAAGGCCAATATTATTTACTCTTTAACAGTGTAATAATTAACTGAATTAACAACAGGTTAAATATATCCCGATTGGGAAAACAAATATATAAACCGATCAGCACAGGTCTGGCATGTCCTGGCGAAACCTAAAGTAAATAATATAACGCGCATCACCAAGACATAATATCAAATCGACTTACTTCTTTTCTTAATGACTAATACCTTGAGGATACACTTGCAAGACGATCAAAACATAAACTTAAATATGGATGTAATAAAGTGCGTTAGATGGGAAGGAAGGAGGTGGGAACCGGCGGACATTCAAATAAAACTTTAATTAAACATAAACAAACAATAAACACGGAAGTAGCCGACAGCCACCTCACGGTAGACTGCCGGCCATAAAACATACAAAAACTAAACACAGTTTCGGGCCCGGTCCTCTCTCGTCAACAGTCCTGCCGAACATCCATTTAAGCTCCCAATCTCCTCCGTGATAAGATGCGGGACCGGTGCGTGCACAGCTGCTTGCACTTATCACTCACGCCACCGGCCCCGCGTCACGGCTCTCGTCCCGCCTTCCTCACCACATACCCCCATCACCCCTTACAGGCCGGGGGGCACCACCGAGACTGTACCTACTCCCCCCCCCCGGGGAGCCAGTCTCGGAGTCCGCGGCGCCTGGGGGTATGCACCGGCGAGACGAAAGAACGGAGACGGGAGCCCCCGGAGCGACAGGGACGAGAGAGGGGAGAGAGGAAAAGAAAAAAAAATTGTCCGGTTCCCTGACAAGCTGTCGCTCGGTCCTCAGCCAGCCGAGAAACTCTTCCTCGCGGTGCCATGCGATGGTACTGGACGCTCGGTGGACGGCTCGATCCTCCTCCGCCCCCTGGCGGCCGGCGATGGCCCTCCAGCTGAGGGCAGCTGGTCCTCCGTTCCCTGCTCCTCCCCATCATGGCGGCTGGCAGCAGGCTCGGCCCACAGCGAACGGGCCTTGGCTCCCTCCTGGACGGCAGCCACCCCACCTCGACCCAGGAGCACGGCAGCGAGGTCCTCGTCCCATCCGACTTCTTGATCCAGCACCACCGCCTCGGGCAGCCAATCGCGGACTTCCCCCGTCCGCGCTGCGCGAACTCCTCAGCACCGCGATCACCCTCGGCAGCGAGGGCTCTTTGACAGCATGTCCCTCCTTCCTCCCGGGTTTCGGCACCAATGTAATAAAGTACGTTAGATGGGAAGGAAGGAGGCGGGAACCGGCGGACATTCAAATAAAACTTTAATTAAACATAAACAAACAATAAACACGGAAGTAGCCGACAGCCACCTCACGGTAGACTGCCGGCCATAAAACATACAAAAACTAAACACAGTTTCGGGCCCGGTCCTCTCTCGTCAACAGTCCTGCCGAACATCCATTTAAGCTCCCAATCTCCTCCGTGATAAGATGCGGGACCGGTGCGCGCACAGCTGCTTGCACTTATCACTCACGCCACCGGCCCCGCGTCACGGCTCTCGTCCCGCCTTCCTCACCACAATGGAATATAAAACTTCTGCCCCAGCCGACTGCCGGAGTAGGATCGCAGCGCTACGTCAACACTGACTACTAGATAGAGCTTGAACTGTTACCATAGCAACGATTTCAACTTAAGAGTCCGTCTCTGTGGAGGCTTTATAACATCTGTAGTGTTGATAAGAATAACTGAAGAAAATCGACGCTACGGTACATCAAGAGGCTCAAAAACATTACTAAAAGAAAAACACACTTGTATCTGCCGTAACACAACAGTGTCATAGCGACATCTTGTGGACAACCCAGAACACTGCCCTACATCCACCCCTTCTTTAAGTGATGGTGTCCCAGCCATCAAATTAACAAAAACTCAAGCGTGGTCTGATCTATGACAATCAAAACAATAAATGTATAGTACACAGTGTGTGTAAATTGTGTGTGTGAGGTAGCTAGCTGTTATCAGGGTGCATGCAGCATGGCTCTGCGAATGTTCTGCTGTTCCTTTTATTTTTAGCCTTTAGCCACACCTTCCTCCCTCTTTCTATCTTTTGGATGTCACTCTCCAGCTCCAGAACTTGGGATTCGAGTGAGAGTTTAATCGGGGGATGCGGTTTCTTTTTGGGTTTCTCCTTAGAGGGATGGGCACTTGAGTGGAGGTGGCCCCATTTCCGGTCATAGCCACTCTCTCTCTGTCACCCGTTTCTTCTTTCCACATGTCAGCCCCTTCTGTGCTTATTTGCTCCCCCTCTTCATCGTCTGCTCCAACCTGGGCTCTGTCCACAGCCTCCTCTGAACCATCACTCTCTGTTACCTCTTCGCCTTTCCATTCAATTCCTGCCCCACTTATCTCATCCTTTGACTCTCCATCTTTTACGATATCTCATTCCTCCCGCTCCACTGGAAGAAACATACACTGTGTCAAGAGGTTTCTATGCAACACTCTCTCTGGTCCTCCATTCTCTGGCCGCACCACATACACAGGCAAACCTGGTTGCTTCTTGACCACAACATATGGGCGTGCCTCCCAACGATCTCTCAACTTCTGCTTCCCCTCCACATGACAGACCTTGACTAAGACTCTATCTCCTGGACTGAAGTCTTCACTCTTAGCTCTTTTGTCATTATACTTTTTCTGTTGTCCTTTCACCAGCTGAGATGTCTGATTAGCCAGGGCATAGGCCTGCATCAGAGAGTCATACAGGGTCTGGACGTATTCGCTGTATTTTTAGATTAGATTAGATTCAACTTTATTGTCATTACACATATACAAGTACAGTGTAACGAAATGTAGTTTAGGTCTAACCAGAAGTGCAATTAGCAAGTGCAGGATATACAGTTAGAATAAATACAGAATACAATATTGATAAAATATTATACAGTTATGAAAATATTTTACAGTAGGTATGTACTATGAACAATATATAGAGATGACTATATTAACACTATGAAAATTAATGTACAGGTGGATATGAGCAGATAATAATTTAGACTAAACAATAGTGCAAGTGATTAAGTGTGCATAGATTATTGACATTAGCTGTTACAGTTGCAATGCAATAGGTGAGTTAATGCAGTTGTGGAAGTAACAGTGCAGTGGATGAGTAATGCAGCTATTAAAGTTACGGTGCAGTATAAGCGTTAATATTAGGTTGCAGTCCAGAAGATGAGTTGATGCAGTTAATTAGGTTACAGTGCAGTAGATTAGTTAATGCAGTTATTGAGGTTACAGTGCAATAGATGAGTAGATGCAGTTAATAGAGTTACAGACAGTAGATAAGTTAGTGCAGTTATGAAAGTGGTCCATTAGTGCAAATGAGCATATTTTAGATGTGCAAGTGAGCAGTATAGAGTGTATTCACTCGGCTGGTCCGTTTTGGGGGACCCGAAGACGAGGTCCACTGGAAGCCTTGGATGCCTGCCGAACATGAGGTAGTAAGGGCTGTATCCAGAAGAGTCATGTCGCGAGCAGTTGTATGCATGTGTCATGGCATCCCCATACTCATGGCACCGGGGCTTCAGGCGCGGCTCGAGTGTTCCCAGCATGTTCATCAGGGTACGGTTGAATCTTTCAGTGGTCCCGTTGCCCTGTGGGTGGTAGGGTGTGGTGTGGGGGCACTGACGTTGGCTGTGGGAGTTTTCCTAAGGCAGCACCTTTCACACTGTCCGCACCAAGCCTTGATCTCCTGGAACATTCTTGGCCAGTAAAATCTTTCCCTTATCATCTGTAGTGTCATCTCGAATCCCAGATGCCCTGAATCATTGTAAAAGGCTATTTTGATGGTTTCACTCAGCTTTTCAGGCAGTATTAGTTGCTCCACCAACCCTTTTTTACAGTCTCTGATGCTACGGTACAGGATTCCTTCTTTTACTACTAGCCTCCTCCATTCTTTTAAGACGAGACCCCCCGTGGCTCCCACTTTTATCCTCTCGCTGTGGCTTGGTTTGTGGTTTCTGCTTTTAAAGTGGAGGATGGGACCGATTACTCTGTCTTCCTTCTGCCCCGCTCGAAGCTCCTGTATGGTCATAGCAGGCAGTGCCTCCATCCCCACATCCACATCTCTTCATTGGCCTCCTGACCGCTTTCAGGTTCCTCTTTGCCAGCTGTATCCTCGCCTGAGAGCTCCTCAGGCTCCAGGGTGATTTGTGCCTCCTCATATCTCAGTTCACCAGTCCTCAACTGCTGCGGGCATGACTGCAGTGTCTCCGCCACCTCCTGGTTGGACATATGTGATAGAGCATCAGCGTTAGAGTTATCCTGCCCCCTCCGATACTGGATGTCAAAATCAAATATGGACAGATGAGAAACCCAGCGCTTTATTGGAAATGGCTGGTCAGGCCCCAGGCTTTTCTGGGTCCCTCTTTTCTTCTTTTAAGGGTCACCAGAGGTAAGGGGGTATAACGGAGCAGCCATGTTCGAGTAGCTCTTCACGTACCTCCTATAATAACCCGAAAAACCCAAAAACCGCAGCACCTCCATACGATTAGTAGGCCTCTCCCAATCCTTGACCTTGTTGATCTTCTCTGGGTCTGTCCTGATGCCCTGCGCAGACACCAAGTGACCCAAGTATTGCACTTCCTTCCTCACAAGCTGGCACTTGGACGGCTTTAGTTTCAAGCCATGCTCCCTAAGCCTATCAAATAGGCTCCATTTCCATTAATAACCGCCTCACATCTTGCCACTGGGAAGGGGGTATTTTGCGGTATGGCAGTCGGAAAGGCCTCAGGTCAACCAGGGGAATCTCATGGTGTACTGTTGTGGTGTGACCGTAGTCCATACGATGTTGGGAAAACACATCTGCATTCTGGTCCAGCATATCCCGAAGTAGCGCACGTTGGTCCTCACTTTCCACCGCTGCTTCACTAAGGTCAACCCCACAGCTAGTCACTACTTGGTTTAGACTGAGACATGCCCCTCTGCTCCCAGCTTCACTATGCTTTTTATCTGGAAACTCTACCACCTTGTCCACCAGGACTGCATTGGCCAGACTTGTGTGTCGTCTGATCGTAATGACTCGCTGGGAAAGATTCATCACTCTAACTGGAGCACAACCTCTTTTTACATTAGCAAGCACTTTGGCCACCAAGACCTCCTGGGGGAGTTGCGAGGGGGGATGGGCTTCAATCATTTTTTCACAGCACGGCATCTGTAGTGTTGATAAGAATAACTGAACTTAAGTTTATCCAATAAAGTAAATTCGATGCACATTAAATTTCACAACAACCTCTCGTTGTTACACAACCATACCTAGCTTAGCATCAACCACCCCGTATTAATCAAACTCAAAAGATAAGACAAAAAAAAAACATTTTAACTCCCCACATTACTCCGCTTTTAGTTTAGAACACAACATATCTAAATAGACAGAACTTAAGAGTGATAACAAAGATTCTTTAAATATAAATTTCCGCTACTATTAACACGTCTTACCTGTAGTGTTGATAAGAATAACTGAAAAAAATCAACGCTACGGTACATCAAGAGGCTCAAAAACATTACTAAAAGAAAAACACACTTGTATCTGCCGTAACACAACAGTGTCATAGCGACATCTTGTGGACAACCCAGAACACTGCCCTACATCTTGATTAACTTTCAAAGTATAGTACTCTCCTCACGAACCCTTCAACCAGACTGAGCCAACAAGGACTCGTTAAGTAAGATCTGGGGTTCGAACCTTCTGACATGCAAAGCGAAACGCACACGTGATTGGACAGAAAGTGAGGCTTCATTTGTCATAGATCACGTGAAACCAATCGGAACCAATCTTGGAAACCAATACACACCCCGATACGGGGCTTCACTAGAAATTGTGTCACATTTGCGATACGCACCTCGAAGCTTCAGTGTCATACGTAACATCACTAGTGTCTTGTCAGTCCGTGTCCGTGTCCTGTCAGTCCATGTGTCCGTGTCTATTTTAAGTCTTTGTATAGTGTAGTTAGTCTTAGTCCTGTCTTATGTATCCATGTTTTTTTATGTTACCCCCACGTGGGTCTTTGTTTTATTATTTATTAAATATGTTAACCCCTTGTAACCGCTGTCTGAACCTGGGTCCTCTGTCCGTGTCTCACCACCCGAGTTCATGACAAATTGTTTTAAATATTTTTTCAGGTTGTCATTATTACAATTGTTGCTTTTATTTATAAAATATTTATAATTAATTAGTTTGTTTTAATTTCTATTTATGAGAAGAACATGTTATATTTAGTTAACAAAAATATTTTGGGTATTTTGTGGTTATCTATTAATCTGTCTATTCGATGATTATGGTTAGACGTATTGAATTTTCACTGACAGCCCAAATTCAGCCTTGTTTTAGCTTAGAGACCCAAATTCACTGTCTATTAGACGTCTACGTGTATTCGTTTAATAGCGGTCTATTTGATGACTAGTCTATTCTTAGGTAATGATTAGATGTCTAACTTTTCACTGACAGCCCAAATTTAGCCTTGCTTTAGCATAGGGCTGGGTTTAGACGGCTAATAGACGTCTTTTAAACCGAAAATTGCTTGCTGGGAATTGGTGCACGCGCCATATTGCTTAACATTGCCACTATCAGAAAGGAGAGGACCCCTGTGGTGGGGTGCAGTCTGATGATGACCTCCAGCCAGTGCACTTGGACCAACCTAGTGGCAGAGCTGCACGGGACAGAATTGTGGAACACCATTTTTTTTAATTGAATAAAAAATAAGACAAATATGCTTAGTTTCTTGAGTTTAATTTAAAAGATTATTTTAAAAAAATAGCCAGCAAGTCATATTTTGCCTGCAATAAGAGAAAGATATGTGAAGTCAGCAATACTACTATGTGTGAAATAGTGCATTAGCACTTACTCTGAAGGTCCTTTTGAAGCAACTCTATCTCCAGTGCAATTTTTCTTTCACGTTGTCGAGTTAAATTTCTCCTCTTAATTTCTCTTTTTTCACCTCAAAATACTCTCTTTTTTGTTTAAGATGCCGCTTGTATAGGGAACGGGTGTCACCCTGTGTAATTTTGTGAAAAAAGCGGTCAAAACATGCCTTATGCAACAAAAGTAAAAGTACAACACTGCCTACCTCTGTATCAGTTATTTGTGCAGACTGTTCTGTAAGCCTTTCTGTAGACCTTTCTCTAGGTGTGGACTCCTGCAACTCATGTTGCAGACAGAAAGAACAGTTATATACAAATTAGGGTAAAGTTATTTATGCACTTACAGGTTCTTCCTCCAAAGGACAGTCATCTGAGAGGGTTTCTTCACAGGACGTACAATGGAAATAAATGGGTGCAAAGTGTTGCACTCTTCCCTTTTGATGAAAAGTACACAACTAACTGCATATGCTTCAGCCACCACTTGCTTGGGAACATGAAGACGGTGGGGAGTGCAAGTTCACCACCTGGTACCGAAAGGGAGTGGTGGGAACTTTGGGCACGTAGCCAGGCTGGGGTCTCAGGATCACATGAGTCATCGGGCCCGAAATCTAGGCAATCAGTGGACACGGAAAATGCTTGTAGGTCCCCAACCCTCTTTAGATTAGATTAGATTCAACTTTATTGTCATTACACATATACAAGTACAGTGTAACTAAATATAGTTTAGGTCTAACCAGAAGTGCAGTTAGCAAGTGCAGGATATACAGTTAGAATAAATACAGAATACAATATGAGAGAATATAATACAGTGGGCATGGATTATAAAAATATTTTGCAGTAGGAATGTTGTATGAAAATATGACATATACTATGAACAATATATACAGATGGCTATATACTATGAACTGGCTATATAGCTGGCCTCTTGATAGATAATAGAGGCCAGCAGGAGAGAGGCCTCTCCAAGGGGCTCGAAAGGGGGCCTCTGAAGGCCCGCCAGGACCACATAGAGACCCCAAGAAGGTACAGAGCGCGTACGAGGCAGATTCCCCTAGGGAACCAAATGATCAGGTTATGCTGATCATGTAATAAATAGTTGACAAAATGCACAATTACGCGCATTGGTGGATTCTAGAGACTCCAACAGACATACAAACACCGGAGCTGTCTGACACAGGAGAAGACGAGTATCGAGATGATTATCACCCGCCAGACAGTGATGGTGAAAGTGATTCAGAAATCGGAACTTTGTCCGAGGAGGAATCAAGTGATCTAAGAAATGATTTGGCAAAATGGGCTGTAAAAATGATGAGCTGCTCTTGGTGTTATGTAAACATGGCCACCGGCTGCCAGAAGATGCCAGAACCCTGTTAGGAACTCCACCTCAAATAGAAGTCAGGGATCTATGTGGTAGCCAATTCCTCTACTTCGGTGTGGTGACGGGACTTTTGAAAATGTGCTCACAGAATCCCGATTTCTTTTCAACAGAAAATGCCTAACAGCATTACTGATTACACGTCTATTTTTTTAACAGAACTGAAGGCACTCCAACAACATGAAGTTGAGTTCCAAAATGGAACATTAAATGTAAAAGTGAATGCTTTCATTTGTGATGCCCCAGCGAGAGCATTCCTAAAATGCATCAAGTCACACAATGCCCACAGCAGCTGCGAACGGTGCACCATTGAAGGACATTATGTAAGTCACAGGGTTGTATTCAACCACCAGTTGCAGGAGAATATTGATGCAAGAAAAGAAGATGACTTCATTAAACAGGCATATCCCATCCACCAAACAGGTTGCTCACCCCTGATCCCTGCATACAACCTTTTGTGCTGGACTATATGCATGTTGTCTGCCTAGGGGTTGTCAGACCATTGCTGAACTTTCTAAAACTGGGACCTGAAGAGTGTGGGCTGTCCTCAAGGCAAATTGGAGAAATTTCAGCTGCCAAGAGAATTTGCCTGACAGCCACGAAGTCTAACTGATTTGGACAGATGGAAAGCGACGGAATTCAGGCAGTTTTTACTCTATACAGGACCTGTTGTTCTCCGAGGCATTCTGCAAGACAGGTTTTACCATCACTTTTTGACACTGTCAGTTGCCATGTCTGTACTGTTGGACTCCAATGGCATTACACGGATGTCATCCATTGACTACGCTGAAGAGCTTTTAGTATATTTTTAAAGAACATCTACACATCTACAAAACTCTACAACCCAGTCTTTCCATCCTATAATGTCCATGCCCTGATCCACTTGGCTGAAGATGCAAGGCACTTTGAAACATTAAAAATTAAATTGACATTTTAAACCAGATAATTCAGCCCTGGCTAAGAGAGTCTGTCCAGATCCCTTTTTCAGAGAAAGCGTGGGGGTTCCTCAGGGTCTTCAACTCATGGACGGAGGTATTTAATTTAAATATGATAAAAAGTACAATAGTGTCCGTATAAATGAAGCACTGTAAAGCTGCGGTCTGAACTACACATCCTCCAGATGTATGGAAATGTTTGGCTCAGAACCAGGGCCGGATTAGGACTCATTATTAGCCCTGGAGTTTCATGCCTTAGACCGGCCCACTTTAGTTTATGACTGACTATATTAAAATAATGATAATTAAAACCTCAGAATATAAGTCTGCAATAGCGCACTGTTCTCTACAGCCTTTTAATTCATTGTATTTTTCAGAAATATCATAATTTCCAATTCAGTGAAAATACAGTAGCCTTTTTGCTTCACAGTAAAGACATATTAGAACAGTAAATAGCAGGACAGTATCAGAATCTATTTTCTTTAAGAATTAGTGTTCATAAATATTCAAACATTGAAATGAGGGAAAAAAATCTAACAAAAAAAATAAAACAAAATAAATAAAAAAAGATTGAAATAAAATGTATTACACTGTCTAATGACACGATAATTAATTTTTCAATCAAACGTCTGCTTTACAACTTCAAATATTTTTCACAAATATGAGAACATTAATTAAATAATAAAACTATTGGACTGTTATCTGACTTTTTTCACAGTATAACTTTATAATGATTGTCCTCTGCATAAGTGTAGCTTCAAGGAAACATGGACAACCCTAAAACATCAATAAACGCCTGAGCAGAGCACTGGTCTCTGCAACTTTATCTATCATGGTGTCATTGTTCAAAGACATGAGAATTTCTTTCTTCTGCTGAAGAACTACAAGAAAAAGTTTGATACATGAACGGTGGTTTGCAGATAACTATGTTTTCCACGGCCGCTAGCATCTCGCAGTGCTCCTATTCCTAACTACCTTAACGTTAGCTTACCGGCCGTCTCCTCGTCTTCATTTGTTTTGAGAAAAAATGTGGTCAGCTTAGAATATTTGGCCGTGTCAGTTTCCAGAGCTTTCTTGTTTTTTATTCTGGCCTTTTCAGCGCTGCCTTTGCTCTTTCTGTCATCCATTTTTATTTCTGACGGTTTTTTATTTTGAGCAACTTGCAGTGCCGCTGTCGGGGGCGGGCCAGCGAGTCAGAAGATAATCACGTCATCATTAACCTGCACGCTGCACTCTGAGTGGGGCTGCGGTAAAATAATAGATAAAAAGGTTAGGGCTGCTGTGAGTGCAGGCAGCCTAGGGAAAGCAGCATCCACATTTCAACCGTGCCATGACAACACCGGCCATGAAAAAAAAAAGAGCGGCCCACCGGGAATTCTCCAGGTGCTCCCGATTAGCCAATCCGGGGCTGCCCAGACCTCAACAAATGTCACATGAGATATATTTATTAGGGCGGCTGTGCGATATTGAAGAAAAATGCAATATGTGATACCTTGTTAAAAAATGCGGTATTCGATATGCGATACGATATTGCTTAAAGTGTGTAAAATCAATTGCAATTATATTTTAAAATATTAAAAAATTATATTACCAATTTCTTTAAGATTCTTTCTTGGAAAAGAATGAATCCCTATACACTGTAACTCCTAACAAAAAATAAAAAAAAAATAAAATAAAAATATATTTTTTTACAAAAAAATAAAATAATATTTTTTTTTTTAAAAAAAAGTTAAAAAAAAAAAAAATTTTTCTTTTCTCCCCCCCTTAAACTCTTTAAAAAATAAAAAAAAGAAAAATATTTTATTTTGGGGTTTTTTTTTTTTTTGTTCAAAAAGGAGGGGACAGGTGCGGGAGAGCTGGGTGAGAGGGGGGGTCTGACAAAAATTTTTTCTTTTTTTTTTTTAAAAAATTTTTTGTGAATTTTTATTTTTTCTTAAGGATTTTTTAATTTTTTGTGTGTTTTGGTTCGTGTGGGTTTCGTTTCGTGTAAGCTTTTGTTGAGCGTCTTTCAAATATGAGTTGCCTGTGTCATGGCAGACAAGGAGGACTCAATTGCGGGGAGAAAACACAGTTTATTGAGAATTCACAATTAGTAGACAAAGCAAAATCCGAATCGCCCCGGGGCGTGGCGTCCGCCGGCGAGGAGTAATTCCCCGGATAAAGTGCCACAACCGCCACGGACGAGAGAACGCGGGGGCGAGCCGTATTGGAACGGCGACTGTGTTGACGGAGCTGTGAGGCGAGAGCGGTCCGGGACGCCAGCGGGATACTGTGGAGGGGAGTGACAGGGCAGATGAGAGAACAAACTGAAAACGGCTATGCGGGAAACAGGAGACGAGGTAAGGTCTATAGATCTGTGGCAGAGACTATGACTAGGGCTAAGGCTAGGGCTAAGGCTAAGGCTGTGAAAATGACAATGGTTTCCCTTTAGGCTAGCGGTACTAGACCTAAGGCAGTCTGAGCTGGCACTAAACATACAACGGTCAGACACAGGACGAGAGAAACGGAAGGGTAATAAGGAAAAACTACTGAGTGACAAATAGGGAACCGGTGTGCGAAATGATTACTGGAATTAATGCGTTAAGGGGAAGATGGGCAGCAGGTGCGTGAATGAACTAAGTGAATCACCCGTGAGGGGAAAGCCCTAACAGGGAAACACAAGGGCGGGGCGAATGACGTAGACACGGAGCACGTGCCTGCCGTCAAACAACGGCGAGCATGTGCTCGACAAAACAACAACACACCTCGTGTCAGACAGCGACCAGACAAGACAGAAGTCACAACAGTACCCCCCCCCCCACCAGCGCCCCACGGCGCTTAGGGAGGGGGCTTACCCTGTCTCCGGTGGAAGTCCACGACCAACGACCGATCCAGCACGTCACGGGCGGGAACCCAAGACCTCTCCTCTGCGCCATAACCCTCCCAGTCCACGAGATACTGAAACCCCCTGCCACGGCGACGGACGTCCAACAGCCTCCTGACCGTGTATGCCGGAACACCGTCCACCAGGCGTGGGGGTGGGGGGGTGGGCCGAAAACTGGCCGGGTTGAGAAGAGACGTGACCGCGGGCTTGACCCTGGATACATGGAAAACAGGGTGAACTCGACCAAGAGTAGGAGGAAGCCTGAGCCTTACCGCCACCGGATTGACGACCTTGGAAATACGGAATGGTCCAATAAACCTGGGGGCCAGCTTACGAGAAGGCCCCCGGAGAGGAAGGTCCTTGGTGGACAACCATACCCGTTGACCACATACATAGGCGGGAGGAGAAGTCCGGTGACGGTCGGCCGCTGCTTTGGTTCTCTGGGAAGTCCGGGCCAAGACCTCTCTGGCCCTCGTCCAGGTGCGACGGCAACGCCGGACGAACGCCAGAGCAGAGGGGACCGCAGCGTCGAGTTCCTGGGCGGGAAACAGAGGGGGTTGAAAACCAAGAGAGCATTCAAACGGAGACATACCTGAGGACGAGGTGGGGAGGGAATTGTGGGCATACTCTATCCACGAGAGCTGTTGGCTCCAGGAGCTGGGGTTGTTGGATGTCAGACAGCGGAGTCTCCGACCGAGATCCTGATTGGCTCGCTCGCACTGTCCATTGGTCTGAGGATGAAAGCCCGAAGACAGACTCGTTGAGGCCCCGATCTGTCTACAGAATTCTTTCCAAAACCGGGAAGTAAACTGAGGACCCCTATCGGACACAACGTCGACCGGAAGACCATGAAGCCGGAAGACGTGGTCCACCAGCAGTTGAGACATCTCCCGGGCGGAGGGGAGCTTAGGGAGGGGAATGAAATGAACCGCTTTGGAGAAACGATCCACCACCGTGAGAACCACGGTGTTCCCCTTGGAGGGGGAAGGCCGGTAACAAAGTCCAGGGCAATGTGAGACCAAGGACGGGAGGGGATGGGGAGGGGACGAAGAAGACCAGCGGGAGGACGATGTGATGTCTTGCACTGAGCACAGACTGGGCAAGCCAACACGAACTGTCTGACATCCACGGAGACCGAAGGCCACCAAAACCGCTGACTTACAAACGCCAGAGTTCCCCGGACTCCTGGATGGCCGACCAGCCTGGAGGAATGACACCACTGGAGAACATCCGGGCGTAACAAGGTCGGGACAAAAAGCCTGCCCGCTGGGCATCTCTCCGGCACTTGCACCCCACGAGCGGCCTCCGTTACCCGTCGCTCTATGTCCCAGGTGAGGGCCCCGACAACCATTCCCCTGGGGAGAATGCCATCGACCGAGGAACCTTCCCCAGGAGCCTCGGACAGGCGAGAGAGCGCATCGGGCTTGACATTCTTAGAACCGGGCCGGTACGAAAGGGTGAAGCTAAACCTGCCAAAGAAGAGTGCCCAACGAGCCTGGCGCGAATTCACCCTCTTGGCCGAACGGACGTATTCCAGATTCTTATGATCCGTCCAGACCAAGAAGGGTTGGGTCGACCCCTCCAGCCAGTGACGCCACTCCCCCAAAGCTAGCCGAACCGCCAGCAGCTCCCTGTTGCCGATATCATAATTTCGTTCTGCGAAACGAAAGAAGAAATAGGACAGAGGCGGTGAGAGAAATAGGCACAGGGGTGCACTTTCTCATCATGACTGGCACGTTGGGACAAGACTGCGCCGACGCCGACATCAGATGCATCGACCTCAACAATGAACTGCCGCTCGGGATCTGGAAAACAGAGCACAGGTGCAGAGATAAATCGAGACTTAAGGTTATCAAAGGCTGCCTGTGCGTGGACATTCCAAACGAACGGATCCTTAGAGGAGGTCAATGCTGTGAGCGGTGCGGCCACTTGACCGAACCCCCGGATGAATCGCCTGTAAAAGTTGGCGAACCCCAGGAACCGTTGTAATGCCTTACGGGAGTCGGGAACCGGCCACTCCGCGACAGCCTTGACCTTCGCGCAGTCAGGTTCGATGCCCCGGGGAGAGATGACATGGCCAAGGAACGAAATAGTATCGGAGTGGAAGTCGCACTTCTCCGCCTTGACAAAAAGTTGATTCTCTAGAAGCCGCTGGAGAACCTCTCTAACATGTTGGGTGTGTTCCTGGAGAGAAGGAGAAAATATTAGGATATCATCCAAGTACACAAAAACAAAGCGATTAATCATGTCCCCCAACACATCATTAATGAGGCCCTGGAAGACGGCTGGAGCATTGGTAAGACCAAACGGAAGTACCAAATACTCGTAATGTCCCGATGGTGTATTAAATGCCGTCTTCCACTCATCCCCCTCGCGAATACGAACCAAATGATAGGTGTTGCGTAGGTCTAGCTTAGTAAAGACCCGAGCTCCCTGTAAAAGTTCGAAGGCTGAAGACATGAGCGGTAAGGGGTACTTGTTCTTTACCGTAATCTCGTTCAAACCTCGATAATCAATGCAAGGGCGCAGGGAACCGTCCTTCTTCTGTACAAAGAAGAAACCCGCACCGGCCGGCGAGGAGGAGCGGCGAATGAGCCCAGAATTCAACGACTCACGAATATACTTGTCCATGGCCTCTCTTTCAGGACCAGACAGGGAATAAAGGCGACCCTTAGGCAGGGAAGTGCCTGGGAGAAGATCGATGGCGCAGTCGTAGGAACGGTGCGGAGGAAGGGAGGTAGCCCGAGCCTTGCTAAAAACGGATCGCAGGTCGTGGTATTCCTCCGGGACTCCAGTCAAATCCGCAGCGCTAACCTGAAACACAGGAGACACAGACACAGGAGAAGGGGCAGGACCAAGACAAGACACATGACAGAAGGGGCTCCACGCTAATACTGAAGAATTTTCCCAATCAATGTGAGGATTATGCTGTGACAACCAGGGATGCCCTAATATGATGGGAGTATTGGGGGAATCGAGGATGTACAGCTTAATTCTCTCACAATGATTCCCCGAAAGAAAAAGGCTTACATGAGGGGTGACGTGAGTGACAATGGAGAATGGCCAACCCGCCAGCGTCAGGACCGAAATGGGCTGATGCAGAGGAGTGGTAGGTATCCCCCACCTCTTAGCCATAGCGACATCGAGGAAATTTCCCTCGGCCCCAGAGTCAATCAGAGCGACTCCAGAGTGCGTCGCGTGGCCAAAAGACAGGCGAAACGGCAGTAATGTGCGGGAGACAGGAGAGGAAGTGGATATGGCGCCCACCCGGACTCTCCGCTCTACGGGTGGGCGTTGGCTTTTACTGGACAGTTAACCACCGAGTGATCTGCCTTCCCGCAGTAGAAACATAGCCCATTCAGCAGCCGTTGCTGTTTCTGGGCTGGAGAAAGACGAGAGCGTCCGAGCTGCATAGGCTCCGCCTCCGGCGGCGAATGGTGGGAAGGGCGTGAAGAACCTCCACTTTGCTCGACGTCTCGAGACCGCCAGGATGATGGAGACGGACGGCGTCGGCGCCGGGCATGGACCCGGCTCTCAATGCGAAGGCACAGGTTAATGAGCTCCTCAAGATCTCGGGGAGGATCTAGAGCCGCGATCTCGTCCGCGATACTGGGACAAAGGCCGTCGAGGAAGCGAGCGCGCAGAGGGAGGGTAAGGTCTTGAAGCTAACTGCGTAGTCAGTAATAGTACCTCTTCCCTGGGCGATCCGGGAAAGCTGAGCGGCCGCCTCGTCGCCCTGCACCGACCGGTCGAACAAGCTGGCCATCTCCCTCCGGAATTCCCGGAACGAACGGCAGCACGGAGCCTGAGCCTCCCAGACGGCCACTCCCCACTCTGGCGCTCGTCCTGTCAGCAAGGTCAAAACAAAAGCTATCCTCCTCTCCTCTGAGGCATAGCGGCGGGGCTGTAGCGCGAAGACAAGAGCGCACTGTGACAGGAAAGCCCTGCACGAGTTGGGATCCCCGTCATAGAGCGGAGGGCTGTTGGCGAACGGCTCCGGTTCGCTCGGAGATCCGCGAGCGGTAGAAAGAGGCTCCCCAGGCTGACCAGCTCCATGGAGAAGCTCGGAGACTTGAAGTCGCAGCGCTGCAACCTGACCGTGAAGAGAATCTACCTCCTGAGCCGCGGCGGCGAGACGGGATTCCTGCTGTCCCAGCATGATGCCCTGCTGTTGAAGAGCGGCTCTCAAATGGTCCGACCCCGCTGAGTCAGGATATTGGTCTGACCGTTCTGTCATGGCAGACAAGGAGGACTCAATTGCGGGGAGAAAACACAGTTTATTGAGAATTCACAATCAGTAGACAAAGAAAAATCCGAATCGCCCCGGGGCGTGGCGTCCGCCGGCGAGGAGTAATTCCCCGGATAAAGTGCCACAACCGCCACGGACGAGAGAACGCGGGGGCGAGCCGTATTGGAACGGCGACTGTGTTGACGGAGCTGTGAGGCGAGAGCGGTCCGGGACGCCAGCGGGATACTGTGGAGGGGAGTGACAGGGCAGATGAGAGAACAAACTGAAAACGGCTATGCGGGAAACAGGAGACGAGGTAAGGTCTATAGATCTGTGGCAGAGACTATGACTAGGGCTAAGGCTAGGGCTAAGGCTAAGGCTAAGGCTGTGAAAATGACAAGGGTTTCCCTTTAGGCTAGCGGTACTAGACCTAAGGCAGTCTGAGCTGGCACTAAACATACAACGGTCAGACACAGGACGAGAGAAACGGAAGGGTAATAAGGAAAAACTACTGAGTGACAAATAGGGAACCGGTGTGCGAAATGATTACTGGAATTAATGCGTTAAGGGGAAGATGGGCAGCAGGTGCGTGAATGAACAAAGTGAATCACCCGTGAGGGGAAAGCCCTAACAGGGAAACACAAGGGCGGGGCGAATGACGTAGACACGGAGCACGTGCCTGCCGTCAAACAACGGCGAGCACGTGCTCGACAAAACAACAACACACCTCGTGTCAGACAGCGACCAGACAAGACAGAAGTCACAACAGCCGGGGGGCCCCGGGAGGAAAGGAAAACGGCAAAAAAACATGAAGAGGGGGGGGGGAAAAATTTTGTGCCCCGCTGGGGACAACAGGAGTTTATAGAGGGAGAGAAGAGTTAAAAAGAATAAAAGGGGAAGCCCCCCTTTTTTTTTTTTTTTTTTTTTTTTTTTTTTCCACATTGTTTACACGAATAGTTTGTTTTTGTGAACCTGGTCTTGTACCAAAACACTCCACCTCTTTACCAAGTAACAATCACATAGACAACATTTACAATGTAATTTGCATGATCTGCTTTTCATTAACATGTTTTTTTTTCCGTTTCAGGTTCTACAATCTAATGACAATGCAGTGCTAAAGTAAGTGCTGTGTGTAGTCCACAAGTCATGTTCCAAATTCCATTTTCAAATGTGGTATTCCTGATTGCTCCAGAAAATTTAAAAAGTTCACTGTGCTCCCTGAATATGTGAGCCTTTAAAGCAGTCTGGCCCTCAAAGACATCTTTTGAGCAGTTAGGAATTTAAACTTTAGTGTGTGATATTGGTATTTGTCAAGAAAAGTGCAGTGATTTGAAAAACTTTGTTTTACAATTTGAACATCATATCAAAGAAGGCACCAGCGTGCCATGGCCATTTACATGTAATAAACAATTTTCTGTAGCATCTACATTGACTTCACATTTATACAGAAATAATGGAATCTCTTCAGCAGAAAGGTTGCGTCATAGTATACTGCAGTCAAATGTTTCAGTAAAAATGTCGCATGGCGAGGCATCTAACATGACAGTACGCTCACATCCGCAGCCTGAATTATTTGATTGTGGTGATGGCATAGAGCAGATGGAGAATGCACTTTTGCCAGATAATGCAGATGAATCTCTTTTTTAAAACATGGCTCTGTTTAATCTCAAGTTACAGGCAAAGAATATTCTCCCATCATCTGTGATTCAGTCGGTAATTGAGGGGATGCAAGACATCCATGATATTAGCCAGTCTCATTTGCTACTCAAGCTAGGGGAAAAATTGACCGCGCTTGGTATTTCTGGAACTTTCAAATATGTAAAGAGCGTTGTTGATGTCTTGCAAACTGATGATCTTTTTCGAAGGTCTAAATTAATACTCTTAGCACTGATCAGAGGAGAAAGTCTTTTTATAAAAACAATTTTAAGTTTGTGGAAAATGAATCTGGCAAGGAAAGCATTGCTCAATACTGTCATGATTCTGCTGCATCATGTCATGTTTCTCTTAGTGTAGTGGCAGGATCATGACAGAACCTCATGTTTTGTGTGGAGAGAGGCAATTATTGTTCTTATGGCCTTCCATACTCTCTCTCCTGTCTCGTCTTTGTTCCCATCCTCTCGTTACCCTCGTTATTGATTAATGCCCTTCACCTGTTTCCCTCTTGATTTGCTCCCTTATTTAATGCCCTTGTGTCTTCTGTCTTGTGCTGGTTCATTGTGGTTGTGTGGTGAGTCCATGTGTCTTGTGAAGTCTAGTTCAGTGTATTTGTAGTTCTTGTTTTGAGTTTATTTTTAGTCTTTGTGTAGTTAGTCATGTTATTGTATCCATGTTTTGTTCTGTTACCCCCTCGTGGGTCTTTGTTTTGTATTTATTAAATTATTTGTTAACCCCTTACCCGCTGTCTGCGCTTGGGTCCTCTGTCCGTGTCTCACCACGAGAATCATGACAAATACACTCCTATAAAGAAAAACTTAGAAGCACTTTTCTGCTGCAAATCAGCAGTCTTTTATAAAGTACTTGAAAGTGATACTTGAGTAAAAGTACAAGTATCTTACCAGAAAATTATTTTGGTAGAAGTTAAAGTCACCCTTTAAAATATAACTTGAGTAAAAGTCTTAAAGTACCTGACATTTATTGTAATTAAGTATTAAAAGTAAAAGTATTTATTTTAAAAGTGAACGGTTGGAATCAACAATAACAGTCAAATGAGCATTATTTGATATTACCTTTACCTAAGTGCAAGAATTATAAACACTCATGAAAGCCAACCCCTACCACCCAGTCACTAACACTATTAACTTGGATTCTTTGCTGTTGTTGGTGTTGTGTAGCCTGTGTATTGTGTTAACTGGTCATTTGTCTCCTGTCTGTTACTAGCTGACCTACAGAAAAAATTCCACCAACTCGTTATGTGGCAATAAAACACTTTGACTATGATCAATATGTAAGCCTACATTCACAATATATAACAGTAGCCTAACAATAGCCGATAACAACTTAGTTTTGAGGTAATTAAATCAAAGCAAATCTCAACTTCAATAACATGCATGGCATACCTGTCAAGTATCCCGTTTTGGCCGGGAAAGTCCCGTATTTTACCCTTCTTTCCCGCCGTCCTCCCGTATTAGTATTTTCCCGTAAATCTCCCGTATTTTAGCCTGTGTTATTTAAAAAAAAAAAAAAACTTAATCTGAGCTCTGTCACTAGCCTCGCGATAACTGCCCCCTGCAGTAGGCTACTGATGCAGGTGGCAGTTATCGCGAGGTTAGTGTGTGAGGTCAGATGAGTGACAAGGCGGGAAAAAAACGGAGAGATGATGGACGCCACGACGGAGACGGAAGGCACTCCTGCCAAAAAAGCTAAACCATCATGTAAATACCGCGAGCAATGGCACAGCGAATTTACTTTTCTTAAGAGGAGCAGGGTGGGGGACAGTCACGCGTTTTGTAAGCTTTGTAACTGTGACTTTAGCATCTCACACGGGGGAAGGAATGATGTATGTCAGCACGAGAAATCCGCCAAGCACAAGCGCGGGCTAGAGGCACAGAAACATGCCCAGGCGATGTCAGCATTCGTGACGAGAAATGCCACCGAGGCAGACCAGGTCACAAGTGCAGAGGTAAAAATGGCCATGCTGTGTGCCAAAAACAACATTCCTTTCTCCTTCCACGACGACTTCAACAAGTGTGTAGCTGACATGTTCCCGGACTCTGCTATTGCGCGAAAATACTCAACGGGAAAAACTAAGGCTACTCAACTCATCAAAGGTAAGCTAGCTAGTCATATAGCTACCTATCTTACTGCTGGGCTACTGTAACTTTACATTTGCTAAAACTGTATAAAATGTGTTTGAATATTCTAACATTTGAGGATTAACCCATGACATGCATGTTGTAGGCTACTAGCTAATTATTGGATACTCAACAGGTGCCATAGCAGCAGAACTAGAGGACGAGTTGGCGAAAACATGTCGATCTCAGCCCTTTTCACTGATGTGTGACGAATCGAACAACAGAAAAACAGACAAAGAATTCGTCATCCTGACTAGACTCTACGATGAGGCCACTCTGCAGGTCGCTACAAGATTCCTGGAGATGCCTACATGCAATGTAGGAAATGCAGAAAATCTGTATGAAAAGCTGAGTGAAGCATTAAGGTAAGGGGAACTACACTGTGTTGTTGGCATGTTTAGTAGTTTGCATTTAATTACAACCTTACATTTTGTCTGAGCGCTTTTGTGGCATTTTCTCCTGTTTCCAATAGAAAAAGAGGCATCCCATGGGATAACCTGATTGCCTTTAACTCTGATAATGCAAGTGTCATGAAAGGCCGACATAACTCTGTCATCAGCAGACTGAAGACCAGCCAGCCCCACGTCCAGGACCTTGGCTGCATCTGCCACCTGGTACAGCTGGCCACTGGCAGTGGCATCAGAGCAGCCAAGATACCTGTTGAAGACATCCTGGTGGGGATATACACCCACTTTGATAAAAGGTAAATGCATACATATAGGCCTGCTATTTATCTCGCCTAACTTTGTGTGTGTAACAATGTAACAACATTGCATGTGGCTAACTCATGAACCAGGTAGCCTAGTAGGCCTGCAGTTCATATTCTTTACACTCACTCACTCACTCACTCACTCACTCACTCACTCACTCACTCACTCACTCACTCACTCACATTCCAACCAGTAACAGAGTAATTTTCTATCTCTCAGTGCAAAAAGATGTGAAGTCTACAAAGAGTTTGTAGACTTCACTGATTCAGACCACCTGAAGCTCCTCAGGTACTGCAGCACCAGATGGCTGAGTCTGTTAACCTGCATCCAGAGGGTGCTGAACCAGTGGGATGCACTACAGGTAGGATGGTAACTCCACTCAGCAGATATCTACACAGTTTACTATGCTATATTTCCATTTTAACCATGTATAGCCACCCTTAATCTCTATGTACTGTAGGCCTACTTTAACAGTCATGAGGAGGTAGAGAGTAGTGTTAAAGTGCGTGATCTGGCAAGCCATCTGCGTGATCCAATCGTGAAGACCTACTTCCTGTTCCTGAGTGCTGCCCTTAAGCCTTTATCTGAATTTAACATTGCCTTCCAGGTGGGTGTCGATGATATTGAATGAATGAGTGAATAATAGTATGTATTTAAATGTTTGTGCTTATTGTTTGTGCTTATTTCACTGTTATTTTTTGTGACCATTGATATTATCTGTAGTCAGAGGGAGTACAAATTCACAGACTTGAAGAGGAGATGTGCAGGCTGATAAAGAGGATCCTGGGCTACCTCATACCAGCCAGGGCAATGGTGGGTGTACCTCTCAGGGAGGTGGAGTATGGAGATGGACATCAGTTGGCTGATGAAGATCTCTTTATCGGAGCAGACACAAAGGCGTTCATGAGAAGTGCTGAGCTCCCTGTGTCAGCCGAGAAGAAAATCTTTCAGTGAGTATACTACCCAGTAGTTGTATTATTATATCATCTTTTGACAGTATGAGAGTATGGGCTGTACTGTGCCTAAAAATATTACCACTAATGCATTTTTCTCACTCTTATTCTGATGTAGAACTGTGAGAAGCTTCTATGAGGCAGTGCTTAAGAAGATGTTCTCCTCCTTTCCCCTCGACCATCCACTCTTGAGGGACCTGAAAGTGCTGGATCCTGCAGCTCGCCTTAACATAACTCCAGGGACAGGTAGATAATAGAAACAGTTTCCAATAGGCTTTATGCCCAGCTCCACTACTTACCCTAGCAACTACCCTAGCAACCACCCTAGCAATGGTCAGACACACCTGGATTAGTATGTTTGTCCAATAATGTAAAACAGGAAATAAATGAGCTGGCTTAAGTTCAGGAAGTAGTGGAGCTGGGCATAAAGCCTATTGATGTTAGGCAAGGCAAGGCAATCTTATTTGTAAATAGCACATTTTTACAAACAATTTGTCTCAAGGGCTTTACATCGCATCATAAAACATCCTCTGAGGACAGTAACATTTTACATTTAGTCATTTAGCAGACGCTTTTATCCAAAGCAACTTACAAAAGAGAGCAATAGAAGCAAGTTCCCCATTGATCCCCAGTTTCCCATTGATAACTTTATACTTGTTTAGATCTGCAATGTTCAGTCAAACACTTATTTTACTTTACAGTGGAAAGGCTAGGGGGCCTGTTCCCTCAGTTGAGGCTGAAAGAGGATAAGATGAGAGAAGAGTTCACAGACTATCAGGTGACAGATAGGAAGCAACTCCCCCAAGAAGACAGAATCGACAGATTCTGGGGCCTGGTAGGAAAGGACATGAGGTTCAGTGAGCTGCCTAAACTTATGAAGGCTTTACTATGCATTCCCCATAGCAATGCAAGTTCAGAAAGGGTGTTTAGCATGGTACGAAAGATTGTTACAGAGAATAGGATGTCGTTAGACAACAGAACTGTTTGCGCTCTACTCTCATGTAAAATAAACCACTCTGGCCCAGCCCACAAATACACTCCTTCCAAAACAGTTTTAAAGAATGCAAAGTCTGCAACAAATTTGTACAATAAGTCACTAAAAGAGTAATGAAAAGTTATGTAAAAGAAAAGCAATATGAAATGAATGAATGAGTGTGTGTGTGTGAATGTGAAAATGTAAAGATAAATATGCAAATAATCCTTTAAATAAATGCTCTTCATAAATACCCTTTTGTCTATTCATTTTGGCTATAATGAATTTTCATGGCATGTCAATGTCAACAAAGGTAGGCATGTAGTTTATAAGTGGTTGACAAGTGGTGTTTTTAGCTTTCTTCTACACCTGTCTTAAAATGTAAGCGATGCTGGAGCTTGGTTTGGGCGGTGGGACTGCTTGTGGCGGGCGCCGAAAAATTTCCCTTATTTTCAAATCCAAAACTTGACAGGTATAAAAATACAGACAAGGTCAACATTGTTTTTAATATTTTAATGATGAAAATATTAAATCATGTTTCTCTTAAATAATAAAATAAAAATACATCAGTCCTCAGTATGATACTTATAGCTCAGCAGGATGTTTGAGAGTAATGAAATAAATGTGCTTGAATAGAATTACCAGGGTTGCCCTGACTTCCTCCTACAGTCCACAGGCAGACAAAAGTCCAAAGTCCAAATGACCTTAATAGATAAGCAAGGTGTAAAGATGTTCCCACGGTGCTGTCTTCCTGTAGTTGTTGAGGCGAGGGAGCAGTATGTGAACAATGAGGATCCCGCCAGGTTCGGTGGAATGAGTTATTGTAGATAACACCAGAGAAATATTGTGATATGGCATCAAAAACGTTTGGATAAATCTAGAAGATTTTTTTAAGCGACAGGATGCGCAGCACTTCTCTTATGTAAATGGTTTAGAAACTCCCTTATTGTCAACCATCCGTCATCTAAATGCTCTAGGTCTCTAGTTTGTGATTGCATGTTATTCCCCCACCTTCCTCTCAATCTTCAGCTGTCTCCCTTTAAAAGCCCCCAAAATATCTTGAAAGAAAATGACCACAGCCTTTTTTTATATCATCAACATTTAGCTTAACCTTATTTAACCCCTTCCTGACAGCACCTATCACTTTTACAACCCAATTTATATTAAACCATACCCACTTCTGTATTCCAAAAAGCCTCAACAGCATATGACAGTTTTCTTTCAAACTTTATTGAAAAAACTGCATATAACAGCTTGAGTGTTGACTCAATCACAAAACAATTAATGTAATAAAATGTAATAAAAAAATAAACTTTTCTCATTGAGAAACTTCGGAAAATACCAAGTTCACCAGCACAAACCAACTGATATCTCTCAGTGAACCTTAACATGTACCTTTAGAAACCACCAGACATTTTCTAACGAGAAGTTTACACTGGCGTTCAACTAACCGTGTGGTATAATTTTAATTTACAAAATATGTGTAGTATACCATAACAAACTGTATACTTGAACATACAGTATTTCTAAATATACAAGTACACCTGAACATTTATTAACCACTCATCCCTAAAGGGTTAATAGGGTGTGTCTATGTCCATTCATGGTCTGCAAGGTCTGCAATCAGAGTGAGGACTCTAGGATTGACTGGGAGAACTTTTTTTTTTATTCCACTCGACTTTTGTGCCCCTCTCAGGATTTATTGAGAAGAAACACCTTCATAAAAATAAAATTAATAAAAAAAGTTACCATTAATGGATGAAATCAAAGAACTTACTGTTCTAGCAAAAAATAAACTGTACCTTTGGAGAAACTCTATTGTTGATCGTAGGTCCACTGGGTAGTGTATGTTGAAGCAGTAGAAACTCCCAAACATCAGGCAGAGGGCAGAGGTGAACGAAGTGATGTGGTCATTGACAACCTTTTGGTCAATGCTCAACATGAATGTCTCAGCAGAAAAGCAACAGGGCCCTGAAAAAAATATATATATAAATAAAGAAAGAAACTTCAGTTACAAGGACTTAAATGTCAGCCATTGAATCAAATACAATGGTGATAATTACATAAAACATAGAACAAGTGGCATTAAAAAAAAAGTACTAATAACTGAGTTCAGTCGGCTGACCTTGGTGCCAGGTGAAGTAATAGACAGTATCTCTATATGGGCTGCAACACAACATAGCCCTAAGTAAGCTAATTTTATAATTGGAAGCAAGTATACCAGTAGATTTAGCTACAGGGTTTGGTTAGACTTTTAGTTTTTGTTTACTTACCACACACAATTATGCAGGGTGTTGCCGGCAACTTCTCCATCTGAACCTCTTGGGCCAGGCATGTCTCCTCAACGTATTGGAGAAAGTTCTCCTCCTTCTCAGCAAAATGAGCCAGTAAAAGAAGTACCATCTTTACAATGTCTTGTGAGCAACCATCCAAATGTCCCTGCTCAGTCTGAAACTTGAGAAGAGCATCCAGGACTTGTTTGCGTTTTTGTGCATCAACATTTTGGAAGAAGATAAGAGACGTCTTCCTTTTTTCTCCACATTGCCAAGGAAGGTATTGATTAGACTCAGTAAGTTCTTGGAAGTGTGCTACCATACCAGCTTCCTTGAACAAAAAGGGCCACTCTTGGCGGAGTTTCTGGATGCGTGTCCCCTTGTTGATGTCTTTACGCTGTGTGTGATAGGTGGACTGTACTTACTTTTTCACATTGTCTGCATTATAGTCAATCTCTTCAAACATCTCCTTCATCTTTTTTTTTTTCTTGCTGACTCTCTGTAGTCTCGGAGAGTGGCAAATATTTCGGCTTCCAGTTAACACAGCCATACGTGTCTTGCACTCCGGCTTTCTGTTCAGCTGGAATTTCTTCGGTATCATACTCATCTGTTGTAACCTTGCGTTTCGTTATCTTTGGTATGTTGGGTCGTTTCACATTTTCCACTCGTGCTTGGAGTTGCTTAACCAGTGAATGATATCCAGGTCCAATGACATCACCCTCTATGACATCTTGGAGGGCTTCTGGATATTTGGCCACCATTCTTTTGCCTATCTCTGTAGTGTTGTGTTTGGTTAGATTATTACACACCTTTATCATCTCAGAAACCACTATCCTTACCATCTCCCACCGCAGCCGCGGAGTAGGTCTGGCCTTCCTTTCTAAAGTCTGCATTAACTCTTCAGGGAGCTTCGGCCATGGTATCTGGAACTTCTCTACCCAATTTGCCACAAAACTGGAACAGCTAGTTGAGGGGGATGAGGTGGTTGAGGAGGATGCTGGTGACGGAGAGACTGAGGGTGGAGAGGAACAGACAGACAGTGGAGAGGAAAATTCTAGAGTTGGAGTGCTTGAGTCTGTAACAGAAGAACAAAGGAACAAATTAAACCTTGGAGGATGTTATGATTCTCTGTTGAAAATGTAATGTATCGTTAATATGGCCGCAACTAACAATTTTCATTGTCAATTAATCTATCAGTTGTTTGGTCCATAAAATATTCGAAAATAGTAAAAAATGTTGATCACTGCTCACGGCCTCAGATATATTGTTTGTCTAAAGGACTAAAAAAACTTAAAATATTATAATATATTTGAGAATTTGAAATTTAAAAAATAATTTGACTCAAATGATCAAAATAGTTGTTGATTTATGTTATAGTTAACTGATCACTTGTTAATTGTTAAATGACTAGATCATTTATACTATGGTGTGATGGATGGATGGTGAAGAAATCTTGTGAAATTATGTTAAATTGAATACACTTACTGTTCTGGGCCCAGGCAGCAACAAGTCGTCTGGCCTGGACTGGCTTCAACACCGGCAGCAAGTCTCCTTCTGTAATGAACTGCAGATCATCTATGGTCTCTGCACCAAATCCCTTCAATGTATCTTCCACTGAAGTAAGAACTGCTTGAGAAAGGTCCGGAAGCACTGCAGCAATAGCACTGCTTGTCGTCTGTATCTGTGATTCAGACATATCTATCAGAAACACAAACACAAAGAAGTTTGCCTTTGGTCTACTGACATCAAAGCATCTACTCTGACAATACACTGTGCTTCAGTGGCACTATCTGGTATCCATTTTTCATGTAAGATGATAATGGCCACATGTCAATCAGTTAATTAATGTGTAGGCACTGCAATCTTCCACTGTCATTTTTCACTGAGTGCATGTGGTAGTGTGGAAGGAATTCTGCTGAATAAACTCTCATCAGAAAATAAAGTGCAGAATCATCTTTAACGACAAGGAGGATGAGTTCACCGAACTCCACTGAGTCATCATTCCTAGAGACAACAAATTGCCCCTTCTTGTATACTATCCCATTATACTGCACATCTCCAGGAATCTTTGTGTTTATTTCAGTGAAGCCAAATTGCAAAACTGCGTCTTTAACTTGTTCACTGTAAAGCTCAGAGTAAAAAAGGCACGCCTTCTTTCATAAGCAAGGCTGGAGGACTCACTGTCCCAGCTGAAAGATAGGCCTGAAACATCTGATGTCTTTCTGAAAGAGTGAGACACAGGTTTTTAAAGTTTTTCAAATGCCCTGCACATCTTTTAAAGTAACTATGCTTACTTTCAAAGCGCATAGTCCGTAGTCTCATCAGTGGGCCAAATTTCAGAATCAGTCCTGGGTAGTGGCGCAAATAATGATGCTTTGGTCTCAAGTTGGTATCTGGAAACAGTGCCTTCCTGGAATCCAAATATTCCTGAATGAGAGCATCCAGGTAAAGAAGTTGTAGCTCCGAAATTTTTTGAGCGCAAATCAAGTCAACTATGTCCTTTAGTTGCAGAGTTAATTGCCACACATCATCTTGTGCGTCTTGCACTCTGTCTCCAATGATTAAAGGCAACAGTTGCAAAAAGTTCCAGTTTTGTACAGCATGACCAGAAAGTCGTAGTGTTTTAGGACTGACCTCACATGGCTTGGATGACGCATCTACGGCTCCATATTTGAACTGCTTAATGCGTCTGTTCAAAATTGTGTATATGAACCATCTCTTTTTTTTATAAAGTACCTCAGGTAAAGTGCAACATCATAAGAGAGGACACCCTCAAAGATGTCGTGACCAAGACACGGGGGCAAACCAGGCAGACAAACATCAAAGTGTTTCAAGGAATTAAATTCTGACCTGAACTTTACTCCTTGAAAATCTGCCACGTCTCCAGCTTGTAACTGATGCACTGCTGACTTGTAGCTTTCAGGGGTTCGCTCTGGTCCACAACAAGTTGGGTCATCCCCCTGAAATTGTGTTCGAGAAATGAGACAGTATCTGCAGAAATGTTGTGAAGAACTGAAATTTTCAGTAAAGCCACCAATGCAATGCGAGCCCAAGTTGTCTCCAGCAATGCAGTAGAGAGTCCCTTTAACAACAGATTCATCTGCCATTGCAATCCCATTCTCCTCCAGTAGTTTCAAGTCAGCCAGAAGCTCTGAAAAAACCTTGGCATGGCCGAATTCTTTAAAGTCCTTCTCTCTACACAGCAAAACCAGCTGCATGCGATCAACATTTGATCGAACATGTGGAGGCAAATTTAATAGTGAGAAGTACACAGCCAAAAGTTTGTGCTTCTTTTTTGCAGAACCCAAAGGGTTCAATACCTCAAATGCATCCTGGTATAGTATTAGCTTAAGGCAAGATGCATTTTCCTGAAAAAATGTATTTGATTTAAACACCTTACCATCATGGCAGTCACAGAGAACATCTGGTTTTGAAACAGCATTATTGTAAGGAGCTGCTGACATGAGCCCTGATTGTAACATATTCTTCAGTGTGTTTAACACTGGAACGTAGTACGCAAATCTTTCTGTTCTGTTCTCATCTCTGCCTAGAAACACCTTTTTGGGCTCAATATATTTAAACATTTCTTTAAAACACTGTGCTCTAGAGTATGCTGTTCTCATAGGCCCTGTGTGGCAAGCTGAGAACAAGTCACGGTCCTTTACTGTATCACAGATTTTTACAATATCTTCATCTGATGATGACAAATCTTTCAGAAGCAAGTTTAATCTGTTCAGTGTATATGTGTGTCCCATTTCATGTAGGTTTGAATCTCTTCAACAATGTTTTGAATAGTCGATGCTGGAATAAGAAGTTGCCCTTGAAGTTTTATGTAAAATAAACACACATTTCTGAGGTACATGTCACTGAAATTACACGAGTCTCCAAAAGTGTCTTCAGCAGCATCTGATACACTCGCAGTTTCGTGCACGGTAGGGATGTTTTGCTCATTTGAAGGCCTTTCTGAGTGTGTATCCCTTAATTGGCCACAAATCACATTTACTGAACAATGTCTGTGTTTTCGGGACATATGAGAAGTAAATGAAGATTTCACAGTAAACAGTGAGGTTTTGCATCCTCTCACTGGGCAGTTTACAGGACGTCCCTCTGCTATGTGCTTCTTAAGATGAGCAACCAACTCACTGACTCCGTCACACTGGCGCTCACAAAGTGCAACGTCCCTCCTCTCCTGGCAGTTTACAGGACGTCCCTCTGCTATGTGCTTCTTAAGATGAGCAACCAACTCACTGACTCCGTCACACTGGCGCTCACAAAGTGCAACGGTGCACTTCAACGTAGCTAAAGCTATAGCATTATCCGGAGCAACCGACGACACAACACTATGATGGCGATAGAAATGCGATTTTAATGCTGCATACCTAGAAAATACCTGCTTACAGCCAATTTCCACACACTTGAAAATACAACGGGGTTTATTGCGATGCAGTTTACAATGTACAACATACGCCTTAAGAGACTGAACAGATTCTCCACAAACACAACAAGAATACATCTTACAGGGAAATGTCAATCATAAAACGTAACCTAAAATCATATAAAACATAAACCTTACCGAAGTAAGACGCTGAAAATTATCTGAATGCAAAATGACAAGTCCAGACTAGTCCACAAAGTTTCTACGCTGTGCCGCTGTGCTGCAGTTACTTCAACTGGTAGCGGAGCCAAATGCAAGGCGCTGATTGGACGCCGCGTCAAGATGCAGACAGTGTTTGAATTCAGGCGCCCTTTTTTCTACAAATTAAAACTTGTTTTAAAGTAAAAATTACTTTTCACAATATTGCACCATCTATAAATTCAAACTTCAAGCCTACAACCTATTAATTTCATATGTTATTATATATATATATATATATATATATATACATTTAACAGATTAATTGGTGATTATGAAAATTATTTTCAAGACATTTGTAACTCTAAGTAGCCTACATGTAAAAGTGTAAGTAAAGCTTTAAACTTTCTCTCTCTCCCTCTCTTTGATTCGCGTTATTTCTTTCTCTGCAGAAAATGACTGCACAGGACAGTTGTGGCTACATGCTACACTCACAAGCATGTGCTGTCACCCTGTGTTGTGATGTTAGCTAATCTAGTGGCTCACATAGGCTAAGGGTGCGGTTCAATAGTAAATTTTGCTTAGGAACCTTCCTAACTAAGTGAAATTACCACAATTACTTCCGGCAGCGACAAAAAAAAACGTTTCATTCACAACCAGACATAAGAAAGAAAATATCAATGTATTTAAACAGTGTGATGCAACCTGCAGCAGAGAGAGAGTGTGAATATCAATATACGTGTTGACGTGATGTAAAAACTTTGATCATGAAGTGTGTTCTGTTGTTGAGCTGCGTTCAAACACAAAGTAAAACTGTTTTTGTACATCCAGCGTCCTGCAGATCATTTTGAAGTTACTGTTGCTGATTAATCATATACTTTTGACATGAATTGCTAATATGTTAATATATGAGTGGACAGGAGGGTGAGCGACCAGTGTAACAAACATTTATTTTACTTCTGTCACAGGTGGACAATATAAATTTGCTATTTGAATTTTTGATGTCATATTTTTCACTGGGTTTCCACGTTTATATTTCCTGCATTCAAAACACAGTAGAACATATCTAGGAAGTATCTCAGATGAGCGTTTTGTAGTCCATCTCCTGAGTTTTGTAATTTTACAAAATATAACGTCAATAACATTCACTGCCGCATCATGACGTAGTCTAGTGCATGCAGTCGGATTCTCTGAACACCGTGGTCATCTTCTCCTATATATTCTCCATCACATATTTCCTTGAACTCAAGACGTTTTCAATGAAGGTCAAGAAAGTGGTTAGGAAAGATAAAAAAGCACATTTTTATTTGACTATTCGACCGGATCCCAAGTGTCTGGTGGTGTGTCAGGAGTGTTGGTATGTCAGGCTAGTAGGCCGGAGTCTGGACATCTAAATCTTATTAAGGCTTTAAGTTATGCATCATTAACAGTGTGACCGGTGGGTGTCATTACAGGTTGGTGTCAGTACAGATGTCCCCAGGCATCATTCGCCCTGCCTTAGGTTACCTCCTTGCCGATATTTAGTTTAGACGAGAAGCAGAAGAAGCACATTCAATAACGTTTAACTGTAGGTGGCCATTACGTTGAACAGTAAAAAAAGTATTTTTTACTAAAAATAAATGCAAGAATTACAGTGATGGCTTGTATATGTATATTACAGTATATTTTTGTTAGAGATATGGTGTTTAATACATTTAACTGTGAGAAAAGCTATTTTTTACAAAAAATAAATGCAAGAATTACAATGATGGCTTGTATATATATTACGTTATATTTTTGTTAGATTTACGGTGATTAATACGTTTAACAGTGAGAAAAGTATTTTTTACAAAAAATAAATGCAAAAATCATAGTGATGGCTTGTATATATATTACGTTTTATTTTTGTTAGATTTACGGTGATTAATACGTTTAACAGTGAGAAAAAGTATTTTTTACAAAAAATAAATGCAAAAATCACAGTGATGGCTTGTATATATATTACGTTTTATTTTTGTTAGATTTACGGTGATTAATACGTTTAACAGTGAGAAAAAGTATTTTTTACAAAAAATAAATGCAAAAATCACAGTGATGGCTTGTATATATATTACGTTTTATTTTTGTTAGATTTACGGTGATTAATAAGTTTAACAGTGAGAAAAGTATTTTTTACAAAAAATAAATGCAAAAATCACAGTGATGGCTTCTATATATATATTACGTTTTTTTTTTTCTAGATTTACGGTGATTAATACGTTTAACAGTGAGAAAAAGTATTTTTTACAAAAAATAAATGCAAAAATCACAGTGATGGCTTGTATATATATTACGGTTTATTTTTGTTACAAACACGGTGCCAGTGTATTTTACAAAGGAGTAATGTTTTTTTCCCCCCAAAAAATGTAAAAAATACTGTTTTGGCTGATATATACATTTACGGTGTTTCATTGCTACTGAAATTGAATAAAACCATTTATCGTTTTACTGTCATGGTTTAGCTGTTTTTCACCGTAAAATCTACAGACATTTTTTACAGTGCTGTTAATGTAGATTTTTATCCAGAGGACGGAACAAAGTGCACCGCATAGACCGTAGTGAGTTGAAAGACTGGCGACAGCAATAAACACCAGGGTATCATTGTGCTGACAAACTGCCTGGGAGCTCCTCAATGGTGAGACTCCTCCTCCTTCAATCAGTGGTGAACCAGGTGGAGCAAATCTTCCAGGCAATCTGGGCAGACCAGCACCTAGCTCTGCTGTTGTCTTTAGACTGCAGTGAAAGGAGCATTTATAGCACCACAGAACCAAGGAAACCTCATCTTTGTGATCAAGGTGACTGTGCAAGACCAAGCCCTCCACAAAACTGTGAAGGACAGCCGGTAAGCGCCATATTGGCCATGCTTGGCTAGACTGCTAATGATACTCTGGAAAACGCAGACTCTTAACTATTGTTGACTTTGTTAGGACTTTTGCAGTGTTATTTATAACAAATGTTGGTTGTGGGGTATAAAGGAAAAGTCAGAGCCAAATTTATTGTTGACAAACAACGTGTTTGAAATGGTTAACAGTAATTTAAACTTCGTTTACTAAGATTTCTACAAAGTTCTTAATTCAGTAAAAGAAAATGTATAGTCTTCTTTGAAAAATCTTTGGCTAAAAAACCCAAGATTTATCTGCTTAGAAATACTGATTAGAAAATAAATTGAATTTTTTACGACTAAAAATATTTTGAATGTATTTGGCTGAAATACAAATTTAGCTCAAATATATTGGCTCTGCTCATTTGGTCCAAAATGCTGGGTGTCTGTTTAAAAGTAGAAACCTTGTATTTTATAATGGCAGCAATGTGTTTATTTGAGGTGAATGTGAATGTAATTTTGTGTGTTTAATTTGACTGACAACTCAAATAATAACTTGTAGTTGTCATCTCTCTTTTGAGGTTTTTCACCTATTTTCTGCCAATCAAAGAATGGTTAATAAAGGAGGAAAAACTGATTCCATGGCTGTTTATTGAGTGAAATCCAGTTAAGATCTTCATGTGGAGGGACTGTCCTTTTCAAGTGGGGAATTGCACAAAAAAAGAGGTCAAAACTTGACAATCATCCTTCCTTCGCCACCTCACAGAATTTGAGTGGAAGAACTTTGTAGGTGAGACGCTGCTCAATAGGATATGTACAGTATACAGATAGTTTCCAGTTTATCTGGGATTTCTAAGTACAAAAAAATTATATCTGTACAAAAATATTGGAGAATGTTATTGCGATAGTGAACTGTATTGTGTACTAACAGTTTTTGGAGTGCAATTAATTTATTTCGATGCCCTACAGGAATACCAAAGGATTTTGGTGATAATATTCCTGTAGGACTCTTATAGGACCAGGAATCCAAAGGTAACCTACAGGATTTCGTTAGGAATGTAATATATCCTGTACTATGGGTTTTTTATGATATTCTACAGGATTTCCCAATTATTTTATTCAATTTCTTTGAATTTTCTTCACATTTGATGCTGTAAAGTGCTGTTTGATGCAGTTAATGGTGAATTCCATTTAAAATCAGTCCTGTTTTATTTACTTAATGCAAAATATGCTAAATAAACCACCGGGAGACTGCTGACAATAGATATTATTTACTAGGTGTTTATATAACAAGTTAAACTATTCATGTACTGTGTTTTACCTTTTTATTTCCCCTGTAAAGCTGCTTTGGAACAATGCAAATTGTGAAAAGCGCTATATAAATAAAATTGAATTGAATAGATTTCATTTTTAATTGCGAATTCCATTTTAAATCCGTCCTGTATGAAGTCCAAGTAAAATGTACACAATATTTTACTTTACATTAGAAACAATGGTTTGAATGACAGAAGGGTTCATGCATTGCTGAAAATAACATTTATTTTGAATGTATTTTTGTGTTTTAAGCATTTGTAATGTTTAAATCAATTTAAATAAAGAACAGTTTTTCAATATTGTATTGGGAGTTATTATCGTGTATGTGTTGGATAAAAGTACATTTTAAATAAATATTATAAAACCTAATTTATATTTCCTAAAATATAAACCATTGAATAGGAATACAGTAGTGCACTGTTAATCCAGATTTTTACAGTACCTGCACTGTATTATATAGTTACAGTAGTGTTTAATTACTGTAAAAGTGAAATACAGTTATGGTACTGTAAATCTCATTTACACTTACTGTAAAAACCCTTTGAAATGTCTAACAGTGTAGGAGCCAAAGAAGTGACACCGGAACTACTAGAAAATGAAGTACCACTGACTCGTATGGTTGTACACAATGGCGGTTTTAGGCACGGGCGAACCGGGCAGTCGCCCGGGGCGGCATTTTTTCATGTCACATGGGGGGCGGCAGCGGCACGAGCAGTAAAAGAAAACTCAGGGCCGCCGCGAACGCGAAGCGGTTTTCTATTATCTATCATTCATTCATTGTGTGGGGAATCGGCAAGTCTGAACTTTGGCGAAAATTCGCGCTGCTAATCAGGAGCTTTCTCCAGCTGGGCCATGATTATTTACATTTAGTCATTTAGCATACGCTTTTATCCAAAGCGACTTACAAAGAGTTCAAGGAGCAATAAATTAAACAGAAGCGAGACCGCTACCTGTTGAGAGAAGTGTGTTAGTCTGCGTTTTATTTTTATTTGTCTGTCAGGTATTCGCTGAAGATGGTTATTTGGAAGAAGCGAGCGGCAGAAGCCCCTCCCATGACGCGAATTCAATTAGTGGGCTAAAGTCAGTCACACACCACCTCGACTTTCTTTCAAATAACGCACACTTTATCCATAATGCAATGAATACAGGCCTATAGTTCCTGCACATTTTTGTTTTTCTGAATTGTGTGAAATGGCTAATAAAAAATAAGTAATACAAAACGATTATGGCTCTGACTTGTTTCGTGACGTGGGGGGAATGGGAAATCTGTTGATTGTCGAGTGCCAAATAAACAGAGATGGACAGGAAAAGGCCAAAGCCATCAGGTGCACAAAAAACGGATTTGTGCAATTGAGAAATATAATTTTCTCTTTCACCTATGTTGTTATAAAAAAATGACTGTTTGTCATAATTTTGTGTGTGTGTTTTATTTTTATTCATACATTTTTCCGGGGGGGGGCTCAAAGGTGGTCTTGCCCGGGGTGCAATTCAATGTAAAACCGCCACTGGTTGTACAAGATGGCAGCCTGCTCTTCCACTTGGTGAAAGTTATGACAGTCTGTAGTGAAGTGAAATGTCAGAAGATGGAGGAGATGCATCTTCATGAAGGAATCTCTGGAGCAGAGAGAGGAGACGTTTGCAAGCTCATGGAGGGAACCTATTGGCTTCAGCGTCACATGATCAATGCAACCCCATCCCCTACAATTGCAGATATCAAAACTAAATGGCCATATCTCTTCACACAGAGGCATATATATGGACATTTTGAATAGTTTACTGACAAAAAAGTGCTCAGATGTTTGGAATTGTCTATTCAGGAGTGTGGACAAATCATAAAGCAAACCAACCAAAAGCAAACCAACCAACGATGACATTCGAAGCATTCTCTACAGAGGTGAAAATGATGTGGATGCCATGGTCATACAACTACTCCTTGCTCACTTCAAAGAGAAGTTAGATGGTGTTTTCCTTCAAGCAAATGTAAGTACAAATAAATTAGATTGGTTGAATAATCTCTTATCTCTTTTATGGTTTGGCTCTATTGATCATGGTGCTGTCTTTTTAAACTTTTACAAGACAAAATAGGAACCAAGAAAAGCATTTTTGCAGTGGGGTGTTGTTCCAATATTGTATGACTTTTTCAGGCATAGATTGGTGATGGTATGAGAAATATAAAACAGATTTTATTTGGCAGGTCACTCTTTTTTACATTTATTACATAAATGTTAGTCTCTGAGCAACCAGCGCTGGATGTTTAGTTTGGAGGGTCAAGTTGTTTGTGAAGGAGCCAACCCACCTTCATCACCGGCCTGGCGGCGCTGTTTGCCTCCTTCTATAATTTCAATTTACATTAACAGGAAGAGGCAGCATGCACCCTTGAGTTTGTTCAGAGGCAAGTCATTAGCATATTTGCCAGTCATATATTTTAGACTGAATTAACCTTGTCTTGACAAGATTAATATATAATAAAGTGTTAAGTGTTCAACTAAATGTTTTAAAAAAACAGCTAGCGTTTCAGCCAAATGTGTTCACATAAGGCCAGTGTCTGGATGTTGCTTTTAAAATAAATGTTTTCTAACCGAGAGAATGTTGTTGGTTTCTATTTTCTAGTTTCAAGTTCAAAGTATAATGTTTTCCCTGTAAAAATATTTTTTTTGCTGTAGACAACAGTATAATTCCGTAAAATTAAGTCGTATATACAGTGCAGTACTGTTAAAGTTGTTTACGGTATTCTGTAAAAGTAATTGGCTGGCAACCAAGCTGCCAGTATTTTACTGTAATTTTACAGTGAAATGTTTTACAGTTTAACTTCTGAAAATGACCAGCAGTGTTTTCACATTAAATAAAAAGTAGTGTCACAAATCAGAAAATTTAATTCTAACATCAGTGTGAACCATAGGTGTGAACATACAAAGAAAAGGAAAAAATAATAATTTACAAGCGTAGATAAAATGAACAGTAGTATTCAGGTACAGAAATGTAATAATTAAGTGTAAAATAACACTGCATTGTGTTCTCTGTAGGAATTCTATTTAGATTAATCTTTGTTATATACCCGTTTTGTTGTTTGTTTAACTTTAGTGACATATTCAGCAGCATGTGTTTGTATAATGATACACAGCTGAGAAAGAAATCTGATGTTTACTTTCATTTAAAACATAACCGACTGCATTTACTTGAATGACCGTTGAGATGGATACTATTTACATAATTCTGTGTGTATGTGTCTGTTCAAATATGAGGAGATGCAAAAGACGGATCAACTTGGTGTTCGTGCGCTTTTTCTGTGTGTATGCACGCACTTTGCACATGTGGGGCAGAACTGAAGAGACACTGTGCGAGATGCAGGTTGTTGTGCATGCGCTTCAGTTGTGAGTCAGACAGCAAGACGAGACTACAATTTATTGCACTTAACTCTTTTTAACGTCAAGCAATTCTTTGCTATATGCGTCAAACTAAAACTTTGACCTTCTGCAACGTTTTAATTTAAGTAGCCTATTATTAAATGATTCAGATATCGCACGCTCTTGCGATATTTCGATATATCCTGCAGCCCCAATATTTATATATATATATTTTTTTTTTATAAAAACTGCTGTGCAAAATTATCATCCCCACTAATTTGAGAATTAGATTTACAGTGAGGAAAATAAGTATTTGAACACCCTGCTATTTTGCAAGTTCTCCCACTTAGAAATCATGGAGGGGTCTGAAATTGTCATCGTAGGTGCATGTCCGCTGTGAGAGACATAATATGAAAAGAAAATCCCGAAATCACAATGTATGCTTTTTTAACTATTTATTTGTATGATACAGCTGCAAATAAGTATTTGAACACCTGAGAACATCAATGTTAATATTTGATACAGTAGCCTTTGTTTGCAATTACGGAGGTCAAACGGTTTTGGTCCACTCCTCCAAACAGATCTTCTCTAGATCAGTCAGGTTTCTGGCCTGTCGCTGAGAAACACTAAGTTTGAGCTCCCTCCAAAGATTCTCTATTGGGTTTAGGTCTGGAGACTGGCTAGGACATGCCAGAACCTTGATATGCTTCTTACAGAGCCACTCCTTGGTTATCCTGGCTGTGTGCTTCGGGTCATTGTCATGTTGGAAGACCCAGCCTCGACCCATCTTCAATGCTCTAACTGAGGGAAGGAGGTTGTTCCCCAAAATCTCGCAATACATGGCCATACATTAGTGTATTACCAACAGTAACCTTGGAAACGGTGGTCCCAGCTCTTTTCAGGTCATTGACTAGCTCCTCCCGTGTAGTTCTGGGCTGATTTCTCACCATTCTTAGGATTATTGAGACCCCACAAGGTGAGATCTTGCATGGAGCCCCAGTCCGAGGGAGATTGACAGTCATGTTTAGCTTCTTCCATTTTCTAATGATTGCTCCAACAGTGGATCGTTTTTCACCAAGCTGCTTGGCAATTTCCCCGTAGCCCTTTCCAGCTTTGTGGAGGTGTACAATTTTGTCTCTAGTGTCTTTGGACAGCTCTTTGGTCTTGGCCATGTTAGTAGTTGGATTCTTGCTGATTGTATGGGGTGGACAGGTGTCTTTATGCAGCTAATGCCCTCAAACAAGTGCATCTAATTTAGGATAATAAATGGAGTGGAGGTGGACATTTTAAAGGCAGACTAACAGGTCTTTGAGGGTCAGAATTCTAGCTGATAGACAGGTGTTCAAATACTTATTTGCAGCTGTATCATACAAATAAATAGTTAAAAATCATACATTGTGATTTCTGGATTTTCTTTTTTTAGATTATGTCTCTCACAGTGGACATGCACCTACGATGACAATTTCAGACCCCTCCATGAATTTCAAAGTGGGAGAACTTGCAAAATAGCAGGGTGTTCAAATACTTATTTTCCTCACTGTAATTTGCAATAATGGTCATAGCAATGTCCTTTTTAATTTATGTTTTTTTTAACCATATTATTTAGCCATAGCAGAAGGAGTCCGTTCAAGTCCCTTTTGCAGAAACGGAGGCAGAGTTTCTCAGAGTCCTTCTCAAGGCGACATAATGCTTCTGAACCCATAAGGATGTTAGGGTGTTGTTAGGAACATATTCTGGCATATGGGCAAAAAATACTGGAGCTCTTTAAGATACTAGCATCTGTCTTGGGTGTGCTTGTACATGACCATTATGGGTTGCATTTTCTCCATAATTGACACCCCAAGAACATTGAAAAAAAGAATTTTTGGGGTAGTACAAACTAAAGTCTTTCTACATAAAAAAGTTAGTTGATGTGTGAATTTGAAAATCTTGGGTAAAAACTACAGCGGTGTTTATGTTGTGTGTGTATTGATTAAGATTAAGTTTGTTGCTTTTACACTGATTACTCAAGTATTTGTAACAAGGTAAAAAAACGTTTTTCCTTATAAGCGCACCTGAACAAAAGTGAATGGTAAATTATTTTGTTATATTTAGTTTGATATTTTCTGGCCAGATATATTACAGAAGAGTATTTTCAAAGGATTCATCAATGCGCATGCGCGAGACTCCCACCATTTGAGGGATCGTTTCGCTGAGGGAGTTCACAAGTCTGTACAAGTATTCGAGATAACTTTATAGTCCCCTCTAAAACTCTTATTATGAAAACGGCAGCAGGCTACGTTATTTAGCGCATTCTTCAGTTCATAGCAGCACAGAGGGGATTGAATGTCATAAGCAGAGTACAAGGTGACATCTGTATCTTTGCCATTATTTTCTTATAAATGCAGTTTACATAATATGATCCGGGAGCAATACAAGACCCTTTCCCATCCACTGTAAAACGTTTTGTCTGCGTTCACCCCTCTTCACACTGTTAACTAGTTGTTTACTTTACCTCTAGCGAAATAAAATCATTTTTACACCAATGACGGCATACTTTACAAGCATGATGATGTTGTTGCGCACAGATGTGTGTCATTCATGATGATGTGCTGTTTTATTTTTCTGCACCTAGTTATTGAGAGCTAATGCTAGTTTCGAGAGCCCCGGAAAAACGACGACAGGCAGATAGACTAACTGTAGTTCAGCCTGGTGCGGCTGCTGTGTTATTTATTGTTCTGAGAACCGAAGCAGTTGATTGTGACATTTATTATGTGGATTTGTGACAGCTGTTGTCACTTTGAATTATAAATGTTGCAGATTGATCGATTTATGTGATATTAATTCAAATAACTTGTCTTTAATCGCATATTCTTTCTGAATTATTTATTTTAGTAATGTAAACAATATGTGGTGCTAATAGAGTGGCTATGTATTATTTATTTATATATATCCTCATTGGAGGCTGAGCCCCCTTAACATTGAAAACCTAGAATCACCCGTCTTGTACGACATTTTTTTTGAAGATACATAAATTTGAGCTTACCTGGTAGTTGTTCAGATTTTTAAACATAAGTACTTTGAGTTTGTCATAGTGAATTCATTGGCTGCCATCCATATCATTGAAAACAACCTTTCAGTGGGCATCAACACAGGCAGACTGCTCGTCATACTTCTCCATGGCGATGATGGCGTGCGGTAAAAAGCGGAGGAGATTGTGGAGCATATAAAAGGACGGACGACCGGACTGTCAGTGAGAGAGAACCAGGCCTGGATTTTATGTTGTGGTGTTAAAAGTCAGTTTATGTTCGCCGGTTCCCATCTCCTTCCTTCCCTTCTATTGAATCTCATTACATTAGGCCTTTTTTATTTTTTTATAAAAATGTATAAGAGGTAGCCATTTTTTCTTGACAAACTCGACTTGGAATTAAACTTTTAAAGAAATCTTAATTGGCAATCTCAGTTACAGTCATGAAGTGGCATTACAAATAACATTTATGCAGTACTAGTACTAGATTCTTCACTGTTCAATAGTTAAATGTGTGATGTTTTGGACTACACCGACATTGGCCCTCATTTGTTAAACGATGGTACGCCAGAAAACTGTGCTTAGGTTTGCTTCCATGCAAAACTTGGAATTTATTAATATGGACGTGAACGGTTGCTAGGATCAAATCTCACGCCAGGTCTCAGCTCATGTAGGCAAGTTGTGTGATAAGATGAAGGTCAGTGTACGCTTTACCCTTTTGATAACTGAAAAGGAATAATGACAAATAAAAGTAAAAACAAAATGTGTTTAGTGTCTTTAGATTCCAAATCGGTTTGTTTGACAAATTCTAATGAAAACAGACAACACACATGCTTTTTTTATTTGTGCAATGTTTATTTGTGCGTGGGTGTTTGTGAAAGACGTCCACTAGGTCACAGCTCGAGGTTGCCTGGCTTTGTGTGGCAGACTCCAAGCAGGTTTTTGGACGCTGAAGACCGCTGGTACTTGTCTCCGACAGATCTGAAAGTGAGAAAAATAAATAAAGCAAACATAAAACTGCGTGTGCTGAAATGCAGCCTGAAATGCAAGATTAACAGCATTATTTCTTAAACCCTTATCCTCTTTAGAAACATATCTGTTTCCAACTCCACAGTTTTTTTTTCACCTAAATGAAGATTATTGTAAAAACATTTACAAATAAACATCATACCATAATTGCGCTGCAAAGATTATCAGTAATTTATTTTTTGAATTCTCATCTCGTATCACGGAGGAGATCGGGAGCATAAGAGGACAAGCTACCGGACCGTCAGTGAGGACCAGGCCTGGAGTTTATGTTGTGTTTTATTATGTTTGTATGGCCGGCAGTCGACATTGAGGGAGTTTGTTTTATTGTTTGTTTATGTAAATAAAAGCTTGTTTAACATTCGCCGGTTCCTGACTTTCCCCTTCCTCTTATTGAATCTTTCTACAGTGGTGCCGAAACCTGGGCGGAAGGAGAGACATGCTGTTGGACTGTCCTCGCCGCCGAGTTGCCTCGCGGTGGCTGATAGTTCGGGCAGTGCGTACGAGACCGTTGCTCATTGTCACCTGCACCGGACCAGTGCCATTCGGATTTTTGTGGATTTTTTGATGGCTTTATACAAAGTGCAACACATGTAAGTAACTATTTACATTGCATAAAGTTAGATTTTAGATGAATGGGCACGCACTTATTGGACTATAAAATGTAAAATCATCACCCGGTTTCAGACAGTAACGTTAAGTTTGTCAGTTTTGCAAGCGCCATGATATGGAGGGATTATTTGGTCAGTTTGTAAACTAAAAGTCTAAAACTAAAAGTCTTAAACCAAAACTGAAAGTCTAAATTTGAAAGAAAAATTGGATTGGGCATTTGGTATTTATCTTAGGGAATTTTGTATGTAGGATTGGGCATTAAATCATTCAGCCATTTAGGATTTAGGGGTTTAGGATTGGGAATTTGAGGATTGGGCACACTTTAAAAAATGATTTTATGGCTTTGTAAATAAAACAAAAAATATGTAATTTTTGCAAAGAATAATTTTGTTGAAGTAAAAACTTTAGATTATTCAGTAAAATCTACATATGTACTGAATTTAAACTTGTAAATATTAGACACCCAACAGTCAAGTAAATTTTCCTTGTGATTCTTTGACAAATTTACATGAATTATTAACGTACGTGTGGGAATTTAGAAAAATCAAGTAAAATTTAGCCCGAGTCCAAGCAATCTGTGCATGTGCGAAAAAAGAAGATCAAAGAACATTTGGAATGTTTGGAGTCTTCGGTGATCTTTATTCTAACGTCAGTAAAACATCCTACGACATCTCACAATCTAGTTTTAAATAAAGACACAATAAAGTGAATTTGTTTATTTCTTTACCCGTGTTATGTTTTGTTCGATTAGATGTTATTCGATATACGTATGCTGTATAGTCATGTAGGGATTCTTACGATATAACCGTTATAACGTTACACGACATCTTAAACCTTTTAAGTAATATGTAAAGTGTAACCTTGAATATGTGATTTGACACGTGATATATGACATTAAAAATGTATTCATGAAAACGTCTAAAACCTTTAAACGTCTGACTTGACCCGTGATATACGTGACGAGTATTTCGACAGTCATACAAGACCACATCTACACCAGACGCGAGTGGCGCGAGGCATGATGCTTAAAATGGCAGTTATAATCGCTTTTCGGGTATGATGTTAAAAATAGTGCGCCGGATTTAAACATGTCATTATAGATTGCGGTTTTGTTTAATAATGTTTGTATGTGAAATCTCATTCTGGGTGCTGTAATTAACGTAAAATTCACCGATTCTTTTGTTTAGCCTTGTTTGTTTCAGTGATGTGAATTCAAATATGAATATTTGGTTTATAGATAGTATTTTACAGTTTACTAAATACTTCTTTTTATGTTTCCTTAACAGCAGATTATATCTGGATCCTGTCCAGTGTGTTATACTTGTTCCAGATCACTTGAAAGGGACCAAACACAATTCATTTTTGTCTTCAGTCCACATTGGGGTACAGTAAATTAATCAAACTTTTAAGTATGACTTAACTTTGTTCAGTATGTGGTTATGCAAGGAATGTGCCTTTACTGCATTAAAAAGAGCAGAACTCCTGAAACATTACAGACTGAAACACTGGCACAGCACGCAAAACCACTCAATTCTTTGTCCATACACAGAGTGTCCTTGTTGAGTGTCCTTGGAGCTTATGAAAGCTAAGGGAGGTGTTGCAGGACTCACGATACAGCTTATACTCAATGTATTGACTCAGGTATGTGACGAGTAGCTGTGTAAACCAGGGACCCGTTTCAATAAGGAGGTTCAAGCAACACTGAGTAAATCAACTCAGAGTTCATATTTTAACTCAGATAATCGCTACTCTGAGTATTCTCAGAGTACACATTGGTGGAATGATCTACCAGCTGCTACAAGATCAGCAGACTCGGTTGCCATCTTTAAAAAACGCCTAAAAACGCATCTCTTCCGTCAACACGTCGCTGATTGATTATTCCTAATTCTCTTCCCTTTCCTTCTTTAAAAAAAAAAAAATTACTAACCTCACTATTCTTAGCTTTTTATACTGTGCTAGGCTTTAATGGACTAGTTTGATGCACTTATGTATTTTGTTGCCTATGTTGTTATAATTGCTTTCAATGTTTCCTCATCTGTAAGTCGCTTTGGATAAAAGCGTCTGCTAAATGACTAAATGTAAATGTAAATGTATTCTGTTTCAGAACAGCTGGATTCAATGAGTTCAATCCACTCTGAGTAACTTCACTCTACGCTTTAAAAAGCCATCATCAATTGAGTGACGATAACACGATTCACCATGGCAACGCCACGTGACCAAAAGCGCTCCATTTATTTCTCGCCAGTGGAATTGGAGGCACTATATATATATATATTTATGTATATATAAACATATATACCTAAGATTTTTGTCATGTAGGGGTAACGGGTGCAAGCTAGTGAAGAGCTGTGCAGCGTGTAAGCCTCACTCCTGTAAGACACACAGTCTTTAGCCTCCTCGTTAGAGCGCCCGTCTCCCATTCGGACCGACATCTGTTCGAAGCCCACGCAGAACGGGGCGAGTGGGACCATTTAAATGTGCACCCAATCACAATGGGAAATCCTTAAGGGTATTTGAATTATTAGAGGTGGCAGCAAGACCACATTTATTTGATCAGCCTAATTCAGAAAGACGTACACCATTCACCTGCAATCCTATGAAACTCCTCTTTGAAGGCTCTCACAGGAAACTTAACACAAATGTATAAAAAGTGCTTGAGAGCGATGCACACTTTTCTTACTGCTCTGGATACAGTTGACATGCTAATGTGTTCTGCATCCCCGGTGTTATATAGAAAGCTTCCATTAGCAAAGAAACGTAAAGCCGTACAGAGAAACTGCTCAGATGTCAGAGCGCGACCCCGACGAGTGAGGTTTGTGATGTAAGGATGAAGCAGATTGTGGATATATTTAATGGACTGTAAAGAAAAACTGTATCGCTCAAATAAAGAATCCTCCGGATATGATAAAACATCCAAACGGGCTTTACCATATATTCTCTCCCGACGTAAATTTAACTCTCTCTGAATGAATGCAGCTTCCTCATTTACGGATTCCTGAATAAACGGACATGCCATTTTAATGTCTGTAATGTCCGGAAAACGAATGAAAAAACAAACGGCGAAGGCAATTTCAACACCGCTCGTGTTTCTAAAAGGGGTGGAGATTGTAACAAACCTCCGGTTACTGAAATAAAACCTGCTGCCGACCAGGTTAGGTTCACAGAGTAGGTTACTCACTCTAAGTATAATATACCTCGATTTCTGAAACGGGCTTGACTTACCCCGCGGTCGCGGGTTTGATATACCTCGCTTTTTGAAACTGAAAAACCAGAGTATCCCGTTTTCTGGGGTAAACTTACACTGAGTTTGCACTTACCCTGCTTTCTGAAACGGGTCCAAGGCAATCATAGTTTTATGTTGCTTTTGTATAGGCTGCTATAATTTGTGTATTATTAAACAAATCTAAACTTTTTTTAGTTTGTTGAGTAGTTTTGAGGTCAGTTTTAAACATAGTTAAATATCTTTGTTTCTTTACATGCCTTTTTGGAAGGAGGAGGCAGGGACTAACAACAGGTTAATGCACTGATATTTATTTAGAAAACAGCATGATTTGCAAAATGCCATAAAGTGCACTTTTAAGCCTGTAATAGAATTACAATCTTTTAGGATAGGGAACGTTGTCCTTAGTTCAGTATCTGCTATTCTGTCTGCTTTCCTCGGGGAAACATTGTTCTTTTATCATAAATATAAACACATCCATTCCTCCACACTCTGTCTATTTTACTTACCGAAGTTACTCAAACATCTTGAATCAGTTATATATTTTAAAACTATAATTTTTTGGAAAAGGCTTTTTCGACTAAAGAATAAGGGTTGTTTGGATCAAATATACTTTGATCCAAAGTATCTTTCGATAATGTGCATTACAAATCTCTTCACAGGACAACCGTGTTGAGACGAGATGCAGTAATCCGCAGTCTCATTGTATATCTCGGAGAGGTGCCAGACAACCTATTCAAAGACAGCAATGTAAGTCCCAGACATATTAATGGGTAAATTTAACCCAAAAAACTAATTGCTGTTCATTTGCTCACCCTCAGAGAACAGAGATCTCGGTTTTGGACTTTCAAAGATGCAGCACCAAAGAATATCCATAGCATGGACCACCTAGGAGCGTTTATAGCAAAATAAAAAATTCTTAACTGTTCTACTGAAGAAACACCAATGTCTTGGAGAACTGAGAGTGAATAAATAAACAGCAAATGTCCATGTTTAGGTGAACTATACCTTTAAGCTATACATTTCCTGCCACATAAGCAGTTTGAAGATTTAAAGAGGTTCATATTTTATTAATTTACTATCATTCCAACCCTTCCATGGCAGTGGTTCCCAATTCCTGTTATGAATTTAACATTTAAATGTTCTTCTTTCCCCTCATCCTCCTGGATTGCAAGGTTGGCAATAAAGAAGACTTCACTCAGGAGTTAATGACAATTCTTGCCAATGGAAACGGAGATGAGCCAGTCATGTCAATTGCTCTAGAAGGAAGCAAAGTCCTAACACAGTGTGAAAATACTGCAAAAGCTTGTGCTCTTCTGATGATTTATGCCTTCAATCTACAGTATCCGTCAAATCTGAAATACACTTTTGAGTGTATTTTTCAGAAACTGTTTCTGGATGTCGATGGACTTAAGCTTTTTCCTAAAGTACAGTCATTGAAAACCAAGCTGCATACTTGAAATGTGTGAAATGTACTTTTTTTTTAGGAATTAATCTGTCTTGTTAACCAAACTGCTGGAGCATGCAGATTGATTGTTACCTGTCATGATTCTCGTGGTGAGACACGGAGAGAGGACCCAGGTGCAGACAGCGGGTAAGGGGTTAACAAATTATTTTATAAATAATAAAACAAGGACCCACAAGGGGGTAACAGAACAAAACATGGATACAATAACATGACCAAGACTAACTACACAAAGACTTAAAATAAACTCAAAACAAGAACTACAAATACACTGAACTAGACTTGACAAGACACATGGACTCACCACACAACCACAATGAACCAGCACAAGACAGAAGACACAAGGCCATTAAATAAGGGAGCAAATCAAGAGGGAAACAGGTGATGGGCATTAATCAATAACGAGGGAAACTAGAGGATGGAAACAAAGACGAGACAGGAGAGAGAGTATGGAAGGCCATAAGAACAATAATTGCCTCTCTCCACACAAAACATGAGATTCTGTCATGATACTGCCACTAAACCAAGAGAAACATGACATGATGCGGCAGAATCATGACAGTTACCATTCAAATGTTTACAAATGTTCATGTTTAAATTCACAGTATATTGGCTGTATGTACATTTTATGTACATTTTATTTTAAAAGGGTTCTAGAGTCTTTTCTATAATGGATGTTTTTTGTTAGTTTAAATTACATTCAAATTAGCATTTGGCCATTGACTTGCTGAGTGTGCTTGGTAGGCAGGTTTAATGTGTAATAGCAGTCTGGTATATCCCAATTTGTTATGCAAATTAAGATTCTGCCCAGTCTTTGCAAAAGTGTAGATTATTACAATATCTGAGCAAAAGTTTTATTGGCACACATATGCTTGCTTGACCTGTTCAAATGTCTATATGCATTGATTTTAAGGATTGTTATGGATCTTAAAGATCTTCAATTTCTGTAACGGCGTGTTATTTGGTAAAAATAAGCTTTTAATAAATAAATCTTGATAGCAGATTTGTTGTCACAGTGACTTATTTTATTTGACTTAAAATAATTAACAACACTAAACAAAACCAGTAAAATTAAATTAAAAGAGAAATAAAATTTACTTAATTATATCAATATATTACATCAGGTACATAAGTAAAATCTACTCAACAATGTTAAAAGGCAAAAATATATTTACTTATAATACCTTTGTTAATTTTACTCAACTTCCTTAAGTAAGTTTTACTTAATTTAACAAGTATTACATTTACTTAAAAAACCTGAGTGGAAAAACTTGCAAAAAAAAATTGTGTAGAATTTACTTTCAGTGGATTTAATCATTTAGCCATTTAGGATTAAGGTTTGAGGATTGGGCATTTGAGGAAGAGGAGTGTATGCAAATTAGAAGGCATGGCCCAAATACTGGAGGATGGGTTAGAAATGGCTGGTGCGCAGAGGCACCTTATGGACAGCAGAGAGAGCTCCCAGTGCAAAGGAGCACACTGTAATGAAACCAAACAGAGCGAGTGAGTGGCTCGAGCGAGGATATGAGGCGCCGTATAGGGTTTAAATCAAACTGCGCTTATGAATACCAGGGGCGTTTCCTCCGAGGAGGCAAGGGAGGCAGTGCCTCCCCTCCCCCTCGAAAATAATCGAATGAGAATATTAATAACAGTTCAGAAATAAAATAGGACAGCGGATATAATGTATTTAGCTAAATATGAGATAAATCAGCGTGTACAACAGTGTGAAACAGCGACCCCGCTCGAAAGAATTCCAAAGGGAGGCATCGTTTCTCTTGCCTCCTCTAAGCTCATTGACTTTACATATACCTGCTAAAGCGTGCCGTGAGTTTGAGTGGGGGAAATTGAAAAGAATGGAGAAAAGTCACGTGAGAGGAGGCAATGCCTCCAACGGGCTATGATTGGATTAACTCATCAGCGAGATCCCGCCTTCCTGCTCGTCTTCGTCATACATTTTAAACTGCGGGCGTTAAATTAGATTGAACGTTAATTAAATTGTTTTATTAGTTGTATTAATCAGAGTTTAGGATTCGTGTCGGAGATGGCGGAGGCAGAGGAATTATCGATTGTTGACAGAATATTACGTGGTTCAGATTTGTTCAAAAACTTTTACTTGTGATCAGGCTTGCTCAGGATAGCAGCAAGGCTAAAGTAAGTCACATCTATTTGATTTGATCTCTTTAATGCTTTGAGTATTTCTGGGACTGCTAATAATTAAATTGATGGTATTGGTAATGATGTTATTATTATATAGGAATTCCCAAATGTTCCAGAAAAAGATGAAGGTGGTGTTGATGTACCTTTTCCCAAAGCAGGGAAAATAAAAAACAAAAAAAATCAGAAGTACATACTGTAATGAACTTGTAGTAATTAAAATGAATTTTTCACACATAAACACTGAAATGACACTGGTTTTCTGACAATCGCACTTGTTAATAGTGCAGAGATGAACAAAAATGACATGGGTAGAAATCTGCCTCCTCATTTTTTAAGTCCACACCACTGATGAATACATATATAAAAGCGTGCATACACAAGTATACATTGCTCACATATACATCTATAGTATTGGATGTTCAAGCAAACACATATGAAAAACATGTGCGTACTATTGTGAAATCCATACAAATACATATTATGTTAGTAATGCATGCATGTACACTTTCTCTCTCTGCAACATGTTATCATTAAAATGCGTAAAAAAGTATTGGTGTGTGTTGCTCTCTCCTGCATTCTGTTTTGAATGAAGGTAAAAAAAGGCTTTAGACTTAAAGTCCACTTTATCATTGTTTTATCATTTTGTTTTAAATGCTTTAACTTAATCTGTTAATATATTTGTCTGAAATATTTTGAAAACATTTGTTAAAGTAAAAAGATGAAATATTAATTTTGGATTGCAATATTAAAATTTAAAAATAAAAAATTTTTTTTTTTTTTGTGTTGCATCCTTAGAAGACCACCAGATCTACTGGGAGGAGCAGTTCATGGGTAAGCTCTTTAGTAGATGAAATTGAGGTAATTGTTTCAGAGGTTTGTTGTTATCTGTCATTAAGAGGAATTAAGGTAACCAAAAGTAAGTTATTGAGGGTCGGCTATTGGTCAAAAAAGGAAATAAACTAAATTGGCATCCCTTTCTATGTTTTAATGACAGATGGGTTGGCCTTGTAAGTAATGCAGTGCTGTTGTACTAGCAAAGACTAATATTCTAAAACATTATAGACTGCATCATGGGACCTCTGGACACAGCCAAATCTGTAAATCTAAATCTTAGAGAAAAAGTTCTGAGTAAAGAACTGGACCAGTTGTCATCTACTCAATATGGATCATATTGTGATGGTACAGTCTTTAAAGAGAATTCCTTTTATTCTGAAGAGCTAGGAATTGCACTTGTGCTGTATGTAGATGACTTTGAAATTTGTAACCCCCTGGGAACATCAAGAAAAAAGCATAAAATCACAGCTGTATACTGGGTCTTTGGCAACATCTCTGATTCATCGCGATCCACTCTTAACTCAGTATACTTGGCCCTTTTATGCAAAGCAGCTGACATTAAAAGATTTGGCTACGCTGAAGTGCTTGCTCCTTTGTTGAAAGACACTGGACATGTAGACACCGTCACGCTCCAAAAAAGCAGTGTTGGACAACATGTTAAAGGCTCTGTGTTTACTGTAGTCGCTGATAAACTTGGGGCACATTCAATTTCAGGACTTGTGGACCATTCATTTGTAGATTTAGTCTTGGAGAGCGATCAGAATTTCAAAGAAAGGAGGTGAGGTTAGGTGCATTCCCTGCTCGGATCAAGGAGAGTTATGCCACTCATTTATTGACTGTTAAAGAAAATCCTGCTTTGACACATTTTGCTTTTGTTACGGTGTAAAAAAGGCTTGCCCACTAACTAAAAATCTGAGCTATTTTCAGATTCAAAGAAGTATTTCCAAATGAATGGTTAATCCCAAAGCACCACTTCTTGGAACACTATCCTGCATTAATAAATGCTTTTGGACCTGTGATTACTTTCTGGACAATGAGGTTTGAAGTGAAGCACAGCCAATTTAACCAGATTGTGAGACATACTGGCAAATTTAAGAACATTGTCCTTTCTCTGGCCACAAAGCATCAGCTTATGATAAGTCACCACCTGCATTCCACAAAAGTTGTGCCTGCTCTGAGTGTTGTAAGAGTCACATCAGTGCCATTATATGTCCTGCATGTAAATGTTCAGGAATAAATCAAGCATCTGTTTCCTTGTCAGTCTCAAGTACAGCTGGTTGATACAGTCACCTTCCATGGAACAAGGTACTCAAAAGGTATGATCGAGGCCTATGGTTGTACTGCGGGTCTACCTGATTTTGCAGAGATGGTTTAAATTGCTCTTTTTGGGGAAAAGGTGCATTTTATTGTAAAACACTCATGTATGATGAACACTATCGTGGATTTCATCTGGAGAAGGCAGATCACATAACTCTTGTTGAACAACAAAACCTTATGATGTATGTCCCCTGTCAGCCTATATTGTTGCAGGAAAGCTCATGGTGACATTAAAGCGCCACATCTGTCTCCAGTGTTGAGTATGACTTTGTATAACATTTGTTTCTTCTTTCTTTCAAGACATGGAACCAACAGTCAGAGTCCGGGTCCTCATTGATCACAAGGTCAAAAAACTTCCACTCAACAGTGGCATACCCTCAACTGTGGATGAATTGGTTGAAGCCATTAAAGAATCAGGAGTCAGCTGTGGCCTGGTGGTTAGAGGCTTGTGATCAGAAGGTTGCCGGTTTGAATCTCAGTGCCAGCAGGTCATGACTGAAGTGCCCTTGAGCAAGGCACCTTACCCCTGATTGCTCTGTAGTAATCACCAGGTAAAAAAATAAAAATAAAAAACTACTTGTAAGTTGCTTTGGATAAAAGCGTCTGCCAAATGAATAAATGTAAATGTAAGAACAATTTGCCATCACCCCAGAAATCAGTCTTCAGTACAAAGATGGAGACTTTGATGACTTTTTCACCCTAACGACCGCAAAGAACTCAAAGATTAAGACACACTGAAAGTAGTACATGTACCGCTAAACCTAACACTGACCCTTGTTCCCCAGGAAAGCACCCCTGATACCTCCAGTGTGTACTCTTTATCCGAGTCTGTGACACAGTCTGACGGCTCAGATGATACTGTGATTCTGATTCCTTCCCCCTCTGAAATGCAAAATCCATGGCCTGCTGTATTTCCAATTCCAACTTTCTCACGTAACACTGAGGTGGCTTTGAGTCAAAGTAATGAGATTTATTTAAGAGATGGCACCCTACTGACATCACCCACCCAAATACAAGATGGGAGATGACAGAAATCCCGCTAAAAACATAAAAAAACAAAGAGGGCAGAAGTGAATTACCTGCCTCAGCACCCTTCTGGTGAAACAGACAGCTGCCTTGAGAATGTGAGGCTTGACCTAATAGAAGCCAGCAAGAAAAGGGACGGCAAAAGCATAAATGACATGATGGCCAGGACATATAGCTGGAGAAGAATGGAATTGGTTGCCCAGTCCCCAGATGTGTCAAAATTTATTTAAATATATTTATAAGCTCTGTTGAATAGGTAGACCCACACTGATAATGGCATTGTATGTTTGTAGTTATATTGCCTGCAAGATTCAGTTTTTCATTATTCATTTACCAACTATAGGATCCAAATACCTCTGTGGTGAAGAGAGACGTGACTCTAAGATGCCTCATTGAATACATGGGAGAGAGTGGGCAAGAGCTCATCTCAATACATTTCGTTGCACTGTACTTGTATGTGTGTAATGACAATAAATTGAATCCAATCCAATCTCTGACTACTATGTAAGTATTGTGTGAATCTACTGAAGGTAGATCCACTTATTGTTCTGTTAATGTCTTATCCAGGGAAAAAGGAGAGCAGTGTCCACGAGGACTTGAAAATGCACAATATGCAGATATATGTCTGCCGTGAACCAGATGCAGTAGGCATTATCATTGAGGGAATCCCAGTGCTTACTGATCTTGGAAATCTGGCCAGAGCATGTTGCCTGCTTCTGGGGATGACATATGCTCTAAACCTGCAGTATCCACCACAACTCTGCAAAACATTTGAGTTGTATCAAAGACTTTTTGTGGGACTTGACACACTGCGCCCAAAGCCTTCCTCCAGATTAATGATACTCAAAAACAAACTTCTGAGTTTGATACTATGCCAGCCTAACACTCGTAAATGGACATCTTGTTGTGTACTGAGCTTGATAAAACTGTGAGATTGTTCTGAATGTTTAATTGTTAAATGGCTGCAGTTCAGAAGTTCTATTATATAAACAATTTTATGGTAAAATGTTTTAATACATATTAAGATGCACTGTGCACTGAAGTCAGTTCTTTCTTGTCAAATGTTGTGATTCGAATTAAGTGCATTTTATTTAATTGTGAAATGTTTTAAGAGTATACAGCGTAGTGTGTTGAAGGTGTTTTTTATTAAATTTTTATTTTGTTTTTTGTTTGTTTTCTTTGTCTCATCACTCTTGCCTGGTGGGCAGTTTAACTGAGAACAACTTGGTAGTCAAACACAGACTTCTTCATTTCCTGGATAAGCATCCAGCTGTTGGGCTCTTGAAGAGCTTAACTCAGTTCTGTTTTGTCAAATGCTGAGGTCAGAGGCCCTTTATTTTATTTTAATGTCAAATGTTTTAGAATATGGCACAGATTGTACTTAAAACGTGTTCTTGTATTTCTTTTGTTTATATGTTTTAATACATATGAAAAGATACTGTACTGTGCACTTAAGTCAGTTCTGTTCTGTAAATTGCTCAGGTCAAAAGTCACTGTATTTTAATGTCAGTGTTAAGAATACACAGATTGCACTTTGAAGGTTGCTGCACTTAAAGATGAGGTCAGAAGTTTCCGTAATTTTTAATGTTAAAATGTTTACAACATTAACATTAATGTGGTTTGAGAACCATTGCATTTACATTTTTATTATTCATTGTAATATAAAATTAGAATGTATTCATGTTAGTTTCCTAAACATTTATTGGAATTGTTTGCATATATTCCTACATACCTTGCATGCAAGTATAAATAGGAGTAAGTTTCTAGCAGCAACATATGACAGTACACCTAATAACTATACCTAATATAGTTCACTCTTGTTAAACTTGTTTGGTTATACTTTCCAAGTAGCACCCCTTCCCCCAGAGTCAATGGGCTCTTTTCCAAGATCTTTCTCTTGTTTATGCCCTAATACGGCCATAATAATATGCTAAGGGCCTTAGACCAGTGTTATGCTTTAAACTGTCTTTCTTGTCTTCTTCCAAAAACATATTCTGCATATGACCCTATTAAGCAAGAACAAAATCATAAATGAAATCTTAGTTGCTTACCACATTGATAATGTGACAATCTCTATTTTCTGGGCTTGTCATTCGTCCGAATTTATGACAGGACGATTAGGTTTACAGAACCTTCTATGAATGTATGCATGGTTCTTTTCCTTCTATAAACACATCTGCAGCATCAACATTGTCTGCAGACAGGTCCCAGGACACCTTGTCCTGCTCCTCCTCCTCTATCCCAAAGATAGAGATGAATGTCAATAAAAATGTATTGGTTCATCCCAAGCTTTTCTCCAACCAATCAAATACAGTAGTAGGTGGCTCACATGGTTGCATTGAAAATGTCAGGCAGGCATGTACTGCCACAGAAGAACTGCAGACCCCTGAGGGAAAAGCATCTTCAGGATATCCTGTGTGAACCCAGATTCAACATGAAGACGTTTCTCAGCATTGAGATCAAAGATGGGAGAAACACAACTTCACGTTCTTCAGTGTCACCATCCTCTATAGCTGTAAACACAACCCCTCAAATTATTGCAGCTGCTATTCCACAGAGAACAGGTAAACAAATTATTCTCTGGCATATTGAACTGACCTAAATTATTTTATACATGAGACATGCTATACTTTGTTTGATAAAAAATGGTGCACTGAGAATATTTACAATAAAATGGTCACAAAATAAACATTGCCTGTGTTATATGCAAGATTTAAGATGAAACTGTTTTGTAATAATGTAATCGGGTGAATGCAGAACACAAGAGACACAAAACTACATTGCAGTTGCCATTACTGCAAAACAATTAGATGCAAATGCATCAATGTAGTTACACTTCATTTTGAGAGTCTACTTAAAATATTCTACTATGTTTTAAAGTCCCACTGTAGTAGATAATTTTATCTTTGCCTTATTTAGTTTAGGCAGAGCCATGCATATGTGAATTAGTCCCTGCATTCACCATGAATGTAACTCAACTTTATTCTGTGATCATTGGCATTGGCAGGTTTTGATCTAAATTAGAGATCTCGCACTGAAACTGATCAGCTACGAGCAAATGTACATATATGTGACAACTAATTGACAGCACGTGTTGCAATGGCTAGTACTTTTTAATAATGTTCAGTAATAAAATATAAACAATATATATACTATGATTATCATAGGTAAAAGCTGATTTCTTTAAACCTGTCTTTCTCTTATACTTCCACAAGATGTATTTACTTTCCATGCCTTTACTGTACTACATGTATTTATTTGCATTGTTTTAATTCAGCATATACAGCACTTGTCTGTGATGCTGAACATGTAGGAACACCTTTAGTTTCATTGTGTTATCTGGACATGTTATCTTTGTCCACTAAAGAAGCCTTATTGAATGACTAAGATACAGGTATAAAGATACATTGACAGGTGACATTGCAATAACTTATCAATTTTCCATTTTAACCCTTTTTAAAGCAAGTTTCACTTAGAGAGCACTTAAATAAAGTCATTGATAAAAATAAAGTATTCTGTAATGCCTAGATTCTTGTGTGTCAATGGTTTGAGGAAGGTTAAGTAAATGGGTAATGCCCTGTATTGCACTGTGAAGGAAAGGAATGTGACAAAGTACAAATACAATCTTTCCTGCTCTGTTCTATAACAGGACTATTTGATGGCCTGTTGGTTAGAGACGGGTTATGCATGCCAGAGGTGACTACTAGTTCACATACTGACATAACTTTTTCCAGCTGCTTAATCTCCAGCTTGTTTTTTATTAAGAGCCTTTTCTATTTATAATTATGCTTCTTTATTGTTTGTTGTTCACATTTATTCTGTAACCCGTGGAAGTAGAGACTTCAGTTTCTAAGGCAGGTCATGAAAAGTCGGTAACACTTTATAATACTGTTTCATACTTAAAAGGTAGTTCGGCAGGGACAAATGCAGAACAAATGGTTAGTGCTGCATTTACACTGCAGTCATTACTGATAACTAATAAGGAAGAAAAATAATCTAATCGGTAGTTAACAGCAAACGGACATGTTTAAAGTAAGTAACAATGAGTTTCGTATTACTTATTTACTAGTCATTAACAACAACTAAATGCAGTATGTCTCTGTATCCATAACTACTCATTAACAGTTGCTAAAAATAATGTTGAACACTAAAAAGCCCATTAAAGATACCTGTTTGCAGAGTAGCAAAAATCTTTACTCAAGTTAAAGTACAAATGGCCTAACTAGAGAAATTGTTACTTAAGTAAAAGTAAAAGTCACGATTTAAAATTAATTTTAATTTAAAAGTAAAAAGTATGCAATGAAAAAACTACTCAAGTAGCTACTTAGTTAGTTCTAATTATATAGGCCTACTATTCAGAAAATTTATATGAACGGCAATATTTTAATATTATATTTACATTTTTATTATTATTATCATTATCATAAGCAGATATCTTTGCAATATAGGCTACACACAGAGAATAAAGAATAGACAAGCACAGAAGAAACGAGCATTTCTGTAAATTATATCTAAACTCAATATCAAGCCTACACAACTACCACTTAGAATAATAGACCATGTCAAACTAAAGTGAACCTACAGAGTTTTTGTGTATTTGACTAAACTCAGAGATTTTCCTAAGATGATCTAGAGCATCGGCAGTGCTCTCTTCAAAGAAATACAAACTGATTTTAGACCAAATTCATGTTTTCTCATGTTGTGTCACACATGTGTGTGTTGTGAAAAGCTCTTACTTGTAAACATAGAGTAAACAGTGAACCACACGCCCATCAACAGGTTTTCTTCCTTCTGTTCTTCAAATGTATATTTCTGCAAGCCCACGTCTCTCTGTCTAACAGCTCGCGCCATGTGGCTACTGCGGTCAAGCCAGCCGCGGTTTGAAAATACACAAGTCAGCCGCGTTTAGATTCGTATGCGCGCATATTTCGTGGTTTACGGTATATTCCAGGATCGCCGCTTTATAGCTTTATTTAAAACGTAGATGATTGTGTGTCTCGCCAATAACATATTTCTTGTCTTTCGTTTAGTATATGCAGTTTTTTCGTAATTTATGCACTTTTTCTACGAATGTTTGCATTAGGATGCTATGTTTTGAACAATGTCTCCTGTAACTTTAAATTATTTGAATGCACCTTACACCATTGCCATGCAAGTAAAACGGTTTATGCAGTTACGTAGTTTGTCTACTGTAGTCTTAGGTAAATTGACAGAGTTAAAAAGTGGTAAAAATGTTTTAAACATTTTTTCTTTGTGTATTGATTAGGCTACTTTAGGCAAACCATATGGTTTTAATACCCATGTATTTTAATGGTATGGTTTTGGAAAGCAATTTGTTGCGTTTTGGAAAAATATTTTTCCACTCTAATGGACTAAGAAACATTATTTCTTAGAAGTTGAAAAAAAATGATGATGGTTTTCTGTATGGGACTTCCCACACTATGCACACCATATATGGATTTATTTTACTGTAGCATTTTGGAAAAATAATTTTTTTTTTTTACTTTGAAAGGCTATAGAAACATCATTTCTGATGAGTAGAAAAAAATGATGATGGGTTTCTGTAGATGAGAAAAATATTTTTTCGTTCTCTCGCGAAAAATTTTATGAGTTCGGATACACACTTCATGTTTCATGTCCTGCTGGCAGAGTTTCAGACTAGCTCCGTATATAAACATTTGTCTTTAGTCACAGATTCTCGGACTAATAACTCGTGAGCTAAACGTTCTTATAACACAAATGAAGCTCATTCTATATAACTTAAACAATGAACTTTAACATAATTTTCCACAAATTGAGCCTTTCAATTCTGTTTATATAGCGCTTTTCACAATGTGCATTGTTCCAAAGCAGCTTTACAGGGGAAAATAGAAACTTTAAAACACAAAAAGGGTAAAACACAGAACATGGTGTTATATAACAAGTTAAATTATTCTAGTAAATAATATCTAATAAATGCATTCTCCCGGTGGTTTTTTTAGCATATTTTGCAGTAAGTGAATGCTTGGCTGAACAGATGTGTCTTTAATCTAGATTTAAATTAGGCGAGGGTGTCTCATCCTCGAATAGTGATGAGAAGGCTATTCCAGAGTTTATGTGCTACAAATAAGAAAGCTCGAACCCCTTTGGTGGATTTACTTATTCTAGGTGTCATCAAAAGTCCTGAGTTTTGAGATCTTAGAGAGTGTGATGGTTTGTAGTGTGATAGAAGCTCTGTTATGTAGGTAGGGGCTAAAACATTTAAGGCTTTATAAGTGATTAAAAGTAAATATGATACTTAATGTGAAGGATTGATAACATTGGGGTTATGTGATCGTATTTTCTGGACCTGGTTAGAATTCTGCATTCTGAACTAACTGTAGTTTGTTTATTGATGATGCAGGACAACCACTAAGAAGTGCATTACAGTAGGTAAACTGTACGTGTTTTTGGTCCAATACGTTTTTTATCTGTTTCATTAGAATTTAAAAGGAAATTACAAGTCATCCAATGTTTTATATCTTCGATGCACTCTGCCAATTTGGATAGCTGGGAGGAATCATCTTGTCTTGATGAGATACAGTGGGGCAAAAAAGTATTTAGTCAGCCACCAATTGTGCAAGTTCTCTCACTTAAAAAGATGAGAGAGGCCTGTAATTTATGTTAATCATAGGTACACTTCAACTATGAGAGACAGTATGAGGAAAAATCATCCAGAAAATGACATTGTCTGATTTTTAAAGAATTTATTTGCAAATTATGGTGGAAATTAAGTCAAGTCAAGTCAGCTTTATTTATATAGCGCTTTTTACAATTTTCATTGTTACAAAGCAGCTGTACAAGAAAAAATTACTAAGTAAAACATAAAAGGTTATGGAATTCAAAACACAGGTCAAATATCAGACACACAATAAATTCCTATATGCAGTGTTAATTAAATAAGACTACCAAATTCTAGCAGCCCCCCCGGCCAGGCAAAACAGTGCAAAAACAGTATGCAAACGGTGGCGAGGAACCCAAAACTCCATTGGAGGAGAAAAAAAACCTCGGAGGGAAACCAGGCCTAACCAGGGGATTCCAGTTCCCCTCTGGCCAGTATTTGGTCAATAACAAAAGTTCATCTCAATACTTTGTTATATACGCTTTGTTGGCAATGACAGAGGTCAAACGTTTTCTGTAAGTCTCCACAAGGTTTTTACACACTGTTGCTGGTAGTTTGACCCATTCCTCTATTCAGTGATGTTTTGGGCCTGTCGTTGGCCAACACAGATTTTCAACTCCCTCCAAAGATTTTCTATGGGGTTGAGATCTGGAGACTGGCTAGGCCACTCCAGGACCTTGAAATGCTTCTTACGAAGCCAGTCCTTCGTTGCCAAGGCGGTGTGTTTGGGATCATTGTCATGCTGAAAGACTCAAAATCTCACGATACATGGCCCCATTCATTCTTTCCTTTACACGGATCAGTTGTCCTAGTCCCGTTTGCAAAAAAACAGCCCCAAAGCATGATGTTTCCACCCCCATGCTTCACAGTAGCTATGGTGTATAAAGTTCTATTTTGGTTTCATTTTACCATGTGACATTCTCCCAATCCTCTTCTGAATCATCAAAATGCTCTCTAGCAAACTTTAGACGGGCACGGACACGTACTGGCTTAAGCAGGACACGTCTGGCACTTTAGGATTTGAGTCGGCGTTGTGTGTTACTGATTGTAGCCTTTGTTACTTTGGTCCCAGCTTTCTGCAGGTCATTCACTAGGTCCCCCGTGTGGTTCTGGGATTTTTGCTCACCGTTCTTGTGATAATTTTGAGCCCACAGGGTGAGATCTTGCGTGGAGCTCCAGACCGAGGGAGATTATCAGTGGTCTTGTATGTCTTCCATTTTCTTCCGGAAGGCGACTGCAAATTTGGATGCAAGGTCTTCCACATTCTGTATACCAAATGTTGACAGGTATGGTTAAAAACAGATAAACAGCCATTGTACTTTATTTAATACTCACAGATTCATTCATTCAGTGCAGGAGAGAGTGACAACGTGATGCGATTCCCCTCACAACACACAGTTTGACTAAACACTGTACAGTGCCTGGCGAAAATTAGATCTTAAACACGATTACATTTTAAATGGTGTTAAAATTTTCATCATTAATAATTCATTTTATCCACCTGGAACCCACCCTCAATTAATCACAATGTTAATTTATATCAAGTGATCCACCCGGCCTGCTGATTATCAGCATTACTACCCTACGTTAATTTGCGCAACTTTTTCAAGATTGTGTTGGTCATTATGGGAATGAGATATTGTGCTTGTGTTTTTAATGTGCGCCTTGTTAGTAAATCCCCATCTGTTTGCTGTTGTGCTGTTTTGCCCTGTTAAGTCAATCTACAATAGAATAGAATCGAATAGAACTTTATGGTAATTTGTTAAGAACAACAAAAAACAGTTTAGCAGCTCTTCAGATTAGCAGGTAACAGCGTACAGTGTGACAGCGTACAAGACTAGTAGACATTATACACAGACAGCAACGTTCAGAGGAATAATTACAAAATATTGTGGCAAGCAGCAATTACGGGGTCAAGCCCAACCACAGACAAAGGGAAATATTTTGGACATGTCAGATGATCACATTTTGAAAAATCAAGTCTGGCAGTTAGGAAAAATTGTGTAGTTTACCTCAGGTCATGACTGCGATGACATGGATCAAGTTTTATGTCGATACACTAAAGTTTGGAGAAGATACAGCCGCAAATCCACTTTGGCATCTTCCTCATCACATTCGTAGGCAACAGGGAAGTACGAGAGAGTACCAGGCCTGGACATTATGTTTTATTATGTTTGACCAGCCGGCAGTCGACCGTCAGGCAGCTGAGGGCAATTTTACTTGTGTTTTATTGTTTCTTTATTTAATGAAATGTTGTTTTACGTTTGCCGGTTCCCACCTCCTTCCTTCCTTTTATAGATCTTCGTTACAGCGTTGTTTATTTCAAGGTTGTCATCTCTTTTCACTGGGACATTCCCAAGTGATTGGCTTTTGAAAGCATTAATTGAACAATGGGCAAAACCATCTGAATAGGTTCACAAATCAGTTCAAATGATTTGTTCAGTTCGCAGCGCAATCTAAATCATCTGAAGAGGTGGGATACCCACTCCATGTCGCAGGAAACTTAAGAACACACAAAACACAAAGAACGTTGGATGAAGTTAATATGAATCTATTTCTATCCAAGCAAAACTGCAAATGCGTCATATTGTTTGCTAACAATGATAAATGACTGCCACATGCATGCGCCCACGCAACCTGTTTGTCAGACACAGCAACATGTGCGCGACCTGTTAGACACAAACGTGGGCTTGCAGAAATATACAGGAAGAAGAGAAGGAGGAACATTTTTTGATGGGCATGTGGCTTACTCTTTAATGTATGTTTACAAGTAAGAGCTTTTCAAAACACAAACATGTAACACAATATCAGAAAACATGAGTTTTGTCTAACATCAGTTTCATATAAATGAGCACTGCAGATGTTCTAGATCATCTTAGGAAATGCTGAGTATAAATGAAAGCATTGTAAATGCTTGTAGAAAACTACTTGAGTAGTTTTTTCATTGCATACTTTTTAACTTTTACTCAAGTAATTTTTTAAATAGTGACTTTTACTTTATTAAAGGTTTTGGTTACTCTACCCACCTCTGGACAACTCTGATATCAAACCACTCAGCTTGAGCAAACAAATATACACATTTAAATCGAATACCATTATGATAAAAGCTTCACATGTTATAAGCATTTTGATAAATATTATTATATCTCTGGAAAACTAGGGCCTATAACTTTAAAAGTCCTCTCAGAACCATACCAAGTTTCATAGCGAAACCTTCGTAAAAACAGCATTTCAATATTCAAAATAGCTGCCCACAATGGAAAAATGAGGAACATTGGTTATAGTTTGACTTCTCATACCTCTAGGAGTCAAACTAGGTCACTCTTATGATTTTACACCAAGTTTTCATAGGTTATCAACAAAAATTGCCATTTTTCTATATCTCAGGACAAATGCTTTGCCGAAACATTCTCTTTTACCTGAAGTTGTGACTGCGATTACATGTACCAAGTTTCGTGTCGATACACAAAAGTTTGGCGAAAATACAGCATCAAATCCATTTTTTGTTAGTTCAGACTGTCCTCTATATGTGTGCCAAATTTCACAACTTTCCCATGTACGATTTTGTGGGCTGCCATATACTTCTATGTTTTCCAAATGTTTAGGAGGCAGACAAAATGTGCCAGTGATGATGCATACCACATTTCATGTCAAAACACAAAAGTGTTGCGAAGATACAGCCACATGACCCTTTGTATGGTTCGTCCGTTGACTCTCGCCCCACAATTTTCGTCATTAGAAGTCTGCACACCCCATCCGTGCACAACCCATTTTTTTAGACCACGCGGATGTGTACAACAGCGCATGCACGAGAAAAGTGCACTAGTCCGCTAGGGGGTCGATACACACACAGAAAGTGTGCAGTGTGTCATTGTCGAAGAATCAGTATCAAAAAGAGCTTTATTGCCAAGTATGCTTGCGCATACAAGGAATTTGTTTTAGTGACATAGGTTTCCGGTATACAGAGACAACAACACACAGACAAAAAATATGCAAATAAATAAGTGGATAAACAATTGTTCTAGAAATGATAATGGAATAGGTGTGAGTAAGAAGCAGGGATGTAATAGGATGGAGGGGTAACAAATAAATATAAGGATATTGCACATTTTTATTGCATAAGTGGGGAAGATTTAACTGTTCATGAGGTAGATTGCCTGGGGGAAGAAACTGTTCTTGTGCCTGACTGTCCTGGTATTTGCGGCTCTGAAGTGCCGGCAAATGGCAAAAGTTCAAAGATGGGGTAACTTGGATGTGAGGGATCCAGAGTGATTTTCTGAGCCCTTTTCCTCACTCTGGATGTATACTGTTCTTGAAGGGTGGGCAGGAAAGTACCAATAATCCTTTGCAATGGTGAATGACATACTCTATCATTAATTTGCAGTGGACCTGTGAATTACACGACAAAAACGCTGCCCTCTGATGGTCTGGTAGAGCACACACACAAATTTACACAAACTTGACCTTGATGAAACATGCTAAGTTTTTAGCGATATTTTATTGCGTTCGTAAAAAACAGCATTTAAGACAAAATTCTAAATGGGCAACCCCCACAATGGACGAATGAGAAACATTGGGTATCTTTTGACTCGACCACTCTTCAAACTAGACAACTCTTATGATTTTACACCAAGTTTTCAAAGGTTTTCAGCAAAAATAACCATTTTTCTATATCTCTGGACCAATAGGTGGCGCTGTGTATGTTACCCCAGATCATGACTGCGATGACATGTTCCAAGTTTTGTGTCGATACACAAAAGTTTGGCGAAGATGCAGCATCGTTGTCACATTCGTAGATGCGCTTTACTAGAGCAGATTGGTCTATCAAAAGAGTTCTACTAACTTTTTAACTGCAGTGTATCTAGATAGTGCATACCAAATTTCGTGCAAAACGGGCAAACCGTCTAGAAGGAGTTTAAAAAAGTAGCTTTTTTGAATTCAAAATGGCCGTAAAAAACATTTTACGACAAAAATGAAAATGGCCGACCCCCACAATGGCCACCAAGGAAATATTTTAGACATGTCAGATGATCACAATTTGAAAAGCATGTCTAAAAACATAGGTAAAGGCAATTAGAACAAGGAGAATTGTTAGTAACTTTAGACCACTAGGTGGTGCTGTCATATAATAAAATATGGCAGACAGGGAGTATGGTGGAACATGACAATCACTGACACATGTGCTGAGACACATTCTCAGCCAGGGGCGCAACTACTCAGTGTTAGGGGGGTATGCAGAAACAGTTTTGGCGCCCCCCTAAATAAAAAGGTGTGCCGGACATCATCATGTATGGGCTTGAAATAATAAAGGTTTATTTTAAAAGTATATCAGACAGCTACTGTAAGCCTACCAATTATATGGTATATGGACACAAGTATATAAAAATTTATTCATGGAAATTTCTCTGCCATTTCTTTCTTTTTGCCGTATCTAAAACGTACCGATCCGTACCGAAACGTGACACAAGTGTATCGTATCGAACCGAACCCTGAATTTTGTGAACCATTACACCCCTACCTTTTCCATATTAATAATATTAAGAAATTAATCTGTTGGTATCAAGTTGGTATCAAGCTCCCTCTACACTTCCACCTAATGTTAGACCTACCTGTTGCTTTCCCCTTTCTTTCCTGATCCACCATCCTCACACCTGAATAAAATGAACTTTGCTGTTAAATATAGCAGCCTAAATTAAATTTTTTAATCAGCCCAGGGATGGCATCAGATAAGACAACTATTATGCAGTAAGGTTGTGCTGCTGTTGAAATTACATTAACATTTGGGATTTTAAAAAGTACAAATATGACACACACACACATACATATAGAAAAGTAATTACAGGGTCACATCTCTCTCTGTTTAAAGGTCTGTGCTGATATATATATGTATACATACATACATACATACATACATACATACACATATAGCACAGATCTTTAAAGAAGGAGAAATATGGCCCTTGCAGCATCCATGTCACCCAGCAGATGTAAAGTAGCCTGTATGTCTGACAGCACAGCTGAGCTAACATGAAGCTAATGGTAAAATAAAATCCATGATAAACCAGCTTTATTGCATAAGGAATGTTTTCCAGCTTCTAATCATTTATTGTGCATGCTACCTTATATTTACCAGTTCTTATTTTACTTTAATAAAATTTAGATAGATATGTCATGCAATAGGGTTTAACCAAAATATAAATGTAGATATCAGCAGCAACATTATTTTGCATTAAGTTAGCAAACACTTGCCAGTCAATATTTATATTTGCAAGCCTCCAACTTTGGTAGCAAATGAATAGCATGATTCCACGTTCGGTTGCTCAGCAAGCTCACTAGCTAACGTTAGTCTGTTAACATGAATATTGTATTTGCAAGAATAGACGTCACATTTTGAATCCTACCTGTTGCCTTTCACCATCCACGTATTTAGCTGCTGTCGCATCCCTTGACAGGACGTCTCCTTTTTCCATCTTTTTCTATTTTTAGCCCCCGACAGCTTTTTTGGTTTATCCATCTTTTTCAAATTCAAATTTCAACGACAACTCACTAATGTTACTGCGTACTTAACGTAACTCACGGCGCCCCGCCCACTCGCGATATTACCCTTCTATCTGTGTGTTCACATAGAGCGCGAATGAGGCGTCAAAAACACGCTATTCGCGAGTAGTTTGACGCTTGAACATTTTGTGTTTACTCGCTTCATTCGCGTCATTCGCGCGTGAAAAACGTGCTATTCGCGTCATTCGCGCTATTCGCGTCATTCGCGCTATTCGCGTCATTCGCGAGTGAAATTCGCTTCACGAAAATGTTTTTACAATTTACCGGATTCTCCGACCTCCTCACTCACTTTCTTCCAAGCAAGATCCTTTTTATTCCTATTTTTATGAACACGTATCATATAGCTCCGGGTGTCCACACACTGAGATGAGCTTGTCCTCCATTTTTTATTTCTGCCTCTGCTCGCTACGTCGTCTACGTCACTACTCAAGCAGGCGCCTGATTGGTTAACGCGGCGAGAATTTTCGCCAAAGTTCAGATTTTTCAACTCGCGCAATTCGCGTCATTTGCGGCATTCGCGCAATTCGTATGGGATGAATTCCGACTCAAAATGATTAACAAATGCACGCACAGTCATCCGTGAACGTGATACACGTTTCATTTGTATTTTACGATTCACAAACAAATGCCTTATGATTTGATTCTGTGAAATTTAGATTTGAATAAACACGAAGCGATTTGTACAAATAGAGGCAGATTTGTGATTGCAGTGTTTTATTTTGTGTTCATGTATATTGATTTTGCGCATACCAATGAGAAGTTGTGCATTTGTGGATCCTGTGACGCGCGTTCATACATCCTGTTCGGTTCGTTTGTATTTTGAGACTTTCTTTACGCGGTTTTGCGTTGGACAATCCACACACGCGCAACTGCAGATCCATGCGCAACCGTGCAGAAAATAAGAACTACCACTAGATGGCAGGCTTACGGAAACCATAGGTGCTGGTCATATCATTAGAATACCATCAAAAAGTTGATCCATTTCACTATTTTCATTAAAAAAGTGAAACTTGTAAATTATATGAATTCATTACACGCAGACTGATATATTTCAAATGTTTATTTATTTTAATTGTGATGATTATAACTGAGAACTAATGAAAAACCCAAATTGATAAGGCGTTTTAATTTAAAAGACAAAGCATTTTCTCATAAAGTTAATAGATGCAGTTATTACAATTACAGTGCAGTAGATGAGTTAATGCAGTACCAGTACACAGTTCTGTAGTGCAGATGATGCAGCGTGTGTATGTATACCTTGCCTGAATCAGAATTTAATCGAATATCATTTACTTTGTCTGTGCTGTGATGCTGACGGAAACCAGACTGATAATTGTCCAGATTGCCATTTGAGTTTAGGAATTTGTTCAGCTGATTGAAGACAACCTTTTCAATGATCTTGCCTATGAAGGAAGATTTGTTGGTCTGTAGTTAGACAGTAGGTTTTTGTATAGATTGCTCTTATTTTAGTAAAGGCTTGACAAATGCAGTTTTTAGGGACTCTGGGAAAGTTCCTGAGAGAAATAAAGTATTTACTATTTTTAAAAGATCTGCTTCTAAACAGTTAAATACTTTTTTGAAAAAGGATGTGGGGAGTGTGTCCAGGTTGCATGTTGAGGACTTAAGATGCCAAAGGTTTCTGATCAAACTTTACTAATTTCTTAGATTGTTGTAATAAAGTCAGACTGACCTGAGTGCCATGTGCTTTGCTGACTGCCATTCTGAAATTATTTATCTTCTCAAGGAAAAAAGTTGCAAACTTGTCATCAGAAAGCATTTAGAAGGGGACTTGACTTGGGGGTTTGTTAGTCTCTCTACAGTAGCAAAAAGCAGTTATGTTGTTGCAGTTAATAGAAATAAGTCTGTCTAGCTTTGCCTAATTCGATATTAAAGGCATGCAGGCTGTCTTTATAGATATTATAGTGAACTTCAAGTTTTGTTTTTCACCAAATATGTTCAGCATAAGTTTTTTTCAGTTTGGACAGTTATTTTATTTATTTTAGTCTAATCTAATTTCTTTCCGGAAAACCACCCCTAAAACAAGAAGTCGTGACTGGACAACATCATGTTTCTAGTCACCTTGGTGTGCTGAGACAATCGCCTCACTTCAAATTGTTTAAATTATTAACAGTTTTTTTAACATGCATCGAAACATATAGAATAAACCAGCATATTAGAAGAGTTTTTATATAAAAAATATCAGACCAGACAGTACTGAAATTTTATGAGTAATAATCTGGGATGGTGTACTATAATTGTGAGGTGGTTTCATTTCCTGGAAACAGGTAGCTTTTTTAACATACATGTGGTAAACTTTACTACATTCAGTGAATTAATGGTTGAGGTGGCCAAGTATGCACCAGATTCCGTTCAGAGAATCAAGAGTGAAGGAGAAAGATCTTTGAAGTATTTAGTATTTATTGGTCATCCATATATTTCATTTTACTGCACTGTAACTTTAATAACTGCATTAACTCATCTACTGCACTGTAATTGTAATAACTGCATCTATTAACTTTATGAGAAAATGCTTTGTCTTTTAAATTAAAACGCCTTATCAATTTGGGTTTTTCATTAGTTCTCAGTTATAATCATCACAATTAAAATAAATAAACATTTGAAATATATCAGTCTGCGTGTAATGAATTCATATAATTTACAAGTTTCACTTTTTTAATGGAAATAGTGAAATGCATCAACTTTTTGATGGTATTCTAATGATATGACCAGCACCTATGGTTTCCGTAAGCCTGCCATCTAGTGGTAGTTCTTATTTTCTGCACGGTTGCGCATGGATCTGCAGTTGCGTGTGTGTGGATTGTCCAACGCAAAACCGCGTAAAGAAAGTCTCAAAATACAAATGAACCGAACAGGATGTATGAACGCGAGTCACAGGATCCACAAATGCACAACTTCTCATTGGTATGCGCAAAATCAATATACATGAACACAAAATAAAACATTGCAATCACAAATCTGCCTCTATTTGTACAAATCGCTTCGTGTTTATTCAAATCTAAATTTCACAGAATCAAATCATAAGGCATTTGTTTGTGAATCGTAAAATACAAATGAAACGTGTATCACGTTCACGGATGACTGTGCGTGCATTTGTTAATCATTTTGAGTCGGAATTCATCCCATAAATTCGCGTCATTCGCGCTATTCGCGTCATTCGCGCAATTCGCGTTATTCGCGCTATTCGCGTCATTCGCGCCGCCTCATTCGCGCTATTCGCCCCGCAAGCGCGTCTATCGTGTCTTTGCATTGACTTAACATGTAAATCACTCGCGCTTGACGCCTCATTCGCGCTCTATGTGAAACACACAGTATGTCTAAATAAATTATATGATGGAATCTTATGAGGGCACCGGTGCCGCCTAGCCTGTTAGTCCTCTTAAATGTATATAACTTTTTATATATACACTAACTTATATAAAAAAAAAATGTATATAACCTTTATTATTTCACATTTTTAAACCATCGCGTTGGCGCCCCCCATGGTAGCGCATACCCACTTTTTGCGCCACTGTTCTCAGCACAAAATTGTATGTATGAAACAATGGCTGATGTGTGTTCCTCCAGGTCTGCACCCTCAGCAAAAATGTCCCAATCTGTATCCTTAAAGCAAGTAGAAGGGTCTGCACTATGGCATAAAATATTCTAGGTCCGGGTCGCAGTAATCGTCTTTGATTGCGGCGTTTGCACACCAGTAATTGTTCATGTAAATTCTGAGACCCCCTCTTTTTTCTTACCAGAGTGAATGGATCAATCCGCTCTGAAAACAGTGTGGTCTGCTAGCTCAATAGTCTCTGATTTGATTTATGAAAGAAATGAATAAGGTAAATTTATGTTCAAAATAAGTAAAAATATAATTAATCTGACAATTCTTGAGTACCTAATTTAAGTGAATTTTTTTGTGAAAATACAGAATACAATATCCCCCTGCATTTCTGTTTATAGTCAATATCTGAATATGGAATACACCTACTGTATATACGGTGTGTCTCTGTACATAAATGTATGTGTAAGAGCTTTGGCATTTTTTTATTGATTCCTTTTTAAATTGAGCTCCTTTCTCATTTTGGATAAAAACTCTCAGGAAACAATCCCTGAAGTGAGGTATTACCAGTAGCTGAGATGTGGGCAATATAGCCTACAGAGTATGTTTTCCAGTATGCAGCACACCAGTATTCCATTCTAAACATAGCAGGAGAAGGCGCTGTGCACAATGCTTACTTAAGCAATAATGTTATCCCTGATGTTGTGCCAGTTTAAATAATATGCTATAAGTATCCAGCTTTGAGGCTACAGGGACACCTTTTGATGTGACCAAACGAAGCGAGGTTGACGAAGTTGCATAGAAGGCAATCTAGTCATTAAATATCACTCCAATAATGTTAGATATGTAGCGCCTCTCTAGCGTGTTTCACTATAATGAGAGGTAGCTATCCTGAGTTCTTTAAATTTCCTTTTACACAAATATGTGAATTTCACAAATAAATGTCTTCGTATTCAACCTGTGTGTGTGTGTAATTATTAACTCCTAGTATGAAATACTTTTCCCCTCTAAATCACTATTTAAGCAGTATTCACCTTCAACGAAAATGAAATGTCTTTCAAGTACTTATAATATAAACACTTTCAAAGTTCACCCCAAAAATTTACTCTTTTCCCTTGATCAACTTAAAATATCAAAAGAGACAGTAACCACAATGGTTTTATAAAAAATATACCAGATTTAGTTAGAAAAAGTGTGTCAAAGTAAACAGGTATAAATAAACTCGCTTTTCTTATCACAAAGGCCTTTAAATTCACATACAAACAATGTAGGGGCCAAGAAAATAAAATAGCCGGCAAGTCTAGTTTAAATTTGAAATACGAAATATGGCGGCATCATAACGGAATTATGCTTAGGGCACCAAAATGGCTAGCAGCGGCACTGAACACTATCCAGCTCCTTCAGGGTCTTTGCTCATCATCACTCTCACAGTTCCACACAGGCTTAACCACTCGCGATAGCTGGCCGCTAGCTTGTTAGCAAAGTCTATGCAAAACGCTAAGCACTCATTTCAGTCTTCATGTGCAGAGTATGCCACTCGCACCGACAGAAATATCACCATTAAAGTGATTATTAGAGTCCTGGTTGAACACTTTCACTAAAACGGGTGCATTCGCTATATTCATCTTAACCACGTTTTTCTTATCAGACAAAACCCACACGTCTCTTGTGTCTCGCGATCCTCTTCCTCACTGTTAAAAATTGCTGTTATTTTACGTCAAAATTTCAACAGTATAATCCTGTTATATCTAAAAACAGGCACTTAATGTTTTTTCATGGAGATTAGAACGACGTAAACAAACTTTAAAATTATTTCACCGTATTTATTGCACAAAGGACAAAAAACAGGTATATACAGTATTTTTAGAAATAGAGAACAGCAGCAAGCACGTGGAAGGTCATCGTCTACATTCTCCTTGTTATCAGGTGAGTGCCAGTTTGCTTTGCTCATTAGGGCCTATAGACTAAATATAAGTTTGCAATTGCAAGTGCAAATAGCGTTGTAAAAACATACTAATTGTGGATGATGTGAATTGTAAGTCTTTTATACGCCTGTTTCAGTGATAACGTGCGCCGACGATATTGTGAAGCGGAGTTGAACTTCGAAAAAGATATTTTCCGATTACAGGGTGAGTTTTGTAAAACTTTTTATCAAACAAGTGCATGATATACTATATGCTCTTTTGCATGGATAAGCCTTCGAGAAGGTCTGCAACAAAAACACCTCGATGTATTTATATCACGCTACAGCTTATTTGCTAATATTAGCTTGCTATCTTTTAATTAATTCCGCAACGTGTCGTTTTGCTTGCAAATGTGACTACCTTTCTAATTGGTACATAACTCTATCCCAAACGTTTTTTTTTTCTTTTACTAGTGTTGTGGATGTTTTATGTTGCTTGTGTTTTGGATTGCATCTATTTAAGTTGTTGAAAAGTTTGGTGATAGAATAAAGAATATTTGTGTTTTTAAGAATAACTTGCTATACTTATGAATAATTTGTATTTTAACTTTTAGTGTTGTTGGTTTGCATTGTATTGTTATTTTGACCAATCCATAAGGCTAAGGGACATTTCATTTTCGTGCAAATTTTGCAGTTGTTTTTATGCCTTTTTAGTACTGTACAGTTTGACTTTCCAGCATGTTTCCATGTTTCCAGTTATGTGGACATCTGTGTAATACTCCAGTAGCCTATGTGAATTACATGAGGATTCACAGCAATAGCTGTGAAACTCCTAAAAAGATGTTAAAATGCAATTTTATCTACACCTAAAATAAAAGGGCTGTGTTGCCAATTTAAGAATTTACTTCTGTATTTACATAATCTGAGTGAGTATCCTTTATTACCCACTAAAGCTGAATGTTCAAATTTTTTAAAGGCAGTTCATTGGGATTAATCCCGAAAAAGGCACCAAGGGTGGACGAGTCATCTCGAAGCGGACTGGAAATGTCCCCCAGAAAAAGAAAACAGTCAACACCCGTGTTGCCAGTTTACTGAAGAAACTGATGGACTTTGAGTGGGACTTTATATAAGTGAACCCTATCCTTTACACTACACACATTCCATACACAACAAATACAAACATGATGTGTGTTAGTTTCCAAATTTTTTCAGGTGTTCAGTTTTGAAGACCATAAATTGTAATCCTTTAATTCGTAGTCACTTTAAGTCATTTGTTTAGTTTTTTTTACATGTTCTACTAATTTGGAGAATATTTTGTGGTTCTTTGTGTTCACTGATGTTCAGGTGATGATGAAAGGTACTCTTATAAAATACTGAATTTGTGGCATATTTATTTGACCATTCACTTATTCTTCCACAGCCCCTAATTTTGAGAATATTTTGTTATTTGTTTTGCTGTTTACAATAACTGCACTTTAAACAATTAATTTTATTTAAATGGCTGCATTTTATTGTTACTTTTGTTTTAAATGTCTTTCAAGCTTTTAAGAAATGTTTAAATAATAAAGATGCATGTTTTGAAGTGACGATGCATTATTTGTGTGAAACTTTTAAGGTTAAACTTTTAATGGACAAATTTATATACTGTACAAAACAGCAAGACTGCTAAAGGGATTATAAAAAGTGAAAATAAATAATTTCTAGCCTTTTAAGAACCACTTGAGAATAAACATTAACCAACTGTTTATGCTTTTGACAGTATTTTACTGTTAATGTAGAAAATAACAGCTTTATGCCGCTTTTGAAGAAGCAGTAATCACCTTTTCAGCAACAACAAGAGACCGTTAATTAACAGTATCTTGCTGGCAACTGTGCTGCCAGTTACTTACTGTTTTTTTACGGTGAAATTTTTAACGGGGCTCCCTCTCCTTTGACCTCAACCGTGATTGGCTCATTACAAAACTTTCAGAAATAAAATTAATTCCCGAAACATTTCTGTACCTCTTTCTTCCAATTCTTACAGGCATTATTAAGACATCTTCACAAATATTATTAACAAAAAAATATTTAACCTTTTAAATGTATAAAATATGCATTTTTCTTATACAGCAAAATCATAACTTCATTGCTGGTAAATGATTATAAACTTTTTCTTTTATAACCTCAAAATCTATTTATTAAACTATGAAATTATTTATTCAAACATACTAATGATTAAAGTTCAACTGGGTTAGATATTTACACAAAATATTTCTGTAAATATTTGTAGTTGTGCCATGATGTTTATATTTCTCCATCTTATTTTGTTGTTTTCCTCTGTTTTCTCAGAGTTGACTCTTGGATTAAGAGCCACACCATTTGAAATCTCCAGATCAAACCGGTCTTCTGGATCTACTGTGAAGGTATTTCAGAATCTGTCACGACTAACATATACTGTTTTCTAATATTTAAATTGGTGTTTAAAAACTTACATAACTATAAATTGCTGTTTCTCATGTTTTCTTGTAAATTCGCAGTCAGTTGATGTTTTTTTACTATTTCAAAAACACTTAAAAAATCTGTGAAAAAACAGTTTAACTTTGTAAAGTACTATTTTTTTGCAGTGTAAACAAGCTGAAAATACAGATATATTACAGAGACTAATAATGATATGTCAATTGATTATGATTTTAGCATGGTGAAATAAGTAGCTTGTAGCTTTAGCATATCTATTTTATAGAAACATACAACTACAAACAATACGTTCTCGGTTTCATCGGGGCCCTGCCAACGTAGAAGCAGCTCTGATGAAGAAAAGCTTCCCTCATAATAAGCGCATGGTCTTTTTTACTATGTGCATATGCCTGCCATGGCAAAAATATGAATTAAAATGCAGGTTAAAATCAAAGTTCATCACATTTCACAAAAATTCAAAACAAAACACACAGCAGACGTAAGACAATTCTGTCTTGACTCACAGAGGCAGAGACTCAATTGCAGGCAAAAATTGTAAAGTTGATTAAAAGTCCAAACAAAAGCAAAACAAAACGGTCCAAAAGAGACACCACATGGATGAGTCACCACAATGTTCGCAGGAAAAAGTCTGGACCCGACCTGAGAGGTATAGAACCACTGGGGGAGAGATGTCTGGGTGTCAACAGCTTGGAGGTCCTGGATGCCAGCTAGCAACTGCGTGACAGAGAAGGAAAGGGCTGGGACACGGCTGGGACAAGCGTCAGTTAGTGCAAAGTGTTTAATAAAGTCAGGGCCGCTGCTAGCCATTTTGCTGCCCTAAGCATAATTCCATTATGATGCCCCCCCCCTTAAAGGTGCAAACTTTTCTTCAGTAAACAGAATAGTAAAACAAAAAATATCAATGTTTAACAGTAAAATCTCAATTCAGATTGCAAGCTGCACCGAAATTAAAGTTACTCGCCCCGGGCTTCGAACCGATTGGGAGACGATCGCTCTAACGAGGAGGCTAAGGCGTCTCTATTGATTAATAGTGAGGTTTACACACTACATAGCTCTTCACTAGCTGGCCTCTGTCAAACTGCGTCAGGCGCACGCGCGATCAACCGGCACTGCCGTGGTGTGGATGGGGTGATATGGGATTGTTCGGACGTTTTTTTTTACATATACATGGCTAAAATATGCCTTAATTTTTAAAATTCATCAGGCTATTTTTGGTGCCCCCTCGGCACTTGGTGCCCTACGCACAGTGCGTGATGGGCGTGGTGGGAGTGGCGGCGCTGAATAAACTACAACGGTCTGACACGGGGCAAGAGAGACAAGGGAATATAAAGGGAAGCAAATCTTCCATCATTAACCGTCATTATTTATTCTCCCTCAATTTGTTCCAAACATGTATGAGTTTCTTTCTTCTGATGTACACAAAACAATATATTTTGAACAATATTGGAAATCAAACTGTTTCTGGTCCCCATTGCCTTTCAATTATGTTAAAAAGAAAAAAAGCACAATACATGTTTTGGTTACGCACAGTCTTCAAATATCTTCTTGTGCAGAAGAAATAAACTCATACAGCTTTGGAACAACCTGAGGGGGAGATGGCAGTAAATGAAGTGATTGAACGTTTTGTTGTGGTATTTCACAATCATATCAGTGTTTCGTTATAGTATTTCTGTATTTATAATTCTAATACAAATGTATTATCAGACACCGTGGTAATCGAATAAACATTGACATTTAATTAGAGAAAACAAATCAATAGGAAGTATAGTATGTAAAATTGAATACATGGATACAATTGTGTGAATATAATAAAGCAATTTTATTAGCTATTATTATCCTTTTATATTGGCGGTTTGTAGTGATGATAATCTAACTATAGTTTTCCTTCTTTTTGTAATCAAATCAAGTCAGTATTTTTTTTCAAAATGATGTGACATAAGCTTGCAATAAGGATTTTTTTCTCAGAGATGTGAGATGAAAATTGGGTGTTATGAAGTGTGAATTGTTGCAAAACAAAGTCATAACTGAGAAACAAAAAGTCACAATTATATTTTCATTCAGTGGTGGAAACAGGCTTAATATACAAATGGCATAGCTACTAAATGTCTTTAACAATATCAATAAAATAATAGGCAAATATACTGCACATATCAGCTAAATCAAACAAATTAAAATAATATCAGCAGTATGGATTATGCTCTTTTATGAAATGTCATATTATACTACCACTGTATAAAAATCTTGATCCTGTCTCAGTACCTTTTAGCCATATTAGATAAGGTCTATTTGAAAGGGGGTAGATTCACCTATGCGAATTAATTCTTCTCCCTGGATAAGCGTGCATGTTTGTGAGGGAACAGAGAGAGCAGGTAAACTCTGCCGTGTGACATGAAAGTTTAGAGCTTAGAAAAACTAAAGAACTTTGCAACAGTGAAAGGTCCTGGCAGATTGCAAGCCAGAAAAATTGCACACACCAGAAGCGATTTTTAACTTTTGGAACTTTTTAGAAATGTAGTTGATTAAAAAGTATAATATTTTTCTTTCAAATGTAATCAAGTTAAAGTCATAAGTACTCAGTAAATTTTACGACGTAACTTCGTTACTGTCAACCAATTTCGGAATTATCTAAAAGTTTCAGGCAAAGAAAAACAATCTCGGCGGCGTCTCAACAGATTAATATTTTATACGTTTGAAACGAGTTGGTTGGATGTGTTGAAATGCAGTAAAAAGAACTGTGTGTTGTAAATGTAAAAACATTGTAGCAGCCCCTTGGCCTCATAAACTTGACACAGAGAGTTCCGACGGGTATATAAACCTTTTTTTTTAGCTCGTAATGAGTGCCTTGATTGCTTAAACGTTGTTGTAGCGTTTAGCAATGTATAGCACCATGTGGCACCGTGAAACTATATAAATACAACAAATATGTACATAATCAAACAAAATACGCATTTACAGTGACTCAGACTGCATAAATGATTAAATAAAGGATATAAACAATCAGCTCTCCATGAATAACACGTGACAAAGATAACATAGACACATACCTCGCTCCGCTTGCCCAAGAGGTACTAAACATGAATAAATCCAAAACATGAATAAATCCAAAACAGTTCTTAAACTTGTAGTGCCTTCGTTTCAGTCCCACATAAAGCGGCACATGTTGCTTCTTCCTCTCGTCACGTATCTACCCTGCGTAAAGCCTCACGTAGTGCATACGCATTAAACGTAAAAATAATTTAAAGAGACCTACCCCTATTTAGCGGTCATTAACAAACATTGCATAGAAACTGTCAGGGTACACACATGAGTCAGATGAAGAATACGACAGAATCTCTTTGAGGATAATACAGGCTAGCTCTCCGTTGTGAGAAATCAGACCGTCACAGAGCAAGAAGATCAAAGTATATTCCAACAGATCCTAGTAATGACAAGACATAGATATATCAACCGACTCAAAAATAGGAGCTACCTTCTATAGTCCCGGGACTAGAAAAGCAAAGTCATTAGGGTAATTCCAATGGTAGGGTAGCAAAGTTAATGCCACATAAATCCAAGGCAGAAGGAAGAGTTGATCAGTTGCTAGGAAATCCAAACACGGGTGGACAAAAGCAGAACACGGGTGGACAAAAGCAGAACACGGGTGGACCAAAGCAGAACACGGGTGGACAAAAGCAGAACAATACTAGCTCTATGTATGCCCAAAGGCTAACTAACTGGGAAAATACTACCGGCACGGCTAGGTAGGGTCTAAACTACAAAGGTCTGACAACAGACAAGGGAGAATACTTGGTATGAGGAAAGGGGAAACCAGGCTTGTATGAAAGTGAGGGAGACGAGGGAACAGGTGTGGATGACTGTTGATTTGATTGTGACATAGTCCACAATGCTAGCATCACATGACATGTTTTTGACATTATCATTACCTTTCCTCCACCACAACCGAGGTGCTTTGTGTTTGGTGTCAGATGACTACTGCTCTCATATTATCTTCACTTACTAAATACATTTATCTTTCCCTCCTTTGCCTTGATTTCAGCTAGTGGCAGGATCATGACAGAGTAACGTGTGGGCCCCTCTTTTCCTTATTAGTGCCTTGCCTTGCATTGCACTTGCCTTGCCCATTGTTATCTCCTTATTTAATGCCCTCATGTCTATTGACCTGTGCCCGTTTGTTATGCGCCTTGCCTTGCCTTGCCTTGCTCTAGTTCGCGTTATTGTTATTGTTATTATCCACACAGTGGGTCTTTGTTTTGTGTTTAAATAAATCCATCTTTTGTTAACCCTCCACTGCTGCCTGCAATTGGGTTCTTCCACAGGCCCTCCGGACAACATTATTTTACACCCCAAATTGTTTCCAGGTGGTTAGCTTTTTATATAATTAGCAATACTACAAGGTAAATACAAACTATGTAGCTTGACTGTTGTTCACTGTATGAGTAGTTGTAGGCTGAGAAAAGCTTCACCAGCCCTGATTAAAATGCGTTAACATGATCTTTTTAAGAGATTACTTACGTTTATAAAAAAGCTTTGTATTTTTGCCCATTTTCTCACACAGATGGAGAAAAATCCCATTTCGCTTTTGGTTGAACCTGGGAGAGAAATGGCCTGTAAAATCCCTGTGTTCCCTAAAGGCTCCTTAATGACATCTGTGAACAGCGATGTTCAAAGTGTGAAGCTAACCTCAGAACAGCTACAGGACATTGAGGATGAGGAGATCCTGGACAAAATGGTAAAAATTACCCTCGTCTTCTAACTGCATGAGCGGTGCGATCCCAAATGTGGGATTTCAGAATGTACAGTGACCTAACATGCTGCCCGATTTAAAAAATTTTTTTTCAAATTTGTGAAAATATGCTGACCTTTCGGACAAAGAGAGAGAGGCCAGGTGGAAGCTCCTGTCATTTACATTCGCAAAAAAAAAAAACGTATCTTTCAGAGCAACTGCAAGGAAACAATAAATGATATCAATCTTTAATATCTGCTAAAACCAAACTTTAAAAGTGAAAGTATGTAGATTTAGGTGTACACTATCAGACTAAGACTTATAACCCTAAGTCTTTGGGGGCATAAAAGTTTTTCTCCTCTAAACCTAGTGTAGAACATGTCACAGCCCCAATGTAGCGTTCTGCTACTAAGCATATTTCTGCCGCTTCAAACACATTGAGCAGACCCTTTTCGTAGATTTTGCCTTGTATAAGATTTTGCCCTGTACCTAATATGTATCATATTAGGTACAGGTCAGTGGTAAGAGCCACGTGCTATTGTGTGGGAGGCCTAGGTTAGATTCCCTTCTCAGCCATCATTTGGGATATTCTGAAGGGTTGAGCCACCCCCTCATGCCCTTGGCTGTCTGTCATCCTCTGTTAACCACAATTACCAAATCCTTTTTATCAGAGCCTTAAATGGAACAAACAGTGTAGCCTACTTAGCAAATAACAACAGGTAGGCAAAATACCGGTAGCCATACATAGCATTGATTGTTTTAATTGTAAGAAACAGAAACACTGTAATAAAAATAAATAATCTACAGGACAGATACCAGCTCTTTCAATCTCTGCCTTTAGATGTATCTCCATCTGCAATTTTTTTGTGCTGCAGTTTGGTAATATAAGTTCTTAACCCATTTCAATTTGTAGTTCTGCTATTTCGGTTTCCCGTTTCAGAAGCAACTCGTAGCTGTCACCCTCCTGTTTATAGCTGAGGAACGTTTGCGTTTTCTTGTAAGAACATCTTGGACTGTCTTCATTACATCCACTGGGGATCTATCTTCCTCCTCAATTACTGTAGTTAAGTCCAGACCAAAAACATTTCCTCTGCAGGAGAATTTTGCTTGCATTCTTCTGAAGTCCTAGTCTCTTTAATTGTGGCCTCTCCATCTGCTTCTATGCCTTCAATGCCATGCGGAGCCTCAGATTTTTCTCCTCCTATGATATCAAGGACCATATCAGTGAAATTGCCTCTCTTGTATGGCTTGTTACCTGTTTGGGCTCATACATTGTCGTTCCAGGATAGCAGCATGTCTTTCTGTCCGTGTGTGACTTTACGTTTATTGTCAGCCCTGGCCTAGAACTCGGGTAAGTAAGTAAAGTTTATTTATGTAGCACATTTATCACAGCAAAGCTGACAAAGCGCTGAACAAAGTCAAAGATAAACATAAAATAAACAAAACAGATGATACAGTAAAACAATAGAACATAGATAAAATCCAATTTAAAATGCCTGGGAATAAAGATATGTTTTCAACTTTATTTTAAAAGTTGTGATAGAAGGTGCAAGGCGAATGTCCAGTGGAAGTCGGTTCCAGAGATGGAGGGCCGCAATAGAAAAAGCCCTATCACCCTTTGTTTTTAGGCGTGAACGAGGGACAACTAAGAGAGCTCTATCAGAAGATCTTAGAGATCTGGATGATGAAAAAGGAATAAGATGATCTGAGAGATAGGATGGGGCTTGACCATTAAGAGCTTTAAAAACAAACAACTAAATTTTAAATTGAATTCTAAAATAGACAGGAAGCCAATGAAGAGAGACTAAAACTGGTGTAATGTGATCTGTTTTCTTTGCCCCGGTCAACAGCCTTGCAGCTGCATTGTGTACGATCTGTAAGCGTGCAATGGCTACTGAGGAAGACCCAAATATAATGAATTATAGTAGTCAATGCGGGAGGTAATAAAAGCATGAATGACTTTCTCCAGGTCATTAAAAGTTAAAAATGATTTCAGTCTCGAGATGATCCGTAACAGTTTTTGACAACTGTATTAATTTGTTTAGTTTGTTTAGTTAAGCGAAGTTCAGAGTCCAAAATGACACCAAGATTCCTGACCTGGGAGGAGACTGAGGGGAAAGGCTTGCCAAGCTCATTTATGAGACCACTTCTCAACTTAGGGGGATCAAAGATGATTGCTTCTATTTTATTTTCAATAAGTCTAAGAAAGCTATTGGAAAGCCATTTCTTGATGTCCCCTAGGCAGGCCAATAAGGGTTGAATGGTATCGCCAGCTTTCAATGGTATGTACAACTGGGTATCATCAGCATATAAATTAAATGAAACATTGTGTCTCCTAATAATGTCTTCCAAAGGTCACATATATAAATTAAAAAGGAGTGGCCCTAAAATGTATCCTGCGGCACTCCACAGATAATAGAGCAACAGATGAAGAAAACTTACCTAACTCTACAGAAAAAGACCTGTCTCTAAGATATGAATTAAACCACTGCAAAGCAATACATTGAATACACCCAATACCAAACACATTTTCTAACCGGCAGAGAAGAATGTCATGATCAACTGTATCAAAAGCAGCTGTAAGATCAAGAAGCAGCCGAACTGAATTTTCACCACTATCCCCTGCAAGCAAAATGTCATTGAATACTTTAAGCAAAGCAGACTCAGTGCTATGATGGGCAGAGAAGCCAGATTGGAGAGGTTCTGTTAATTTAGCTGCATTTAAAAAGGAAATCAATTGTGAATATACAACTTTTTCTAAAGGTTTTGATAAAAATGAAAGCTTTCAATTCAATTCAATTTTATTTATATAGCGCTTTTCACAATTTGCATTGTTCCAAAGCAGCTTTACAGGGGAAAACAAAAAAACCCAAGAATGGGTAAAACACACTACATGGTGTGTTATATAGTAAATCCAATTATTCTAGTAAATAATATCTAATGTCAGCATCTCCTGGTGGTTTATTAAGCATATTTGCTTTAAGTGAATGCTTGGCTGAAAAGATGTGTCTTTAATCTAGATTTAAATTGGGCGAGTGTGTCTGATCTTCTAATAGTGTCAGGAAGGCTATTCCAGAGTTTAGGTGCTACGTATGAGAAAGCTCGGCCCCCTTTGGTGGATTTAGATATTCTAGGTATTATCAAAAGTCCTGCATTTTGAGATCTTAGAGAGCGTGATGGGTTGTAGTGTGATAGAAGCTCTGTTAGGTAGGTAGGGGCTAAACCCTTTAAGGCTTTATAAGTGATTAAAAGAACTTTAAAGTCAATACGATACTTACTGGGTAGCCAGTGAAGGGTTGATAAAATTGGGGAAAGCTTTGAGACAGGCAGATAATTATAAAGGCAATTTTCCTCCAAACCCTGTTTCTTAAGCACAGGTTGGACTACAGCATGCTTAAAACATTTCGGGACTACCCCAGCACTTAGAGACGAGTTAATCAATGACTGAATGGAAGTACCAATTTCAGAAAAAGATGCCTTAATAATCTCAGAAGGAATTCCATCAAGTAAAGTTCCCTCAAAGAAACATTTTGAAAACAAGAAAAGGAAGCCGGACTTGCCAGTGAAAACAGTGACGATCTGATGACTGCAAGGTTAAAGAGGAGAGAATAGCTAACACTTTATCTGAAAAAAACTGTAAAACAATTTCACAATGTTCAGTTGAGGGTTCCACATGAAACTAACAACCTGGATTAATTATTGAATTTATCGTGGAAAACAGAATTCTAGGTCTATGAGAGTGTGTAGTAATCAAATCTGAAAAATACTTAGACCTAGCTGATTTTGCAGCTTTCTGAAAGTTAAACAAGCATTCTTTGAAAAACTCACAAGACACGTTAACGAATCCTGTTTCCATTTCCTCTCCGCTTGACGACATGGCAGCCTAAGAGAGCGAGCATTGTCGTCGAGCCATTAATGAGATTTCTGCCTGGGTGACTTTAACTTTAAATAACATCTAAAATATTAGTACAATTTGTATAGAGAAGAGAGTTCATCAGGCCCAATGGAAGACTCACCAGCATTCAAAATAGATCCCTCAACAGCGTTAGCAGGATAGAATTCACTAAACTGAGGAGGAATAGATGAATTTATACAACGAGAGTAATGGCCCAGATGTTTTTCCATAAATGCAGAATTCTCAGCATGGACATTAAAAACAATAGGGCTGTGATCAGAGAAGGAGACATCTTCTATGTTTACATCTTCTACAGCAACACCATTTGACAAAATAAGGTCCAGAGTGTGACCATGAACTGCTTACCTGCTGGATCTCTAGTGCAGACTTATCACTTAGTTTGATGGGCCTGATCTCTTCATGATGAAGGAAAGTGTTTTTTCTTGTTCTTTCCGCGAGTGAACATCATCAGCCGGCGCGGAGAAACGGATATCGTACTGGATTTTTCCATCATTGGCCTGGAATTTGTTTTCATACCTAGGCCTGTGTTTTTATTCTATGTAATATTCTGTTTTGCCATGTCTGGGTGGTGCGTTGGGCTTGGAGAAAAAGAAGAGGTTGCTCCTTTCTTCTCTCATTTATTTTTTTGTCACTTACCTCTGGGGGCACCTACTACTAGAATGGCTACTGCTCCCCATACTGTGTGAATCATATGAAGGCATGCATTTGGCTGTTCACTTAATGTTGCATCATTCCATCTGCCCTTTTTTTAATCCACTGACACTTTTGACTTGGTTTGTCTGTCCGTCTAGTATCATGACATTATATGACATTTACAACTATCTCTTGTGTGCTCTTAGATTCCCAGTTTGGTCAGAGAAGTAATGAATCGTACAAGAAATCACTTAAGCTAAAATTTTGATTGCTTTATTTCTGCTGAAATGTGCAGCTAAACCCAGACACCCCTATAGGCTTTAACCCCGGCAGATTTTAAAGATTTTAAAGTTAATGTGCTGCTGTCAATATCGTTAGTTAAACAGTAGACTTGGAGCTCTGCAGATGTCTGCCAAAGAGGCTGACGGGGGGAGGGGGATTTTCCCAACCGTGCGCCCCTTAGGAATCTGCTGATCGGTTTGTGCTGCCCAGCACGACACAGGGGTCACTCTGTCCTGCAGGAAGTGCAGCAGGGCGAGAAGAGGCGCCACTTATAGCGACAGTCGCCTAGTGGTTGGTGCTCTTGCCCGAGTGACCATGCTCACGAGAGAAGGAGGCAGGTCACTTCGGATCTCCTAATCCTGTCCAGGGTCCAGACATGTTGGTTCCAGAGGTCTGGTCTCGGGTGCCAGACCGTGCCCTTCTCAGCCAGGGGGAGTGGCCCTCAGAGCGTGTGCTATGAGAGCCAAGTCTGATTGAGCCAATTTTGCGCAACTAGCAGACTTAGATGCTCCGCACAGTACCTGTGCTGGAAGGCTCACTGGGGGGAAGATGTACTCCCGACTGTCCCACAGTCAGTCAGTGAGTACCCAAGCCGGCAATGGGAGGTGTGCAGGGGGGCCAACAGGACCACCTGTGCCTGCCCGCACTGCTCCCAATGAGCTGGACTGGGGGAAGGGAGCCGCCAAACTTCCGCGGAGCGACCTGTCGAGATCGTCCATGATATGAATGGCCCGCACGGACACCACCCACTGCTGACTCCAGAGGAGGAGGCGTTGGGCGAGTTGCGACATCTGCCATGAACGTACGGTTTCATGTGCATCAACCCGAGCGGCATGGCTGCAGACAAGGATGCCATACGTCCCGGGACAAGAGCCAGGCAGCACAGCATCGACTGGGCTCGCTCTCGGGAGGCAAAAGTGCCAAAGTTACTAAATTGCCACTGGAATGTGTAAAACTGTGTTTGACTTGGGACCTGAAAGGCAATGATCGGTGGCTAATTGTGGCTATTGATGTTAGCATTATTCCTCGTCGCCACAAATAAAAAAATGCATGGAAAATGACTTTGCCGTGCTAGTTGCAGTGTGTGACGCACTGTGCAACAAGCTATTGTAAATAAGCTAACGTTAACTAACTAAGTAATGTTTTAATTGCTAACACAGCAGATTCATGGAACAATACATCAGTAATCAACTAATTTATTAATAAATCAGCATCAACTTAATTAAAGAAAATTACTTCATTTAACGTGAATAGAACAGCCTTCTTACTGGAGTTCAACAACCACTAAGCAAATCAACTGAGCCGCATACCTTACTTGTGTGTGTAGCGTAGGTGAGATGAACAGGGAAAGCAAGCAGTGGGCCAAACCACTGTGAGGCAGGGGAGTAGGTTTGTATTTTTTTTAATTACACAATTAGTTTATGTATACATACAGTACATATATGTATGCACAAAGAACAGTGCAAGTTATAATGATTTTGGGAAGGGCAACCCTCGGACAGAGGGGACACGTCCCCCTCCCTCGTGATTTACCCCCTGCCATGAGCAGTCCCTATAATGAGTAAATTTATTCTTACTCCGCAAACACAACATCAAAAGTCTGTCTGCCTCTCAATCTCCTAAATGAAATAGCAGTTTTGTTATGCTTCAAAGTGTCTATGTTAATCCAGTGAAGTTTTACACCCATATTTTTACTTTTGTTTGCTGTCCAGATGCAGTGGTAGTGGAAAGTCTACAGCTTCCAATGCAGCTTTTAAATTAGCTTCCATCGTTGCATATTCTCTCTCCGGGTAGGCTAAAAAAGTATTTCTACGAGGTAGACTTACATTATTGTGTCTTTGTATTTTCTCTATAAAGTGTGAGTCCACAGTGGAAATAGTTAAAATTTCCTCCACGATATACCCAGCAATCAACTATGTTCAGGCCTTCTCCGATTACAGTAGTCATTGGACGGGAGAAATCCTGCTTCTCTTGTTTAGCTGAAGAAGGACATCCACTGGCACTGGACTCGACAATAGTTATTGGTTGCTTTTCGCACCCAGTACTTTCTCAAAACGTTTTACAGTGCAGTACTGCCCCAAGTGTTTTAATAAATTGGATGTTTTGTTGGGTGTCACGGTAGAGAGGGTTTTATAACCCCCACATAATTGACAACGCACAATCATTTTCTTGGCTTGGCCAGAAGTAAACTCAAAATAATGGTTGTAAAGCTACAGAAAGTGTTGTACAGCTACTTTTCTCTCCCCATGCTGAGTTTGTTTTGTTGGTAGTACCAACAAGTTGGTAGACAAGCATCCAGACTTTGAAGAAGGTATTTCTCTATTTACAATATTTTAGAGAATAAAAACTGTATTCTGCGGACCTAACTGACCGACAAGGACTGCAGCAGCAAAGAGGGCTGGGCAGTCAGGGTATGCTTTATGGAAGTCTCTGAGTAATGCTGGGTCCAAGATGGAGGTAAGACTGACTGTCACATTGAGGTAATTGAAAAAGGCTTTCCAGACTCGGAAGATGAACTGAGGGCCCCTGTCTAGAGAATACATAATTGAAAAGGACTTCAGCGGTCTCAAAGGCACAAGTCTGCATACTTTAGAGAAGCGACTCACGGCAACCAGGAGGCAGGTGGGAGTCAGACAGGGGTAAATCTGTGATGAAGTCAATAGCCAGATGACACGGGTAAGGGCATGAGTTAACCTTCTACCTACTGACAAGCTGGGTGCCTTATCCCGGAAAACAGAGTGAGTTGAGTCCATAAAGGCAGCCTGAAGCTCAGGTGGAACAAAGGTCTTGCCCTCAGTACCTTCTGGTGGAGCAGGGTGATTGCTGGTTGCAATCTCATCGTCAAGAGACCATAGAATGGGGTTCAAGAAGACAGCTGGAGGGAGCATGGGTTCCGGTGCGGTGACATCAGGACCTACACTGTGGTGACGTGAAAGAGCATCTGTAGGTGATAGGTGACTGGGAAGTTGAACCGGGTGAAGAATAAAGTCCAACGTGCTTGACGGGAGTTGAGACGTTAAGCTTCTCTGAAGTACTCCAGATTGCGGTGATCTGTGATTACAGAAAATGGGCTTTTAACTCCCTCCAGCCAATGCCACCATTCCTGCAGTGCCAGTTTGATGGCCAGCATTTATTGGCTTCCGATATTGTAATTTTGCTCCACCGAGGACTGCTTGCTGGGGAGAAATAGATGCATGAAGGGAGGCGTGGCGGACTCCCCGAATGCTGCTACCCCTACGAGGAAGGGAAGACCGGGGTCTGGGTGGCAGAGAATAGGTGTAGCACAGAAGGCTTCCTTTAGTCATTGAAAGGCTAGGAGGATGACATGATTAAAATACATGTGCTTTTGCTGTAATACAATGTGTTTATACATTTTAAGGTTGAAAGAAGTATAATATTTTTGCATAACGTCCATTATAATTGCTGCCATCAAACCTAGTTTGGATGATGAAACCAAAGGATGGACAACGCTTTACAGAGGTATGTTTTTATGGTGTCTTAAGCAGGTCCACCAATTTGGTGAAAGGGTCGGCAGGTGACTGTGGTGTGGTCATTGATGCAGTGGTCTTTCACACTTCACAGACGGGACAAGACACACTTCAGTAATCTTCAGTATATTTGATGTATTCCACAGGTAAACAGGTAGGTATTCCACAGGTAAACGGGTAAGTAACAACTTGACCAGCACTAGTGACTAAGGCCTGACAACAAACGACAACTAGGCCGGACAACAAACAATAGAAAGAGGTCCAGTGATGGGCTTCAGGTGCGGGTGTAATCCGTAGGAGAGTGAGCATGATAAACGAGGAGTGAGTACTGGTGCAGGGGGCATGGCCGGCAGAGGCAGAGAGTATGTTAAAAACATTATAGTCATTCAAAACTCTTAAGCAATTTGGTAATGACACTTTTTAACATTTTCACAAGGATAATAACTCCCTATCTGTCTTTGTTGCCATGTATTTAATACATTTAGAGAGAACTTTTGTGTGTTCTTGGTATTGACAATAGATAATTAAATTGACGTGGAACCGGGACATACATTGTGCAAACATAGGTATTATTTCTTACTATATTAGATACACTAGCTTATGAGTGTGTGCCACCCCATCTGCTTGCACACAAGATGACCGATCAGGATCAGCTTTCTTTATCATGTGGCCCTGCTCCTCAGTAAGTAATACCTAAGGAAAAAGTGCAACGCAAAACAATGTTTAAAAGAAACCTCAATGTTGACTGTTTTATAGATACTCTTGTCGTGGAGGACAGCTCAAACTACAGTTTTGTAAAAGCTACTTAAAACCCTCTCTTCTGTGATTACTTGACTGACAAATTAAGAAAAAAACTCTCTTTCTCGCAACAGGAATTTGTATGGCTTTTATTGAAACTAGTAACTTTGTATTAGCACCAATTGTATAATTGCTACTGTATGACGTATCGCTTGTTGCTCCCGGAACTCTCTATCAGTCGCTTTTGATAAAAGCGTCTGCTAAATGACTAAATGTAAATGTAGAACACTAGCCAGCAGCGCTAGCTTCCCAATTCCTGTGTTTTCATGCACTCTCATAATGTGTTTAATGCCTTAAATCTTTACAATATTAAGCCCTAAATGCCAAAAAGTAAACAATTGAAAAGATCTTATTTACAACAATTAACATTATCATGTTACTTCAGCCATACTTATCTCTAGAGAGTTATTTACCTGCCCCACTTTCTGTAAAATTAGGTTTTGGTCAGATTACAGTAGCGGCTTTCTGTCTAAACTAGGCTTAAAAAGACTTAATGGTTAATGGTATTGAATTACCCACTGTATACATTACCTTAAATTTGCACTTTACAAAACAATTAGCAAAGCTTTTTTAATTTAGGAAAAAAAGTTGTGCGTCCAGAAATATGAAATCAATGAAATAAAAACAAAGTAAATGTATCTTTTCTTGTACATGTCAACACATTATCACAAACACTAGTTTCATGGTTTAACAAAAATTATAAGTCAATTGTTAGCGTTGCTTGAATTGATGTTTTGCTAAATCTAAGCAGAAAATTATTTTTCTGAATTAGAAACTTCTATCTGGTTCTATCTAATCCCACTAGCAAATTTCTGAATATGTTGTTTCTGTACTTTCATATAGGGTCTGGAAGAGATTTGTTCCCATATAATTTTTGCTATATGAATTGCAAAACCTTGGAAGCTCAATATCTCAAAACTACTTAGAATGCAGATAGAACCTTATGATTCCAAGGTGACAATATGTATGGGGGGACAGCATTTTGCACCACTGGGGAATGACATGACATAGGTCAAATATATTAACAGTGTTGTTATGTTACAGAAAAATTTTGTGCCATTTATTAAGTTTACTTAATACAATTTATCACCATTTCCAAAATGTGCAATGTTTATATTGTTTGCTTTGACAGCTTGATGATTGTAATGATTTTGGTGAAAGGAAAACCATACGGGCGGCAATAAGAGAACTCAGGAAGAAAAAACAAGGTAATTATAACTCTACCTACTATTTTGTTTTAAAGAAATCATTATTCCCCTTTCCGAAATGTGAAGAAAATGGATTGATTGCATGTGATTTTACCCAGATTAACAGTTTCTAATGTCTGTTCTAACATTCCTTAGCACAAAAAATTTAACATCAGCAAAAAAGCTTCGACCACATGTGTACCACAGCATTTAGCCCACTATTTTTTAAATTGCTCTTCAAGCAGGAATAAGGTGATTGGCCAAATAGTCCCATGAGGGCTAAAACACCCGTTAATTTCCCTAAATTAATTAAATATTAAAAATGTTTTTGTAACTGCCACACACCATAATGGGGTCCATAGAGCCCTTATTTAATAATAATGCAGCCAGAAGACATTTAAATGTATATTTATATATATTTTCCACCACTTTGTTTAATACTCTTGAAATTACCTAGGGCCGTTTCAATAAGTAGGTTCACCAAATGTGAACTCTGATTTGACCTACATCGAGATGCGAAACTTTTAGTTTTTGGTTTCAGAACAACTTATTTGAGTTAGTTCTATAAACTCTGGGTAGGTTTACCTTGAGTTAAGCGCTTGCATTCTACGACAAGCCATGATCTATGGAGCACCAATATTACGATTAACCATGGCAAGGGGACTAAAAACGAAACAAGGCGCCAGAGAGCGCTTGAGAGAGAGGCACACTTTCCTCTCTGCATACAGTGGATTTACTAATGTACTCACAATAACTTAAGTTTAAATTATAAAAAATAAATGTTCCAATAAACAAACAAATGAATCAGTGAATGAATCAATAAATGAATTAAACTAAATAAATTCAAACAGAAATAATCAAAACAATTGCTCTAGTGATGAGAGTGACATGTCAGAAGTCATGTTGTATGAGACACCTGTTAGGGTGTCAAAGTCAGACTGATCACCAGTTCGAACCCTGCTCCGAGCAACAGTAGTGGTTTTAGGCACGGGCGAACCGGGCAGTCGCCCGGGCGGCATTTTTTCATGTCACATGGGGGGCGGTTGTCTATTATGTATCATTCATTCATTTTGTGGAGAATCTGCAAATTGGCGTCCCTGCATGCTGAGAAGGTGCCGTGTGTGTGAAGGGGAAAGGGGCGCGTTCACCTCTAGGTGTTCAAACCGAACGCGAATGAAGCGTTAAGCACGAGTGATTTACATTTTAAGTCAATGCAAAGACGCCATGACCTACTTGCGGTGCGATTCGCACGAATGAGGCGATTGAGCGTTCAAGTGATTCGCACGAGTTGAAAAATCTGAATTTTGGCGAAAATTCGCGCTGCCAATCAGGAGATTTCTCTGGGCCGTGATTATTTACATTTAGTCATTTAGCAGACGCGCTTCTATCCAAAGCGACTTACGAAGAGTTCGTGGAGCAATAAGCGATAGCCTATGTCATACAAAGAGCAATGGCATACAAAGTTACTAGATTCAACAAAAGCTAGACTGCTACCTGTTGAGAGAAGAGTGTTAGTGTTGTTTTTTTTTTCTGTCTGGTATTCGCCGAAGATGTGCGTTATTTGGAAGAAATCATTATTACTTAGCGAGCGGCAGAAGCCCCTCCCATGACGCAAATTCAATTAGTGGGCTAAAGTCAAACACACACCACCTCGACTTTCTTCCAAATAACGCACATTTTATCCATAATGTAATGAATACATGCCTATAGTTCCTGCACATTCTGTTTATTTGGCACTAGACAATCAACAGATTTCCCCCCCACCCCCCAACACTGTCACTCAGGAAACGAGTCATGGCCATAATCGTTTTGTATTACTTATTTTTCATTAGCCATTTCACACAATTCAGAAAAACAAAAATGTGCAGGAACTATAGGCCTGTATTCATTGCATTATGGATAAAATGTGCGTTATTTGGAAGAAAGTCAGGTGGTGTGTGACTGACTGGAAATGGGCAGGAAAAGGTCAAAGCCATCAGGTGCACAAAAAAAAACGGATTTATGCAATTGAGAAATATAATTTTCTCTTTCACTTATGTAGTGATAAAAAAATATGACGCTTTGTCATAATTTTGAGTGTGTTTTATTTTTATTTATAAATTTTTCGCTCAAATGTGGTCTCGCCCGGGGTGCAATTCAATGTAGAACTGCAACTGCCGAGCAGATTTGCTTAGGAATGGCCACACATTTAAATTAATTGTTTATATGCAGAAATGAAGCGATAAAAGTAATATGTCTGCATTTATTAATGTCTTTATTTATACACTTTAATAAGTAATTTCTTATCCTCCATAGAAAATGTCTCGGTTACGTCTGTAACCTCTGTTCCCTGATGGAAGGAACGAGACGTTGTGTCTAACCGACAGATGGGGTTTGACTTATGAACCTATAATCTTATGACTAGTTTTGAAAAGGCCAATGAAATTGGCAAATTCAATTTGCATGCCGGACTCCGCCCCAGAGCTTTGGCAAAGATGAGAGGCTCCTGCCCTCGGCCACCACAGACGGAGATCTAGTTTCTCTAATGGCTTAACCTAATGGGAGGTATGTCTCTAGAGGTTAACCTAATGGGAGGTATGTGCAGATTGAACTGCCGCAAGGTGGATGTCCACCTGGAGGAGGTCATCGGTTGCCACGAGGGGAACCATCTTATGAGGATACATCAGACAGAACCACCCTGTTGGGGGGTTACTACATGTGGGGCACTAGGTCTGGTTAGAGCTATACGTGGTTATCTCAGCTCATACCCGGCCACAGGAGGCAGGGCTGCTCCGCACAGCCCGTCCCCATGAGTGCTTAGTGATGGATGGAATGCCTATTCATCACCCGAGGGGGAAGAAGGGAGGGAGAGAAGGGGGTAAGGTGCTTTCGCAGGCATCCGCCCTACCGGCCGCTGGTCTCACCTGTTGGTACCATGCAAGACTCAAGCTTTGTAAAACCTCGCAACAAGGGTGTTGGCCGTAGCCAAACCCGCAACTCTGCAGATGTCTGCCAGAGATAATTTGTTGTGTGCTGCTCCCCAGTGCCTTAGTTCCTTTAAGTTGTCCCGCCACCTTGCCAACTCACTCTCGTTATATATAGATTACTGGTTTCAGCTAAAAAAAATTGTTAATGGGAAATCAAAGTGTGCCAATAACAGCAAATTTGGAGTTACTTATATGAGACAGATACAGCAATTTGATTTGACAAGAATTCTCATTTTCTTATGAGAACATGGAAATGATGTACAAGTTGTTAGCAGTTAGCACCAATAATAGAAAACTAGGACCACAACATTACCAACAAATATACAAAAAACAAACTATCAAGAAATATAATCTGCTTGTCAAGCACTGTCTGTAGCGTGGATAATGTCGTTACAGTGATGAGGTGAACTTCTGAAACCATCCAGCGCGGCCCTCTAGTGATCTTATTCACTGTAGAGAAAAATGGTTCAGTTTGAATAAAAATGCACAGGAGAATTACAAAATTCCACGCAGGTCCTTTCCACGCAGGTCCTTAATTGCTCTCCTGAAATCAAAGTACATCCCTATAAATGAATGCATCCTCTTCACTTACAGGATCCTCTATAAAAGCACATGACATTTTTGGCACGGAGATGGTCTATGTGTGCCATGAATGATGCACACCACTTGCACTGTAAAAAGGAGAAGGAGATCTAAAGAAACTCTGGGTTTACCAAAGAAAACCTGCTGCCAACCAGGTTAGGTTCACAGAGTAAGTTACTATGGTTATGGACTCTTAGTGTAAATTACCTCTATTTTTTAAACAGGCTTGAGAAACCCTACTGTCTCGGGTTTGACATCCCTCATTTCAGGGTTAATATACTCAGGGTATACCAGGACTAGGCCTTAGTTAAATTAGGAAATTTAGTTTTTAAAAACATACTTTACAAAAAAGACTTAATTGTGTGTAGCTTAAGACCAAACAATCGTACTATATTTTAAGATGTGTCAGTGTAAGTTGTTATCGATCAAGAAACCTCTAACATTTAAGTTAGTCTTGGACTAGCTTAAGCCCTGTCTGGGAAACCGCCCCTCAGAGTTTTCACTAAACCTCCTTTCTGAAATGATCCCTGTTCACTAAATAATCTAAACCTCATACTTACATAACAATAGAAGTCTATGTATTTAATTTTTCAAGTTTAAGTCAATACATATAGGACACAATGTTTTCGTCAGTTAAAGACGCGGCATGTGTCTACAGTGTGTACAGTCGTGGTAACCAAACAGAGCAAGAACATAAAAACAGAAATAATACCCGACAATGAAAAACAAGGGCTATCCCAATCAACTCCCCAGGTCCCGAAGTCCTGGTAATGATCACATTGGAAAACGGTAGACTACGGTCCGCAATGTACCGCATAATTAAACAGGATTTACAGTGTAGCTAATTGTAACAACATAATGTCCTCTTATTTAATGTTTGCTATAATTATAAAATTAAGAACCCTGTACATAATTTATATCCACAGCTTATTTCTGGGAATTAGTGATTACAAAAATGTGTATGTTCACGCTAAGATTATACTGCAGTTTATGCATACCACGTTATGGTAGTTTTAAAATACCCCAAACTTTGCCTATATCCCCTTTACGTAGAGACATGTACTGTAGAGGTACATTATTGTTACATTTAGTTAGGCAAGGCAAGGGGCAAGGTTATTTGTATAGCACATTTCATACACAATGGTAATTCAAAATGCTTAACATAGAAGAAATTTAAAAATATCTATTTGATAAAACAGTGAAGAAATAAGAAAAATAAAATTTAACCAGTTAAGAATAAAAAATAAAATAAAATTGTTTAGAAGAAATAAGAAAAAATGTAATTAACCAGGTAAGAATAATTAAATTTATAAAATATATGGTTTAGAATAGAAAATAAATAAAATAAAGTACAGCACAAACAGTCGGACGGTCAGAGGCACACTGCACATTCATTAAATGCAAAGTTAAACAGATGTGTTTTGAGTCTGGATTTGAATGTGACTACTATGGGAGCACATCTGATCTCTTCTGGAAGCTGGTTCCAGCTGCGAATCGCATAATAGCTAAATGCAGACTCTCCTTGCTTGGAGAGAACCCTTGGTAATTCTAGCTGATGCGATCCTAATGACCTGAGTGTTCTTTTGGGTCTATATTCAATGAGCATATCTGCAATGTATTTAGGTCCTAGGCCATTGAACGATTTATATACCAGTAATACAACTTTAAAATCTATCCTATATGTAACTGGTAGCCAGTGTAAAGTCCTGAGGACTGGTGTGATATGATCATATTTTCTGGTTCTGCTCAGAATCCTTGCCGCAGCGTTCTGTATGAGCTGCATTTGCAAGTTTCTCTAAGTCTTGACTGGAAACAAAGCATCTAATTCTTGCAATATTTTTCAGATGATAGTATGCTGATTTAGTTATTGCTTTGACACAGGGCAGGCGCTACCTATAGGCGGAGTAGGCAGTTGCCTAGGGCCTCGGGCTTGGAGGCGGGGCCTCCAAAACATCCCGCAGATCCACCAATCAAGAGCAGCAAAAGACTAGGCTGTTTTTCCATTGGATATAACAATTGCCACTCACCTATAGTAAACCAATTAACGTTAGTGTGATGATGAATAAAATCCAACTTTTCTGATCTGATGGCGCCGAAACGATCGCATCCTTCAGGGGCTGCTAAGCGTAAGGCTAAGCAGGCACGCAAAGAAAGTGCAGCTCGTGATGCAGGTATCATATGTTTTGGAGTGATTGTAATGTATTGTAAAAAAATAAACTGAGCCTGACGATCAGTTTCATTTTGGGATAGGCTATAATTTGACGGTTATTCTGAGTTCAAAAGAGCGCGAACGTTGATGGACTGAATTTGCTTCTGACAATGCAGAATTTTGTTAGAAAATAGAAAGACGTTCTAAAGTAAACAAACCTTCCGAAAGAATCTGTCCGCGGAAATGATACGGTCTTCCAGTCACTGTTGGAGAGAGGCAAATTCATGATTAACAGTTGATCTGATTCTGAATCTTACAAAAGAGTCGATTCCCCTCGATGGAATCGATTACAACCTGTGGAATCAACTCTTGATTCCTAACGCCTCTGAATCAAGGAATCAATTCTTTTGGAATCGATTTCCAGCCCTAGTCAGGAAATAAATGGCAAAATACTAAAGTAAAAGTAAAGAAGTTTGTCAGTGAAAGAGAAAACGCACTGGAAGTAGCGAAACCTGGAAGTGACATTTTTTAACACAGTTGTGGATGTAGCACTCCATTCTCTTGAGGAGAGATTTCAGACCATGGAAAATGTTAGGGACACTTTTGGCATCCTTTTGAATTTTAATGATGTTGAAACCATGTCAAGAGGAACAGTGAAGAAACACTGTGAAGACATTGAGAAGGCACTCAGCAAGGAAGGACATGCAGATATCTCTGGAATTGAAATGGCAGAAGAGATCCTCAACCTTCCACCATTACCATCAAAAAACACAGCCCTGGAGCTTCTGAAATTTCTTCACCAGAAGCAATTGCAGGAGATATTTCCAAACCTCTGGATTGCTCTCAGAATTGCAGTTACCCTGCCAGTAACCGTAGCAGCTGCCGAGAGAAGTTTCTCAAAACTGAAGCTTGTAAAGAATTACCTCCGCTCCACAATGACTCAGGAACGGCTTTGTGGACTTGCTTTAATCAGCATTAACAGAGAACTCGCACAACAGATTTCTTATGAAGTAGTTATTGATGAGTTTGCTTCAAAAAAAAGCAGAAGAGTGCCTCTGTAGGTGGCCATGGAATAATAATAAGTGCTAGTCCAGAATCCTCCAGATGAATTTTGAGATGATTTTTTTTTTTTTTTTTTTTTTTTTTACCTTAATTAAAGTTAAATTAATATGCACATTTAAGTAAAAATATAAAAATACTGATCATAGGTTTGGTATAAATAAAATGGTTAGGAATCATATTTGTTTCAAGTGCTTTTTATTTAATGTTTTATTAACAAAGTTCGGGAGGAGCACGTTCAGATAATTAAACCTTATTAAACACGAGTGGAGTACATTCAGTTAATCAACAAGATAAGAGGTATGTATACTGCAGACTTACCTCTGTTCATTGACAAATTATCAGCATCCCTCCACCACCCCATCTCCTAACTTTGATTTTAATAATCATCTTATTGGATGTAAACAACACAATCCAAAATACAACATCTAGATTATTCCTCTCACAATGTGGGGCAAAAATTCACTTGTGAATTCTGAAAGGTGAAGGGGAGGAGGGTGTGGCGGGGGTAGGATGGGGGGCCTCCAACATAAATTTTGCCTAGGGCCTCCAAATGTCTAGAACCGGCCCTGCTTTGACATGACTACTGAAGCTAAGGTCTGACTCCAGAGACACACCGAGATTCCTGACTTGATTTTTTGTTGTTTGATCTTTAGAGTGAAGGTAAGCGTTCACCTTGAGAACTTCATCTTTATTTCCAAACGCAATGACTTCAGTTTTGTCTTTGTTTAACTGAAGAAAGTTTTGGCACACCCAACTATTTATTTCATTCATTTGAGCAGGGAGTCAATGGGGCTGTAATCGTTAGGCGATAGGGCTAAGTATATCTGTGTGTCGTCTGAATAGCTGTGGTAAGCAATTTGGTTATTTCTCATTATTTGGCTCATTGGGAGCATGTACAGGTTGAATAGGAGAGGCGCAAGAATTGAGCCTTGAGGGACTCCGCATGTCATGGATGTCCACTCAGACTTATGGTCACCTATACTCACATAATAACCTCTTGCTTGAAGGTATGACCTGAACCATTTTAGGACTATCCCAGAAAGCCCCACCCAGTTTTCCAGCCTGTCTATAAGTATGTTGTGATCGACCGTGTCAAATGCAGCACTAAGGTCGAGTAGGACCAGCACGGATAATTTGCCTGAATCAGTACTAAAGCGAATGTCGTTTACTATATTAATGACTGCTGTCTCTGTGCTGTGATGTGGGCGGAACCCAGATTGAAAATCGTCAAAGTATCCGTTTGAGCTTAAGAATTTGTTCAGCTGGTTGAAGACAACTTTTTCAATGATCTTACCTATGAAGGGAAGATTTGAGATTGGTCTATAGTTATTTAATATGGTCTTATCCAGATTGCTCTTTTTCAGGACGGGTTTGACAACAGCAGTTTTCAGGGAGTTTGGGAAACTTCCAGAGAGAAGCGAGGCATTTACCACATCTAGGAGATCTGCTTCTAAACAGTTCAACACACTTTTGAAAAAAGATATGGGAAGTGCGTCAAGGGCGCAGGTTGATGTTTTAAGGTGTTGAACGGTTTCTTCCAAATTTTTGCCATCAATTTCTTCAAAATCAGACATTGTAACTACTTTCTCAGGTCGTTGTGTGATCTGTCTGACCCCAGCGCTACTCAAGGATGTGCTGATCACCTTTCTAATGTTAGTGGTTTTATCAGAGAAGAAAGAAGCAAACGCACTGCACTTGCTGTCTAAGAGAGAAACATAAAATCCAGGTTGTATGTGGTTATTAAGTCGTTGACTAGAAGTGATTTGTTTTTAAGTGAGCGGATGTTTAAAAGTGCCAACTTAACAGTCTTGCTTTTTGCCCCCATAGCAATCTTGATTTGACGTGCAATGGGCACCAGATTAGTCTGGTATGATATACGACTATTGAAGGCCTTAGACTTTCTGTCATGTGATAGCACAGGCACAGGCAGAAAAAGATACAGGCACACTGGATTCCCGCTTGTTCTGTAAACATTTGAGAAAGTTACTGTTATCACAGCGGGGACCCGACACATATCACTTAGAGCTGGTATTAGTTGTTTTTGGTTGACTTCGAGGAGATGGAGGAGGGTGTGGGCCCTAGCGTTGTGGCAGAAGCAGAAGAGCTCTCACAGGAGGAGGGCGAAGGCGAGCTGGGTCCGCAGGCTTTGGTGGCCGTGGGGCTTGTTGTTTTTTGGTCGATATCTTGGGGCTTCCAGCAAGTTTGGTTCCAGCATACACCAGTTTTTCAATTTTTTCTGAGAAGCACAGAAGTGGAGATGCTGGGGAGAGAGATAATGTGTCTGGTGAGAGGGGCTGTATCTCTGGTGTTATCAGAGGCTGTAATACGCTGTCCTGGTTTCCCTGGCTGTTTTCCAGGAAGTCGTCCTTGGGTGCTGAATCTTGGAGCAGTTCTAATATGTCACAGTCTGTCTGTGTTGAGCTCGGTGGGCAGGGCTGAGGGTGGGCAGGGCTCAGCTGAGATGGTGTCCATGAACTGAGTGGTGTTATCATTGTGTGACGTGTCAGCTGCATGTCCATCCAGGTGCTGAGGTGAAGACATGTGGTCATTCATACTGTGTTCGGGTGTGTGTGTGCCATTCTGGTTGAGTGGATTGGCAGAAGGATGACTGAGGGAGAAATAGATATTGTCCTTAAGCACTCTTTAACCCTGTTTGTTTGGCTGGTGGCCATTTTGTTGAAACAGTTGCCTCTGACTACAGAAAATATTGAAGTTGTCAATGAAGTTGACACTCCTTTTATATTGCAGGTTTTTTGCAGCCATGTATTAAGCCCAAGCAAACGTGAAAACCTGTTTGTTCCTCTTGCTGGGAGTGGTCCACTGATGAATGTTTGAACATTCAACAGCAGTTTATGCAGCAAGTAGATTCCAGAGAAGGCATTTTCTCTGAGTGTAGACAGTGTTTTCTCTTCCCCGGAATGTAAGCTTTCAGTGGGAGGCTGGTCAAATAAGATAATGTTTTTTAAAATAAAAGCGTTTGAGCCTGTGCTGATTTGAAATTAAAAATAGGTGATAAAAGGAGAAAAAAAAAAAAAGAATAAAAACAACGGAGAAGTAAGCAGGAGCGTCCGACAGTTACACTGTAAATTCTGTGTAATAATGCACTAAATATCAGAAAATAATCTAAAGCATTACCATGTGATACTTTGTGATACTTCACAGCTGGTTATTGTTGTATCAACAACTGCATTTCTCTGACTTTATTTTTTAAATACTTGAAGTTTGAAGTACATATGAGAAGCAATTGAATTATTCTCTTACATATCAGTGCAAATTTGGTTGATAATTAAATATAACTGTTAAGTACGTAGACTGAGTTCCGTGCTTGTCCAGTAACTGAGTAACGTGTGTTTATATATAAAATAAAGTTTGTCTTTTCAAAATTCTGTTGCCTTTCAGTTTATTGAGTTGGCTGTTACGATGTGAATTTTATGGCTCTGACTAAATCCTTGGTGTTTGGAGTCTGACCTGATCACACAACTGTGTTTTTTGGCAAGTTAAACAATAATAGGTAGTTTAGATGGTTAGAGTTAGGTTAGGGAGTGGGTTATGGTAAAGGTTTCGTAAGACTTGAAACACCAAAGATTTAGTGAGAGCCGTGTAAAATGCAGTGAAGATGATCAGGTGCGGTTGATAATCAAGATGGCTGAAGGGGTGCATGATGGGAAATATTATCTGGATATTACAGGCAGGATTGTGACAATGTCATTATCACTAAAAGCAAGCCTGCCATTAATATTGAACCATACAACAACAACAACTGAAGAGAAAATCTCCCATTCAGCAAACATATCAACTGCATCCCAATTTTTGGGGACCTCTCAGTGTGTGAGTATGTCACATTTGGTACACCATATACTGTACATTTGTGACAGTTGCGGAACAAAAGATAAAGTTCATCTACAAATTTAAGGATAAATGTTGTATAGAATGGGGCCCTCCATTCATACATTTATCAATTATTGTATAGGTTATTCTTTAGATTACACTGCCTCAAAACGTGACATTTTTCAATATGGACATGAACGGTTGCTAGGATCAAATCCCATGACTTCATCCCAAGTATCAGTTTGTGTGTGAAAGTTTTTAAATAGCATGAAGGTCTCTGTACGCTTTACCCTTTTTGATAACTGAAAAGAAATAATGACAAATAGAATGATTGAGTTTTTTTTTCGTTTAAACAAATATAAAATAAAAAAAAAATCTCCAAATGAATAAATTAAATGTAAATAAAATAGACATTCCGATGTGATTTCTTATTTTCATTACACTAATAAAGTATTTCTTTTCTAGCCTAATTACATGATCATTTAATTGTTTGAAATTAAAAGGTTAACTTAACTAAGGTAAGGTGCTTTTGTGTAAAATAACTTTCATGAGATTTTAGGCTACTCCTTAGATAATTTACCACAGTTAAAATGCACAATTAAATTGCACACTTTCATCCCGAGCGACCTAAATCAGACAGCCGATGTGCTCTCTTGACAGGTCTTGCTCCGCAGAGAGTGGTGACTACATCCCCGCGCCAGCCCAGTTGGGAACAGTTCGGGGCAGGCGCCTGTTCGTGTCCCCTTCCCATTGCCCGAATTGGCCCTTCCTGACCGAGGTCCCCTTGTAATGAATGCCTTTGCGCACTTCTGGCAGCTGGACAAGTGAAAGTACGTTACTCCCCCATGGCGGATTCCCCTGACAGAGTCGTTCTCGTGGAAAGGGCAATCCCTGTAGCTCAGTGGTAAGAGCGTTGTGTTTACAACGCAAGGTTGTGGGTTCGATCTCAGGGGATTGCAGATACCTATGTAAACTGAATAGGATAATGCAATGTATGTCGCTTTGGATAAATACAGCTCTAACCGGACGTGCTCCACGCGTAGTAACCAGGGCGGTTCCGTCTGATCTATCCTCATGAGGTGGCTCCCGTGTTGGCAGCCCATTACCTCCCCTAGGTGGGCCTCCACCTCTCGTGGTACAACCGCACATTGTTCCCATGAGTTGTCGCCTGCGGGTGAGACCGTGTAGGTCTCCACTAAAACTCCTCCCTGTGGTAGGAAGTGGTCTTCGTACGTTTCCTCGGTGAGAGAATAGTGCTTCCCAGTGATTCTTATGGTGTCAGGCGGCCATCTCGCCTCTAGAGTAACAAGTCCACCGCCTGGACGGATGATAGTAAGACCTTCTCGTCGGGACCACACAAATTAATCCATTTTGACGGCTGGTCAGTGTCGTTCCGCTGAAAATCGTGACACAGCACAGTGCCATTTTCAATAGGAACCCCATTCTGTCAGTCTTGACACAACGTCGAGAGACCAACAGAAAGGGAACATCTTGGTTACATATGTAACCTCGGTTCCATGATGGACGGAACGAGACATTGTGTCCATCATGCCACAGGTGCTGGACTGACCCGCTGCAGCGAAAGAGAGTGCCTCTCAGTTTCCTCAGCCCAAAAAGGTGACCGAATGGGCACACCGTCCCATTCGCCAAGTTCGTTGGCCTTTTCAAAAGTATAATCAGAGATGATAGGTTCTCAAGTCAAACCCCATTCTGTCAAGCTCGACATAACGTCTCGTTCCCTCCATCAAGGAACCGAGGTTACATACATAACAAAGACGTTAAACTGTTTGCACCAATGAAGAAAACTGTTAGGACTCTGTCCTTCCTGTCTCGAGCTTTCTAGCTCCCTGGGCAGAGTCATGACATTGCCACATCTTTCGGGTTTCTGTTGTGTAATGTGTGGAGACATGTGGCTTTATGTTGTTACTTAATGCCACGTGTCTTCCTGTTATGTCTCTCAGCCCCACCCTCCTATATCCTGTAATTTCTGTAGGGTTTCATTCCCATCGTCTGTTTTGTAATTCACCTCGTTAGGGTTTCATTCCCATCAGCTGTCACCACTCTCCCCATGTAATCACTCCTCGTTAGTATCTCCCTTTATATGGTCTCAGTTTCTCTCTGTTCAGTGTTGGTGCATTGTCTTTATCTTTTGTCTTATGGCTATTGTCTCACGGTAGTATCACAGTTTCTTGTCGTGTTGGACTACCCTGTTTCCTGTTTCGGTTTTGTGAAGTGTTTTGTTTCTAGTGTTTGTTTTCTAGTGTGTTTTTGTTCTTGTTTTTCCCCATTGCGGGTGTTTGATTTAATAAACATTTATATTTAACCCCTCGTCTGCCTGCATCTGGGTTCTGTCAAAACCATTTCGTGACAGAAAACTGTATAAAAACAATAAATACTATTCTATAATTGCGCTGATAAAATTATCAGTAATATTCGTATACATTAGTTTTTACATTAACACATGAATGTAACTCAAAGTTCTTTAAGACTGATGTCAGAATAATTTAGTTAAACTTAATTAAATTTCTAAATCTGAAAAGTTCGCCATTTTACAAAATCTAGAGTTTATGCGCCTACCTTTATAGGGGTGTGATATAAATTGCAATCGATTTCACCCGCCGCATTTATCAAGGGGTGATCATTCGATGAGATTGGCGGCATACAAATGTTTGATGAATCGCACATAAACCCAGTAGTAAGATGATTTCTAAGCACGAATCTGTGCTCGTTTCTACGTTAGATTGATAAAGGAGGCCCAATGTGGACTTTGTTCTAATAATTTTCAACTTTGACAAGCATTTTTGTCAGAAATATACAACATCATCACGTCTTTATCCATGCACAGGAGCATATTTAGCAAAAAGAAGTGTTTAATGGTGATAAATCTCTGTTTGTACCTCAGCCTCAGATAATTTCCCCATCAGCCGCCACTGCATTTTAAGCTTTCTTTAATTTGCAGTCAAACCAGCGCCGCCGCTCCCACCATGCGAATCATGCACTGTGCGGAGTGGGGCGAGTAGCTTTATTTTCGGTGCAGCTTGCAATCTGAATTGAGATTTTACTGTTAAACATTGATAGTTTTTTGTTTTGCTATTCTGTTTACTGAAGAAAAAGTTTGCACCTTTAAGAGGAGGGGGGTCATCATAATGGAATTATGCTTAGGGCACCAAAATGGCTAGCGGCGGCCCTGAGTCAAACCCAGTTATTACCAATATGGAGGAAAATATTAATTACATCACGCTTACATATTGGTAACCACCTGTTAAAACTAAAATAATTTCCTTTTCTGCAAAATTATAAATTGGGTTTGAAAGCCCTACATTAGTTTCTATGGGAAAAAGCTTACTGCATCATCATGACAACAGTTTGTGGTCAATCAAATTTCAGAGTTTGGCACTTTGTGACACTATGAAAAGCTCTGCCTGGATTCTAGAATCTTTATGTGACCTACTGTTATCTACAAGTTGCTGACAGTGAAAATCTATTTCTTATTTTATCGTTGTTTTCAACACTTTTTGTTTATAATTTAAAAAACATCTGTATTTTATATAGTTTATTCGTTAAATATCAAATCATAACGGTGGTACTGGGATACATTTTGTCCCCACAGGGGATAAATATATTAGAGCAGATGCACAGATATAAAGGCAAGAGGGGGGATCCCCCCAGCAAATCACACCCTGGTTCTGAATGGTTGTATATGTAATCCTCAGTCCAAGGACGTGGAAATTTACCAGTATCATGTCCTGTGGTGTCATAAAAAAATTATGTTTAATTAACAAAGTTCGGGAGAAGCCGGAGCACATAATCAAACTCGGCTGGTTCGCTATCAGCAATCACGACAGCTATCAGCTCAAGTGAGCCTTCTCATAAATAAGACCAGAAATCTTACCTTCTCCACCTTTATCCCAATATCTTTTCTATTCTTCATGTTTCTATTCTGATGTCCTTCATTAATTTTGTCTGCAGATCAGAGAGAGAAAGAGCGAAATCTCCATCTGCAAGAGCTCAGACAGCAGAGGGAGCAAAAAGTTCAGAAAGTTCGAATGAGTGGAGATACCAGTGAAGTAGTAATTAAGAAGATTGACAGAACTGCAGGTTGCTCCACCATTCGTCAGATCAGCAACTGTCTTTCCCAGTCAGGTACCACAGCATTCTTGTAGTTAATGGTTATTATATGGATTCAAGAGATAAAATGTGTCAGTACATTCACCCTTGCTGTCACAGTTTGACTGCTATATAAACCAAGTTTCCCAAGCACATTCACTGCCATCTGCCCAGTTAAACACAGACACTTAACAGTTTAAGAATAATAATATATATAAATATCATTAACACAGTCTGTTAGCTTTGAAAACTGGGCGGTATCACCCAGTTTTGAGGAAATGTAAAACTAGGTATCATCTGCATAGAAATGTAATTTATGTTTTCTGATAATGTCTCCTAAGGGAAGCATGTAATGTGAAAAATATGATGGTCCATTAAAATTGATCCCTGTGGCACTCCAATTTTAACCCGAGATTTATGTGACATTTCATAAATTACATGAACAAAGTGGTTGCATAAGGATAAATAGGATTTAAACAAGGCTAATGCCTGACCAAAAGTGCCAACATAGTTTCCTAGTCAATCTATTAGTATGGCCAAGTAAGGTCAAGTGTATCTGTATAGTGCCTTAAAACAACAAGAGTGTTGACCAAAGTGATTCACAAAGCAAAAGTAACAGTGTACTTAAAAATAACAAATCCTGTCAGATGAGTAGTTAAAGTAAAAACAAGCATACAACATACATTACATGATATTTTACAAAAATAAATATTACAATGCAAACTATAACCTCCTAGTACAGAGATAAATAAAAAGCTACTTATCAATAAGCATGGGAAAAAAGAAATGTCTTAAAAGATTGTTTAAAAAACGTTAATGTAGGAGAGGCTCTGATCATTACCGGAAATGTATTCCAGAGTTTAGGAGCATAGACTGAAAAAGACCTGTCACCCATTGATTTCAAACAAGATTTCAGGACATTCAACAATAGCTGGTCTGAAGATCTGAGAGATCTCTGAGGTTGACAAAAACTTGAAAGTTCTGATATATACTGTATATGAAGGAGCAAGTCCAAGTAAAGCTTTAAAAACAAATGTTAAGACCTTAAAAGCAATTCTTTGCTTCACCAGAAGCCGTTGGAGGGAAGCTCTGATGGGTGAAATGAGGTCCCGCTTTTTTGTACCAGTCAAAAATCAAGCTGCAGGGTTTGTACCAACTGTAGTCCTGAGAGCGATGAGCATTCCAGCATACAAGCCATTGCAGTTATCAAGCATTGAGGAGATAAATGCATGAGTAACTGTCTCCAAGTCACTGAAAGGAAATTATTATGCCAAAGTAATGCAGCGTCAAGGATACCATCCTCATATTTTAATCTGTTTGTAAGACCTGCTTTTAAAATTATGTTTTTAATGCTACATAATTAAGGGACCAGCGAGTTTCACATTTTTAATGAGCCACGTGTATTACATCCCAAATTAACATGCAGTCAGTAACTTTCAAAGTACTTATAGTCACTCAGTTGCATGGGAAATATCAAACAGTTCGGTTCAAACTTTTGTAGCAGTGTCTTTGATTACTCAAGGTTCAGTCTTAAGTGACGTAGAAGCAAGATGAAACAGAACTTTGGTGCCTTGTTGATGAGGCCACATCTGAGTTTCCAAGTAACTGTCAGTAATGTGAAATGTAGTTTGTGAATGAACAATAAATGGCAAAAAGATGACTGTTAATCTTTTTTTGGTTAAGGTCCTATCAATAGTTGAGCTTCTAGCTGCAAGCTGAAACCTTTGCATCAAACAAACAGATAAACTTAGTGCCACTATTAACACATTTACTTATCCCATATTTACATAAACATTCCTCGACATCATATATACAAATAAAGTACTAACAAGAGTACTTACAATTGAGTTTAAGAACCTCAGGTTCCTCAAATGAGGGAAAAAAGCAAGACAACATTGGTGAGAAAGCTTCTCCATGTGGTAAAAACATACTACCTACTCCGTACTTCTTTTCGTATCCTTTTATGCTAATAGGCATCTCACTGGCTAGAGCGCCGCAGTGACAGGATTCAATAATAAATGCACTGAAAGCTAATGGGCCAAAAAGTAACTATGAATCTGTCCCTGTAAATCCGAGGCCATGGTCCTCGGTCGGAAAAGGGTGGCTTGTCCACTTCAGGTTGGTGGAGAGTTCCTTCCTCAAGTGGAGGAGTTTAAGTATCTCTGGGTCTTGTTCACGAGTGAGGGAAGGATGGAACGGGAGATTGACAGACGGATCGGTGCAGCTTCTGCAGTAATGCGGTCGATGTACCGGTCCGTCGTGGTGAAGAAAGAGCTGAGCCGCAAGGCGAAGCTCTCAATTTACCGGTCAATCTATGTTCCTACTCTCACCTATGGTCATGAGCTTTGGGTCATGACCGAAAGGACAAGATCCCGGATACAGGCGGCTGAAATGAGCTTCCTCCGCAGGGTGGCTGGGCGATCCCTTAGAGATAGGGTGAGAAGCTCGGTCACCGGGAGGAGCTCGGAGTAGAGCCGCTGCTCCTCCACATCGAGAGGGGTGGCAGCTGAGGTGGCTTGGGCATCTGTTACGGATGCCTACTGGACGCCTTCCCCGGAAGGTGTTCAGGGCCCGTCCGACCGGGAGGAGACCCCGGGGGAAGACCTAGGACATGCTGGTGGGACTATGTTTTTCTCCCGGCTGGCCTGGGAACGCCTCGGTGTCCCCCCGTTCCCGGAAGAGCTAGAGGAAGTGTCTAGGGTGAGGGATGTCTGGGCATCTCTGCTTAGACTGCTGCCCCCGCGACCCGGCCCCGGAGAAGCGGTAGAAAATGGATGGATGGATGGATGGATGGTTTGTGTGTCTTTATTTACGTTTGATTTTATTAATTAAAAGTTAGTTTATGTTTGCAGGTTCCCGTCTCCTTCCTTCCCTATTATGGATCTTGTTACAGGAAATTATCAAGTCTTCAAATGATGGATAATCATCAAGTGCAATTGGATTGAAAGAGATCTTTTAATAGAGCAGATATTCCTCCACCTCTACTAATAGCTCTGCAGACATTTATAAAAGTAAAGTTTGAGGGGGGCTGATTCATTGAGTATTGAAGCACTACAGCTGTCATCTAACCAAGTATAATTTAGAAACATGAAGTCAAGGTTTCTACTGGTGATGAGGTCACTAACAAACAAATTATTATTTTAACAGATGTTCAAAAGTGCAAATTTAACATTAACTGTTTTTCCCAAACCTATCATTCTCAGAGTGACGTCTAATAGGCAGTAGATTAGATAGGTTGGCCATATGACTGGAAAGGGCCTTGGTTTTTCTCTTTGGACAGATATAGGGAAAGCTAACTTGTTCTGTAAACATTTGTGATTGTTGCTGCTATCAAAGCGAGTGTAACGGGTGCAAGCTTTTCTTTAGCCTCCTCGTTAGAGCGCCCATCTCCCATTCGGACCGACGTCGGTTCGAAGACCGCGGAGAGCGAGGCGAGTGGGACCGGCTACACGGGGAACCAATGCACATAAGTTACCAGTCTTGTGTTGTTCACACCAACCATCAGATGGGGGTTGGTGTGATCCCTGGCGTTGTGGCAGAGGCCGAAGAGCTCTTTCGGAAGGAGGGGGTGGCATTGGTGGTTGTGGGGCCCTTTTGTTTTTTAGGTGAAACTTGTGAACTTGCGTCAATAGAGTGGGAGGACTTTGTTCCAGCAAACACTAGTTCATCCATTTTCTCTGAGAAGCTCAAAAGAGGTGATGTCGGAGAGAGTGAGTGAGTAGGTAGAGACGGACTGCGAATCTGGTGTTTCTGGATGTTGAAGTATTTTATCTTGCCTCTCCCGGTTGTTATCCACAGAAACGCCCTTGGGTGTTAACAGTCCAACTGATGTGATGTCACTGGGTAGGATACAACCTGAGTGGTGAGCCATGTATATATTTGCAGCCATGTATTCAGACTGAGAAGCCCAGAAAACATGTGTGCTTCGAGCTGGGAGAGGTCCACTGAGGATTGACTGAACCTTTCAGCTTTCCAAGCTTTTCAAAAAGTTAATTAAAATCACTTTTTAGGAGCACTGACTGCTTTTTCCTTACTTTATGACGATCCAATTCACAGACTTATGTTGAGTCAGGATGTTGGACAGTTCCTTGTTTACAAAATAGTATGCAAGTTAGCCCTGCTATGAATATTTCTTATTCTTATTATGTTTGGCTCAGCTGCTTTCTAAGGGGAGTGCCTTAGCCTGTTTGACACATTTACATTAAGTCATTTTGCAGAAGCTTTTATCCAAAGCGACTTACAAAGAATTCAAGGAGCAATAAGCGATATGTCATACAAGAGCAATAGTACAATAGGTGCTAATACAAAGTTACTAGTTTCAACAAAAAAGCTAGACCACTTCTGTTTAGAGAAAGAGAGGGTTAGTGCTTTTAATTTGTCTGTCAAGTATTCAAAGTAGATATGGGTTTAAAGTAGTTTTTTGAAGGTTGTGAGAGATGTGGTTGACTGGACCGAGTTAGGAAGAATGTTCCACCAGGAAGTTGTGAGAATGAGCGGGAAAGCAATTTACTGCCCTAATGAGAAAGCAATACAAGGCGCTGCTCATTTGCTGAATGCCGGGTACTTGATGGGGTGGTAGGAGTGTGTGAAAGTATGCCAGTGCAGCTCCAGTGATAGTCCTGTAGGCAAGCATCAGTGACTTGAATCTGATATGGGCTTACACATTTGGCAGACACTTTTATCCAAATACAAATTCTAAGTATGTGCAATCCCCTGGAATAGAACATACAACCTTGGCATTGCTAGTGCTATGCTCTAACCACTGAGCTAAAGCATAGTTTTAAACCGCTAGCCAGGACGAGCAGTAGGTTGCTAGACCACTATCCCAAAAATTACTGGTTGCTTAGTATTCCAAAAGTTTTGAAGTGATTCCAAGATTCTTTACTTTTGGTACCTAATTGTTTAGTCTGGGCTGAACTACTGGTGATTAAATAAGATAAAGCATAAAAGCCGAAGCGCAAATCACAAAGGGCAAGTAAGAGTAGCGAAGCCAGAAGTAATTACACGAAAATAAAATGGAATAATAATACATTACAAATTGACCAAAACATTTTGAATTCACTATTACATTGAACTCTCAGAGCATCTATGCTCTAAACTATAGCCAAAGTAACATGGTTTGTCTTTTTTTAGATGACCCTGTCAGGACTTCCCTAAGCACTATAATGGAAGTCAGCTATGTTCAAAAGTCAGACAGTAGGTTTATGCACTCAAAGTGTTATTTTCTATAATAATATATCAGTCCCCATATTAAAACCATTGTTTTCTGTTTTTTTCCTAATCAGAAGGCACAGTGAAAACTAAGTCCTACAGTTACTCCAGCAGCACATCAACTAAAAAGATTGGAAGGTGAGAGTATGGAAGTATTTTCCAGACAACCTTTTTATAACTAATTGCAAATTGATTTGATTTACAATTGAGTTTTATATTTTAGTTGTATATTCTTCTAAAGAGAAAAACTAATCTCTGATAAAAGATATGACTAGAATAGAATGTTTAAGTTAAGCTTGTCAATCACCTTCTTCAATTCCTGGAGGGTGATATGATTCTGTCTCTTCTGGTTTTGATATTCTAGCCTTGTGGCAGGGTCATGACTGCCCCATGTGTTTTGTGTTGAAGCGCATTGTAATAGTTTGTTTGTGATGGCCATGCATTCTCCTGTCTTGTCTCTTGGCCCCACCCTCTCGTTTCATTGTTTAGCTTCCCACCAGTGTTTCGTTCCCCCAAACCTGCCTAGTGTAATTATCCCTTGTTAGTTTCCCTATTCAATGCCCTCGCTGTCCTGTGCTGTTGCATTTTGCTATGTCATGTGATGCACCTTGCACCGATTCCTGTTAGCTTTCCCTTAAATTTTTTACACGTGTCTGTCATATGAAATAAAATGGGGTTTAAAAAGGGATTTGAATGCATTTTTATATTTTTAATGTTTGGCTTTTAGAATATACATAATTAAAGTAATTGAAAACCGCTTTGTTGGGAGATATGTTTTTGTGTTTAAAATGTATTTTGTAGTACAGCTAGTGATTTTGACCATGAGAATAACATTTGTCAGTGTAATGACTCTTATAGTGAAAATAGGACATCAACTCTTGACAGACAGGCAGAACGAACTCAGCTAATAAGGGCTCAGACTCTACCCAAGACATCTGCATCCCATGCACAAAAGGCCATCGCTGAGACGTTTCAGAAAGACGCTGTAAGGTAAGCCCAAGGTTTTCTAATAAGATTTGGTCACATTTAGTTGTCAGTACTACCTTTTCACTGTTTTGTCATGTTCATGTAGCAACTCTGGAAATACAAAAGTAAACAAGGTGCAGCGTTCCACAAGCTATGGTGTCCCCAGTGCAAACTCCATCAAACAGATGCTTCTAGACTGGTGCAGATCCAAGACGTGTTGCTATGAGGTAAGCATTACTGGAGAATCAAATCCTCCAAACCTTAATGATCTTTATGATTTATTATTATTCTCTGACAAAAACATGGCATAATCCAAAGTGTAAAGTATCTCAATTACAAAAATTGTCATTGGAACTTGCAAATTGCATAGCCAAACCCAAACAATGCCTTTAAATGCATTGATTTTAACACAAACGTGACACTTTTGGGTGAACTGTCCTTTTAAGAAATTCTATATTTATACAATAACATGCCTGTTGTTTGTCTTCGTCTCCCACACATCATGAAGAATGTGGACATTCAGAACTTCTCCTCTAGCTGGAGTGATGGCATGGCATTCTGTGCTCTAGTGCACAACTTCTTTCCAGAGGCCTTTGACTACACCAGCCTTAGTCCCAGTAACCGTAGACAGAACTTTGAGGTGGCCTTTAGCACAGCAGAGTGAGTATAGTTTAATTTACAGACATTTCTGCACATGTGTTTCCAATCCTGTTTTTACAATGAGAAATATATCTACCACCCTGTGGCATGCTGTTGATTACAGACAAAAAATTAGAATTTGCCTTAATACGCTTCCGTTTTTTTTTACATGTACAATAGATGCTTTTACCCAAAGAGACTCAGAGTGTATTCAAACCAGGCAACAAAGTCTAAAACGCAATAGGAAAAGAGTGCAGCAACACAAAGTTATTGCATAAAATATGCAATGGTTAAAAGTGTTTGTACTTATACATCTTAAAAACAATAAGCAGAAAAGTCTTAATGACTTCTCATTTCTCACTGTCATTTTTCCCAACCCTGGCTACGCTACGATCTACTGTGCCAACACCGGTTGAAATTGGCGCCACCACCATTGAAAGTACCCCAGAAAAGCTATCAGCCAACGTTCCAAGGGAATATTACCAGGTCCGGGATCTCTTCTGTCAGTGCCCCATGGGAAAATCTTTTCTCTCTCACTCTCCGAACAGAAGGCCATGAAGGAGTATATTTCCAAAGCCCTTAAGCAAGGTAACATTTGCCCTTTTCGTTCTCCTGCTGTTTCTTGCTCCTTCTTCGTGGCCAAGAAGGACTGGGGTTTGCGGCCTTGCATTGACTACTGAGCTCTCAACCCCATCATTGTGAAGTTTCGCTTCTCACTTCCCCTCGTCCCATCCGCCTTGTAACAGCTGAGAGGAGCCTTGGTATTTACCTAACTGGACCGCAGCAGCACCTATAATCTAGTGCGGATTCGTAGAGGAAATTAACTGAAGACGGCTTCCTTCACTCCCACTGGCTATTACAAGCACCTGGTAAGACAGCCCCTCCACACCTAGGGCCTTGAGCATTTCCAGACGAATCGCATCAATCCCTTAGGGACTTAGGAACACCTGGAAAATTGACAACGATCCCCCATCATCCTCCAGCTCTGCCTCTATCATAGAGGGCGTATAAGTCGGATTCCTCAAAGTGCTCCTTCCACCGCCTCCTCAGTTATCTCCTCAGTTCAACAGTGTCCCATCCTTACTGTACACAGCTTGGATGGTTCCCCGCTTCCCCCTCCTGATGTGGCAAACAGTTTTCCAGAAGCGCCTTGGTGCTGACCGAACGTCTTTCTCCCACACCCGGCTGTAGCCCCTCGGGCCCTTCGATACTCTGCAACTGCCTCCGGAGTCCTCTGTGATAACATATCCCAGAAAAACTCCTTCAGTCGGACGGCTTCCCTGACCACCGGTGTCCACCACGGTGTTCGTGGGTTACTGCCCCTTGAGGCACCTAAGACCCTAAGACCACAGCTCCTCGCCGCAGCTTCAGCAATGGAAACTTTTAACATTATCCACTCAGGTTCAATGCCTCCACAGGGATGCACATACTCCTCCGGAGTTGTGAGTTGAAAGTCTGTCGGACAGGGGCCTCCTCCAGACGTTCCTAATTTCCCTGCACTACCCGTTTGGGCTTACCAGGTCTGTCCAGAATATTCCCCCACCCCTGACCCAACTCACCACCAGATGGTGATCAGTTGACAGCTCCGCCTCTCTCTTCACCCGAGTGTCCAAAACATACGGCCTCAGATCAGATGAAATGATTGTAAAATCCATCATTGACCTTTGGCCAAGGGTGCTCTGGAACCAAGTACACTTATGAGCATCCCTATGTTCGAACATGGTGTTTGTTATAGACAATCCATGACTAGCACAGAAGTCCAACAACAAACAACCACTCTGGTTTAGATCAGGGAGGCCGTTCTTCCCAATTAAAGCCTCTCCATGTGTCTCCATCATCGCCCATGTGCACGTTGAAGTCCCCCAGCAGATCCCCAAGAACACAATCAAGTTGCAGTGGTCCTCCAACGTCTGTGGGAACATAAACTCTTCTTAAAAGCAGAGAATAACAGCTTTCACCAGGCCTCCATGCAATTCCTTTGGTATAACATCTCCCAAGAAGGGATTTCAATGGACGAGGGTGAAAGTGACCGCAGTTTGAACCTGGCCCATCCCAAACACCATTAAAGAACTCCAACGCTTCCTTGGGTTTGCAAACTTTTACTCCGTGTTGTGCAAGCTACTCAAAAAATGCTAAGCTACCAGTTACTCTACATTAAATAAGGCTTCACTGCACTGAAGCTACCCCCTGGGAAATGTAGCAAGCTAAGCTACAGCAACATGGCAAAAGGAGTTTACTACATCAAAGCTTTTTTTAAATCTTTTTTTTAATTGAACTAACTTCATTCCAAATCAATGCTATCTCAGTAATCAATAAAACTTTCGTTCAAACAGATTGTCAGACATTTTCCCAGCATCAGATAACAAACAAATAAGGCAACTTTTAAATTATTTCCAAAACCAGAGGACTTGAAAATTTGTTTTTTATTCTTCTAAACCACAAAGTTGACAGTCAAAACAGTCCCAGTGTAATTAGTGTTATCTCCATGTTCAGTTCAATAGTTTATTCAATAAACAATTTTAATTGTTTATTATAACTGTTCCAAACCAATTTGGCAACAAAAACAAACAGACAAAAAAACGTTATTGTGTGATCATATGCGTACGCACCTGTTTTTGCGTGGGTATGCTCAATTTAGATGGGCACATTTGTAGGACAAACTGTATAATTTAAATTAAAATTTTGTGATGTCACCATCCGGAGCAGGAGGGGGTGGTATGCACCAAAAAGCTGTTTGCCGTAAAACACGAAGAAGTCACCGGCCGGTCCGTGAAATAACATGTTTCAGATCTATCTCTCTGTCTCTCGACATCTGCATCAGTGCTTCATAAATATTATCCCCTCTTGTGTGTCTTCACAGAATTCTCCATTCTCTTCATCAAAAAATCTAACAAACACCAGAAGTTGTGCGTTGTCTGTGTTGTCTGTGGATTCATCCAAATCGGATTTGTGGATTTTATTGCAGACTTAATTTGATCAACCAAATCATCAGCAATGACTTCAGTTCGCTTTACAGCAGTGGAGTCAGACAAAGATATTTGGTTTATTTTTGTTAGACGTCATCTTTTTGAGTTCACTCAAACAGAACAATTGCTATTTCATTCATGCATTCATTAACAATCTCCAAGTCAGAGAATGGTTTCTTGTGCTTTCCTAAGACCCATGCCACTCTTAATGAGACTTCAGTTGCACGCTCTTGATGGGTGGCTGATCTAACTATTACAATGCATGTGGCATGATATGATGATCGCAGTTGTTTGATTTGTCTGGCCCTTACCTCAGATTTAGGGGGTAATTGTTGTCAAAGTGCACCGTGGCGTTTTCGACAGGAACCACATTCTGTCAGTCTTGACACAACGTGTTGAGGCCGACAGAAAGGGAACATCTCGGTTACGTATATAACCTCGGGAACGAGACGTTGTGTCCATCATGCCACGAGCGCTGTGCCGGCCCGCATCAGCAAAAGAGAGTGCCTCTCAAGTTCCTCAGCCCAAAAAGGTGAATGAATGGGCTCGTATGTACGGGGTGCAGTCTCGCGTGCCTCATTGGCCTTTTCAAAGTAGAATCGGGGACAATAAGTTCTCAAATCAAACCCCCTTCTGTTAGTCTTGACACAACGTCTCGTTCCCTCCGAGACGTTTCCCTGGTCGTTGTTTGTGTACGTTCAACCCTGCTAAGTGTGCTACGCCACTTTTTTCAGTCAATACTTGCATTTTCCCCCTACACAAATACACTTTCTCTCGCTTAAGTGTGGGCGTGCTCTTTCTCTCGCTCTCGCTGGTTGACGTCTGGCATGCTTCTTTTGGAGAATAGTCCAATAAGCAACTAATAAATGTTGTTACGTTAAACCTTCTCAAAACCTATAGGAACCTGGGGGAAGTGTATTGAGCACACAAATACTACATCATACATCCAACTCGTTTTTTGACAAGTGAATCATGTCAAACATGAGAATTGTAGTTGTTTATTGTGGCCTGGTGGTTAGAGTGTTGGGCTTGTGATCAGAAGGATGCCGATTCTAATCTCAGGGCCAGCAGGTCATGACTGAAGTGCCCTTGAGCAAGGCACCTTACCCCAGATTGCTGTGCAGTAATGTGTCGCTGTAAAAAACTCCTTGTAAGTCGCTTTGGATAAAAGCGTCTGCCAAAAAGAATAAATGTAAAATGTACTGCACCTGGGTCCTCTATCTTTGTCTCACCACTCGAGAACCATGACATGATCATGATATTGATTGCAAAACATACTTCTGATGCCAGATGCAATTCCCATAAACTGTTTCACAATTTATTTTAATTCTTCTTCCTCTATCTGTTTTGAAATTAGGGCCTATGCTAACTGTATGCCTTTACTGGAGGTTGAGGACATGATGATAATGGGTAAGAAACCAGACTCCAAATGCGTTTTTACCTATGTGCAATCACTGGTCAATCATCTACGGAAATATGAGATGACAAAGGCCCGGGCTCAGCAGAACACTGATTTCTGATGCAGCATTTCTGATGAATTTGTAAGGAGACACCTCACTTCTATTAAAAAATGTTCAATGAATAAAAATATACTAATTCAGATCATATTGTCATCTGTAAATTTCAATTCCATGTCAAATGTCAACCTTAAAATAAAAAAATAAAGCTTTTCCAAAGGTTACTTACTGTAGTGATACCACAGATGTTAACATTTGGTAGTTGAAATACCCATGTGATGTATCTCTTCATGTTTTTAAAGCATTTGTTTTATTTGTAGAGCATGATTTTTCATAGTCCGGTCCAGATTGTTACATCCATAATGGTCAACCCAGTCTCATGGCAGTGCGTGGCATACATACGAAATTTTGGAATCTTTTAATTCATGTTCGTGGACCCAAATATCCCCATTTTTCATGTCAACGAGCACAACCTTTTTTAATGTCGCTCAGCACGACTTTCTTTTTGTGTTCCTCAGCACAACTTTCAATACACAGACTGTGTGTGTATTTACATTTCTATATTCAAAATATGTCGTACATATTTTAGGATGTGGCTAACCAACACCTTACTTCACCACAAACCCTAAAATCACAACTGCAAATGCTAATTTTGCTAAAATCACAAGGTGGAAAAACACTGATAAATGTTTCCCCCAACCCGCACATAAACCTAACGTCACAGGGGAAAAGTCCAATCAAAACAAAACAAAACGATGAGATCGTAGAAAATAGGAATTCACACGAATGAGCCACCTTGTAAAATCGGTATGAATTCCCATCAGATTGTATTGATTTATATTTATACATATGAAAGATACAGCGTATTAAAATACGTTAGATTGAAAGTCCCAGCACCCAGCAGGGTGACTCAAAAGAAGTTGTGCTGACACGAAAAAAGGGGGAAATTCGTGTCAGTAAACACGAATGAATAGATTACAGTTTGTGACAATGTCACAAATTCCCATGAGACTGTGTTGTGGTGCATGGTACATATTCCTCATAAATGGGCACATGAAAATAAAATGATTTACTCATTTATGTTCTATGACAAGACATCCCTTCTCCATTTGTTGGGTATAACTGCTTCAGGTTTCTGCATTTTAATTCACAAAAAATCCTACAAAGTTTGTCATGTCACAAAAACGATGTCTTATTTTTTGGTCACATCCATAACACATGTTTCTTTTTCTTTTTTTAAATAAAAAAACTTGTTTATTGACTGATATTTTATTATGATTGATGACTGAATTCAGATCTGGTCTACCCATGGGCAAATGTGAGTGGGTCCTCCCCCCAAAAAAATGTAGAGAGAAAAAACGATGCCACTTCGCCTGCAGCTTCTCTGGTTGTGTGGAAGTTCTGCCGCGACATATGAATACCGAATCAGCCTTTTACCGAACTACAGTTGGTACAGAGGACAGTTGAAGGAGTATGTAAAGCAAAGGAAGGTAATGAGAAAATAAGGAAAAGGTGCGTGAAAGCAAGAGAGCGTGGGGAAATGGTAAGTCAAACCTGAGTCCTGACACCTATGTCCATAACTAAGTTCAGTTATTAGGTGTAAATTAACCTCAGCAACGTAATTTTATAATTAACTTTGTTATTAAATCTTAATTTTTATCGTAATAATTAAACGGATTTAAGGCTGTAAGACTTACATGTTAAATACTTTAAATTATATTTATTGTTAAACATCTGGTCACACCTTATTTTAAGGTCCAATTCTTGCTATTAACAAACCATTTACTACCACTTATTTATAGTTAGTAAGATAGTTGTTAGGTTTAGGTATTGGGTAGGATTAGGGATGTAGAATATGGTAATGCAGAATACATGCTTTATACGTACTAATAAACAGCCAATATACCAATAATAGCCAAGATAATAAACAACTTAGTTAATAGTGAGAATTGGTCCCTATACTAAAGTGTTACCAAATATCTCCAAATTGCACAACTTACAATTTCCAGCAGTTAAAGGATGTTAATAGTGAATAATTTTAACATATTGAGCAATTGCATATCATTACTCCTGTCCACTTACTAGGTTAAAATTGATGCATAAGGTCAAGGAGAGTTGTGGCCTAATGGTTAGAGAGCCAGACTTAAAACTCAAAGCTTGCAAGGTGTATTCCCAGGCTGGCAGGTTTGATTTCCAATACAGGCTTCGTTAGGTTATCCCCATTAAGATATTGTACACTGATTTAATTTATTTTTATAACTTTGAATTCATTTAAATAATGCACTACATGAAAAGACTTAGACGTGAAGCAAAAGTTCTCCCAAAAATGAAATTTCTGTCATCATTTACTGCTGAACACAAATGAAGATACTTAGATACTAAGGAAGAATGTTAGTTACCAAACAAAATGTATCCCCATTTACTGCTAACCATTCAGGTCCTGTGTCACACACAGTCGCACACATACCGGTGACAATTTCATGACTTTGGCACTATATTTAGCGAATTTCAGACCCCTTTGGTCCTCAAAGGTGCACAGCTTTCATTCATTTGGAAAGGGTTATTTTCTCAGTATCTATTTTGTGCAGCGCGGCGGATAAGCTAAACATTCAGTTGACTGAACCTCAGGCAATTCATCAACAAGTACAACACAGAATTTAAGCATCTGTTAATGACTGTTGGGGTACAAGAACATGAACATAGTACATCTTTGCACATAGTTTGTTGGTGGAGGCAGTGCACTACATGGGGAATTTCGACATGGTGTGTACTGCAATTACAGGTCAGACAGGTACTGCGGAGCCAGGTCATGCAAAGCCTTAAGTGTTAACATAAGGATTTTAAAACCAATACGGTATCTTACAGGGAGCCAGTGTAGAAACTCTATATGATCACAAAACCTGGCCCCAGTTAAAGTTCTAGCAGCTGAGTTTTGCACATATAGTAATTTGTTAATGGAGTTTTTTGATACTCCAGCAAGAAGACCATTGCAATGGTAAATACGTGAAAAAACTAAGGAATTTATCAACATCTGAGCAACTGAAAAGGATAACATAGGACGTAAACGGGCTATATTTCTCAGATGGAAAAAGGATGTCTTAATAATGTTTCATACTTGTTTCCTGTCTTGACAACTGAGACAAAAAAGTATGTAAATCGAAATGTATAAGGTGTTCACTCAGTATGTGACAGTTTCCTTTCTGTCTGTCTCTCGACATTGTGTCGAGACTGACAAAATGGAGTTCTGTCAGTCTCAACACAACGTCTCGTTCCCTCTATCAGGGAACCGAGGTTACATACGAAACCGAGACGTTCCTTTTCTGTCGGTCTCTCTACGTTGTGTCGAGACTGACAGAATGTAGTTAAAGCCCATTCTGTCAGTCTCCACACAACGTCTCGTTCCCTCCATCAGGGAACCGAGGTTACATACGTAACCGAGACGTTAATTCAGGTTTTAATATGACTGCAAGTCTGCATGATAAACCTATGAACCTAACGCATATTCTCGCTTTATGTCATAGTAAGTAAAAGTTTGACTATTATTTGTGTCCCCTACTGTAAAATTTGATTTACGCCCCATAGCCGTAGTTGAATCATTCATCTAGTCAAACTTGTTTGTGATATCATTAATAAACAAGTCTCAAATTCACGTTGTTTTATTACATCCATTATGAAGGGCAAACAACACACTGTTCAACCAAATACTTGCCAGCAGTGGCGGGTTGGGCTGAGTTGCCAAGTATGCAAATCTCTATTTTAACTTCACAGAATACCTCTTTAAGTATTGCTCAAGTTTTCAAACGTTTTCACTTTTTTCTGTGATGGATGCCAAAACAACTTTAAGTGTTGCTTTATCTCTTTATACCTCAAACTTTGTGTTGCCAAGTTGCTGTTCCAGGTGTTCCACATTTGTATAGAATGGCTAGGGCAAGTAATTGGCATTTGAGTGCTCCTGTATATATATATTTGAAACAAAGTAATACAATAGGAATTTGCTTCTTGCTTTTGATTAAAGAAAATGCACACATTAAAAGTCCATGGCTCTGGTGAATGTAGTATTCTCTGTTTCTGTGATTTCACCAACGGCAGCACTCTGTTGTGCTGTAATATGTCTTTGTGGCAAACTTGACTAAAATGCAATTATGTATTACTCAGACTAGCAAATTTGGAAGAGGGGAAGAAGGCAGTAGCTAATCACAAAGTATGACCGAAGTGAAGGTCAAGTGCAAATATTGTTATTTCTGGACCGATTGCCTGATGCTAAAGATGTTGCCTTACCTAAGCTTTCCTGTAGCTCAGTGGTAAGAGCATTGCGTTAACAATGCAAGGTTGTGGGTTTGATCCCAAGGGATTGCAGTAACCTATGTATAAATGTAAAAGATAATGCTATGTAAGTCAAATGCGTAAATGCAATGCCTATTTCACTGTTTGGAATTTTCAAAATATGGAAAATAATGGAAATATTGAAAATAATTCATAATAAATTATTTATTTGGAATCCGAACACTTCAAACTTTAAAACACTTTGTATTGTTAACATTAGTTAACAACAATGAGCAATATACTGTAGTTTTTCAGCATGCAGATTCATTCATGTTAGTGTCATTAATGTCAAATATTAACAGATAGAATGTTTGTGTAACACAGTTCGTAAAAGGGAAGGAAAGGGGCGGGAACCGGCGTAACTTCAATCAACTCAAATAAACAGTAACACAGAATTAAAGGACCGGCAGCCACCTCACGGTAGACTACCGTGACATAAAACATAAACACAAACTTAACCCATGTTCGGGCCCGGTCCTCTCTCGTCAACTGCCACTCGTGCTCTTAAGCTCCTGATCTCCTCCGTGAGATATGCAGGACCGATGTGTGCACAGCTGATTCCAACTGTCACTCACGGCACCGGCCATGTTTCATGATAGAGAGGTGTGGCAGCTATTCAGTCAATGGGGACCACCTCGAAATCAAACCCACAAAATTACACAGGAGCCATACTATCCCTCAATTCAATTCAACTTTATTTATATAGCGCTTTTCACAATTTGCATTGTTCCAAAGCAGCTATACAGGGGAAAAAATAAAAACCCAAAAAAGGGTAAAACACGCTACATGGTGTTTTATATAATAAATTCAATTATTCTAGTAAATAATATCTAATGTCAGCATCTCCTGGCAGTTTATTTAGCATATGTTGCATTAAGTGAATGCTTGGCTGAAAAGATGCATCTTTAATCTAGACTTAAATTGGGCAAGTGTGTCTGATCCTCGAATAATATCAGGAAGGCTATTCCAGAGTTAAGGTGCTACGTTTGAGAAAGCCTTTGGTGGATTTAGTTATTCTAGGTATTATCAAAAGTCCTGAGTTTTGAGATCTTAGAAGGTGATGGGTTGTAGTGAGACTACAACCCATCACGCTCTCTAAGGCTTTATAAGTGATTAAAAGAACTTTAAAGTTAATGGGTAGCCAGTGAAGGGTTGATAAAATTGGGGTTATATGATCTTATTTTCTGGACCTAGTTAGAACTCTGGCAGCTGCATTCTGAACTAACTGTAGTTTGTTTATTGATGATGCAGGACAACCACTAAGTAGCGCATTACAGTAGTCAAGTCTTGAGGTCATAAATGCATGAATAAGCTTCTCCGCGTCAGCAACACATAGAACATTTCTTAGGTGGAAAAAGGCTGTTTTTGTGACATTTGAGATGTGATTTCGAAATGACAGGTTGCTGTCTAATATAACGCCTATATCTTTTACTGTATTTGTTGGAGTAACAGTACATCCTTCAACTTGCAGTTTATAATCAGAAATATTTGGGTTGCGTGTCTTCGGTCGATAAGTAATATTTCTGTTTTATTAGAATTTAAAAGAAGGAAATTACAGGTCATTCAATGTTTTATATCTTCAATTCACTCTGCCAATTTGGATAGCTGGCAGGAATCATCTGGTCTTGATGAGATATATAGCTGAGTATCATCTGCATAGCAATGGAAGCTAATTCCATGTTTTTCAATAATGTTTCCGAGGGGCAGCATGTATATGGAGACGGGTTCCAGAACCGATCCCGTAGGTAATCCATAATTTACTTGTGTTAGATTTGATGATTCCCCATTTAAATGGACAAATTGATGTCTGTCTGACAAGTAAGATCTGAACCATTGTAGTACTGTCCCTCAATACAGGTATAATTGTGTAAGCGATCTAGAAGTATGTTATGGTCTACGGTATCGAACGCAGCACTAAGGTCAAGCAGGACTAGGAGTAAGATTTCACCTTTATCTGATGCTATAAGCAGGTCGTTTGTAATTTTAACGAGCGCAGTTTCAGTGCTATGATGCGGTCTAAAGCCTGACTGAAATTTTCCGTGTATGTCGTTATTTTGTAAGAAAGAGCACAACTGAGTGCACACTACTTTTTCTAGAATTTTAGACAGGTATGGGAGATTTGAAATTGGTCTATAGTTTCCAAGTTCATTTGGATCTAAGTTTGGTTTCTTGATTAGAGGCTTAATGACGGCCATCTTTTTTTTTTTTTTTTTTCCCCTCTTTTTTACCAAAAAATTTTAAAAAGCGCTATATAAATAAAGCTGACTTGACTTGACTTGACTAAAGGGTCCTGGGACATGGCCAAGATTAATTGACGAGTTGATAATGTTATAAATGGGCTCAATTGCAACAGGTAGTAACTCTTTTAGTAATTTAGTTGGTATGGGGTCTAATAAGCAAGTTGAAGGTTTAGATGTTGCAATAAGTTTAATTAAATCTTCCTGTTTCATCGGTGAAAAACGCTGTAGCCTTTCTTTTGGAGCTATGGTTGGTGCTAATTCATAGGACAGATTTGGAGGTTGAGTTTTTACTATTTTCTCTGGTAAAAATATAATGAATTAATTGCTACCGAGGTGCGGCGGAGTAGCCAGGTCAGGTGGAATCTGTTTATTTGTTAATTTAGCGACTGTGCTAAATAAAAATTGTGGATTTGGATTGTTTTTGTTGGTTTCTATAAGGTTACGAAGGTGCTCAGCCTTTGCTGCTTTTAGTGCCTTTATATAACAATTTGCACTCTCTTTCCACGCCATTTTAAAGACCTCTAATTGCGATTTTATCCATTTGCGCTCTACTTTGCAAGTTTCTCTTTTAAGGGCGCGAGTGGTGCTATTGTACCATGGTGCAATATTTTTCTCATTAATCTTTTTTGACTTCGTAGGTGCGACAGCTTCTAATGTATTAGAGAAAATAGTGCCCAATTTGCTGGTCATGTCATCGAGCGATTCTTTATTTATTGGTATGGTTATTAAAGGAGTCAGATCTGGCAAGCTCTTTGCGAAACTATCTTTAGTAGCGGAGGTAATTGTTTTACCCTGTCGATAACGAGTTAAAGGGCTGATTCCTGACGTGCGCAAAGTACCCGTTATAAGATAGTGATCGGTGACATCGTCGCTTTGAGGCATGATATCGTCTCGGTTACGTATGTAACCTCTGTTCCCTGATGGAGGGAACAAGACGTTGTGTCGAAGCCGACAGATGGGGTTCGCCCTTGAGAACCAATCATCTCTGACTATTTTGAAAAGGCCAATGAAATTGGCGAATGAAATTTGCATACCGGGCTCCGCCCCCGGATATCCGGGTATAAAAGGGGAGCCGGCGTGCTCATTCATTCACCTTTTGTGCTGAGGAGCCTGAGAGCATCTCGTGACTGCTGCAGCGGACGGCTATTGTCGTGGCATGAAGGACACAACGTCTTGTTCCCTCCATTAGGGAACAGAGGTTACATACGTAACCGAGACGTTCCCTTTCTGTCGGTCTCTCGACGTTGTGTCGAAGCCGACAGATGGGGTTCCTATTGAAAACGCCACGGCACTAGCCGCGTCACAATCTCTAGCGAAGCGACGTTGACCGGCCTGGGCAAGCCACACGTGAGCGCTATCGCGAAATTGTAACCTTCCAGTGGGCAGGCAGGGGCTCCCAGAGCTTTTGGCAAAGATGAGTAGCCGCTGCCCTCGGCCACCACAGACGGAGGCCTTGTTCTCTAAACGAGAAGCCGTCCGGTACCGTAGGGCTACTGGGTAAGCGCTGTTCCCTCAATGTGGACGTGCGCTACGAAGACCACTTCCCACCCTAGGGGGGAATACAGTGGAGACACCAACATGGTCTCACCAAAGAGGGGAGAACTCATGGGAGGTATGTGCGGAATGCCGCAAGGTGGATGTCCACCTGGGGGAGGTCATGGGTTGCCACGCGGGGAACCATCTCATGACGACATCTCAGACGGAACCACCCTAGTGGGGGGTTACTACGTCTGGGGCACTAGGTCCGGTTAGAGCTATATGTAATAACTCAGCTTGATACCCGGCCATAGGCGGCAGGGCTGCTCCGCCGAGCCCGCCGCCCTGAGTGCTTATTGATGGATGGACGGACTGCCTATTCTTCACCCTTGGGGAAAGAAGGGAGGCAGCCCATAGCGCACTGATCCACCTAAGAAGGGGAATGGCGCTATGCGCAGGCGTACGCCCCACGACTGCTGGTCTCACCTGTTGGCAAGACTCGAGCTGCCGACTCCCCACGGAGGTTTGCAAGCCTCTGCGAGGTATAGCGTAGCCCAACCCGCAACTCCACAGATGTCTGCCAGAGAGGCGCACTGAGCCGATGCCCATGAGGAGGCCACACCCCGAGCGGAGTGTACCGTCACTCAAATGGGCACGGGCTAGGATCGGCACGCCGTAGTGACGGCGTGTGCGACCCCTGCGACAACTCTCCTCGGAGACAGCACTCCCGTTGCTGGCCTCCATAACAGACAAGAGCTGCTCAGGGCCTTGAAGCCCTCCGTGTGGTTCGAGTAGAGGCGCAATGCGCTCAATGGACACCCCACGTACAGGTTGGGTCATTCTCCCGGTGTTGGGAGCGCCTGCAAGTTCACCACCTAGTTCCCAAAGGGGGGCGGCGGAACTTTGGGCACGTAAGTCGGCCGGGGTCTCAGGATCACGTGAGAGTCACCGGGCCTGAATTTTTGCAATCGGTGGACACGGAATGCTTGCAGGTGCCTCACCCTCTGGATGGACACGAGCCCCAGCAGGAGAGCCAACCCCCTCGCAGAACGAGGAAGGGGCTCTCCACAGGGCCCGAAAAGGGGACCCAAAGGTCCACCTTAAGGTCCCAAGAGGGTACGGGGCGCGGGCGAGGCCTTAGCCCCTCGCGCCCTAGAGGAACCTAATAATCAGGTCATGCCTCCCCAGAGGCTCACCAGCAACTGGTACGTGATAACCGCTACAGGGTGCCCACGCTCCAATGTGGAAGGGGAGATTACTCCCCAGCCTCTCCTGCAATAGGACAGCACGTTCCTGAGCGAGCAATTCCGCGGGTCTTCTCCTCGAGAAGAGCACCAGGATGAGAAGGGGCGCCACTTAAAGGCATCCAGCCTTGTGGGTATGGCCCTTGCCTGAGTGACAGTCTCCACCACTGTGGGGGGTAGATCATCCAGGAACTCCTCGTCCCATCCAGGAGCCAGACCCAGAGGTCCGGCTCGAATGCCACAACGTGTCCATCCCCTGCGAGTAGGCCCTTCACCAGGGGATTTGGCCAGGGGGAGTTGTCGTCAGGAGTATTAGCTCCGAGGACCAAGCGTAGTTGGGACCGTAAGGCGCAACTAGCAGCACTTGATACTCCCTTCCCAGACCTTGCACAGGACCTGCGCAATGAAGCTCACTGGGGGAAGCGTAGTTCCGCTTGTCCCGCGGCCAGCTGCACGCTAGGGCCTCCGTGTCGAGGGGGAGCCTCGACCAGGGAGTGCCCAGCGGTACTGGGTGGTGTTCAGGGAGGCAACAGGTCCCCCTGTGCCCGCCCAAACCACACCCAGGCCAGCCTGCAGGGGTGGAGTCGTCACTTCCCATGAGGTGTCAACTGACGAGAGAGCGCTTGGCTGTCTGGTTCAGGACACCCGGTGGTCGTGTGACCTGCAGGGGCTTTGCCACCTGCTGTCTCCACTGGAGGCTGCGCGTAGGGCCTCCGTGTCGAGGGGGTCCTTGTCCAAGGAGTGCCCAGCGGTACTGGGTGGTGTTCAGGGAGGCAACAGGGGCTTTGCCACCTGCTGTCTCCACGGGAGGAGGCGGGAGTTGCGATGACTGCAGCGAGCAAATGCCACCCTGAGGTTTAGTACGCTACGCCGGTCATGCTGTCCGGGCCAGTATGCTGGCTCTGCACGAGAGGCCGGAGCCTCATCAGTGCAAGCAGGACAGCTAGCAACTTGAAGGCAGTGATCTGCCAACGCAGGCGGGGGCCCGTCCAGCCACCCGACACTGTGCGCCCGTTGCACACCGCACCCGCACCCCGTAGGGAGGCGTCTGTCGTTACCACGACCGGCCTCAAGACCTGCTCGGGGTTAGGATGCGACGGCAGCAGGCGTAATGACGATACGCCTACTGCCAGTGCGCCACGCTCTCCAGGGAACTCATCTCTGTAGTCAGTGCTGTCGCGGTCCCATGTGCGTCAACCCGAGGGGGACAGGCCACCCCCGAGGACACCATGCCCAGGAGCCTCTGAAACTGATTTCAGGGGACCGCTGGCTGCTGCCTGAAAGTTCAAGCAGCTCAGCACTGACTGTGCGTGCCCGTGACCGAGCACGCCGTCATGGAGACAGTGTTGAGTTCTCTACCAGGAAAAAGGGGAGCTCTGCACCAGGGAGAGCTGCTCTCTTTTCCCGGTTGACCCGTTACTGACATACCAGCCCCTCGACAGTGCCGAGGGAAACTGTACATGAGAGTATGCGGTCAGTTGTCATGAACCACTCCTGGCGTCTGACAGACACCAGGACGCGCTTCTGCGCCTCCTGAACGGCACCCTTGCAAGGTGCTGCTCAAGGTATGCAGCGACCCCTGGTTTTGGGGATGATGAAGTGCGGCTGTAGAAGCCACTGGACATCTCGGCCGAGGGGACGGTTCGATCGCCTTCGCCAGAGGGGTGGCAGCCCCGGCCTGGAGCACGGGAACATCCCTGCCTCTGCTGAGGTAAGAGGATGCCCGAAGTCCGGCGGAGGTCTGGCGAACCGGATCGAATGCCGAGACGGACCACACTCCCAGCCACCGTGATGGTTTGAAATGCTAACCAAGCACCCAGGGACCTCACAAGGGGGGGGCTGCGATCTGCTTCATCAGCCCGCGGGGGTTGGTTCAATGACTAGCAGTGCTGTTCCCCCCGGGGGGACTGGCTCCGCTAAATCACCTGCCAGGCGATGGCGCAGCTCGACGCACCGTCGAAGCGAGAGTGCTGAGGGCTGCTTTATACTCGTCATTGCGTGCCGCCACGACGCAACGCATAATCCCCACATCACCCTCGCTGCTCGCCGCCGCTGACGGCAGGGCCGTAGCCGCTGCGGTCACAGAACGGGAAGCAAACGAGGTGGTGGCTTGCTCTTGACAGAACATAGCCAACGTGACGCAACGTCTGAATAGCCGTCCGCCCGCAGTGACGGAACGTCTGACTAGCCATCCGCGCGCAGTGACGCAACATCTGAATAGCCATCCGCGCGCCGTGCGGGCAGGACGAATCCACGAGGCTGCCACAGTGGTCGGACCCCCGAACACTTGCGGCAACCACCGTGTCCGTGTCCGTCCTCGATGAGTGTACTGCACCCAAGAGATCAGCGGGCAATGCCACGCTGAGGAAATTGCTCTTTTAGAAAAATACCTCAGGAACTGCCAGGACGCCCAGGGGAATCTCCGCTGCACCGCGTCGTAGAAATCGGCAATTCGAAGAATGTCATCAGATGCGAAGGCTCCGAAGAACAAAAGGTGAATGAATGAGCACGCCGGCTCCCCTTTTATACCCGGATATCCGGGGGCGGAGCCCGGCATGCAAATTTCATTCGCCAATTTCATTGGCTTTTCAAAATAGTCAGAGATGATTGGTTCTCAAGGGCGAACCCCATCTGTCGGCTTCGACACAACGTCGAGAGACCGACAGAAAGGGAACTATATTGGTTAGATCGGCTCTGTGAGATATAATCAGGTCTAGTGTATGATTAAATCGATGAGTGGGTCCTTTAATGTGTTGTATTACCCCAAAAGATTGTATTGTAGTAGTTCTGTAAACGCCAATGCTAATGCATCATTAGCGCTATCTACGTGGATATTAAAATCTCCGAAAATTAGTACTTTATCAACGTTAACCAATAGGTCCGATAGGAAGTCTGCAAACTCTTTCAGAAAATCAGTATAGGGACCAGGGGGTCTATACACCGTAGCCAATGTAAAAGAAAGCAATGGTATTTTACTTTTGTTAGGAGTAATTATTTTGAACGCAAGCACTTTGAATGATTTAAATTTATGCTCTGTTCTCTGAGTTACAGTAAGAAAGTTTCTAAATATTGTAGCAACGCCGCCACCCCGACCAACCGGACGTGGCTCATGCATATAACAGTAGCTTGGTGGGGTGTACTCATTTAGACCGAAATAATCATTTGGTTTAAGCCAGGTCTCGGTAAGACAGAGTATATCGAAACTGTTGTCCATGATCATTTCATTTACAATAACTGCCTTTGAATTTAGTGATCTAATATTAAGTAGGCCAAACTTTATGAATTGGTTTTGGTTGTTTATTACATTGTCTTCAGGTTTAATCACGATCAGATTTTTTCTCTGACTTTTGCCAAAATATTTACTTTGTAGTATTATTCGGGGGACACATACGGTCTCTATATATTTGGAAACAGTAACATTTATAGCAGTTGAGGAGCACAGACTATGGTTAAAGTTTTGACTTACCTGAGGGAGACTAACCGGAGGGAGACATAGTCAACCGGTGCGTAGCGCCTTTGAGATCCCTCAACCTACTTTACATTTCCCCATAAATTGGTGTTTTCTTTCTTAGACAGACGGCTCTGGACCATGCAGAAGCCGACATCAGCCATATGCTCATACAACTTCAGAAAGTGACCGTCACACAAGCCAATCTGAGTGCGAGAAACCGGCACAGAAAACGTTTCCTGGGAGCCCCACTAGGAGCAGCCGCCGCAGTCGGAACCATGTTCAACCTTGGGATCACCAGTGTCGAGGCCGTGAGCCTCGCCACCGTAAGGCGACATGTGAATGAGATCCAGACTGAGATTCCCCAGCTAAGAGCACAACTGACAACCCAAAGCGAAACCCTGCAGACTATAGACAAGTCGTTAAAGGGCACCGTAGTGGTCCTCAACACCCACAGTATCCTACTGAACCAGACTGTAAATTCTATGAAGCAATTTTTTTCTGTAATCCAGAAGGATTATGCACATGCGCAACTGGTCACAGCACTGATGTCCGACATGCTGCGAGAAGTGAGCTCATCTGTGGACAGTCTTGCCATGGGCAGGATCCCTCCATACCTGGTACCATTGAGCCTTGTACAGACGGTGCTGGACTCTGCCACCTCAGGGCCAACCAATCCATTACCTCTGCCCCAGCAAGCCTTTCCTCCAGGACAACACCAAGGGAATCTGTGGGATGCACCCCATGAGGAGTGACACCCGCTGCCCAGCGGAGGCCAAACCATGTGTCCAAGTCACTTACACTGAGGCTAGTCAACACCCCAGCCAGGGTAGCAACGTTAACCTATGACCAGCATGATACTGCCACCAGCATCAGCCTACTCGATCAAACTATGTGGATTTGAGTCCCAAAAGGACGCAATCCTGCACAGAGATGACATGGCACTGTACCATTTGCCCAGCAAGGAGTACCACACCGAGCTGGAGATCTCAACCTTTTTCAGGGACTATAACTTCACCCTAGGTCTTGAACTAGACATGAGGATTGCAGAGGAGGGGCCCCAGCTGATCGACATCACCCCCATCGACCAGGCCTTACAGACTCTTGATTGGATGTCTGCTCTCACCAACTTCCCTGTGGTCCGGTCTTGAACTGCCGTGGACAACGCAGTATGCCTAACTACCACATTAGGGTATGCACTTACTCTCTGCCTATCCTACATCCTTTACAAAAGGGTCAACGGAATGCAGGCGTCTGTGAACAAGTGTCTTCTAAAAAGGAGCCGCGGAAAGAGAGACACGCTAGCTGAGCCCGAGCCTAACCTCATCGAGATCGACCTGCTGCCAGTGCGCCACAGCACTGAGGACCAGTAAGACCCACCTATTACCTCAGCCATTACGATCCAAACAACCATTGCCCGTCTAAGCTTCTACGTGAACCCCGTCGTCCGAAAGGGGGGATATATCTAGAGTCGGGTCAGACCAAAAGGTTACCACCTGGGATCGTAAAACGTCACAGTCCAAGTCATCACTTTTTTGGATTGACCAGGGCGAAACTTCCAGGCGACCATAAATGCAAATGAGCTATTGAGCCGGACAAAGAAACACGTTTTGTGCTCAAAATCAGCTCACTACATTTGATCGCCCACTCGGGAGGGGCGTGACACCCTCAGGGTTAAAACATCTGTGCACGGAAGAAAACACGCTCGTTCCTGTTCCTTCATCTCTCGAGACCTGTCTCCTCCCTGGAGATAGCCTTTTTCCGGCAGTTTGCTTCGGCTAAATTCGCTCTTCCTTCATCAGCCAATCCGGTTCTCAGGGAGAATCCAACGGACTCACCGCTCGCTTTAAACGCACCAGGGGCCTCATTTATAAACGTTGCGTACGTACAAAGGAAGCTTTCTACGCAATAATTTACGCAAATATTTATGAAAAGCAAACTTGTCGGGAAAATTGTGCGGTCCTTCACGCAAGCTCTGACCCGGGCGTACGCACAAAAACGGGTGAAATGAGAAATGGCGACACCGTCGGCAGATGGAAGAAACACGTGAAAGTGTGTGAAACTGTAGACCGTTTTGTAAAAGAAATGGCAATACTGCCTCTCATAAATAACACGAAGACTTCACAAAGCAAGTCTTAGAATTAACAGCCCACACGAACAGCTGTTTGATCGATCTGCAGTGTAAAAGAAACAAAATCAAACGGAAATTACAACAGAAATGCAAATTAACACATATTTGCAAAAAGAAAAGTGAAATATGTTCTGCAATAATCTTGGTATTTTATGCAATTCATCCTCATAAATAATATGGTAAACAGAATGAAATAATGTACAAAACTGATATTCTCGTCAATGTGTCCCTCTGGCGAAGCAGATGTAGATGCAATTAGATAGACAGATAGATAATAGATAGATAGATGTATTCATTGTAAAACTGAAAAATTACAGAAAGAACAATCATACACAATGTTGTAAAATGAACACGAAAGCTTAAAGCAGCACAGTACTGAGTAAAAAACAGCTCACTATAATGGCTAAATAGCAAAGTCAATCACTAAACAGAGCTAGCTACATCCTTCCATCCATTTTCTTCCGCTTATCCGGGGCCGGGTTGCGGGGGCAGCAGTCTAAGCAGAGATGCCCAGACATCCCTCACCCTAGACACTTCCTCCAGCTCTTCCGGGGGGACACCGAGGCGTTCCCAGGCCAGCCTGGAGACATAGTCCCACCAGCGTGTCCTAGGTCTTCCCCGGGGTCTCCTCCCGGTCGGACGGGCCTGGAATACCTTCCGGGGAAGGTACACTCGGCTGTAAACCGTCCCAGTGCATGCTGAAGGTCCTGGTTTGAAGGGGCCAACACGACGACATCATCCGCAAATAGCAGAAACGAGATCGTGTGGTCCCCAAACCTGACACCCTCCGGCCGCGCCTAGAAATTCTGTCCATAAAAATTATGAACAGAACCGGTGACAAAGGGCAGCCCTGCCGGAGTCCGACATGCACTGGGAACAAGCCCGACTTACTGCCGGCAATGCGAACCAAGCTCCTGCTTCGGTCGTACAGGGACCTGACAGCCCTTAGCAAAGGACCACAGACCCCATACTCCCGAAGCACCCTCCACAGGATGCCACGAGGGACACAGTCGAATGCCTTCTCCAAATCCACAAAACACATGTGAATTGGTTGGGCAAACTCCCATGAACCCTCCAGCACTCTGTAGAGGGTATAGAGCTGGTCCAGCGTTCCACGGCCCGGACGAAAACCACACTGTTCCTCCTGAATCCGAGGTTCTACTATCGGCCGTATTCTCCTTTCCAGTACCCTGGCATAGACTTTCCCGGGAAGGCTGAGAAGTGTGATCCCCCTATAGTTGGAATACACCCTCCTGTCTTCCTTCTTAAAAAGAGGGACCACCACCCCGGTCTGCCATCCCAGAGGCACTGTCCCCGACCGCCACGCGATGCTGCAGAGGCGTGTCAGCCAAGACAGCCCCACAACATCCAGAGACTTGAGGTACTCAGGGCGAATCTCATCCAACCCCGGAGCCTTGCCACCGAGGAGTTTCTTGACTACCTCAGTGACTTCGGCTTGAGTGATGGACGAGTCCACCTCTGAGCCGTCAGCCTCTGCTTCCTCAATGGAAGACGTGACGGTGGGATTGAGGAGATCCTCGAAGTACTCCTTCCACCGTCCGACGACATCCCTAGTTGAGGTCAAAAGCTTCCAACAACAGTGAGAGACCCTAACCCCAACCCGTAGGCGAAGGGAAACGATACTCTCGTTCACCGGGGTAAACTCCAACACATGGCGGGAGAGCTGGGGGGCTATAAGCAAACCCACATCAGTCCGCCGCCTCTCACCATGGGCAACTCCAGAGTGGTGAAGTGTCCATCCTCTCTCGAGGAGTGTGGTTCCAGAGCCCAAGCCATGCGTAGAGGTGATCCTGACTATCTCTAGTCGGAACCTCTCAACTTCACGCACCATCTCAGGCTCCTCTCAGTCTGTTACCAAGTGCAATGCTAGTGAGTGAATGCCTATGCTTCGCCTGGATGGAAAGGTAAGGACGGTAGAGACACCATGGAGGCACCTAACGCAGGGACACCGAGTATGGACAAGGGGACGCGCAGGAGAAGGCTCCGTCCAGGACGCCGGGGCCGATAAGGCCGGGGCCTAAGGCTGGTTGCAGCCAAAGGTTGCACGACCAGACGGAAAAACTGGGTGTAGGCAAAGCCTGAACCCTAAACCGGACTACCGCAGAGGCGCGCTAGACCCGTGCCCGCCAGGGCCCAACAGTCCCCGCAGACTGGGCGCGTGCGCCCAGACGGCACGGGGGAACTGGGGATTGTTGGACCGCCATGATACCGTGAAGGAACCAATACTCCAGTCTCTGAGTGGAGACAGCCCCCCCCGGGGGTGGTCTCCCGAACAAGCACAGAACTGCTCCGGACCTCCTAAGGCCCCGGTGGCGTTCAAAAAAGAGGCGCGCCCCCCTAACTGACCACGACAACATACAGGTGGGGGGGTCCTCCCCTGTGCCTGAGGCTAGAGGCTGACGGCCTAGTCCCTGAAGCCGGATGGGAGGGACGCCAACCTACGGAACGGAACCGGGGTGGGAAGACCAGATGACGTGAGACGGGCCGGAACGAAAGGCACCCACGCGTGGGACACGAAACCGGTACGGCGCCCACACCCTTGCTGAAGTCGAGGCGAGTGACGGAAGAGAGCAGTTATCAACAAAAGAGGGGGGCGACCGGCACCCACCGGGGGGAAAAAAGGCCGTACAAAAACCCCCCGGGGCGACCTACGGGTCCCAACCAAGTGGGGAGCGCGCGCGGGGTAGGTGGACCCATCTGTCGCCCTTTAGAGGCATCTGTACAACAGGGTACAGGGCGAGAGACTTACACTCCACAAGAGCGTGAGATGCAGCAATGGCCGCAACATACACTCTCAGGATGGGGGGAGAGAAATTACAGTCTAGGCTCGACAGGGAAAGGACCGACACCATCGAGATAGATCACCCCCGTCCCTGCTGATAATACTACGACGACAAGAGGCGTCGCAACTTGGTGGCGTATAACCGCCTAGTGGCAGCCCAGACTCTAGCCCACTGCCAGAACAGTCTCCCGGACACGACAAGCCCCGAGGGTCTCCTCAAGCCCCTAGGCCCCTCGTCCCGTCCAGGGGCCAGGCATGGAGTCTCCAGAGGCCTGGGTTGGGGTGCCAAGCCGTGCCCTTCCCCTGCGACAACAGGTCCTTCGACAGGGGAATGGGCCAGGGGGGCCGTGCGCAGTCAGACTACCAGATCCGAGAACCAGGTCTGGGTGGGCTGCAGTGGCGCAACTACCAGCCTCAGACGCCTCTTCCCTGACCTTGGACAGGACCTGTGCAAGGAGGACTCCACTGGGGGGAAGGCGTACTTCCGCTTGTCTCGCGGCCAGCTGTGTGCTAAGGGCATCCGTGCCGAGGGGCCCTCGGTCAGGGAGTACCAGAGCGGGCAATGGGTGGAGTACGGGCAGGCAAACAGGTCCTTACCTGGACCGAACCGCTCCCATATGAGCTGGACTGCGCGGGGATGGAGCCGCCATTCTCCCCATGTGGGGAATGCCCTGACGAGAGAGCGCATCGGCTGCCTGGTTTAGGTCTCCCGGGAGAAACGTGGCCCGCAGGGGACTTCGTCACCTGCTGACTCCAGAGGAGGAGGCGTCGGGCGAGTGGCGACAACTGCTCCGTGGAGCGTATGCCGCCCTGGTGATTGATGTACGCCACAGTAGTCGGGCTGTCCGACCAGACTAGCACGTGTTTGTCCTGCACGAGGGGCTGGAGCCTCCTCAGTGCCAGATGGACTGCTAGCAACATTCCCCCCCCCCCCCCCCCCCACCCCCCCACCCCCCCCCCCCCCCACCCCCCCCCCCCCCCCCCCCCCCCCCACCCAACCACACACCCACCCCACCCCCCCCCCCCCCCCCCCCACGCCCACCGCCCGCGCGCCCCACAGCAGCAGACCAATAGGGCCGCCCCCCCGCACGAAAACGGGCGTAAAACCCGAACACCGGTTATAGGGACGGGTCGACCGCACCTCGCGACCAACCTCCCCCACACAACCCGCACCGAGGTGTACAGAACCCCGAACGGGGGCCCGCGAAGACGAGTAACCGAGACGGACTGTCCCTCTATCCAAGGACGGGCGGGCGCCCAGCCCAACCCACAGGACCAGAGACACACCGCCGACCGGCAGCAGCGGCACCGCAAAGGGGACCGGGAGCGACGCTTGTAGTTTTACCCAGCCGGCGGCTGACCAACACCGGAGATGCAGCGGCGCCCGATCCTCCAAACCCAGAACAGGAAAACCCAAACCCTGGAGCAGGCGGCCCGCACCCACTGAGGAACCCAGGTACCCCCCCACGGGAAACCGGACGGACCCAAAAACCCTCAGGCGCCCGCATAGGGCCGCCAGCACCTGCGGACGCGACCGGACAAGCCTTCTCCGCGGCCGACCCGCGCCCGCGAGGGTCCGGAACCGGAGGCCACCGCTGGAGGCCTCGAACGACCCAGAACGACACCCCGCCACCCCGCGCGCAGGACTAACCCCGCCAGCGAACCGGGAGAACGCGCGCTACGTCCTCCACGGTATCGCCAACACCCCGAGGGGCGCTCTAGAAGACCGCGCACACCCGGTAAAGGTTAACCACAACCGGACCACCATGTGGACATCGACCGACCCAGGGCACCCCCGCCGCGCCCTACGCGACGGGCAGTGCGCCCACCATCGAGCGGGCCCCCCCGGCTGTCCTCGGCTTTCGCCTGAGCTGAGGACTGCCTGCGTGGAGCCGAGCGGCTGTCCGCGCCCGTGCGCCCCGCCGGGCCGAGAGAGCTGGCTGCTGCGGAGCCGCGCCCCTCCGGTGGCAGCCGTGCGGCACATGGGCCCGCGCGCCGCCCTCCCCCGGGGAACGTCGCAGCCTTGCCGCTCTCCTCCGGAAGCTCACGCGACCCTCCCCCCCGCGCCGAAAGGGCCTTCCAGCTTGGAGAGTTCTTCATGCACTTCCGGGAAGACGGCTCGGGGCGGGCCGGCTTGCCCGCCCGTCCCGGACCTGCTCCGCCGCGGCGTTCGGGGCCCCCTGCACCCGGGCCGCGCCCGGGCTGCCCCTCCTGCGCCGTCTCTTGGTCTCGCGCCCGCGCGGTCGGATCCCGCTCAGGCCGCGGCGCGTCCGTGCGCGCGATGGCCCCACCCATCGCGCTTCCGCCGAGACGGCGTCGCCGCTCATGGGACACCGGTGGCGTCGGGGTTGGTGTCCGCGAGCTGGCTGCGGGCGCTCCGACCGACCCCCCCCGCGCCGCGTCACCGCGCCGACGCGTGAGACGTTGGACGCCCCCCGAAGCCCCACCGGCGCACCTCCTGGCCACCGCCCCGGACCCGAATCGTGAACCTGCCTCAGCTGGGCCCCCAGACCGTGTCTGCCGCGCTCCGATGGTCTCGCTCCGGGCCTCGAGACATACTCGTGCCGGAGGGACTACCTCTAAGGTCTGTGCCTGCCGACGCCCGGAATCCCGAGAGAAATCCGCCGCGGTTCCCGAAAGTTTTCGAAGTCGAGTAAAAGTGCGTTGCATAAGAAACACACAGGTTCCGAAGACAAAGGATAAGTGAATGACCTCCGCCCCTTCTTATACCGTATGCCGGCGGGACGGCGTCGCGTGCCATTCGCCAAGCCCATTGGCGTTTAATTATTAATTATCTCGGGGGGTAGGTTCTCAGGATCAACCCCAGTCAGTCTCTCACAACGTCGAGACTCACTGAAGGATGAACCACCCTCTGCTCTCTGGGAGTATGGCGGGAGAGCTGGGGGGCTATAAGCAAACCCACACCAGTCCGCCGCCTCTCACCATGGGCAACTCCAGAGTGGTGAAGTGTCCATCCTCTCTCGAGGAGTGTGGTTCCAGAGCCCAAGCCATGCGTAGAGGTGATCCTGACTATCTCTAGTCGGAACCTCTCAACTTCACGCACCATCTCAGGCTCCTTACCCGCCAGCGAGGTGACGTTCCACGTCCCTAGAGCTAGCTTCTTTATCTAGGGATCGGGCTGTCGAGGCACTCTCCTCTGACTGCCGCCGATCCACTATGCACCAACCCCCTATGGTCCCTCCCGCACGTGGTGAGCCCACGGGACGGAGCTAGCTACAATTGTATGCTAACTAGCAGACCACATGAACTACTGAAACAATATTAGGTTGCTAACATTTGTTAATAAAAGGCAAGGTATATTACTCACAGACTAATAGTTTCCAAGGCAGAAGCTTGTCAGAATTAAATTCAGCAGCGACATGTTTCCAGCACTGTCTCTCTTGCCTGTCTGAGCTTAACTGAAGAATGTGCTCATCTGTAGAATTAGCTCTGACCAGAAAAGGGCAACGTAACATAAGAACTAAGGCAAACAAATTAAATGTTTTTAATGTTTTACCTTATTAAACTCACCTTTTAACTAATAACTTATTACTTTGAATAACTTTATTATTAATTACTTTAAAGGCAGCACACTCCCGCTTTAATAACATTATACCACTACCAATACAATCAAACTTGAAAGGGCATGTTCTCCAGCAGAAACATACTTAAAGTCCTTTCACTTGGTCTCTGAAAGAAGGACTACAGTCTCTGAGACCGGCCTGAGAAACACCTTGGCTGTCCCGTCCTTTACAACCCAGACCTCTACCTTGCGAACCCTCTTGTCACTGCTCGGTAAAGTCTTAAGTCATTCATTTCTGTGGGCCTGGCTGTCTTTTAACAAAACAACATCTCCTTCTTTGACATTTGGCTTGTCTTTAGTCCACTTCCTGCGGCTTTGAAGAGTCGACAGATACTCTCTTTTCCATCTCTTTCGAAATGTGTCAACAACCCGAAGAGTTATCCAGCTTGAACATTGAGCCCAAATGCGATTCTGTTGTTTTGGTTGTCAGAGTCTAGGTTTTGGTTGTCAGAAATCCAGTACACAGTGAGACGGGGAACTCCTGGCTCGAAAACAGCAAACAATAACAAAAAACAATAATCCAGAGAAGGCGAGCGAGCGCCGGGTCCGTCTGGTAAGAAAGGGAAACCGAATGGAAGAGAAAACTGCTTAGATAAACACGGAAACAAAACACAGACCGTAATCCAACACGGGACCAATACCACAGACTGTAATCCACTAGGGTAGGTAAGTAAAGATGACAACACCACATCCAGTGAGGGGAACACCGTGGTATAAATATAGAGATCGCTAATGGCGAACAGGTGTGCGCAATGAACAAAATGATCATTGTGTAAACCAGTGAACATGCGGGAGGAATGCTGGAAATAAGAAAAGAAAACAAATATAACAATATAAAAGTAATAAAACCATAGAAGAAAGGAGAAGATGGCTGAAGAAGGCTGAAGGCTGAAAAGTTAGTTGAAGATGATAAAAAGCTTTATTTGATTAACCCGTTAGCGTTCCTGTAAAATTAACCTAAAACGCCTAAAAAGGCAAACCCAAAGTAAACTGTATTCTGTTCTTAAACCCTTTGGAGTATATGTACAGGAGCGAACATCAGAGAGTACAAGGTGTGTGTGTGTGTGCATTTATTGAGAGATTGCTATGGTATGACATCTGCATCGGTGCAGTTCTTGTAATTGCAGTTTACATAATGTTACTTACCAATACATGGTTCGGTTTCTCATCTTATACATCAAACAAAAATGAAGCAATTAAAACCCATGAAAACATACTTTAGAAAACAATCATGATTTATTTTAATTTACTTTTTAAAATGTAAAACATATTATTGTGTATCTCGGCATTACATTGTGCAGCCATGCACAGAAATTGTTAAAGACACACATCAATGTCTGAAAGCAACAAATGGCACAGAGAGAGATACATCATGTGGAGTTATTTTGTTTTGTTTTATTAAATAATTATTTTGTATTAAGTAATAATGAATCATTAGTGTATCATGATACATTAGAGTAAGAGTAGAGTGAAGGGATTTGTGTTTTATTTTAAGTAATTTATATATAGAAGTGGCAAATTGTTAATTCATGTTGTTATTTTTAATAAATAGAAATAAATATAGAACAGATTAAACATATTAACAATAGACAATTACATTAATAAAATGTTTTGTCTATTTTCTTAATGAATATTAGCTGGTTAGTTAAATGATTTGAAATGAAATGCATTTTCAGGGGGTGACTTGATGTATAACCAACTGTATAGTTGATTATAAAGGCTAAAAAGCATAAAAAAAATCAAATTATTTATATTTCATTGTGGATGAATATACTACATTTTTTCTTGTCGTGCGGAAATAGGTCTACAAATGAGCAATAGTCAGGTGAGAATAGAACGTAGACAGCCTCTCACACACAATACCACTGTGTTACCGGATTTATTGCAGTCATTGAACCCTTATGTTGTTTTAATTGTCTGCCAATTTCCACGTACATTTCATAAAAAGAAGCAGTGGTATCGTCAAAGGATAAACATGAATGTCCTGACATTATTGACACTCAACAAGAAATTATTAATTGTCTTTCAGTCAACTGAACTGAAATAAGTGTTTTGCTTTCTCAGAAAAGTCAGTGCAAAAAGAGAATGAAGTGGATGCAGAGATTGAAGAAGGCACAGCAGAGAAAGGGCAAGATCATGATCCAGGTGGGAAAGTGAACAGAGATGTTTTCGATAATTTGTCTGGTCAGTTAATAAATACAAACAAAGTTAAGATTTCTTTAGTTACCAAACTCCTATTTGTATGTGATTGTCACAGTGCAGGGACAGAGAGAGCATGAAGAAGAGGAAGACATGAGTCAGGAGAGAGAGGACAGACATACAGAGAAAGAAATGTCAGATCAAGCACAGACAGCAGCTGCAACTTTAGATCAGTTTGACGTTGGTGAAAAGGACACAGGCCCAAAACAGGCAAAATTAAACTATTATCCCCAGGAGTACTATAGCTTACAAAAAAGATAATTCCAGCCAAACTGGTTTCAAACTTTTGCTTGGCTTGAGTACTCACAGAAGACAGATTCTGCCTACTGCTTAGCTTGTCGTGTTTTTTGGTAAAAACTTGAAGCATGATGTATTTGTGAGAAGTGGATACAAAAACTGGAAAAAGGCTCTCAAAGCATTTCACAAACATGAGGGGACTCAGTCACACAAGGACTGCAATGTCTCCTGGAAAAGTTACAAGGCTAGTGCATTACAGGGAAATGTTATACAGCAGATTGAAGCAGCAGATGCTGATGAAATTAGACAAAGAAGGGAGTATTATCAACGTGTTGCGGCTGTGACCTGCACGTTGGGGAAGCAAGGGCTACCATTAAGGGGTCATGATGAAACAGCAGAAAGTCATAATAAGGGCAACTTCTTGGAATGGATGGGGCTTTTGCAGAAGTTTGATCATTTCTTGCAGCATTACACACCCCCATCAAACAGCACCTACCTCTCCCCTGTCAGTCAGAATGAAATTTAAGAGTGTTGCTCGAATGAGGTGACAGCAACTTTTATCAAAGAAATGCATGAGTCAAATATTTTGCCATTATGGCAGACGAGGCCAGAGATGGACACACTGAGCAGCTAGCAATTTGTGTGAGGTATGTCACTGAGGGAACAGTTAAAGAGAGATTCCTGTCCCTGACAGAGCTGGGAAGTTTCGATGCAAAGTCAATAACAGAAGCATTAGAGGGAAAATTACAAGAAGAAGGAATTGCTCAATTGAAGTGTGTTGCTCAGACATACGATGGAGCAGCAGTTATGAGTGGAGCAGCTGGAGGTGTTCAGTCTCTTTTCAGGGAGAGGCACCCTGAGGCTATATATGTTCACTGTTATGCCCATGAGTTGAATCTCCTATTGTGCCATTTTTTAGTGTTTCCCTGGTCAGCCACCACAAGTTTAAAGAAGCTCAAACAAAATTAGGATTGCAACCATGTGAACTGGTGCAGCTGTCCAAAACACGGAGGGGTTGCCAGCTTCACTCAGTGAATGTTGTGCTTGAAAATGTTCGTGCCATCATTGATTGCCTCTCTGTAATCAATACGGCTACTGCAGTGGGGTTGAAAACTAAAATTGCTAATTTGTCATTTGTATATTTGTTTATTCTTTTCAAGGATCTCCTATCTGTAGTGGCAGGCTTGCACAAATATCTGCAAAAAGAGACCATTGACCTTGCCCAAGCAGTGGCATACAAAGAGGCTGTGTGTGACTCCTTAAAGCAGAAACGTAGTGATCCCACTGCTGCAGATATATATGCTAGAGCAAAGGCAGTGTGTGAAGATAATCACATTGTAGTTGACAAGCAACTTTCTACCCAGAGACAGAAGAAAAAAAGGATGGAGGATTTTGTTGTTGAAACAACTTATGGTGCACATAAGAGAATCAGCAAAGATGCCGAACAAGTCAAACGAAGTTACTATATCCATGTCTGGATAGAATGATAACTGAACTGGAGAACCATTTTTCTGCTGTAAATGCCACATTGCTTCAAGGTATTCAAGCATGTCGTCCTGTGTCCGAAAATCTTCTGTCTGCGCCACATTTAGAAGAACTAGCACACCACTACAACATTGATTTGAAGACAGAGGAAGTCATGGTAGCAAGGCACTTTTTGATTCGTAAAAAGCAAGCTGGTGCAGCTCCATAGGAGATGGTTTCACTTTATAACCTGCTGAATTCTGAAATGTTTCCATCACTGTACCTGTTAGCAGGTGTTCGTGCGAGAGGTCTTTAGGTGCTCTTCGTCGTCTCTGCAACTGGCTAAGGAGAACAATGGGTCAGAGCAGGCTCCATCAACTGGCAGTTATAGCCATCGAGAAAAATGTAGTTGGGCAATTGGACCATGATAAAATTATCAACAGGTTTGCTACTCTTAAGGAGAGAAGACACAGGTTGATGCTCCCAATGAAAGACCAGTAACTGGGCTGCAAAAAAACGTTGTCAGGAAGTCTTCATTGTAAATAAATCTACATTCCCAACTCAAATTTTCTAGTGACAGGTCACATCTAAATGTTTCAATTATTTTTGTATATGGCTTAGTCAGTACTCCTACTCCCATATATGAAATACAGGGAATAAAATTAAATAGTGGATAGCAATAAGGTTAGTAGTATACAACCCTACCCTAATAGTCAAATAATATTTTTTTAATCATACACTTATTGGGGGTTGAGCCCCCCTAAAATGAAAATCCTAGAATCGCCCCTGCTGAGGGCTCAGTTCAGTGAGGATGAAACAGCCTCTTGTGAGCGCTGCACAGTTAAAGGCACCTATGTGAGAAGAGTTGTTCTTGGTGCTACAGCGCCTGGTGTTGTTGCAAGGTCTGAAGCAGAATTCAGTAGACTTGCCTACAAAGACCATCAAATTGGGAAATTCCCACTGACACTAGCTGGAATTCCCTGTGTTCGGCCATTTGCGTTGGATTACATGCACTTGGTGTGTTTGGGTGTAGTTAGGAGAATGCTTCACTACATGCAGAGAGGACCCCACACATGCAGACTGTCATTTCAGCAATGGAGTGACATTTCAGATAAACTGAAGGCATTGAATGGAGAACTACCTTTCCTAGGACTTTACTGGAATTTTACAGTTGGAAGGCTATGGATTTTAGTCAGTTTCTCCTTTATACTGGACCAGTCGTTCTTAGAAAAGTTGTTTCACATGCTGTATACAATCACTTTCTTTCTGTGATGGTTTACTTGCTTATCAACAAGGTCACACGATTGTTGTTTCATCCTTTAGAACAAGGACTATGTCTTTGTGAAGGAAATGCATGAAGAAGGCACCTTGGTTTGCGATGTGCTACGCCAATAAAACACAGTGAGTTTCTTCACTGATCTGTGTGATTCTAAACTGCTCAACATTGTCCGTGTTAGAGATATCAGTAGAACTACAGGTTGACTGATCACCAAACAGCAGTTGATTCGTAACGTTGTCTGTCTGCCAGCCAACCCTGGTGAAGATATATTTTGTTCCCATGTTGCATGAAATAGAATGTAACTGAATTGTAAGTATATCACTGGTATTAACTAATGTTTCTAACTGCTCTTCCATATATATGTAACCTTTAAATTACTATTTGACAGGTTGTTATACATGTAATGTAGTTGTTACCCAGTTGCACCACTAGGTGGCAATATAGTGGTATTTTTAAATGAATTTAGGTGTTAGCAATTTATACTTTTTCTTGTCCCTGGCAAGAAGTGAAACTACTGTAGTTAACCGGACATTTATTTTGGCAAAATAATCTATACAAATGTTTCACGGAATGAGTCGTTTTATTTCACAGTTGATTCACACAGAGTAATTAAAGTTCATTTACTGCAAATGCTCACCATAGTTATAATGTAGGCACGTTCTGAAAATGTACTAAAGATATAAAATTAAATTGTGATAATCAGATTTATCATAGGCTATAGCCAGAAGAAAATATAAACAAATGTGTATACAGTAGGAAGATAGACATGTTAAACAATGAAGTCTGAATATATGCACAAATATTAGAATACATGTAGGGGTTATAAACTGGTGTTCATAGGGTGGGGGTACTCAATAGGCGGACCGCGATCCGGATCCAAAAGCAATACAATTTGGACCAAAGCCAAAATCAACATTATAATTTAGTCATGATCCAAGCGAGTTTTCATTGGTGCTTGATTCACGGCTATATTGATTTCCAACTAGATGTGATTTATCTATCTTCTGTGTCCAATCCAAAGATCCAATCGAGCTGTAATAACTGTAATCACCATAACACTTCACTCACTCAAGTCATTTCGTTCATTCGTTCATTTCAGCAGCATAATATAATTAAAATGTCATGTTAAATAGCCCAACACATCTAGTACTCACAAAAATGTTAATAAATTGACAAAAATTATAATAATTTGATTAGTTGGGTCCAACTTAAGTTTAGGTTTCATATTAAAGATTTGTTCAAAATAAATTAATCGTTCACGAGCGACACATCACTGTGTGTGTCATTCGGAACAACGCAGTTGCTAAACCATCTGATAACGGTACCTGTTTCCTTGCTAGCGAAGATCATGGCGTGCTCAAAACCTGACAAAAGGAGAAAAGTCGATTCTGAAAATCCCGAATTTAAATCAGAGTGCACTGACAGTTATGCATTTGTGCTGCCGGTGGGGAGCACAAAACCAATGTGTTTAATTTGCAACGAGACTGTTGCCGTTGTCAAGAAAGGTAACGTGAAACATCACTTTGACTCAAAGCGTGGACACTTTGACCACAAGTACCCCCCTAGGTAAGGGCCAGAAAAATCAAACAACTGCAATCATCATACCAAGCAACATGCAGTGTAATAGTTAGATCAGCCACCCAACAAGAGCGTGCAACTGAAGCCTCATTAAGAGTGGCATGGGTCTTAGGAAAGCACAAGAAACTCTCACTCTGAGATTGTGAAGGAATGCATAAAAGAAATAGCAATTGCCCTGTTTGAGGGAACTTAAAAAGATGACATCATACAAAAAATATACCAAATATCTTTGTCTGACTTTTTTTTTATTTAGTCATTTAGCAGACGCTTTTATCCAAAGCGACTTACAGATGAGGAAACATTGGAAGCAATTATAACAACATAGGCAGCAAAATACATAAGTGCATCAAAAATGCATTTCATTGGCTTCGGATGAATCCACAGACAAAATAGACAACGCACAATTTCTGGTGTTTGTCAGATTTTTTATTTTTTATTTAGTCATTTAGCAGACGCTTTTATCCAAAGCGACTTACAGATGAGGAAACATTGGAAGCAATTATAACAACATAGGCAACAAAATACATAAGTGCATCAAACTAGTCCATTACAGCCTAGCACAGTATAAAAAGCTAAGAATAGTGAGGTTAGTAAGTGTTTTTTTTTTTTTTTTTTTTTTTTAAAGAAGGAAAGGGAAGAGAATTAGGAAAAATCAATCAGCGACGTGTTGACGGAAGAGATGCGTTTTTAGGCGTTTTTTAAAGATGGCAACTGAGTCTGCTGATCTTGTAGCAGCTGGTAGATCGTTCCACCAATGTGGAACAGATCCAGAGAAGGTACGGGAGAGTGACTTTTTTCCTTTTTGGGATGGTACCACTAGTCGTTGTTCCTTTGCAGACCGCAGTGATCTGGCAGGAACATAGATCTGCAATAGCGAGTGGAGATACGATGGTGCAGATCCGGTGTTGGTCTTGTAGGCCAGGAGCAAAGCTTTGAACTCTATGCGGGTGGCAACAGGGAGCCAGTGTAACCTGATGAAGAGCGGAGTTACATGCGCTCTCTTCGGTTCATTGAAGACCACTCTTGCCGCCGCATTCTGGATCATCTGGAGAGGTTTGATTTTGCAAGCAGGAAGTCCAGCCAGAAGCGCATTGCAATAATCCAGTTTGGACAGGACAAGAGCCTGGACTAGGACTTGCGTAGAGTGCTCCGATAGGAAAGGTCTAATTTTCCTAATGTTGTAGAGGATGAATCTACAGAACCGGGTGGTGCTGGCAACATGACTTGTGAGGTTAAGCCGATCATCGATTACCACTCCCAGGTTTCTGGCTGTGCTGGACGGTGCAAATCGTTGATGAGCCTGTAAGGTGAATGCAGAATTTGATGATTTGCACCTCCACAACAATGTCCGGTGGCTTAGTAAAGGCAAGGTACTGGAGTGCTGTTGGACATTACGGCAAGAGTTGGAAACCTTTCTGTTAGATCAGAAGAGTGCAAAAGCAAAACAATTTGTGGAATTTGTGCAAAATGAAGAAAAATTGTTGCATTATTCTCTGACATTACCTCCCATCTCAATGATCTGAACATGAAGCTTCAGGGAAAAATAACACAGTGTGTAACCTCACATCAGCTGTCTGCACCATTCAGAAACTGGAGCTGTTCAAGTGTGACTTACACTAGGACCTTCTTCACTTCCCAAAGCTTTTGACGGTTTAATTTTTGATGAAGAGAAGGGTGAATTCTGTGAAGATGTGTTAGGCCTTACAGCCCGCCATGGATACACAAGAAGGGATAATATTTATGAAACACTGATGCAGATGTTGAGAGACAGAGAGATCGATCTGAAGCATGTTTTTCCATTGCTACTGATGGAGCTTCTTGTATGACTGGAAGAAAGAGGTGATTAGTGGCACGCTTGAGAGGTCATCACCCTGACCTCATTGCATATCATTGCATTATTCATCAGATGGTTTTGTGTGCCAGTCTTGAAAAAAAGTATGTAGAGGTCATGACAACAGTAATGAGACTTGTGAACTTTTTGAGGGCATTATCTGCTCTGCAGCATCGCTTGTTGCGCTCATTCCTAACAGAGGTGAATGCAGAATTTGACGATTTGCTCCTCCACAACAATGTCTGGTGGCTTAGTAAAGGCAAGGTACTGGAGTGCTGTTGGACATTACGGAAAGAGTTGGAAACCTTTCTGTTAGATCAGAAGAGTGCAAAAGCAAAACAATTTGTGGAATTTGTGCAAAATGAAGAAAAATTGTTGCATTATTCTCTGACATTACCTCCCATCTCAATGATCTGAACATGAAGCTTCAGGGAAAAATAACACAGTGTGTAACCTCACATCAGCTGTCTGCACCATTCAGAAACTGGAGCTGTTCAAGTGTGACTTACACTAGGACCTTCTTCACTTCCCAAAGCTTTTGACGGTGTAATTTTTGATGAAGAGAAGGGTGAATTCTGTGAAGATGTGTTAGGCCTTACAGCCCTCCATGGATACACAAGAAGGGATAATATTTATGAAACACTGATGCAGATGTTGAGAGACAGAGAGATCGATCTGAAGCATGTTTTTCCATTGCTACTGATGGAGCTTCTTGTATGACTGGAAGAAAGAGGTGATTAGTGGCACGCTTGAGAGGTCATCACCCTGACCTCATTGCATATCATTGCATTATTCATCAGATGGTTTTGTGTGCCAGTCTTGAAAAAAAGTATGTAGAGGTCATGACAACAGTAATGAGACTTGTGAACTTTTTCACTTCCCAAAGCTTTTGAGTCAAACAGCAGGAAAACATCATCATCACAATCATGCAGAATTCCTGGACAAGCTGATTGAAAATTTCCAAACTCGATTTGGAGATTTCCCTCTGGGAAAACAAGTCTTACTATGCATGGAAAATCCATTCCTTGTCTTACTTACAGGAGAAGCGGCAGTAGACCCTGTCCGGGAGTTCCTGAGCATGCATGGCGGGAAGAAGCCTTGAACTGCTGGCTTACTCTAGACGAGACCACAGGTGGAGAAATCCTGGGGTGAATAGAGCAAGTACTAAGGGGGGATATAAACAGAACCTGAAAGCAAAGGTTCAGTCTCGAACAAAGGGAATTATGCTACGGCACTGCTAAGGGGAATAAAGTCTGTACAGAGGGAGAAAACTAGAACTACAATTAAGACTGTGGTGAAATCCAGACTAGGATCAGCCAAGGCCGTATGACACAAACGCAGGATATACATGTAACATACAACAATCTGACACAGGACGGTAGAACAGAAGGGAACATGACTCAGCATAGGAACTGTTGGGGTGTCTCATTGTCTTTTTATTTGGTGCACATGAGCTCCTGGAACAACTCGGTGTTACTTTGCTCACCCAGGTGGGAATGGCTTTTAGCTCTTCTACTGTCAGCCCATCCTTATTAAATCAACATGTCTTTAAAAGTTCCTGGCTAGATGACTTTGAGGACGGCTCTTATAACCTCTGCATCACTGAACTGATCTTTTAAGCAGTCTTCCTTCTGCCGACAGACACTGTTATAGCTGAGGTCTGACCCCTGGTCCCCAATCTGACCCCCCTGAATCTTCAGTTCCGTGCGATGAAGGTAAGACAACTCTCTTAAGGAGCGCAACTTGTCCTGTGTCAATGGTGTTGAGTTTTCACTTAAAACTTTGGTGCCTGCTACATTAGATGAACGTGTTTCCAGTTTTAAGTTCCTGGGGACTCATATTTCGGAGGACCTGTCCTGGACCACCAACACCTCATGCCTGGTCAAGAAGGCTCACCAGCGTCTCTTCTTTCTGAGGACACTGAAGAAGAACCAACTGTCTTCAACTATCCTGGTGAACTTCTATCCATTCTATCCATTTCATGGTCCATGCCCACTGTTTAATATTTTCTCAATATTGTATTCTGTATTTATTCTAACTGTACTGCACTTGCTAATTGCACTTCTGGTTAGACCTAAACTACATTTCGTTACACTGTACTTGTATATGTGTAGTGAGAATAAAGTTGAATCTAATCTAATCTAATTACTACTCTGTGATGTGTGTCCTATCTTTACAGATGACTGAGGTACAGACTGTGAAGTGGGTGTGTGTTTGTACTGCATAATTTTCCTACTCACAGTAACTAGTAAGTATTTTCTGCAGCTCTGTGTCAGGTGTGTCACTAACCGTTGACAGTGCTATTAGGGTTGCACTAGCAATCCCAAAATCTGTAGCATCACTATCATCAGTTGGGTCAACATTATCATTAACATGACCATTAACAGTTCATGACCCTGAATGACTCTGTTGATTACCTCCCCTAAGTTTAATAAATGTGCCATCCCAAAATCCACTAACTCAAGTAAAGGCTCACTTGACATGAAACTGCAAATATACCCAATCAACCCTCCTCGTCTGTCGACTTTACGCGAGACTCGTCCATTTCTGGCACTGAACCCACTGACTTGGCAATCTAGAACAGTTCATCTGGAGAGTCTTTTTGATGGCCCATTCCAACCTTTTCCTCTCACTATCCGCCATAACTGCTTCCCAATTCCTCACACTTGGTCACAAGAGTTCAGGATCACAATTCCCGCTCTGTTCTTGATGGGTGGTGATTTCAGCACAGCAAAGTCATTATTCTTTATTCATTTCAGGTAAACTCTCCCTCAGTAGACAGTAGAATTGAACTTCCCTCAGTAGAATTGATGGTACCTGGTCGTTAGAGCGTTGGGCTTGTGATCAGAAGGTTGCCAGTTCGAATCTCAGTGCCAGCAGGTCATGACTGAAGTGCCCTTGAGCAAGGCACCTTAACCCTGATTGCTCTGCAGTAATGTGCCACTGTAAAAAACTACTTGTAAGTCGCTTTGGATTAAAGCGTCTGCCAAATGGATAAATGTAAATGTAAATCTTACATTAGGACACTTTTGGTCCAAGGTTGCAATATCACTGGATCAGCATCCGGCCACAAAGGGGCGAGTGATCCCGGACGAGCCCCCAATAAACTGTTACAGCTACCAGCTGGCACCACGTAAACAGCTTATATGCTCTCTCTGGAAACAGGAGAAAGAAGTGAGACAAGGCAAACTATGCTTCCGTTTTACATCTCGCTCAGCAGAAAAAGGAGAAATCCTCCTCTGTTACAAACATGCACTGTTCTCTATGCAATAAACAAATTCAAAATAAAATACATTGGGTCTTTTTTCCATCTTTCAGCAAATACTGAATAACAATTTGTGTGATTAAATAAATAAAAATGACAGTAACCACTGTTACCCTGTAAGTTGTCTTTTTGCAACTTAAAATAAAACATAGCTTATGTCACCACCTACATATAAAACATAGCTTATGTTACGACTTATATATGGTTCCCAAATTCACTTTCCATTTCCAACTGAAATCATTTTTACTCTTCGCAAAATGCATGTGCTGACAGATTTGTAACTTGTTTTTAACCACTTTTACAATATACAACATTTGTTCTTAACATTAGCTTTTACCCATTACATAAACTCATTCTTTTTAACATTAGCTTTTCACATTTTACACAATATCATACATTTCAAAACTATCAAGACTTTACTAGGAACGTTCGAGGAGCTAAAAATAAAACTCTGACTGACGTGACTTTGATAGCAACAGGTGACGTTACCATACGCGAAAATGCGGCTAATGCTATATGTTCACATCTTCACCAAACAGCATTATTAACAGACATTAAAACATTCAGTGACATGTCAACATATTATACTTCAGGTACTTAGCTTCATTTACTATTCGACCAACCTGGAAACAGGAGAAAGAAGTGAGACAAGGCAAACTTTGCGTCCGTTTTTCATCTCGCTCAGCAGAAAGAGGAAAACCGCAAAGCAAACTAAACTGACGCAAAGCCCTTGCAAGATACAAAGCTTTGAGTTTACTGGTTTAGTTTACCACGTGAAGCAGTAAGAGGTAATATATAATTTTGAAAGTCAATTTGGTTTAAAATATTTGTTTAAGCAATATAAGTCGAAAATGTATGTGCTAGTTTACTTTTCAGTTTGTTTAACCAGACTTTGTCCAAGTCAGATGTCATCATATTTCATTTTACAAAGAACAATATATATGACTATTTTGTTGACAGGAACACAAAAGAAGTGTTCCACAATGTAATTTAGAAAAACATTTTGTCTGTATAATGAATGTCAATTGTATCTGTCATATGCAAAGAATAAACATTTACAAGTGTTTTATAAGAACTATGGAATGTTTTAAATGGGTATAGCCAATTCAATCATAAATCATGTAATCTAAATGTGTAAATGAACTAATAACCAAACTAGAAAAATTATCAAATAATTAACTACTGCTCAAACATCATGGAGCCTTTTAAATGGGCATTTTGGCCATGTTTATATGTTTTTATGATCTGATATTTTCTGCAGAGACCAGTCCACTAAATGAATAACCAAAAGAGTTTAGTCCTCCTTTGTGAACAATATGACATGGTGTTTTATTTTGGTCTTAGCTGAGACTGTTTTGACATGCTCAGACATTTCTGATGAGAAAGACTGATCTCAAAATAAAAGTCATAGCATTGACATTGCTGATATGTGTCTGACACTGTTGAGGTCAAAAATGAAGTTTCTGTTGAGCTTTGAGTGTTTAGATGTTTATCTTGGCCATTGGTGGTGTTTTTGTTCAAGGATTTGCCATATATTGTGCTTGTTTGTCTTGACAGTTTGTCCTTTGCAGCTCTGATGACATTGATGATGTCATCACTTTCACCAACTGGGGTGTATTCCAGAAAGCTGTGTTAATTTACCATCAGATTAACCCTGAACTGTGAGTTGATTAACCCAAAACCTGCTTACTCTGGGTATGTCGGTTCCAAAACACCTGTGTCGAGTTAGTTTAATCAACCTACTGCTATTAACCTTGAGTTAATGCGCGCGCACGGAGAACATATCAAGGCATTTTCAATGGAACGCCGAATTCAGGAGTCACCATGGAAACTAAGGGTGAAAAGTTACGTGCCGCGTACTTCTCCGAAGCGGAGTTAGAAGTTTTAATGTTTGCTTATGAGGAGTTCAAGCCCATTATAATGAAAAAAGTAATACAGCTGCATATGCGAGGGAGAGACAATTGGCTTGGCAAAAAATAACTGACAGAGTCAATGCGTAAGATTGTTTTTATAACATTGTAAATATGCTTGCATTTTGTTAATTTGCAAAGTTGAACAATTGTCTTTTTGAGCATGTGGCATGACTCGACAAGCATTTACTTTTCTCTACATCAGTTTCTTAAGAATACAGTGCAATGTATATTGACAAGAAATATTTAGGGCTCTTGTTTTATAAGGTGTCATCCTTCTGGAGCCAAAAGAACTCTTTCCCAAGTCAAAATGAAACACAAAAACATTCTCCAAAAAGGTAATATTTTATTTTAACTGTTGTAAGATCAATGTCTTAAGTTACTTTTACAGTATTCTTGGCTCTTTCGATTAATAAAGGTCGCCCTGTGGTCGATGGGATTCCAGAGGGCACTTCGTCAGACTTTGCTACCTCCCACAACAACTCAAGTGACTTGGTACAATGTAGGTATACCATATTAGTACTTATGATTATTTAGTCATACGTTTGGACAAAATGATCATTACCTCTTGTCATTAGGAAGAAGGCTAAATGATGTATACAGTAATCTGTATTTTTTATTCTTGCATGTTCCTAATGCCTTTATTCAGTATCTGTCAAACTTTAGTAATTTACACATTGGGTATATTTTTTTCTTGCAGTTGCTGATGGACGCATTGTATTATTGGATCCTCCTGAAACCACACAGTCTGTCACAATTGTTAGTGATGCATTTTAAGGACCAGTTGCTTTTAGATCTTTCAGTTTGTCTGCCAGACAAAGTAACCTTGCATATTTCCACTCTAGGATGATGATGAAGAAACCATATCTGCTGTGACGGAATTAGAAAGTGCTAGGAGACCCACAGAGGTATGATGCATATACTGGATAATGCATAGCTTTTTAGATGGAGTGACAAATGTGTAATTTGTCATGTGACAGAATCTAGCTGGGGATGTACATGCAGATGAGGGTCCATCTACCTCTACACATAATCTTAGCAGTGTAAGAACTCGTCCCTGGTTGTCCTTATTTACATAATGTTACTATGTGGCAGATTTTCTCCTTCAACCATCTTATTTACTTAGCCTTCCTAGTTGTCTGCAAAGGAGCTGTATAAGGTCCATCTATTAAGGCAAATTAAAAAAACGGACATGGACATGGACCTTATGCAGCTTCAGCCAGAGGAGAAAAGGCTGGCCATTAAAAAGGCCAACCTTGAAATAGAACTACTGGAGCATCGCCTTAAGGTGAGAATCATATGTGAACATTAATCTGTTATTTTTTGTGTGTGTGTATAAAGTAATAAATACAAATCTGTCATGTCTCTTTTATTTCTGTCAGAGATTTTGCCTTATGTTTTTATTTTTGGCCACTAGAGGTCCCCCTAGGACTCATGGCTACACAAGTGCCTTTTGGTTGACTGTGTTATTGATTTCACATGTGTCTCGTTTTGTGCTAAGTATTTAAGCTGGTCTGGTACTCTCCATCTTTGTTTGGTTATTGTTGGTTCTTAGCCTGTGACTGCCAGAAGTCTGCTATTGCTCTAAAGAACTTTATTTTGTGTTTTTGGATTGTTCCAGAATTTAATTTCTTAATGTTATTCAAACCTGTTCCTGAGTTTCTGTTTTTCGTGAGTAACAGGAAGAAAGTCTTTTTCCCTTTTTTCCATTTTGTTGTTAATAAACTTATTTTTTGACTATTGGGTTCATACCCCTCCTGTGGTCAAGCGGTGGAATCTAGGACTTTCGCACCAAAGACCCGAGTTCTAATCCCGGCTGTGACAGAATAACCAAGCCACATAATGAACCCGGAGATGCTTAAATCTCAAGAACTCTTTTCCACTGTTGCACAGCATGAGTCTACAGTTCAGCGCCATGAGACAGCCCTAGCACAGCAAGAGACATTGATGGCTAAACACTCACAGGTGCTCGGCGACCTCATGACTTCGATTCGTCAGATCTTTGACCTTCTGCCCTCCACTCCAGCTGCTGCTGCCCCTGTACCCCTTCCGGAGTCTCAAATGTTATCCCCTCTGGCTGAACCTCGCTTACCTCCACCTCAACGCTTCTTGGGTGATCACCGTGCATGTGATGGGTTCCTGACTCAATGCTCTCTCACATTTGAACGACAGCCATCTTCCTTCCCCTCAGATCGGGCCAAGATTGCGTACGTTATCACCCTCCTCTCTGGTAAGGCTCTCTCCTGGGCAACAGCGGTCTGGAAGGTACAGGCGTCCTGCTGTTCAAGTTATGCTATGTTTGAAGAGGAGTTCAAAAGAGTCTTTGACCACCCTATCGGCCCTCGGCAAGCCTCTAAGAGACTTCTCACCCTTCGACAAGCTAACGGCAGTGCCGCTGAATATGCCATACAGTTTCGGACATTGGCGGCTGGGAGTGGTTGGAACGATGAGGCCCTCATGGTGAGTTTCCTGAACGGTCTATCTGAGGCGATCAAGGATGACCTGGCTATCAGAGAACCTGCCAGTGATCTCGAGGCACTCATTGACCAAGCAATCAGGCTAGATAATCGCCTGAGGGAAAGAAACCTGCATCGCCAGTTTGTTTCTACACTGTCTGCCAGCCCAGCTCCCCTCCAAATGCTAACGATACCTCAAGATTCTCCTGAGCCCATGCAGTTGGGCAGGGCTCGACTGTCTCCTTCAGAGCGAGACCGTCGCTTCAGAGAGCGTTGCTGTCTATATTGTGGAATGCGGGGTCATTTTCGCTCAGCCTGTCCCGAGCTCTCGGGAAACGCCAAGTCCCGCACAGGCAAGGAAGGACTGTAACGGGAGTAACACGCGCTGCTTCACCTTCCAACGCCGGGTTGCTACTTCCCATCATACTCACTTGGGGAGACAAGAAACATCAACTCCAGGCCTTGATTGATTCCGGAGCAGCCGGGAACTTCCTGGATATTTCCCTTGCCAAGTGTCTTCTTATCCCTACCAATTTCCTCCCTGCCCCTCTGACTGTAACAGCCTTAGATGGAAGACCGTCAGCACCTGGGAGAGTAACCCACATCACCTCTCCCCTTAGTCTTTCCATTTACCAGCACCAGGAGAAAGTGTGCTTTCACATAATTTTGTCTCCAGAGTTTCCTGTTATCCTCGGTCACCCCTGGCTCCTCCAGCATAACCCACACTTTGATTGGCCCACTGGCACAGTTCTCAGTTGGGGTTCCACCTGTCAGGCTACATCAGGAGTGCCCAACCAGTCGATCGCGGTCTACTCGTAGACCGCAGACTATTCCCAAGTCGACCGCGAAAAAATTAAAGAAAAAAAATACAAAATATAACACACACACAACCCGTGTGTTTGTGTGTTATATTTTGTACTAAATGTACACTACAGCCTATCATGAGTCCTTGCCTGGTACCCTATCAGTCTCTTAAACACGTCCACAAAAAAGTATTTAAAAAAAAAGTAGGTCACGTTTAACCTACGGTCGCGCGTGACATGCATGACAGGAAGTTGACAGCTGCATGTCAACAGTAGCCAGAAGCCTAGAAGCTAGCGAACAGAGCGGTTACACGTACCTAAACGAACATGGCTGAGGGGAAACGAGCCAAGACCTACCATTTTCACCCTGAATGGGAGGAAGATTATTTTTTTGTTTATTCTCATTCAAAGCCTGTTTGTTTGATCTGCAATGCAACGGTGGCATTGGCAAAAAAAGGGAGCCTGGAGCGCCATTTTAAAACAGTACACGGGAGCTACGAGAGGGATTTCCCTGCAAAAACGCCTTTACGCGCCACAAAAGTGCGGGATTTGAAAGCACAGCTTTCAGCACGGCAGTCAATCTTCACCAAACCGAAGACTCAGGGTAAGGCCGCAACTATTGCTTCCTATCGCGTCAGTCACATCCTTGCTAAACACAAGAAGCCATTCAATGACGGCGATATGGTGAAGGAAGCCTTTCTCGAGGCAGCGGATAGCCTTTTTGACGACTTTAAAAATAAAACAGAGATCGTGAAGGCCATTAAAGAAGTGCAACTCTCCCGCAATACTACTACAAGGCGATGTGAGAGAATGGCTGTGGATGTGGAGGAGCAACTGAGGAAGGATATTGATGCGTGTGAGTGCTTTTCCCTCCAATTTGATGAGTCGACTGATACGGTGGATGTAGTACAATTGTGTGTTTTCATCAGGATGGTTTTTGAAGACATGAGCGCCAAGGAAGAGCTGCTCACACTTTTGCCATTAAAAGGACACACCAGAGGTGAGGATATTTTTAATGCTTTCATGGGATTTGTTAGCGAGACAACACTGCCGCTCTTCAAGCTGATCTCCATCACAACTGATGGGGCGCCTGCAATGATGGGCCGCACCAGTGGGTTCATTGCACTGTGCAAAGAAAGTGAATCCTTCCCAGATATCCTGAATTATCATTGTATAATTCACCAGCAAGCGTTGTGTGGAAAGATTTTAAATATGAAAGAAGTGATGGATATTGCGATGAAGATTGTGTGTTCAGTTCGGGCCAGGAGTCTGCAGAGAAGGCTTTTCCGTGCTCACTTGGAGGAGAATGAGGCTGAGCACACAGACCTGCTTCTTCACACGGATGTTAGGTGGTTAAGCAGAGGTAAATTTTTGTCCAGATTCACGGAGTTATTACCTGAAATCAAGGACTTCCTGAAGCTTTCAAAACATGTGGATTACCATACAAAGCTAGAGGACCACCAGTGGCTGTTAGATGTATCTTTCCTCACTGATCTCACTGCCGAGCTCAATGAATTGAATTTAGAGCTGCAGGGTAAGGGTAAAGATGTAGTCAACATGATGAGTTCAGTGAACACATTTAAAAGCAAGCTACAGCTGATGTCAAGCAGGCTGCAGCGTGGTAACCTGCGCAACTTCCCTCACATGCAGGCAGAACTACAACGTCAAGGTAAAGGTGTGACACAGCTTGACAGTGCACGTTATGAGGAGCATGTTCAGAGCATCTCGTCAGAGTTTGTGAGGCGTTTTACTGACTTTGCATCCATCGAGCCTGTAGCCAGCTATATGTGTTATCCATTTGCTGCAAGTATTGATGTTGGTGACATTGCAGCCAAAGTCAAATCACTTTTCGACTTGGAAAGCTCCGCTCTTGAGGATGAGATTCTGACATTGCAAAATGACATTGAGATCAAAGCCAGATCAACATCTGCTCAACCTGGAGAGCATGTAGTGTTCTGGAAACTACTGGTGGAGGAGAAATATCCCAATCTCAGAAGATGTGCCTTGAACTTGACAGCTCTTTTTGGATCAACTTATTTGTGCGAGTCTGCTTTCTCACACATGAAAATCATCAAGTCCAAGTACAGATCAACAATGACTGATGACCTCCTTGCAGCCTGCCTACGCCTTGCAACCAGCTCCTACACTCCTAACTACGAGAAGCTAGCCTCCTCCTCCCAGTGCCAGGTCTCCCACTAAGGTAGAAAGTGATTTCCTTTTTTCAAACTTAGAGATCTATCTGGTTTATGTTTCTGTTTGGTTCATATTAAGGTCAGTTATGACTATTGCTCATCACGCAGATTGGGTGTGTGTGTGTGTGTGTGTGTGTGTGAGAGAGTGAGTGAGTGTGACAGAGAGAGAGGAGCATAGAGAGCGGGTTTGTGCTACAGCGCACTATGCAAACTGGCAACTGTGTGAGAGGAATTTGTCTGTGTGTGTTTGAGAGAGGGAGGGTTTGTATTGTGATGTCTAGTAGTTGTGTGACAACAAGAAAAAGTGTTGTGAGGTTAGTTACTGCAGGCTGGAAATGATGTGTGTGGGTTTGCGATGTTGACACTGGACTGGTAGATCTCGGGAGGTTGGCTACTTGAAAAGTAGATCTTGGATCAAAAAAGGTTGGGCACCTCTGTTGTTCCCTCCCCCCCCCCTTTCTTCTCTCCTCCTCCCCCCGCCCCTCCCCCCCCCCCCACACCCCCCCCCCCACCCCCCCCCCCCCCCCTTTTCCCCAGGAGGAGAGCCACCCCCCCCCCCCCCCCCCCCCCCTATCTCCCCACTATTGAGCTACCCCCCCGAACCCTTCCCCCCCGAGGTTGTATATTTTCTTTGTCTCCCCCTGAACGAACTGCTATGGACAAGTACATTGTCGAATCCCTTTCAGCAGGAATCATCCGTCCTTCCACCTCTCCGGCTGGAGCGGGATTCTTCTTTGTTGGGAAAAAGGATGGAGGACTTCGGCCATGTATTGATTACAGGGGCCTTAATAAGATAACTGTTCGAAACCGCTATCCCTTGCCGTTAATGAGCACTGCCTTTGAAATTCTGCAAGAAGCCAACATCTTCACTAAGCTTGACTTGCATAATGCCTACCATCTTGTGCGTATTAAACAAGGAGATGAGTGGAAAACTGCCTTCAACACCCCCACTGGACACTATGAATACTTAGTCATGCCTTTCGGTCTCACTAATGCTCCTGCAGTCTTTCAAGCTCTCATTAATGATGTTCCCAGAGACATGCTCAACCAATTTGTTTTTGTCTAATTGGATGATATACTAATATTCTCGAGTTCCCTCCAAGAGCATGTGAAACATGTCAGTATGGTTCTCAGACGCCTTCTGGATAACCACCTTTATGTCAAACCTGAGAAATGTGCGTTTCATGTGACTAAGGTCCAGTTCCTGGGGTTCATCATCCAGCCTGGCCAAATACATATGGACCCTCAAAAGGTTAAAGCAGTTGTGGATTGGCCTACTCCCTCGTCTGTTAAAGAGGTACAGCGTTTTCTTGGCTTTGCCAACTTTTATCGCAAGTTCATCCTGAACTTCAGTACAGTAGTGGCACCTTTAACAGCCCTCACTAAGGGAAAAGCAGCCAGCTTTTGTTGGGGGGTCTGAAACCGAGTTGGCCTTCAACAAACTAAAACGCCAGTTCATCACCGCACCGGTCCTTATTCAACCCAACCCAGATATTCCGTTCATTGTGGAGGTTGATACCTCAGACGTTGGGGTTGGAGCAGAGCTGTCCCAAAGGGGGAGGACAACAAGCTGCATCGTTGTGCATTCCTTTCTCACCGCCTTACACCGACTGAGAGTAACTACCATGTGGGGGATCGAGAGCTACTGGCAGTTAAGCTAGCGCTTGAGGAGTGGAGGCATTGGCTTGAGGGGGCCAAACACCCATTTCAAGTGCTTACAGACCACAATAACTTAGAATACATTCAGCAAGCTAAGCGACTCAACCCCCGACAGGCACGTTGGTCCTTATTCTTCAACAGATTCCAGTTCATCTTGTCTTACCGCCCTGGCTCCAAGAACCTTAAACCTGATGCATTGTCCCGAGTATATGTAAGCACTCCTCATGAAGATTCAGTTACACCAATTATCCCGAGTTCCAAGGTAATAGCTCATATCAGGTGGGAGCTAGAAAATACTGTAAAACAAGCTCAGGCCCGAGAACCTGACCCAGGAGGAGGGCCAACCAACTGTTTGTTTGTCCCGAAAGCTGTCCGCTCCCAGGTCCTTCAGTGGGGCCACTCCTCCCGCCTCACCTGTCATCCGGGCACTGCTCGCACCCTTGAGTTCCTCCAGAGACGGTTTTGGTGGCCAACTATCAAGAAGGATGTCACAACATTTGTAAAAGCCTGTCCCGCATGCAACCAAGGTAAAGTCCCTCATCGTGCACCCCAGGGGCTACTGCATCCTCTTACCATTCCACAAAGACCATGGTCCCATCTTTCCATGGATTTTATTACTGGACTTCCATTATCACAGGGCAACACCACTATCATGGTCATAGTGGATAGGTTCTCCAAGGCGGCACGATTTATTCCCTTGCCCAAACTGCCCACTGCGAAGGAGACTGCTGAATTGGTTGTCAACCATGTCTTTTGCGTCTTTGGCATCCCACAAGACATTGTCTCTGATCGAGGGCCCCAATTTTCCTCCCGGTTCTGGCGGGCATTTTGTCAATCTCTGGGGGCTACAGTGAGTCTATCTTCTGGGTTCCACCCAGAGTCCAATGGGCAAACGGAGAGGCTAAACCAAGATCTGGAAACTACTCTAAGGTGTATGTCAGCTAACAACCCATCTTCTTGGTCTTCCTTCATCAAATGGGCAGAATATGCGCACAACTCCCTTCGCTCCTCGGCTACGGGCATGTCTCCTTTTGAGTGCCAGTTCGGGTATACTCCTCCACTATTTTTCTGAACAAGAAGTAGAGGTCGCAGTTCCCTCCGTGCAACAGTTCGTCAAGCGTTGCCGCCAGACATGGAAGAAGGTCAGACTTAAGCTCCTTAAAGTCTCCCAGCAGTACCAGCAGCAGGCTAATCGAAGACGTCGACCTGCCCCACCTCTGCGCCCTGGCCAAAGAGTCTGGCTGTCCACAAAGAACATTCCCTTGCGGGTGGAGTCCCGTAAACTTTCTCAGAGGTTCATCGGACCCTTCAAGATTGCCAGGAAAGTGAACCCAGTTACTTATAGGTTATACTTACCTAGGTCTTTAAGGATAAATCCCACGTTTCATGTCTCGCTGTTAAAACCAGTCTTGTCTTCTCCATTTCTTGCGACAGGTAAACCTCCCCCTCCTCGTATCATTGGTGGCCAGCCAGCCTACACAGTCCACCGGATACTGGATGTCCTTCAAGTACGTGGGTCCCGGCAGTATCTGGTGGATTGGGAGGGCTATGGCCCTGAGGAGCGCTCCTGGGTCCCTGCCAGGGACATCTTAGACCCGAAACTAATCCGAGAATTTCATGCTTCCAAGCCCAGTCGTCCTGGAGGGAACGTCAGGAGCCGTTCCTAGAGGAGGGGGTCCTGTCAGAGATTTTGCCTTATGTTTTTATTTTTGGCCACTAGAGGTCCCCCTAGGACTCATGGCTACACAAGTGCCTTTTGGTTAACTGTGTTATTGATTTCACCTGTGTCTCGTTTTGTGCTAAGTATTTAAGCTGGTCTGGACTCTCCATCTTTGCTTGGTTATTGTTGGTTCTTAGCCTGTGACTGCCAGAAGTCTGCTATTGCTCTAAAGAACTTTATTTTGTGTTTTTGGATTGTTCCAGAATTTAATTTCTTAATGTTATTCAAACCTGTTCCTGAGTTTCTGTTTTTCGTGAGTAACAGGAAGAAAGTCTTTTTGCCCTTTTTTCCATTTTGTTGTTAATAAACTTATTTTTTGAAAGACCAGTGCAACGTGTGACTATTGGGTCCGTCAAGCGGTGGAATCTAGGACTTTCGCACCAAAGACCCGAGTTCTAATCCCGGCCGTGACAATTTCAGGATATAAAGAAATAGAACACATTAAATAAAGAGATTTTGACAAATCATGTCTCTAAGCATTCTGCCATCTCTGTGGTCTGCTAGATTCAATGGGTGTTGTTCTAGGTCATCTTTATCAGGACAAGGGGGATGCCTCTCTCCTCTTATTCTGGCAATGTTGTGAAGTACCACACAAGCAACTGTGATGTCACATGCCCTATTTGGAGTGACCCTGAGCCCACGCAGACACTGAAACCTTGCCTTCAGAATGCCTATTGTCATCTCCACCTTGGCCCGTGTTCTGCTGTGAGACCGGTTGAAGCGTGTCTGTGGTCCGGCCTCAGGATCAGAGTAGGGTGTCATCATATAGGACAGGCAAGGGTATCCTCTGTCTCCCAGCAAATAACCATAGAAGTGTCCTGTAATGTTTGAGGTGCTTTGTAAATGTAATAAAGACTACAAGCATTTGTCTAACAAAACGTACCCTGTTGAAATTTGTTGCACAGAGATGACTCTCTAAATATTCTGGCATCATGTACAGACCCAGGCCATTTTGCCTCAACATTAGTGATGAGTAGAGTTGCATCACATATTACCTGTGAAGAACAATACGTTTATTATTTGTAACACCAATATCAAGGAGCCAAAATATAGCCATTACCTGCACATTGATGCTATGCACAGACTTCCTATTAACATAGTCTCCATCATTGATTGATGGAGCTTTAATAGGAATGTGGGTGCCATCAATGCACCCAATCACGTTTGGGAACCCTGATATTAAGATTAAGAACAAGTTTTAAAAGTCTGTGTAGCCTTTACGTGTATGTGTGTGCAGTCAAAATAAACCTATTAAGAAATGTCATTTAATTGAAGTAGATGACAGAATTTCTGAGAGCAAACCTGCCACCCTGTGGAATTCTTCTTTAATAAAGCGCACAGGTTTATGGCCAGGGAACTGTACAACAGTGTGTAGAAACCGTTTCAGTGCCATGCATACTGTACGAACTGCTCTACATGCTGTTGCCTTTCCCACATGCTCTGCATCGCCCACATTGTAGAGAAAACTCCCTGTAGCAAAAAAGTGCAGAGCAATACAAAGAATTTGTTCGGCGCCAAGCGCTGACCCGCGGTTTTTCACGTTTGAGATGTGTGGTTTTAGTAGGTTTGTTAAATAAATTAACGACTGCCTAGAAAAACGATAGCGCTCCTGCAAATATTCGTTAGGATAAGAAAAGACATCGATACGTGGTCTTATCACCCTCTCACGGCGAAAAAACCCCCGTATAATCTGTGCCTCTACGTCCACAGGATCCTCATCGAAAGGCCACGCCATGCTCGGAAACCTCTCTGAAACAAACTAACCCTGCAACATAACCTGCTCCGGAGCAGGTTATCCTCAGAGAGTCAGTTGCTATGGTTACTTACATAACCCGAAAGTTACCTCCGTTTTTGGAACCGAAAGCAGAGGTTATCCGCTTACTTACTCCTAAACTTACCCGGGTAAGTCACATAACCTGCTTTCTGGAATACACCCCAGGTCTCCTTGGCATCTTATCAAAACAATAATTATTTTGAACTAATCTCTGGGCCAGTGGCACTAATGTATTACTAACACGTTACTGCACGTAACGCATCCTAAAGTTATGTTCATGTTTATCTGTAATGTGGTTATTTTCAGGGTAAAATTTTTTTTTAAGTCAGACAACTGTTAGGATAAGTAGTGGCTTGCAAAATTTTCAGTGTACTTTATAGTGTTTTCACGCCAAAATATTTTAAGACAATGATTCATATTTAATGTAGTGTGTGAGACCAGATCTCTGTGTGGAGAATACCCATTGTTGTTAGAGTAAAAAAATGGGTATACTCCCTGTGACCAATAAAAATAACACTGGATTATAACAAAATATCTGGAAATGCAAACTTATATTTCACACTTACATACTACAGCGAAATATAAATAACTGTTTTAAAACATTTAGTTGTGGTGAAAATACTTATAACATGAGACTTTTGTATGTTTAGTTAACACTACTTTTCATTTTTGGAGCTCAATATTAAGTAATTAAGTTTTGTATCAATAATGATCCTGCAAATTATTATAACCAGCACATATGCTTATACTCTTTTTCTAAAGTGTTTTATCTTAGAGCACATGCTTACCTTTCTCCGAAACCAGAGGTTATTTCCTGTTTTGTTTTCCCACTATGCAATGAATTGGGTAAATAAGTTTTTTATAAGAGGGCAGGAAGACATTTGTTCAAATGTAAAAGACATCACACAGTTATATTGTTTTAATTTCAGTTTAATTTTAAAATCAAGGCCCATACATGGTGAGTTTAGTAGGCTATTGCAGGTCAGATCAAACAAAAAATCCATAAATTATGACAGTAACCATGACAACCAGCACCATTCAATGGACAGGAAAAGAGCGCTGTCAGAGATTTGTGCTATTGAAAAACTTTAATTATTTCAAACATGTCAGATTTATGCAGGGCAGCGCTGGCCGATGGGAGAATGACATAAAGTACCGCGCAGAACGATCCGAGAATAACACAGCAGTACTGATCGCAGAACTGTGCTCTCGCTGTACTTTGGTGCACAGCGTAAAATACCATGGCGACGAATACCGGTTAAAGCCGAGCTACTTTCATGGTACCTAAAACCCAGGGTTGGCACAAACTAAACTGAAACATAGCTGGCCAGCCACCTAAACCAGCTTCATGTTACAGGTCACAGATGAGAAAGTAATCATAATAGTATGGGTTGATGATTTAATCCTAACTGCTAACAGTGAAAGTGTCCTGGAAAGTGTAAAAGAAATGCTCACAGAAAGGTTCAAAATGAAAGACATGGGAAGGTTGAAACATTTCCTGGGCATAGATTTTGATCAAGCAGAGGGTCCAGTCAAAATGTCACAGGAAAGATATGTGAGAAGAATACTAGATCGTTTCGACATGCAGAACAGTAAATCTAGGGAAACTCCATGTGAACCAACAAAATGCTGAAAAAATTAAAGAGCCAAAGAAGTTCAGGGAGGCAGTAGAAAGTTTGACATACTTGTCCACTTGCAAGACCAGATTTAAATTTTGTCGTCAGCAAACTATCGCAGTATTTTGCTGAACCAACAGAGTAACACTGGAACACAGTAAAACATGTGTTCAGGTACCTTAAATGGACAGAAGAACAGCCCATATGCTTCAGGAGAAATGACACAGAGAGGCTAGGTCTGAGAGTGTATAGTGACGCTGACTGGGCATCTGATCCAAAAGACAGACGTAGTACTTCAGGATACTATGTTAATCTGAGCAAAGAAAGCTCTTTGATTATATGGAAAACCAGAAAATAACCGACAGTAGCATTATCTACTTGTGAAGCAGAATACATGTCTTTAGCATCAGCCATGGAGGAATGTATCTACCTAGAGCATTTGCGTAAGGGTATGGACACATACAAATATGCACAAACAAAGGTGTACGAAGACAACCAAGGTACCATTGCAATAGCCAGAAACCCAATGTGTAGGCCAAGGTCAAGTCAAGTCAGCTTTATTTATATGGCGCTTTTTAATATTTTCGTTGTTACAAAGCAGCTGTACAAGAAAACAATAACTATTAGTAAAACATAAAAGGTTATGGAAGTCAAAATACAGGTCAAATATCACACACACAATAAATTCCTATATGCAGTGTTAATTAAATAAGACTATCAGTGCAAAACAGTATGCAAACGGTGGCGAGGAACCCAAAATTCCATTGGAGGAGAAAAAAACCTCAGAGGGAAACCAGGCCTAGCCAGGGGATTCCAGTTCCCCTCTGGCAAAAACTCTAGCCTCTGCACAAGCTCGACAGTGCTTGCACAACAAGGCAAAATAAAAAATGTAGATTTCAAAATTATCATTAATCTAATAGCGGCTGCAGTTTTGTAGAGTCGCCACGTCCTTCGTCCAGCTTTATCATCACAGCACTTGTCAGATCTGGGTATGGATTGCCCGCTCCGGTAACCTTGGACTGCATCCTGCCCGGTCTGGTAACCTTGGACTGCATCTCGCCCGCTCTAGTAACCTTGGAACAATGAGACAAGACTAGAACAATGAGACAAGAAAGGTGCAAGCACATTGATATCAAAAAACATTTTATAAGAGAAATTGTGAATGGTGGCAAGATTATCTTGGAATATTGTCCTACAGAGACAATGGTTGCGGACATAATGACAAAGCCATCCAACAAGTAAAAGTTCTCGGGACATGTTTGGAACATAAAAAAGAGCACAAACAAACGCCACTTGTTTGGGGCGATCTAGACGACATGGGGTGGAAAATGACGTCACTGCCCCAAAATTCTTCTTGTTGTATCTCAGTAAGGTGAGCCAAGATGGCAGTGGTGTTAATAGTCACGTTTTTTAAGCGTCCGAGTACTTTGAGTAGTTTGAAGTTAACAAGATGAGACTTGAGTATGTAAAGATCAATTGATGACTATCTCTAGTCATCAATTGCCTGCCCTGATTATCTGCATGTATTTTGACTACGAGATTGCCTACCCTTACATTTGTGTTTTCTGGAGATTGACCCCGCCTGTATGACCACGGTTGTGTAGAATAAAGTGTGCAAATGGACCCTCAACCTTCTGGTGCTTCATTACAGAAGACTTTGCCACTTTGGCAGCAACCGCACCACCGAACGGAGATGTTCATCCAGCACCTGCCACAGTTAACCCCCGAATGGCATTTCCTGATAAATTCAATGGAGATCCAACAAAGTGTAAGGGCTTTCTCCTTCAATGCTCTCTTTTTGTCACACAACAACCCAACATTTACCCCACTCATGCCACTCATGCCAGCCGGACGGCTTTCGTGTGTAATCTTCTAACGGGCAGAGCTTTGCATTGGGCCACCGCCGTGTGGAAGGATGACGATTCGGCATTTCCAACTTTTTTTCGGGAGGTTCTTGAACACACGGCATGAGGTGAGAATGCTGGGGAGTGTTTGCTAACAATCACTCAGCGAGACCGCACCGCGATGGAGTATGCGCTGGAGTTTCGCACACTCGCGGCACAAACCAACTGGACCAAGGACTCTCTGAAACTGATTTATCGAAGAGGATTAAGTTTCGACCTACAAGCGGAGTTGGCCTGCCGCGACGAGGGGAGAGATCTATCAGCATTTATTGAATTATCGATCCAGATTAATAATCTTCTTCGGTCCCGACGTCACTCACATATTTCTCATCCTAGCTCACTATCATTTACCGAGGAACCCATGCAGCTGGGATACACACATCTTCCTCAACAGGAGAGAGCACGTGGGATTCACAATTTGCTGTGCGGAAAGCCTGGTCACATCTTATCTACCTGTACCACGAGACCTTTAAGAAAGCCTAACAAACACAATATTGAGGTACCAGTTCAGGTTGCTACAGACCAGGGGCCTCATTTATAAAGCTTGCGTACGCACAAAACGGGGCTGAAAACATGCGTACGCCAGTTCCTGCGCAAAAGGTGGGATTTATAAAGAAAAACTTGACGTGAAAATATGCAAAAATATTTTGACGACAAAGCAGTTTGGCGACACTGACGGTGAGTTGAGGAACTGACTGCGGATAAAGGGAATTAACCCTTTGCAAAATGGCAAAATTAAGTTTGACATATTTCAATATTTAAAATAATAGTTGCTCATAGGTCCCGGTTACAACAAAAAATACAAACTAGAAAAAAAAAGTTTCTTGAGAAAAACTTGGCTTGAGAAAGCCGGACTGGAGAGTTTGAAGAAGTATAAAGTAGTTTGATGTTTAAAGTAGGTTAAAGTTTCATAGATAGATAGATAGATAGATAGATAGATAGATAGATAGATAGATAGATAGATAGATAGATAGATAGATAGATAGATAGATAGATAGATAGATAGATAGATAGATAGATAGATAGATAGATAGATAGATAGATAGATAGATAGATAGATAGATAGATAGATAGATAGATAGATAGATAGATAGATAGATAGATAGATAGATAGATAGATAGATAGATAGATAGATAGATTTTAGATAGATAGATAGATAGATAGATAGATAGATAGATAGATAGATAGATAGATAGATGATAGATAGATAGATATAGTGAAGAATATTTTAATGTGTTTTAGAAGTGCTATTACATTTGATATGTTTTCTTATTAATACTTGCTTGCAATGCTTGAAAATATAACTAGTATGAGAGTGAAATCAAGCAAAACTCAAGTGCTGATATTAACTGGTGCGTGGGTGTCGAGAGCATGCAAAAGAGGAAGTAGCAGGTGACAGCTGAAGTCTCAGGATATATGCATGCAACTGAAGAGATAAATATAACGCCAAAAAAGGAGAAAATGTACACACACACACATTCCATTGCCTGACTTCTTAAAAAATGTTGTTGCTGGGCAGAATTGGGTTGTGTGGGTTGTCATTTAATGTTTTGCAGAAACTCTGAGAACGATGGACTAAGAGCTGATTGGACAAATACCAGGCAGCACCGCACCCAACAGCAAGAAGAGATTCGACGACAAATACTATAAATATGTTGTGAAACCGTTTTCCGGTTGTTGTTTTCTGTGAGACATTCTGTCTGAGGCAAATCGGCTGTATTTTTGAATCTTCTGATCAATAAACTTCAAGATTTACTTTGACTGGCCTCCCTCCAATTTTGAACACGCAAGAACATATTTAGAATGTTCTACAATAGATAGATAGATGATAGATAGATAGATAGATAGATAGATAGATAGATAGATAGATAGATAGATAGATAGTAGATAGAACCAGAAGCCATAGATAGATAGATAGATAGATAGATAGATAGATAGATAGATTAGATAGATTAGATAGATTAGATTAGATAGATTAGATAGGAAAGTCAAATCAGTTTGAAAAGATATAGCACACCAAGTCAGAACAGTCTGAAGGTCTGACCCGAGTTTGGAGTTTGTAGAGTTAAAGCTCTAGGAGGAGTTACAGTTGAAAAATTGATAACATTAAATCACCATTATGGGTCCTAAAGATACATACATGCATGTTTAGTTTAAAGACATAAAAGGAACTATATGCGGAAAGTACGTAAATTTAATTTCTTTCACTTCCATTCTTAAATGGATGTAGGCCTATCACTCATTATGTGATTAATGTGATTAGGTGTAAATGATTAAATCTGATCGCTGAAACATAAATTGCCTACTGCAGCAACACTTAAGTGCATATTGTATGATGGATGCGCTGGCACTGCTGGAAGACTATGCCAATGGCAGACTTCGGAGGAAAAGAGTATTCAGGATTTCTATCCCATGCTGATGAGTGGTTAATAAGCGCTTTAGATTTCCTAGAGCCATGATCTTGGATCTGTGTGCTGAACTTGGCCCAGCATTACAAAGACCAACAACACGGAACCGCGCCATCCCGGTACCAAACCAAGTACTTTCAGTTTTAGGATTTTTTGGCAACCGGGACATATCAGCGGGAAATGGGCGACAGGTAACTAAGTGTACCTTTTTTTAAGCAAAACCTTATTGATTTTACCATTCCTATTACTTTGTTATAGGTCTGGGATTTTACAGCTATCCCTAAGCTCATTAATGCCTGCAGTTTTGAAAGGGATTATTCAAATGACCAATCGATACATAAAGTTTCCTTACACTGTTGGAGGACAGGCCAATATCAAAAGGCAATTTGCAGCAATGTCCGGTTTCCCAAATGTAATCGGCGCAATCGACTGCACTCATATTGCCATAAGGGCTCCATATGTAGATGAATTAATTTATGTGAATCGCAAACATGTGCATTCAATAAATGTGCAAATTATATGTGACACCAACTTGACTCTAATGAATGTTGTGGCACGATGGCCTGGTTCTACACATGACTCTTTTATTCTAGCGCACAGCAGTGTAGGGAATCTTACGGCAGGTGCCGTTCGCACTGGCTGGCTTCTGGGTAAGTAAATGCATATAATTGTTTTTACATAACGGTTAAAGCCTATTGTACAAATAATCTGTTATACTTTACAGGTGACAGCGATTACCCGCTCAGGCGCTGGCTACTCACCCCGTTCTCAAATCCTCAGAGCGCAGAAGAAGTGCGCTTTAATGATACCCACGCTCGTGCGCGCTCAGTAGTTGAGAGAGCCATTGGCCTCCTCAAGTGTAGATGGCGTTGCCTTGATGCTTCGGGTGGTAGACTTTTATATCAACCCAAAAAGTATGCCAGATCATCATGGTGTGCGCTATTTTACACAACATTGCACTGATGAATTGTATCCCTGTTCCTCCCGACCTACCACAACACCAGCATGAAGAGCCTGACCCACACCCCCCTCCCCAACAAGAAGGACATCATCAGGGAGCAAGGCTCCGTCAGGAAGTAATGCGCCATTTGTGAAGAACAACAGTCCAAAGGTTCATTTTTTAACAGATGTAGATGCAATGTCACCCAGCACAACCCTTATTTGCATAAGCTCATCTGTGATTACAGTAATTGCATTAATGGTGTCTCTCTGTGTCTGCAGAACAGCCTCAGTCAGCACCCGGCCACTTCCAGCCGTGCCATATGGTCGGGACGCACTTGTGTTGGGGACCTCGGGAAACTCCATAGCCCATGCAGACTCTGCGCTGGGAGTTTCGTCACACTGGGCTCCCTGCAAGAATAAGGACTAAACCAATTGTGTAATTTATTTTGTTTAATTGACCACACAAGCAATAAAGTTCTTTACCTGGTTCCCCTGTATCCAGCACATCTGTGTCTCCCTCCCTTTCAGACACAATGCCACACACACTGGTTTGGCCGAGAATCGAGGCCATTCGGGTCTCCATTGTGGACAAATTGGGGGCACCTTTGCCCCCACCAGTCGCACACACACTCTGTCGGTGAGAGGCAAGCCGTTTCTTTGCTCCCACCTTAAGATCGGACCACTTCTTTTTTACATCTGGAACCATCCTGTTTGCCGAAGCAACTGCGTTTACCGCAGCAGTGATGTGTTGCCACTCTAAACATTTTTTTTATTGGTAATTCCACTGCTGTGGCCACCAAACAAAATAGCCTTCCTTTCATCCACCTCACTCACAAGAACCTCTATTTCTGCCTCAGAGAAATTTCGCTTCTTGCCCTTGCTCTCCATTGCTGCCATGATTTTGGTTTTGAAAAGCACAAATTTCCTTGCTCCTTTAATATATGCATGGCTAATGAGGTAATTTGCATTGTCTATATATGGTTGAATGTGGGCGGAGAAAGGGCGGTAAATGATTTTTTTTGTGCACGCCATTTTTGGTTTTTGTGCGTACGTACACTTTTAGTAAGGTTCCTACGCACAGTTTTATAAATGAGGCCCCAGGTGTTTATCTCCACCTCCACTCTCATAGACTCAGGAGCTGCAGAAACTTTATGTCCCACAGTTTTGCTCGTTGTTAAAATCTTTCACTAATACCCTGTACATCTCACTTAACAGTCGAGACAGACAGTTAGAAATACAGTTTTCACTCCACTTGACAATTTGGTGTCGGAGCGGAGTGGAGACACTATGTAAATTAACTATGTGTTTAGATTTTATGGTTTACCAGAAGACATCTTATCCGACAGATGGCCACAGTTTACATCCAACCTATGGTCTGCGTTCTTCAAACAACTCAATGTTAATGTCAGCTTACCTTCTGGATATCACCCACAATCTAACCGACAAATGGAGAGGATGAATCAAGAAATTACTCGTTTTCTGCGTTCATACTGCAGCCAAAACCAACAAGACTCTCTTATCAAGCCTCCCACTAGACTTACTTCCTTTAAGTGTATCCTGGGATATCAACCTCCTCTCTTTCTCTGGTCAGGTGAACCCACTAATTTACCTTCTGTGAATGAATGATTTCAGAAAAGTGAAGAGGTTTGGGAACAAGCACATCAGCATCTCCAACGAGCCATCAGGAGACAAAAAGCCCAAGCTGATCGTCGCTGCAGATCCAACCCTGAGTATAAGCCTGGACAGTGGGTATGGTTGTCCAGTCAAGACCTTCGACTCAGACTCCCCTGCAAGAAACTCATTCCTAGGTATGTGGGTCCTTTTGAGATTGCTAAACAAGTAACTCCTGTGTCATTTCGTTTAATATTACCTCCTACTTATCGCAATTCTCCCACTTTTCATGTTTCCTTTCTGAAACCTTGCTGGTGGTCCGAGAGAGGAGCGGGAGAAGACAACCACAAGCCAGAATCCTCAGCCCCTGCGGATAGATGGTGATGAGGCTTATCTTGTTCGCTACCTCGTCAATTCCAGACATCAGGGCAACAGACTCCAGTATCTGGTCGACTGGGACGAGTACGGCCCTGAGGAACAATCTTGGGTGGAGGCCAGAGATATCCTCGACCCTTCACTCATCACTCAGTTTCACCGAGACAATCCCGGGAAGCCGGCCCCTTGACCTCGTGGAAGACCTCCGCCTCCTCGCTTCGGGAGCCGATCGCATGGGGGGGGCTCTGTCACGAGTGAAGTGCCTGCTTCGCTCCTCGATCGCCACCCGAGGGAGCCATCTCCTGAGTATTAACTGTTATCCGGACTTCCCATAAACCCACATACCGGAACTGATTGCACTTGCACCTGCACCTGAACCCCATTGGACTGCCTATTTAAACCTCTCATTCACCCATTGCGAAGTCTTGTTTTGCCCTGGAATCATTATTAGCGTTATTTCTGTCTGTTTATCCTGTGTCTATCTTGGAGAGTTTAATTACCTTTTGATTGTTTGCTGCCTGCCCTGATTATCTGCCTGTATTTTGACTACGAGATTGTCTACCCTTACATTTGTGTTTGATGGAGATTGACCCCGCCTGTACGACCACGATTGTGTACAATAAAGTGTTCAAATGGATCCTCAAACTTCTGGTGCTTCATTACAGTAAGGTTGCCGTTTCTTACGAAAAACTCGACAAACTGTCTGAAAAGGTCTCCAAAATTTGTGAAGAAGTCAAGAGGCACGATATCGAGTATCCAGAGATCGAGCGACGGAGAAGATGCGAGAAGTATGATGATCGACATCTAATTAAAAATAATTCTTAGTATCCAACACAAAATGGATGATGTAATTGATGTTGTAAACCGCCTGGGGCCAAGGAGATCATCATGTGTTTTATCATGCGAACCTACAGAGACATGGTATGGCGACTGCAAAAGACTCTCGCTTTCTAAAGAAAAACAAGCTTCGCATCTAGGAGTCATTGATCAAGAAGGATGTAGATGCTAGAACTAAATTATGGCTGCTTGTTAAGAAGGGTCGTGAGAATGGAAAGGTGGTCTCATGGAAGGGTCCCCATGCTTTTGTTGCTGGAAAAGCTCGAAATTAACCAGTAAGATGCAACTTTGAGGTGTAACAGCGTTTTCATTTAACTTCCGAGTTATGTGTGGAATGTTTTCTTTAATTCACAAAATACAAGAGTACGTACATGAAGCACCTGCAATCGCACTTGACTCATGATTTAAACATGGACATTCGTCTGCCTTCAGGGAGCAACGTATACTTTTTTGCACTCTGATCCTGTTCCTACAGCAGAAGTAAGTTTTGCCCTCTTTACAGTTTCACTTTTGCCTTAGTTTTAAGGTTATTGTAAGCTTTAACTACCTCTGTGTTAGCTCACGTTTGTAGCGGTAAGCTAAACCTTCTGTGTTCTTGCTATTGTTCTGATTTATTCTTACCCAAGTAATATTTGTATTTATTTTTAGTTTCTCTGTAATCTCTTTTTATATTTTATGTATTTCGTTAAACACTCGTGGCTTGAGAGATCTCACTAAAAGAAAGGTTTTTCTTATACTGTAGAAGAACAAATGCTGATTTAATACGCTTACAAGAAATGCATTCATGTGAGCGTGATGTTCGTTTATGGAAATCACAATGGGGGGATAAGGTTTACTTTAGTCATGAATTTAACCATTCCGCTGGTTTTCTTATTCTGATCAGCAAGTTTAATGGAGATATTGTTGAATCTTTGATTTCTACAGAGGGAAGATGGGTTATTCTTGTCACTAATCACGTAATTTCCTGTTTGCTGAGAGTTTACTCAGAGCGCGTAGTTTGTCATCGAGGGTGAAACCTATCCATAAGTATATCATAAAAAAAATTGTTGTTAAACGTACTGATAACTTATTTTTATCGGATCCTTCTGTGTTAGCCCTAAGCCTGTTAGCTTCACCAGCCTGCATACTCCTTAACTCATTGTTCTCATCATTACATCACTAATGGCTAATGCTAATGCTTCAGACCTGTTTGTACCTTTGAGTGCAGATGAGGAAACGCTTCTGCTTCAGTCAGAATTGGAGGCTGTGGAGAAGCAGATCCAGGAATTACTTGAGAAGCAGACATGGCTGCAAGAACATAAAACGCCGCTGGAAACATCCAGTGCTGAAGCTCGCAAATCCGCGGTAAGTTTTCAACGCGATTATAATGCTTCTACCATTTCTACTCCGCATGTGTGGTGAGGAAGGCGGGACGAGAGCCGTGACGCGGGGCCGGTGGCGTGAGTGATAAGTGGAAGCAGCTGTGCGCGCACCGGTCCCGCATCTAATCACGGAGGAGATTGGGAGCTTAAAAGGATGTTCGGCAGGACTGTTGACGAGAGAGGACCGGGCCCGAAACTGTGTTTAGTTGTGTATGTTTTATGGCCGGCAGTCTACCGTGAGGTGGCTGTCGGCTACTTCCGTGTTTATTGTTTGTTTATGTTTAATTAAAGTTTTATTTGAATGTTCGCTGGTTCCCGCCTCCTTCCTCCCGGGTTTCGGCACCAGTGTAATAAAGATCCATAGAAGGGAAGGAAGGAGGCGGGAACCAGCGAACATTCAAATAAAACTTTAATTAAACATAAACAAACAATAAACACGGAAGTAGCCGTGTTTCTCCTGATGTGTCTGCGCAGGTACCTGTGATCCTGAAGGAAGCTGTCGTGCTGCACGCGGGAGTGAATGACGTCAGGATGCGGCAGTCGGAGATCCTGAAGAGGGACTTCAGGAGTGTAGGACAATAGGTATTTACTAGTCCTGCATTTTCAAAATTTGGAAGGATGAGGGGAACAAACTGTTTTAAAAGTAATAGAGTTTATTCATCAGATTTAAAAGTTTCTTTTCCATCTGGGGTTGCTTCTCATATACATGAGTAAGACAAACAACCACGAGCCTTCCGGTTCACAGATATTTAAAACATATTTGACGTTGTTTCTCTCTTCAAGCTCCTCCCCTGCCCTGGGGCGGGCGTTCTTTCCTCTGAAACCAATCACCTCGGGACACGTTAATCTGACTCCATTTCCCAGCAAACTGTTGGTTTTCTGCAAAACCTGATTTGAGCACAGCCTGGCCTTGCAGCTGAAGTGATTAACGACAGGAACATTCTTTCGCACAAACAACACACTCGTTATCTTAAACTCAGCTCCTGCATTCCTCACAGCTCTTGTTTCACACTCCTGCAAACTAGTTTTCAAGATTAAAAGCAAGCACAGCATAAACATACTCATATCAATATATTTTGACAGTAAAACAACAGGAAATATAAACTTATAATGCATAGAACATCGTAAACCCATCAGGCATCACCCGCGGCAAGGATAATCGTATCAGGACTGCTGCCTACCTACCGACTAGGGAATGAAAAGTTCAGTAGACTTTTTTCGCTTAATCAATGGTTGATGTCATGGTGTTATTTTAGTAGTTGTAGAAACACTATCCATTTTTATTTTGCACAATAATAACTTTGCTGGTCTTTGTGTCTGTAACTGAGAGATTCGTATATCATAATTAGCAGATGACACTACTTTATTCTTAAAAGATAAAGAGCAAGTTTCTCCAGTATTAACTTCTCTAATCCTTCTGGTCTCAAACTTAATTTATCCAAATGCTTATTTGACAATGTAGAATCTGAAATTGAAAATATACCAGTTAAAAATGAAGTCCCTTCCTTGAACCGCCACCTTAACGTGGTGGAGGGGTTTGAGTAGCCGAGGGACCCTAGGAGCTATGTTGTCGGGGGCTATATGCCCCTGGTAGGGTTTCCCAAGGCAAACAGGTCCTAGGCGACGGGTCAGACTAAGAGTGGTTCAAAAACCCCTTATGATGTTGAATATAACAAGGACCGTGATGTCGCCCGGTATGGCGCAACCGGGGCACCACCCTGGATCCAGGCCCGGGGTCGGTGCTCATATGCGAGCGCCTGGTGGCCGGGCCTTTCCCCACGGGGTCCGGCCAGGCTCAGCCCGAAGGAGCGACGTGGGGCCGCCTTCCCATGGGCTCACCACGTGCGGGAGGGACCATAGGGGATCGGTGCGTAGTGGATCGGGCGGCAGTCGGAGGAGAGTGCCTCGACAGCCCGATCCCTGGACACGGAAGCTAGCTCTAGGTACGTGGAACGTCACCTCGCTGGCGGGGAAGGAGCCTGAGATGGTGCGGGAGGTTGAGAGGTTCCGACTAGAGATAGTCGGGATCACCTCTACGCATGGCTTGGGCTCTGGAACCACACTCCTCGAGAGAGAGGATGGACACTTCATCACTCTGGAGTTGCCCATGGGGAGAGGCGGCGGGCTGGTGTGGGTCTGCTTATAGCCCCCCAGCTCTCCTGTCATGTGTTGGAGTTTACCCCGGTGAACAAGAGGGTCGTTTCCCTGCGCCTACGGGTCGGGGTTAGGTCTCTCACTGTTGTTTGTGCCTACGGGCCGAAAGGCAGTGCAGAGTACCCGACCTTCTTGGAGTCTCTGGGAGGGGTGCTGGAAAGTACTCCGACTGGGGACTCAGTTGTCCTACTGGGGGACTTCAACGCCCATGTCGGCAACGACAATGACACCTGGAGGGGCGTGATTGGGAAGAACGGCCCCCCTGATCTGAACCCGAGCGGTGTTCAGTTATTGGACTTCTGTGCTAGTCACAGTTTGTCTATAACGAACACCATGTTCAAGCATAAGGGTGTCCATCAGTGCACGTGGCACCAGGACACCCTAGGCCGCAGGTCGATGATCGACTTTGTGGTCGTTTCATCTGACCTGCGACCATATGTTTTTGACACTCGGGTTAAGAGAGGGGCGGAGCTGTCAACTGATCCGATGGCAGGAGAGGAAGCTGGACAGACTCGGCAGACCCAAACATACTGTAAGGGTCTGCTGGGAACGCCTGGCCGAGTCTCCTGTCAGAGAGATCTTTAACTCCCACCTCCGGCAGAGCTTCAACCAGATCCCGAGGGAGGCTGGAGACATTGAGTCCGAGTGGACCATGTTCTCCGCCTCCATTGTCGAAGTGGCCACTCGGAGCTGTGGCCGTAAAGTCTCCGGTGCCTGTTGAGGCGGGAATCCCCGAACCCGGTGGTGGACACCGGAAGTAAGGGAAGCCGTCAAGGTGAAGAAGGAGTCTTATCGGGCCTGGTTGGCTTGTGGAACTCCTGAGGCAGCTGACAGGTACCGGCAGGCCAAGCGGACTGCTGCCCGGGTGGTTGTGGAGGCAAAAACTCGGGCCTGGTAGGAGTTTGGTGAGGCCATGGAGAAGGACTATCGACTGGCCTCGAAGAGATTCTGGCAAACCGTCCGGCGCCTCAGGAGAGGGAAACAGTGCCCTACCAATGCTGTTTACAGTGGAGGTGGGAGGCTGTTGACCTCAACTGGGGATGTCGTCGGACGGTGGAAGGAGTACTTCGAGGATCTCCTCAATTCCACCGTCACGTCCTCCATTGAGGAAGCAGAAGCTGAGGGCTCAGAGGTGGACTCGTTCATCACCCAAGCCGAAGTCACTGAGGTAGTCAAGAAACTCCTCAGTGGCAAGGCACCGGGGGTGGATGAGATTCACCCTGAGTGCCTCAAGTCTCTGGATGTTGTGGGGCTGTCTTGGCTGACACGCCTCTGCAGCATCGCGTTGCGGTCGGGGACAGTGCCTCTGGGATGGCAGACCGGGGTGGTGGTCCATCTTTTTAAGAAGGGGGACCGGAGGGTGTGTTCCAACTACAGGGGGATCACACTTCTCAGCCTTCCCGGGAAAGTCTATGCCAGGGTACTGGAGAGGAGAATACGGCCGATAGTAGAACCTCGGATTCAGGAGGAACAGTGTGGTTTTCGTCCAGGCCGTGGAACGTTGGACCAGCTCTACACCCTTTACAGGGTGCTGGAGGGTTCATGGGAGTTTGCTCAATCAATCCACATGTGTTTTGTGGATTTGGAGAAGGCATTCGACTGTGTCCCTCGTGGCATCCTGTGAAGGGTGCTTCGGGAGTATGGGGTCTGTGGTCCTTTGCTAAGGGCTGTCAGGTCCCTGCACGGCCGAAGCAGGAGCTTGGTTCGCATTGCCGGCAGTAAGTCGGACTTGTTCCCAGTGCATGTCGGACTCCGGCAGGGCTGCCCTTTGTCACCAGTTCTGTTCGTAATTTTTATGGACAGAATTTCTAGGCGCAGCCAGGGGCCGGAGGGTGTCAGGTTTGGGGATGACACGATCTCGTCTCTGCTATTTGCGGATGATGTTGTCGTGTTGACCCCTTCAAACCAGGACCTTCAGCATGCAGTGGGACGGTTTACAGCAGAGTGTGAAGCGGCTGGAATGAAAATCAGTACCTCCAAATCCGAGGCCATGGTCCTCAGTCGGAAAAGGGTGGCTTGCCCACTTCAGGTTGGTTGAGAGTTCCTTCCTCAAGTGGAGGAGTTTAAGTATCTCGGGGTCTTGTTCGCGAGTGAGGGAAGGATGGAACGGGAGATTGACAGACGGATCGGTGCAGCTTCTGCAGTAATGCGGTCGATGTACCGGTCCGTCGTGGTGAAGAAAGAGCTGAGCCGCAAGGCGTAGCTCTCAATTTTCCGGTCAATCTACGTTCCTACTCTCACCTATGGTCATGAGCTTTGGGTCATGACCGAAAGGACAAGATCCCGGATACAGGCGGCTGAAATGAGCTTCCTCCACAGGGTGGCTGGGCGATCCCTTAGAGATAGGGTGAGAAGCTCGGTCACCCGGGAGGAGCTCGGAGTAGAGCCGCTGCTCCTCCACATCGAGAGGGGTCAGCTGAGGTGGCTTGGGCATCTGTTACGGATGCCTACTGGACGCCTTCCCCGGAAGGTGCTCCGGGCCCATCCGACCGGGAGGAGACCCCGGGGAAGACCTAGGACACGCTGGTGGGACTATGTCTCCCGGCTGGCCTGGGAACGGCTCGGTGTCCCCCTGGAAGAGCTGGAGGAAGTGTCTAGGGTGAGGGATGTCTGGGCATCTGTGCTTAGACTGCTGCCCCCGCGACCCAGCCCCGGATAAGCAGTAGAAAATGGATGGATGGATAAAAACGGAAGTGAAATATTTGGGGATTCATATAACGAAAATATTTATTAGTAGGTTAGACAGTTTCTGAATTTTTCTTCACGTCTATCCAAAACTAAATTTATTTTCAATAATTGGCTACAAAGAGATTTGTCAAATTTAGGCAGAGTTTTTCTATCCAAAGCAGAGGGAGTATCCAGATTTGTGAACCCTTCCCTATTTTAAGCTGTTTGCTAAGCACACTTATCAAATATTGATAAGATTTTCTTGATTTTATTTGGAATAATATATCTCACAATTTGAAGAAATATATTTTAGCACACAAAAGAAGTGAGGTTGGTCTTGAAGTCCTGAACTTTGCTGATACAAACAACACATTCAAAGTTAATTGGTTGAAGAGATGCTTGCTTGGCTCAGACTCTTTTCTTTATCCCAAATAAGATATTTAAAAGGGTAGGTGGCCTTTCTTTTTTGATGAAATGTAATTACTCCACTTGTAAATTACCCATTCAATTGGCTAGTTTTCATCAACAAGCCTTGTTAGCCTGGAAGTTGGTTTACAACCATAACTTTTCACCCCATAAAACCATTTTATGAAATAACTCAGATATTAAAATTAGAAATAGATTATTTTTTCATGATAAATGGTTTATTAAAACATAATTTTTATTTCAGATCTATCTCTAATGGTGATTTGTTATCCTATGAAAGTGTTATGAATATCTACCAATTTCCTGTCCCGTTTAAAGAATTTAAATCTGTTATAAATGCTATTCCAAGTGGATTAATAAGTCTGATGAAAGCTTCACTTACTTATGAGGCATGTTCTAAGCAATGATCCTTGTTATGTCTGGAAGGTGTTTAGCTTTTGAGTAAAGATTGTAATGTATTCGTCAAATCTCTCAATCTAGAAATGTATGTACTCCAAAAGGAAAATTATTTTGGAATTCTATAATAGATAACATTCAGTGGAGGAAAACATGGGTACTACCATTTAAATATTGTATACACAATAAAATGAAAGAAGTGCATTTGAAAATTTTGCATAATATATTGGATTGGATTCAATTTATTGTCATTACACACATACAAGGAGAGTGTAACGAAATGTAGCAAGAAAGAAAATACAGCATAACATGGGGAAGGTGAGGAGAAAAACAAGCACACAATACACCATAGACAAAAATCTATTTTAGTCATTTATTTTACGGTAACAACATTTTAGTGGCGGACCACTCTTAGCTGGGACGTATTGCTTAACTTCTTTGACAAGCTATTGTTGAACATTTCTTCAATGTTCTGCGTGTTCAGAATTGGAGAGAGGCCAGTCAAAGTAAAATCTTGAAGTTTATTGATCAGAAGATTCAAAAATACAACAGCTGCTGGGTGTGTTGCCTCAGACGCACACGTCTCACACAAAGAACCGACGTCTTACAAAGGACCCACCCAGAAGAACAATTTTACATGGTATTTATAATCCTTCTGGTGTCTTTTATTAGTTTGGAGTTGGGGAAGCCTGGGCACACGTCCAATCCGCTTTCTCTCCTAAGTTCTGCTCAGCCAACTAGCTCACAATGCTTTTCCCGACCATTTGTGGAGCACCACACGAAACCCCACACCTTCATCAAATTCCAACGAGCTCTGCGTAATCTGATATTTACACACACACACACACACACACACACACACACACACACACACACACACACACACACATATTATTCTGGTACAGAAAGTTCACTCAAAATCAGCCCTTAACTCAACTCACACACTTGTTATATTTTCAACATATTATGTACAGTTAGTGATCAATAATGAAATCATAAAGCATATTAAATATAAAAGCACGTTTAAACCACAATAAAAATCACAATAAAAATCCTTCAGTCCCTCTCTTGACCACTGAAAGTGGTCACACATCATCACAATCATCGTTATCGTCCTCATCTAGGAATCGGTCGCCAGACAATAGAGGCATGGTATATTTGCTATGGGTTCTTTCGGGGTCCAACCACTGGTATATGCTATTACCTTATTCCATGACGGACACCATTCGCCCCTATGGGTTTGCCTAGACTGGTACGCCTTACAAACACTGTCCATATTCCCGTCCATACATACATATACGTTGTACCCCCTCCATGAGCTATTTTTTCCCCCACAATTTATGACAGCGCATAGGTCGAAAGTAAATGATGTGGTCTTACCCCAAACATAGTTAATTACAAGTTGTTCACATGGTAACCTTGTATTGGCTATGGCTCTTTTGTGTCTCGGTTTCGATATGGTGTTGTTGCTTTCCTGACCCTCATTTAGGCTAAAAATTATTCCTACTACAACTCCTCAAATTATTAATAGAATCCCCAACTGCTTACAGTTTTCCCACAGCTTCATCTCGTTTCCCTCTCTTGGACTTTAAAGGAACAATAAACACAATCTTGAAAATTTTAATGGTTAAACACACAGTACACCTAATGGTAATATGCGATTAAGTTAAAATCACACAAAATGTACCTAATTGTGGAATAAATGGTTGTACGTTAATGAATATGACAATATGAAAATCACAATAGCAATAATGAATATGAAAAATATGAAGTCTGTTCTGTGCAATCACCTTTTCAGTACCGTACCTTTGTTTGAACTGCTTGGCTATACCTGCACCGTATGCACAGTCAGCACTTACACAGTGAGCCAATGGTTCTGTCTTTGGACTTTTGAACACGTCACCCGTTTTTTTTTTTTTAGCTGTTGGAGTGTTGGGTGTTCTTGTTCTTAAGATGGTTCAGTACCTGCTGTCTCAAAAGCTTCAACACCTTCCCTCTCTTGGACCTGACTCCTCAGGTCCACCCGTGTTTCAGCAAGATTCCTACAAGGGGGTGCACAAGTCACACAAGAGGTTAACTGAAACCAGATGCCTCCTTTTCCCTTGAGTTGAACACAATGTGAGTTACATGCTGTCACTCGGTCGGGCTGTGACCAGCGTGGTTCATTCCATTTCCTTCGGAATGTTCTAATCCTTACCCAGTCTGCTTTGACTTGGGTGAACGGTTCAGCTTGAACAAGATTGATCTGTTGGCAAAAGGTTTTAGCAAAAGGTTTGTTAAAATATACATTGTGAGATAAAGAGCGTCCAGGTTCCTCCGTCAGCGCTGTCATAGGTGCTGGAAACTGACGACCTGTAAGCAATTCAAAATGAGTAAAACCTGTTATTCTATTTACAGATGAGCTGATAGACATTAGTGCGAAAGTGACAGCTGATAGCCAATTAAGTTTTGTCTGTGCACAGATTTTAGCCAATTGTTACGACCGTTTGGGTCAGCCGCAACAGGAAAAGGAAAGAGTCCCAATACCAAGCAGTTGCCAACAATAAATATATTTATTGTTTAAGGGTTCAGTATCAGGGGCAGACACGGCCAAAATAACAAACAAAACAAACTTTTCTTTAAGATCTACATTTCCTAAAACAAAATAACAAAATACACTTTAAACTTACCTACCTCCCTAAACGAAAACAAGTGTGAAAAGATAGATACCAAAATAAAATGCCGTCAAACCCCCTACCTCCCTTGTCTTGGCAAAGGTATATATATACAAAATATTTACGTGAGATACATGTAGGCGACAGTTACGTGGCCAATGATGTACAACAGAATCCAAAAATTATAATTAAACATGCGTGGGTTGGTTAACAAAAAAAGAAGTCACAAATCACAATCCTAAAATAATTACTCACAGCACAATCTCAAAAGACCCATTAACACTCTTATCAAATAGGAAACACGAAACACAATGGCATGAAGCACTAAAGTACAACAAGGCTCAACAGAAGAAGAAGGCCTGTTGAGCGTTTGGGGAGGTCCTGTATATCTGGATCAGGTGTGGAGGAGAAACCAATCGCAGCCTTCAACCAATTACCACCAGAGACCGCCCACCTGTGACAAACAACTACATGCACATACACAGAGACAATAATACATATAATGGATTCAATGAGCAAATGACTCAGGCTCATAACACAATTTTAGTTTTAAATTAAGGTTCATCTGCTTTCGCTGCCAGATCTTCAGCATTGTTACCTTCAGTCAAAGGACCTTCCATCTTAGAGTGGCCAGTGCATTTAATTACTGCCACCTCCCTAGGGATCATCCGAGCCTCTAAAGGTCTCTGTCTGCATGCGCATGCTTAATTGGTCGACCAGACGATGTGATAAAGCCACATCGTCGCCTTAAGAGCATTTCAATATTTGCAGCTGTGATAACATAATCAGAGTCAGAATAGATGTTCACACGGTGTTCACCAGCATGTCGCAAGGCTTTGATCACTGCTACCATTTCTGCCCTTTTACTTTCCCATCTAACCTTGCTGCATCCCTCGTAATCATCTCATGTCCTTCCTGCTCTACCACTGCATAAGCCGCTTTCAAACTACCATCTTCTGCTCTCAAGCAACAACCGTCTGTGAATAATTTAATGAGTGCCGTGACAATTTTTTTAATTTGGGCAGTTCAAGTTAGCTGCATGGGCCAAATGGGACTTCAAGGTCTATAAACGTGCGTTCTTTTTTCAAATGTTCAATTTAACACAACCCTGAGATTCTTCATGCCATGTGGCTTGATGAGGTGTCGCAATGGGGCTGTAAAAGCTACATATTTTGGATTTAATGTCTACTTTACCCTGTCAGGCCCAAAAATGACAACATTTCTTTCACCTTGGTTGGTTTTTTGATGACTCAGAATACCCTGCCTTTGTGTTACAGTAAGCGTCGAGCCCTGTGAGGTGATCATGCGACCTGGAAATGTAACATTAGGTCTGCATATCTGCAGCTTATAAAAATCCTTGGGTTAGTCTGTTGTAATAATATTGACACCCCCGGTATGTGAATGCCACACAGGGTTTACATTCTTCAGAAATCGATATACAGGAAAAAGCGCTTGCCAAATCAATACATGTGAACCATTTGTTAAGTGGAGTGACCATTCATTATATAGTTTGGCGCTACACTATGGTCTAATACTACCCAATATTTGTCTACGTCCCTCTCTTCCCCACATGAGGTGTGTTACCTGAAAAGTAACAATTTGCTTTGGTTCCATCTGGTAATGTGACTATTACCCCTTCTGCTGAACACAATATACTAACTCCCAATTTAATCAGTAAATCTCTCACTAATAAAGGGATTTGGGCGTTACAGGAATACAGGAATTAATGCGACAGACACTGACCTGAAACTTTCACTTGTAATGGTTTTAGTCATAGGCCATCTTTAATCACACCTTTCTCTGTGTGCCCCTTCAACACTGCTCTGCCCCATTCCCCGGGCCCCATGTTGGGTGCATAGGCGCCTGTAGGTTGGAGAATGACGAGAGATGTTGCCCCGGGTTATTTGGGGTGTGTGGTCCCCTGCCACGACCACTGGACCTACCTCTTTGGGGACCCCATCCCCCCTCAGTTAGTCCATTTTGCTGACCTTGACCTTGTGCCAGTTGTGGGCAATCTCTTGCCCAGTGTCCATTTCTGCCACACACATAACACTGATCCCTGCTCCGCCCGTCTCCCTGTCTTCCCCCGTTCCCTCTTCAATTACCCCTTCAATTTCCTCTTTGCCTATTGTTTTGTCCCCATGATTGGTTAAGGTTTGTGTATGGTTATAGTGCTTATGGGCACCCCTCAAAGGGATGAGCACCATCCTTCTACTTAGTTCTGCTCAGCCAACTAGCTCACACTGCTTTTCCCGACCATTTGTGGAGCATCACACGAAACCCCACACCTTCACCAAATTCCGACGAGCTCTGCGTAATCTGATCTTTACACACACACACACACATATTATTCTGGTACAGAAAGTTCACTCAAAATCAGCCCTTAACTCAACTCACACACTTTTTATATTTTCAACATATTATGTACAGTTAGTGATCAATAATGAAATCATAAAGCATATTAAATATAAAAGCACGTTTAAACCACAATAAAAATCCTCCACTATCCAACGAAAATAAACTTAAAATTTTACTTTTTTTGTGGTGGATGCAACGGGATTTCTGCAGATGCTTAACAGGGAAGTTAAGTAGAGCAATGCAGGCAGCAGGCAGGTAAGTAGGTTGATAGTATCAAACAAGACATGGACTCCAGTAATCCAACAAACGATTGGTAAGTGGTTAGAATCATGGTGGTAAAAAAAGCCACAACTTAAGATCAAAATAATGTTCAATGACGATTCAATACCAATTCAAATAGTGATGTAAAAACTGTATGCTTAACACGTTCCAACAGCTTTCTTGTTCTTTGTTCTAGGAAGGTGAGAGGAAGCCATCTTTATCTTTCAACATTCTCACCCCCTATCAAAAAAAAAGTTCCTACAAAATAAAGGACCCTAAATTTAACCAAATGTACCAGTGCTCATATAGCACAACAATTTAGATTAAACTCAAAATGGCTCCTACAGACATATTTCATGAAACAATCTCGCATTATAATTCTACATTTTATACCGAATATTTCTTAGATTGATTTAACTATTTTATTTAAATACTCAGCATAGTTAAAATGTAGGTGTGGCGAGTCACCCCTAGCGCAATCAGTGTCGCCATGGCAACAGCGAGAGGTAACGAGGCACAGCTGTCGGTCGTCAGAGAATCATCTCAACTGGCATAAAAGCCAGTTGTACAGACAACACGGGGAGCTACCACTCCATAACATGCCAATGCCTAATGTTGATTTCTCCTGTTTATCACAGGTTCCGACTATTGACGGCCGACTGCAGCCACGTACCCACGCTTACCACACGTACCCAAGTACTCTACGTACCCACGGATCCACTGCCCACGGACCCACGCCACGACCCACGTACACACGCACCCACACACCAACGCACCCACGCTTACCACAGCAAGACTCTACAAGGGATTGCCCGGACACGAGGGATTGCACGGGCCCGAGGGACTAAACGCAGATGGGAATCAAGGAAGAGCACGGCGCACCACCCTCCAACGTACCCCGGTGCACCGAGACACTGTCTTTTTGTTTAATTTTGGACCCTTTAATAAATTCCCCTCCGGGGCATTGAAACAACTGGAAGAGTTGTACGTGTCGTTTCTCCACTCGTTACAGTAGGCAAATTATGAAAATGTACTGAAGATATCAAATTAAGTTCTGGTTATCAGATGTATTATATATTCATATTTATATCATATGTATACAGTAGGAAGATAGACAGCGTGTATAATAATAAAGTTAGAAAATGCACAAACAATGAGAGTACAGAATATGACTAGTGTTATAAACTGGTGTTCATGGGCTACGTAGGTCTTTATCGTTGTGAGAGACCAAGCAATCAAGGAATAAGGGCCATAGAAATAGATTTCCAAAAAATATATATTTTACTGACTTCACAAAAATCAGGTACAAAAGTTTCAAAAAACAAGGAAACAAAGTCCAAATAATCAAAACAAATGTTAGGCCTATAAACGAGATCAACAGAACAAACTACAACTCCAACAACTGAGTATGTGTAAAGACAAACTGAACTGATCTACATGCTAAACATCAGGGACACATTTATACAAACGGACTAGTCCACATTAACACATAAGGGAAGACAAAACCTCATACAATGACAAAGTCAACACCCACGATAATTAAATGATTACACTATAATTAAGTGCATCTTTTAACACAAATAATAAATCTAGGAAAAAGAACAAACAACTAGAAAAGAAAATACCAACACAATAATTCGAGAAACCCCCCCCCAGTTAACCTGCTGGTTGGTAGCAGCAAGCGGAACTAAAGTAGCAGGTGAAACGGCATGCCGGCCCTTAATTCGTGCGGACCACAAACGGTACTAGCCGATCGCCAGACGAAGCTCCAACCATCCAGCCTTTAGCCAACACAGCGGTAACTTAAACTCAAAGAAAGAAATATTAATAGATGCCTGTACTGCACCACACCAACTAGCTTGTGTGCACTTCAAACAGTCAGTGATGTACTGCAACTAATAAATAACTTAATGAAAAATACCCAGTGTCTACATCTTATTTGCCACACAAATATATAAACCACTATTGAAATAAAATGAAATACTAAAGAATGTGCAAGATAAATTACCTAAACATAATGAGTAATGGGTTTGTAGGTATGTGCGTGTGCAACATCACCGCTCACTGATGTGTGGCTACATCGGGGGCCATCACAATCGTTTTCACTCTCTATTAGATTTATCAAGAATATTTGTGTGTTGTTCTCGGTCTTTAGGTTTTTTTATACTCCATGTTTACTCCTCATGTGTCTCCCAAAACTGGATGTTAGCGCGTCACATCAAAGCGCTCACGCGGCGAGCGTCATCGCGCATTTGAAGTTACATTTTATTAGTTTTTCAAGCTTTACAAAACAACCTGACTTCTGAAATACGTGTTGAGAATGAGCTTTTTTCTATGCTGGAGCAGATCCCTGCACAAGCACTGCGGATGAGAGAAGAAGCGCTGGACTGGAGCGGATCACTAAACTACGGCTGAACGAAGGTCAAAAGAAAGTTTGATTGGTTAATTTGTTACAGGTGGATTAATTCATTAGTTTTTTTTAGAATAGCGCCCGAATTGCAGAGTGCCGAGTAAAACACGCCTACTTATTAACATTCAGCGCAATACACAGAATTGTGTCTCGTTTATCTCATTCAGTGATATGGTTGACAGGTGCCCGAAGTTGTTTAATGTTCCCCTTCTGAATCCCTAGATTGTTAAGAGCCAAAGAAGGGCCTTAACATAATGGGGGCTATTCTGGGATTCAACTGAATTAATAAGGAACCAGTTCATGAGATCTATACATTAGTGCCTTTGAGCGCATTGCTTTGTCTTTTCATTGGCCAAAAGAGTGTTGGGCTTTGTTATTGCAATGTCGTTTATGTGGTAAAGCATTGGAGGTTTTCTCTACTCTTTCCTTAGAGGACAGTTTGAACTATGACGCTGAAAAATTAACAATTCTACGTGCCTACGAGTTAGTTCCAGAAGCATATCGGCCGAAGTGTAGAGGCCATAAGAAGAATTCTTCTCCAACATTTGTTGAATTCTTCCGAGAGAAGGCTATTCTCTTTGATAAATGGTGTAGTGCAACTAAAACTTATGATTTTAATTCTTTAAGAGAATTAGTTCTGACTGAGGAATCAGTCCTAAAGGGATGTTTATCCGGACGTGTGGTTGTCTTTTTGAATAAACAGAAGGTTAGTTCGTTGTCGTAAGCTGCTGTTTTAGCAAATGAGTTCATGCTCACTCATAAGGGTGTCTTTTTTGTGACGCGCACTGAAAATAGCGTGACTGGTAGTCCGTCTCAAATTCAGGGTGTTCGGGACAAGTCTGGTATGTCGAAATCAAAAGAGCTAAGGGATTGCTTTTATTGTCATAAGCCCGGACATTTGATTGCTGATTGCCCGGTGCTTATACGTAAGCATCAGTCTATGAACCCGAAGAGTGTTGCATTAGTGAAGACTTCACTACCGTCTGAATTATCATGTTGTACTGACGTCTGTGACACAAATTACGAACCTTTCTTTATGCCAAGATTTGTTTTCTTTTTCTGGAAAGGAAGAGGATAGGAGAGAAATCTGCATTCTCCGAAATACAGGGGCTATGCAGTCAATTATGCTGTCTGATGTATTACCTTTCTCTAATGAATCATATTGTGGCTCAAACATTTTGATTCGTGGGATAGAAATGCAGGTAGTGTCTGTACCTTTGCATATTGTGCATTTACAATGTACACTAGTTTCAGGTGTCATGCGAGCTGGAATTCGTAATTCACTCCCTGTAAAAGGAATTACACTCATCTTAGGAAACGATTTGGCTGGAGGTAAAGATTTGTCAGCTCCAGAGGTGATTGATGTTCCACAGGTTTGTCCAATTGTTGATGTTGTTAATTTGCATCCTGAAGTGTTTTTTTTGCTTGTGCAGTTACTCATGCTCAGTCAGGTAAAACAATGGATGGAGTTGATTTGGGTGACTTACTGATGGGATCTGATGGGAAACCCTCTGGAACTAAGATAAGTGTTGAAAATGTTTCCAAGGTGAAAAATTCAAAGAATTTGCTTGCAAGTTTTAATTCATTAAATATCTTTTTTTCCTTGAATAAATGTCAGCTGTGGCCTGGTGGTCAGAGCATTGGTATTGTGATCAGAGAGTTGCTGGTTCAAATCTCAGAGCCAGCAGATCATGACTGAAGTGCCCTTGAGCACTGCTCTACAGTAATGTGCCACAGTAGAAAACTACTTGTAAGTCGCTTTGGATAAAAGCGTCTGCCAAATGAATAAATGTCATGTATTGTGTTTGGCGCAGGAACATTTGCTCTCTGGACATTTGGTAGTAACGAAAACTTACCAGCGTATTCTTCAGCATTTTTTTGACCTGGGTTGAAGCGAGACGTTGCAAAATTTTGTTGTACGTGTCATACTTGTCAAATTGTCAGGAAAGCCGAATCAGGTTATCTCAACTGCTCCACTGTCTCCTATCCCGGTTACAGAAGCGTTTGAAGAGGTACTGGTTGACTGTGTCAGACCATTACTGAAAATGAAAGCAGGTAATCAATATCTATGTATGATAATGTATAACGTGACCAGATATCCCGAAGCTATTCCATAGCAGAAGATTATGGCTCCTGCTGTTCTGAAAGTTTTGACAAAGTTTTTTTCTAACATTGGATTTCCCAAAGCTGTCCAAACAGACCAAGGTAAAAATCTTAAGTCTCAAGTTTTTACCCAAACACTAAAGTCTTTGTCTATTGAACATCGAGTTTCTAGTCCATATCACCCAGAGAGCCAAGGTGCAATCGAAAGGTTTCATCAGAGCTTAAAAAACATGCTTCGAAGATTCTGTATGGACATAAGTAGAGTTTGGAATGAAGGAATTCCTTTAGTAGTGCGGGAGAGTGTGAAAGAATCGCTTGGTTTTAGTCCAGCCCAGATGGTTTTTGCACATTCTCTTCGGGGACAGTTAAAGGTTTTGAAAGATCAAATGACCGCGAGTAAAACAGAAAAACGAACGAACGTCCTCGATGACGTTAGTCAATTTCGAGAGAAACTGCATGTTGCATGTGATCTTACGTGTACATTCCTGAAAAAAACAGACACGCTGTTGCACGGTCTTTTCAGCCTGATGACAAGGTGGTGGTATTATTACCAATAAACGGGTCTGCATCGTCTGCTAGATTTACTGGTCCGTATAGCATAGTTAGGAAAGTAAGTGATAGCTTCCCATGTCTTCTCGTTAAGAAACCTGATGATTCTTTTCGTTTTTGTATGGATTACCGAAAAGTCAATGTGGTCACCCTGGCTGATTGTTATCCGCTCCCTTGAATGGAGGACTGTGTCTACAGTATTGGTTCCATTTGGTTTGTTAGAAAACTTGACTTTGTTAAAGGCTACTGGCAGGTACCATTAACCCTGCGTGCATCCAACATATCTGCATTTGTAACTCCGGATTGTTTCTTTAAATATCAGGTTATGGCGTTCGGGTTACGAAACGCACCTGCTACGTTCCAGCGATTGATTAAAATCGTCCTTGCTGGGGTACCAAACTGTAAGGCATATTTGGATAACTTGGTGATCTTTTCCAATGACTGGGAAGAGCATTTGTCGTTGTTGCGTACTGTGTTTGAATGTTTAGAACATTTGTCTTTAACACTTAACCTCGCTAAGTGTGTGTTCGGTCAAGTCACTGTGACCTATTTAGGAAATCAGGTAGAAAATGGGCAAGTAAAGCCGGTAGAAGTAAAAGTGGTGGCTATTACTAAATTTCCTGTGCATGTTACACGGCAAGAGCTAAGACGATTTTTGGGTATGATTGGTTACTACCGAGATTTCTGTAAGAATTTAGCTACGGTAGTAACTCCTCTTTACTAACCTCCTCAGCCCTAAGCAGACTTTTGCGTGGTCTGAAGAGTTTCAGGTGGCATTTGAAAATGCTAAGGCTTTGATGTGTACCAGTCCAGTTCTGGCGGCTTAATTTGATCGTGCGTTCAAGCTGGAGGTCGACACAAGCGAAGTAGGCGCTGGAGCAGTTCCTGATTCAGGAGGGTGAGGATGGAGTGAACAATCCAGTTTCTTTTCATGTAAATTCAATAAACATAAAGCAAATTATTCTACCATCGAAAAGGAAACCCTAGCTTTGCTACTAGCCTTAGGTTCTTCGTGACTGCCTATAAGAACTCCTTATGTGTGAGATCTGAAAGTTTTAGACAGCTCTTCAAAGCTGGGTTAAGCTGGAAGGAGGAGAGGGGTTTAGGTAAGCATGTCACGTGACATATATTTACACATTTAGATTGAAATTTGTCTATGCACACTAGTTTAGGGATTTGTGCCACTCTCTGTATTTCTGTTTGATTAGTTAGAGCAGTTTAGATACGACGACTTTTTCTTTGATCTTTTCTTTTTAGTTTAGTTTAGGAGTAGATGGAAATGGCTTAGTCAGTTTCCTTTTTGGTTATGTTACTTCATTTTGTTTGGGACAATCCAGGTTTCCCCTTTGTTCTCCTCAGTTCCTAACAACAATCTTTGTGTAAACATAGTTTTTTCTTTATTTATGTAAAATAGTTACATTTATTAAATTAACTTTGTGACTTTATTTTGTGTCTCTTGTTTTTCTCATTTCATTCAGTGAAATGGTTGACAGGTGCCCAAACTGGTTTAATGTTCCCCTTGATTCCCTAGATTGTTAAGAACCAAAGAAGAAATCAAATAAAATGTGGAAACTTTACAGTCTTGTTGAAATGCTGATCTTTTGTGTTTTTCCTTTAGGTGGTCTGGGTGTGATCATGTATCCCTGTGGCATTGTGTATTCATTAAAGTTTAACCTGAGAGCAGAGAGTCCATGTGATTTTGCCAACCTTCTTTTGTCCTAGAAACAGTTTCCAAATATAACCATCTATGACAACCCCAGAGGATTAGTGACGCATATGAACAAGCAAAATCCCATTGCACCACCTGTCCATCCCTTTGAGGGCAGAGTGCAAGACCCTTCCCAAGAAAACACCCAAAAGGCCAAACAAGAGAAATTACAAGTTCATCTTCCCTGGCTGGCTCATAGGAAAAAAATTGCTGATCCTGACTGCCACCCACTTACTGGCTCCTGTCAGCACTATTGTCTCTGTGATGTTTTTCACCAAAAAAAAACAGCAAGGATCAGAAAGATATGCTATGCACCATTGTTCTTGTACCAGAGCTGGCTGGACAAGTCAATAGTGAATGTGTGGAGCAGCTGTTCTCTGAAATAAAAAAAGACAATTACTTCGTGAATATGCTTAAACCATCCACATAGATCTTTCTTTGTCGTAACATCCTTCACCATCGGAATCTTGAAAGGAACAGGATAAAGTTGGAACAGTTCAGCATATTGGTTCATGGGGATTACATATTGGAATTGGATGTGGTTTAAAGACATTGTATAAGGCCAAATATTAATCGTATTAACCCCCCCACAAAAAATTTGTTTTTACAAATAATTCTTTAATGAATATTATATTTGTATTTATAAAAACAAACATATACAAACATATATTTAAAAGAAATATCAAACATAAAAAAGTATAAACATTTAAATAAAATTTTAATGATTGGGAAATTTGGATAAATACATCTACAGTAAATATTTCCTAAAAATACAATATATTCATGTATGTGTATGTTTCTGTGTTTATGAATACAAAATGTACACAGACATATATTATGTCAACACAAACTTTTATTTTGGATGCGATTAATCACGATTAATCGTCTGACAGCCCTAATATGAATCATATATTTGTATATCATTGTAATATAAAAATGTACTGTATATTGAATTGTTTACAATGACATTAAATATTTTGTTTAATCAGGTTTTGAACTGTTGCCTTAAAGTGGTAGAGACCATTGCGAAGGCACAGGTCAGATTTCATTTTGTGCTCCAAATATATTTACTTTCGCTTGTATGTTATTTAGTAGAAGACTTCACATTGTTTATTTTCGGAGTATTTAAAATTGTCCTGCTGTCAACATTAAGGTACATTTCAATATTCCAAATATTATTTTTTTCAGCCAATTCGTACAATATTGCAAAATGGCCACAGAGGACACTTCAAGAGCATATGTCACATTTGCCTGTATGAATTTTAGTCTTATTATTTTAACATTAAAACAAAGTTGTGTAAATATTTCTCATCTTTGGTTAACAATCATTTTTATTTCAAGTTGGACAATGACATGGACTGTTTATCTACCCGACCTGGGTACCAGGACATTGGCTGGTTTGTGTAAGGCATTCCAAATCTTATGGGTTGATTTATCTTATACTTATGTTTTTTAAGTAATCTGTTTTGAGATACAGTATGTATATACAGTGGTTATGGAAAGTTTTCAGACCCCCTTAAATCTTTCACTCTTTGTTACATTGCAACCATTTTCTAAAATCATTGTTCTTTTTTCTCATTAATGTACAAACAGCACCCCATATTGAAAGAAAAACACAGAATTGTTGACATTTTTGCAGATTTATTAAAAAAGAAAAACTGAAATATCACATGGTCCTAAGTATTCAGACCCTTTGCTCAGTATTTAGTAGAAGCACCCTTTTAATCTAATACAGCCATGAGTCTTTTTGGGAAAAATGCAACACGTTTTCAAGAGGATTTGGGGATCCTCTGACAATTCCTCCTTGCAGATCCTCTTCAGTTCTGTCAGGTTGGATGGTAAACGTTGTTGGACGGCCATTTTTAGGTCTCTCCAGAGATGCTCAATTGGGTTAAAGTCAGGGCTCTGGCTGGGCCATTCAAGAACAGTCACAGAGTTGTTGTGAAGCCACATTTTAGCTGTGTGCTTAGGGTCATTGTGTGGTTGGAAGGTGAACCTTCGGCCCAGTCTGAGGTCTTGAGCACTCGGTAGAAGGTTTTTGTCCAGGATATTGTACCTGGTCGCATTCATCTTTCCCTCGATTGCAACCAGTCGTCCTGTCCCTGCAGCTGAAAAACACCCCTGCAGCATGATGCTGCCACCACCATGCTTCACTGTTGGGACTGTATTGGACAGGTGATGAGCAGTGCCTGGTTCTCCACACATACCGCTTAGAATTAATGCCAAAAAGTTCTATCTGGGTCTCATCAGACCAGAGAATCTTATTTGTCACCAGTTTGGAGTCCTTCCATTCGGGCTTTCATGTGTCTTGTACTTAGGAGAGGCTTCCGTCAGGCCACTATGCCATAAAGCCCCGACTGGTGGAGGGCTGCAGCGATGGTTGACTTTCTACAACTTTCTCCCATCTCCCGACTGCATTTCTGGAGCTCAGCCACAGTGATATTTGGGTTCTTCTTTACCTCTCTCACCAAGGCTCCCCCGATAGCTCAGTTTGGCTGGACGTTTTCCATTTAAGAATTATGGAGGCCACTGTGCTCTTAGGAACCTTAAGTGCAGCAGAAATGTTTTTATAACCTTTAGTGATGTTATGTATGACACTGAAGCTTCGAGGCGCGTATCGCAAATGCGACACAATTTCTAGTGAAGCCCCGTATCGGGGTGTGTATTGGTTTTCCGAGTCAAGTGATCTATGACAAATGAAGCCTCACTTTCTGTCCAATCACGTGTGTGTTTCGCTTTGCGTGTCAGAAGATTCAAACCCCAGATCTTACTTAACGAGTCCTTGTTGGCTCAGTCTGGTTGAAGGGTTTCTGAGGAGAGTACTATACTTTGAAAGTTAATCAATACATTACATTTAAATAACCAACATTACTTTTTCACTTCTGTTTTCGGATTAATACAATCCCGCAAAATAATGGACTGTGAAGTTGTTAAACTCACTGAATACATTCCTGGCTCAATAGTTGGAGGAAGGGATTCCTATCTGGTTATCTTTGTGGTTATCTTTGTCCCCTCTAAGCTAAACATTCTTTGTTTTACAATGCTGTACCTTATTTGCAGGGCCAGACGGAATCCTTGTCCGCGGGTATCCGCGGAATAGTACCGTGTATTTGATTGAGTACGCATCAAGTACTGTTTAGTGTTGCAATCTGATGATTTTATGGCGTGTTCGATTCCAAAGACATCCAGAGTCTACTTCTCAAGCGAATCTTATAGATCGTGATCGTTTCTAAAGTAGGCTACAGAACAAGCAAATTTTACCTCACGCAAAGCAAAAATAAAAACCACAAGCAGCTTATAAATGTCCACACGATATGGTTGTCATGTTTGTATTGCATCACGTGTTTTTGTTAATAAAAGCAAGCTTAGCCTACACATTATACTTGGGTTTAAGAAGCGCTGCGTAAAGACGCAGCAAACTCACACACAACAATGCATTGAGCGAACAAGTTTGTTAAAGCGCTTATGTTTCCACATTAATTCCTTTCTTCTTCATCTCATGTGCTTAAACAGTATCACTGAAAGATCAGTCAAAAACACGACTGAGATCGTCATAGTTTAAAGCTGTGAACAGCGTTTACATTATCATCATTATAAAAATATGTTATTCTGCATGTAAAATGTATATTATAAATAAACAAGTAGGTCTATATTCAATAATGGTGTTTATAAAACATGTTCATGACGTTTTTATTTTTATTAGGTTTTATTTTTTATTAGGTTTAATTGCAATTTTGACAGCTGATTTGTAAATGCTTTTATTTTGTAAAGTTTAAAGGCCCATTCTCTCAAATCTTTTAACACATTTATTTAATTTATTTTACTTATAACACATTTCAAACAATTTCAAAACTATTCTGCAGAATTACGTAGATTAAGAAAAAATTCTGCGCAGAATTAACAAAAAAAGTCAGCAGATTCCGTCTGGCCCTGCTTATTGGTCATTCTGTGAATCCCTGGACATATGAAACCTTCCAGATGTCTTTTTGGTACCATATATAAATACTTGTAGCTCCTAAAATAAATGAGTTCAAAAGCTCATTTTGTTGTTGCTGTGTCTTTTTGTTTTTGTAAAATCGTTGCACTTTTGGTGTTTTTAAGGTAATCTGGTGTTGGTATTTGGGGTTAGGGTGGGATTAGGGGAGAGGGGAATAGGGTGTTTGTATTTGGTGAAGGGTTTGTAAGGCAGCAATGGCAGCAGCCAAAAAAAGAAAGATTTCCCCAATCTGGGAAGATTTTGAGTTTACAGCTTCCAATGTATGTATGCATTAGAAAAAAAAAAATATATATATATATATATATATAAATACATATACTATATAAAATGTATGTATATATTAATTTATTGTTTAATATTTTACTTATTTTATTGTTGTATGTAATTTCTTACTTTCATATGACCTTTTTCAGAAGGTGAGATGCCTGGTGTGTGACAAGGAGCTTTTATTTGAACATAACAATGAAACTGTAGTGTGTTCTGTCTCTGACCTCTTCGGGCAGTTCCTTTGACCTCATGATTCTCATTTGCTCTAACATGCACTGTGAGCTGTAAGGTCTTATATAGACAGGTGTGTGGCTTTCCTAATCAAGTCCAATCAGTATAATCAAACACAGCTCCACTCAAATGAAGGTGTAGAACCATCTCAAGGATGATCAGAAGAAATGGACAGCACCTGAGTTAAATATATGAGTGTTACAGCAAAGGGTCTGAATACTTAGGACCATGTGGTATTTCGGTTTTTCTTTATTAATAAATCTGCAAAAATGTCAACAATTCTGTGTTTTTCTGTCAATATGGGTTGCTGTGTGTACATTAATGAGTAAAAAAATTACTTTAAAAATGATTTTAGCAAATGGCTGCAATATAACAAAGAGTGAAAAGTTTAAGGGGGTCTGAATACGTTCCGTACCCACTGTACATATATATATATATATATATATATAAACTGGAATCATCTTTGATTGTTTTTATTGTGACGTACTCTACAGATTATGAAGCCAAGACAACATTACATTTTATTCCTTGACCCTTTGTCTTGCAATGCATTCCGCCAAGAAGAAAACATGAGCATCTACAGGTTTTAGAGTTCACTGTTGGAAGTTCAGAAACTGTGGTTGTTCCTTGCCACATTTTAATAAGGCTGTGGTCGTTCCTTACCACATTTAATAAGGCTGTGGTCGTTCCTTCCCACATTTAATAAGGCTGTGGTCGTTCCTTACCACATTTTATAAGGCTGTGGTTGTTTCTTCTCCACATTTAACAAAGACTGTGCAGTACTTTAACTATTAATTGTCTAAGAAATTGACTTTTGCTTTACCTTTGTCTTTACAACTTAGGTCCTGGCCACATTCAAAGGTACCTAAGGGACATATTAATCCTGCCTGGAGAGAACTCCGAACAAGATGGAGAAGCTGATAAAGCTTGAAGGTCGCCTATCCTCCTTAGAGAGGTAATGACTACCAACTAGGCTAGCTTGAGGGATAAATGTTTGTCCAAGCTAGACTCAATGGGCTCAAAAGGCATCTGGGAAAGCCCTTCTAGAACCACAGCCAGGTTTCCACATTTTATAAGGCTGTGGTCGTTTCTTCTCCACATTTTATAAGGCTGTGGTCGTTTCTTCTCCACATTTTATAAGGCTGTGGTCATTTCATCTCCACATTTTACAAAGACTGTGCAGTACTTTAACTATTAATTGTCTAAGAATTTGACTTTTGCTTTATCTTTGTCTTTACAGAAGCATTGCTCAAATCCTGTTCGCCGAAATTAAATAAGAAAAGAAAAAAAATACAGAAAAAGATATGTAGGAGAGAAGAAGAAATTAATTAGTTTTGTTATTCCTTAACTAACGACAAGCCCCTCCCTCCTCCTCATTTCCCACCAACACCTCCCCCCCCGCCCAACCACCCGTGTGTGTCGCACAAAAAAAAATACCCTCTCTCATAATTAAGCAAGTATATTTTTATATAGCGAAGTGTTGAGAAAAGATCTTTCATCTGATGCTGCCACGTGAAGATCTACGCTCCCGGTCTGTTGTTGAGGCCACAGCGGAAGCGGAGTAGTTTGCTCATTTTGTTTGGCCTCTTTATGCGTATTTAAATCTGATATTGACTTCTGTCTCTCCATTGTCACAGCCCGGTTATGCCGCCAGCGGTTAAACAGGTGCCTGCCATCAGATCGCGATGATGTCACGAAATGGTTTTGACAGAACCCAGATGCAGGCAGACGAGGGGTTAAATATAAATGTTTATTAAATCAAACACCCGCAATGGGGAAAAACAAGAACAAAAACACACTAGAAAACAAACACTAGAAACAAAACACTTCACAAAACCGAAACAGGAAACAGGGTAGTCCAACACGACAAGAAACTGTGATACTACCGTGAGACAATAGCCATAAGACAAAAGATAAAGACAATGCACCAACACTGAACAGAGCGAAACTGAGACCATATAAAGGGAGACACTAACGAGGAGTGATTACATGGGGAGAGTGGTGACAGCTGATGGGAATGAAACCCTAACGAGGTGAATTACAAAACAGACGATGGGAATGAAACCCTACAGAAATTACAGGAGATAGGAGGGTGGGGCTGAGAGACATAACAGGAAGACACGTGGCATTAAGTAACAACATAAAGCCACATGTCTCCACACATAACACAACAGAAACCCGAAAGACGTGGCAATGTCATGACTCTGCCCAGGGAGCTAGAAAGCTCGAGACAGGAAGGACAGAGTCCTAACATTACCCCCGCCCCCAGAAACGCCCCATGGCGTCTCAAGGGAGAAACCTCAGCGGGCCAAAACACCAAAGCACAAAGACAAACACCACAAGCACAACACAGAACAAACTAAGGGGAACATAAGGGAGGCTATGAAGGGGTTCGGGTGGGTCAACAAAAACAACAAACATGGGACGGGGGGTGGGGGAATGGGAGGCCAAACCTTGGGGACACCAGAAAAGGGTGGGACAGGTTGAGGAGACTTGAAACATCCGGACGAGACCGGCGGGGACTTGAAGCAACCGGACGAGACCGGCGGGGACTTGAAGCAACCGGACGAGACCGGCGGGGACTTGAAGCAACCGGACGAGACCGGCGGGGACTTGAAGCAACCGGACGAGACCGGCGGGGACTTGAAGCAACCGGACGAGACCGGCGGGGACTTGAAGCAACCGGACGAGACCGGCGGGGACTTGAAGGGGCTAGGGAGAGGTGTGTGTCCAAGGGGGAAAAAAGCTTGAGGTGATGCCGGCCGGAGAACTGGCTGAGGCACCGGCTGGAAGGCCGCCTGCGGAAGGGCAGGTCCGGCCGCCTGCGGAAGGGCAGGTCCTGACGCCTGCGGAGAGGAGGGCAGGTCCTGACGCCTGCGGAGAGGCAGGTCCTGACGCCTGCGGAGAGGCAGGTCCTGACGCCTGCGGAGAGGCAGGTACTGACGCCTGCGGAGAGGCAGGTACTGACGCCTGCGGAGAGGCAGGTCCTGACGCCTGCGGAGAGGCAGGCTGACGCCGCGGAGAGGCAGGTCTGACGCCTGCGGAGAGGGCCAGGTCCTGACGCCTGCGGAGAGGCAGGTCCTGACGCCTGCTGAGAGGCAGGTCCTGACGCCTGCTGAGAGGCAGGTCTGGACGCCTGCTGGATCGCTGGCTGTGAACCCGGCTGGAGAACCGGCAGGAGCGCCGGCTGGGCTGGGTTACGTGCCCCCCTCCGTTGCCTCTTCCTCTTCTGCCGAGCCAATCTCCTGGTAGTCGGCTGGAGGAAGGAGGTGAAGGACGGGGCTGGCTCTGCGTTGGAGGCCTCCGAAGAGGACCCCCAGGACTCTCTCCTTCCACGCTTGCCCTGAAGACTGGTAGGTGGTGAAGAGGTTGCAGGGTCCGAGGCTGATGGTGCGGTGGTGGTCACCACCCCAAGCTCCAGGGTGTGATCCTCAGGGATCGAACCCAATGGGGTCGTAGAGCTGAGGTGTGCAGAGACCCTGGGCAGATCCCGATCACTAATCCGCTGAACAAGATCCGTGAAGCCCAGGTGTCTCTGTAACTTCATCTCCTCCTGGGAGAGCGGTTCTGCAAGGCAGCCGTTGAAGATTACCTTCAATTCCTCCTCTGTGAAGCAGCCTCGCTTTGCCGTTGCCAAGAACTTGTCAGCGAAGTCCCATATGTACATGTCTCTCTGGCGGAGGCCAAAGAGAAGGTACGCCTCACTAGCACGGGCAGTCGTGTCCGTACTGCCTGCTGGGTTCAATGTGGGTTGGTGCATTCTGTCACGAAATGGTTTTGACAGAACCCAGATGCAGGCAGACGAGGGGTTAAATATAAATGTTTATTAAATCAAACACCCGCAATGGGGAAAAACAAGAACAAAAACACACTAGAAAACAAACACTAGAAACAAAACACTTCACAAAACCGAAACAGGAAACAGGGTAGTCCAACACGACAAGAAACTGTGATACTACCGTGAGACAATAGCCATAAGACAAAAGATAAAGACAATGCACCAACACTGAACAGAGAGAAACTGAGACCATATAAAGGGAGACACTAACGAGGAGTGATTACATGGGGAGAGTGGTGACAGCTGATGGGAATGAAACCCTAACGAGGTGAATTACAAAACAGACGATGGGAATGAAACCCTACAGAAATTACAGGAGATAGGAGGGTGGGGCTGAGAGACATAACAGGAAGACACGTGGCATTAAGTAACAACATAAAGCCACATGTCTCCACACATAACACAACAGAAACCCGAAAGACGTGGCAATGTCATGACTCTGCCCAGGGAGCTAGAAAGCTCGAGACAGGAAGGACAGAGTCCTAACATGTAACAACATAATCAGAATCAGTATAGATGTTTACACGGTGTCCACTAGCATGTCGCAAGGCTTTGATCACTGCTACCACTTCTGCCCTCTGTGCTGACTGCTTCCCATCTAACCTTGCTGCATCCCTCGTAATCATCGCATGCCCTACCCCACTGCATAAGCCGCTTTCAAACTTCCGTCTTCAGCCCTGAAACAGCACCCGTCAGTGAACAAAGTCATGACTGGCCCAGGGCCTTTTCAAACAAACCTGGTTTGACCACTGACGCCCTCTCTGTGATCGGTGCACAGTCGTGTGGTTCTCCCTCCTCCACCAAATCTGCCATGTTAATGCCCTCATTTCTGTATATGATGTGGTCGGCAAGCAAAATTGCCGCAATGCGTCGCTGGCGCAAGCAAATTACAGTAATGTTGCTTTAGTGCAGGGTTAAAAATTCCTGGTGATAAAACAAACCCCTGGGGTAATCTGTTGTAAGAATATTGACAACCTTTGTACGTGAAAGCACACACGCCTTGCATTCCTCTGCCAAAGGGATACAGAAAAATGCGTTAGCCAAATCAATACATGTAAACCAATTGTGCTCAGGTGTTATCACAGAAAGTGCAGTATATGGATTAGGCACTGTTAACGATGGTGTAGCCACAACAGCATTGATTGCTCTCAAATCATGTACCAACCTGTACTTATTCGTGCCTGGTTTTGGCACCGGAAAAATAGGTGTGTTCCACCTAGATTTATATGGTGTAATAACACCCCTCTCTAGGAGTCCTTTTACTGTTGCGGCCACACCCTCCTCCGCCTCAGGTTTGTTACGGTATTGTGGAATCCAGATGGGGTCGGGTGTGTTTAACTGAAAGTAAACTGGAGACATGTTACAAAAACCTACATCTGTTGGGCCCTGAGACCAAAGATCCTCAGGTAAATGTTTTATGACATCTGGTGCTTCCACACTATCTGACAGCTCCCTGCCATGGAATCTAGAAACCTGCACATGCTCTAAAGCTCCAGTGTCTCGTGTGGCACCTTCTATCCAATAGGCTTTGTGTTTAGGTGAATATTTAACATCTGTCTTCTCCGTAGGCTCCCAATCCTGGGTGGCCAACAGTGTTTTTGTAATCTTACCTAGCTCCCTGGCTTGGGTGTAAGGCTCAAGATATGTGAGGTGCTGCTGTGTCTGCCATCTCATACCATTTCAACTGCTCTTCTGTCAGCTTCACTGGAGCCATCACTCCTTCTTTACTTACAAAAATTCTGGCTCCCTCCAACACCTATCTGTCCCCCTCCACTTCCTGAAACATTTCTTCATAAGTGGTTATGTCATTCCCAGTAAAGATCAGCTGCCCCCTCCTCGCCACACGAGGTCAGCATCCACTGGCTGTCTGCATATTACCTGATAGGGAACAGTTAGTGGTTGTACCATCTGGAAATGTAACTATAACCCCTTCTGTAACTATAACTATAACAGAATGCTAGCCCCTAATTTTATTAATAAATATCTCCCCAAAAGAGGAATGGGAGCATTGCTGGAGAAAAGGAACGAGTGTAATAAGCATTGATTTGCAACTTCTACTTTAAATGGTTTTGTCCTAGGCCATTTTTCTACCCCCACAGAGAACGTGACGACCCCCACCGGTTTGGCAGTTCTCTGTGGGCCCCTTCAACAATCCCCCATGCCACCCCCCGTGCCCCATGTTGGGTGCATAGGCGCCTGGAGGTTGGAGGGGGGTGGAGGGTGTTGCCCCGGGTTGTATGGGGTCTGTGGTTCCCTGCCACGACCACCGGCACCACCTCCTCAAGGACCCCATCCCCCCGCAGGTGGGCTGTTATTTTGAACTAGAATCTGTGGACAACTCTCATCCAGTGGCCTGCCTCACCACACACGAAACAATTTCCCCCGCCCTGCTGCCTCCCTCCATAAGACCTCCCCCTCTATTATTACCCCTCCAATTGCCCCTTTGTCTATTTCCCCTCCCCCTGCTGCATGAGCTTGTGTATACCTTTTGGGTGCTTCCCAGGGTCCCTCAAAATGACCTTCTTCATAGGGTGGGCCATCATATTGGTAAGGGGGTGGCTGATGGGATTGTTGTGGCATCTGCTTACTCTTTTTTTGTCCCTCCCTCAATCTTTGCTTGTTCTAACTGTAATTTTAGCAACTCTGTTTTTATCTTTTCTAATTGTTCTTCATCTTTTCTTGCTTTCTCTACAGCCCTATCTGTGTGGTGAACTAAATGCCTTCCCCATACTTCGTTACTAGCAATTGGAATGTCAGGGTTATTTTCCATTATTTGTTTAACACCATTGGGGGCACCTGCCATGACTGCTGCTCTGAATATGTCTCGTGTAATTGGGTTGTTTAAACTATTTTCTTCCACCATCTGTTCCCACTCAGCCGCACCTGAAATAATATGCTGCACCTGTCTCACCTGGTTTTATGCGAAACTTGATGTTTTGGTATACAGTGGGTGGCAATGGGTACAATCGACCGAGTGCCCTGCCCACCATTGTGCTTACTTTCGACAAAGGTGTGTCATTTGGCGCTTTAAGGGTTTGGGCTTCGAGTTCAAAACTCCCCATCTGAGAGGCTGTCAAAATCTGACCCAACAGACACCTTATGTCACCCAAAGCCAGAACAGTACCATGACTCAAGGCCGTTAATTTACTCAACCATAACCTGTTGTTTGCTGAGAGTCGATTTTGGTGAAGTGTATGGTGGGGGCTGAGTGAGGGTTGGATACAATGGGCGGTACTGTTCAGGGGCGGTGCTGATGACTCAGGCTCACTGTTTCTGTCCTTCACTTCCTGTCTAACATCAGCTCTTTCTCTGACTTCTCCGACTGCACATGTTCTGTGCTCTTCTTAGGGGGACTCAAAGCAGTGGCAGTCAGCGCAATGCGTGTCCACAGTCGTAATTCTTCACGCAATTTCTCTTCCTCCTTTTTATGCTTATTCTTCTCTAACCACTTCACATCTTTTCCTCCTTCTACATGTTTGTTTAACCTTGCATGCGCTTTTTTCTCCATTTCGCTGATTTTTGGTGCTAACTTAATCAAAACTATTCCTGCCATAAATTTTCCATACATATCTGACTCCATTTACTTTCCCAAATCTTATTTTCTTTTTTATGATTTTTCGGCTCCGTCTGAGCCATCAACATATCCACTACTCTTCCCCATTGTGTAATTACCGGGGGACACCCATATTCCTCACATTCTCTCTCAAACTCAGACATTCTACAAACTGATATTCAGTACACAATAAACTCTCAATATATACAATTTAATTATCTTTCACTATACTTTTAAAATAATATTCAATACACAATACACTCTCAATGTACACAGTTTACTTATCTTTTACTATACTTTTAAAATAATATTCAGTACACAATAAACTCTCAATATATACAATTTAATCGACTTTTAGCGTGCCTTGGGACTGATACCCACGGGCGTTTTAAAAGTATCGTTTGGCGTGCAATAGGCCTGGTTACCTATAGGCGTTTCAAAAGTATTTTTCCCTTTATTTACTTTTAGCGTACCTTGGGACTGATACCCACGGGCGTTTTAAAAGTTTCTTTTGGCGTGCAATAGGCCTGGTTACCTATAGGCGTTTCAAAAGTATTTTTCAACAATAGTTTCTGATCAACAAATATCAACAACTTCTATTTTGCAATCAATGGTACGGATATTCTTTTAATTCAACACATGAATTTGGAATATTCAATTTGCAGAAGTTCGTTTAAACAGGTTTCTGCTTACCTTTTCTTATATCGTCGCGCGTGTGTTGAAGTCAAAGTTGTCTCGTCCCAGTTCTGGTTGATTTCTTCTCCACCCCCCTCCTTTCTCTTCAAAATTGAGAGAAGTTGAAATGTTGAAGTTTATTGATCAGAGGTCTCAAACAATACAACTGCTGGGTGGGTCCTCAGACACAAACGTCTCACAAAGGACCGACCCAGAAAAAATTTTTTTTTACATGGTATTTATAATCTTTCACGACGTGTCTCTGGTTACAGATGGGGGGTTGGGGAAGCCTGGGACTCGTCCAATCCGCTTTCTCTCCTTTGCCCCCCCCAACCCCCCCCCCCCCCCCCCCCCCCCCCCCCCCCCCCCTTCCAAAACACCCCCAACCCCCCCCCCCCCTTTGCCCCCCCCCCCCCCCTTTTTTTTCCACATTATATCCCCTAAACAAAAAGAAACATAAAACATATTAAATATAAAGGCATGTTTAAACCACAATAAATATCCTTCCACACACAGTGTTGCATCTTTGCATGCATCAAATGAATTGTTTCTGGCTATATGCATCCCCAGCTGGCATTCGACTGACCTTAAACGTTTAAATGTGGTTGAAATAATGTCAGTTTAAGAAAAAACATCAATTCAACGTCAAAACAACGTTGAACACCAAATGGTTGAAATGGTGTTGTTAACTCACTATGGATTCAACATAGAAATATAAATAAAATTTGAGTTGTACGTCAAATCAACATTATTTTTACAACCATGACTTTTAAACATTTTGTTGAAATATATCAGTAGAAAAATAACGTTGTTCCAACATCTAAACAATGCTTATAAATTAACTGTTGAAAAAGTGTTGATGCATGAATAATGATACAACGTTGGAAGATCAACTCTGAATTAAACGTTTGTTACGTAACATTAATTCTACGTCAAAACAACGTTGAACACTAAATGGTTGAAGTGGTGTTGTTGACTCACTACGGATTCAACATAGAAATAAAAGAAAAATTTGAGTATACGTCAAATCAACATTATTTTTACAACCATGACTTTTAAACATTTTGTTGAAATATTTCAGTAGAAAAAAAAGTTCCAACATCCAAACAATGCTGATCAATTAACTGTTGAAAAAGTGTTGATACATGAATAAGAATACAACGTTGGAAGATCAACTCTGAATTAAACGTTTGTTGAGTTGTGATAAAAGCGCTTCCACTGCAATAATGATATTTTAAATAGAAATAAGTCTTTATTTTTTCATAATTGGTTTAGTAATGGGTTGTTAGTGAATCAGTTATTTAATAATGATGGAATTTATACATTTGCAGACTCAGTAGGGTTAGGTTTAGGTTAGGGTTAGAACTGAACTATTCAAATAATTCTAAGGTGCTTTAAGGCAATACCTGCAGGTGTATGCTGTTCAAAAGCAGTGTATCATCCACACTCTCTGTCTGTCCTCCTAGACCTGAACATATCTCTGTCGGCAATATCTGTTTCTCTTGGTTAAAGCCTAACAATTTTTAAATTAGATCCATATAGAGAGATAATTTCTACTGGAACAATTTCTTTAATAATATAAAGTGGACTCAAGTTTGGTCATTACCTCAAAAATTCCTCCTCATAAGGTTAGTTATCCTACAAAGGTGTTCCTACACAAATTTAAAATTGACATTGATTTAAAATGCTCTTTCTGTGAATGCTCAATTGAAACAATTTCTAATTTTTGGTCTTGCCAATATACCCATATTTTAAATTTTTTTTTCTTTATCTTACAAACATGTGATTTGGGTTTCTTTTTTTGTATTAAAGGATCGCTCTTTAAAAGAGTTTGGTTTTATTATAAATATTTATTTTATTTCTATGTAAATTTCACATTCATAAATGCAAGGTAAAGCTCTATTTTTATGGTGCTTGAAATTAAAATGTATGTAGATGTGATGTCAAAATATAAAAATAGTAAAGCAATTTTTAACATTTTTAATATAAATAAGAAAAAATATAATGAATGGTGCTGACCTAAAGTATAAATTGCATTGCAATCCTATGGAATTTTTATAATGTATATCTATTTTTTATTTTTTATTTTATCATGTTCTTCTTGTTGAGGCATGTGAATTATTTTTGTTATATGAGATATGGCAAATACTGTTGTTGACAATATAAAAGCATAAAAAAGCCCTTTTTTACTGAGACCAATTACAAGGACTTGATTGGAGGACAGCGCTTGTCCATCACACAATTAAAGGCGGTGACTAGAACTGGATTCTATTGGCTCTGACGGTTCCAGACAATTGCGCATGCGCGAAGTGGGCCTGTGTTGTCACCTTCAGGCTAGAAGATTCTCTGACACTGGACCGTTTGGACGGAATCTGGCGGTAACAGCTCAAACGTTAAGTCACATTTCATAACTATAAAATTCCTAAATACATTTTGAGTGTGCCTGACTCTGGCCACATATGAATACGTATTGTGTTAATTAATATTATTTGTATGGGCAGGCGTTTAACCGTGAACTGCCGTTCTGTGTGTGTGCACGTGCATGTGGGCAGAAGTTAATTTAACCGCGAAGCGCCGTTGTGTGTGGACTAGTTTGACCGCGAACCGCCGTTCTGTGTACGGGCAGACTAACTTTAATGTTTAACCGCGAACTGCCGTTGTGTGCTAGCTTAACGCGTGTGTGTGTACGGAGCGGGTAGACTAGTTTAACCGCGAGCCGCCGTTGTGTGCTAGCTTAACGTTAACGTGTGTGTGTGTACAGGCAGAATAGTTTGACCTTGAAGTGGCGAACCGGGCAATCTATTTAACCGCGAACCGCAGTTGTGTGCTAGTTTAAATTAATGTTAACCACCAACCGTCGGTGCGCGCGCGCGTGTGTGTGTACGGGCAGACTAGTTTAAGCGCGACCCGCCGTTGAGTGCTAGCGAGTGTGTGTGCGCGTGCGCGTGCTTTGGTGTTGGGGATGTCTCTGTTGATTGAACGTAGCACATTGACACACTTTTCATACACAAACTTTATAAAATAATGTTGAGATTTCATTCTTCTTCCTTATCTTTTACAGATTTTAGGAAGAACACAACCTGAAAGTCTCCTTCAAAGGTGAGTTGTCCCCAGCTCTAACCCAAAGAAACTGAAAGTAACTGTTATAAAACTAAAATGATTTACATTTTTGTAAAATTTAAATATAGGTTGATGTGGAAGATATTATTTAAAAAACGAGCACAGCTTGATGTAACATTTTATTATTTTTTTTAAATTTGAATGATTTTCTTTATTCCGGGTTTCCGCTGGGCCTTAAAAAGTCTAAAATTTCAAAATCACAATTTAAGGCTTTAAGTCTTAAATCGTTTTAATCGGGTCTTAATGTTCCTATGTCCATGAAAATCTCATTTCTTGTTGTTCCTTTTCAGAGTAAACGTCTGAAGAGGTTAGGAGGGGTTGATGCTGCAGACCATGTGAAGAAGTCAATGGCTGTGTAAGTAACTTTGTTCCGTTTTTTGATTAGTTTATAGTTGGGGTGTAACGGTACGCATATTCGTATTGGACCGTTCGGTACAAGGCTTTCGGTTCGGTGTTAGGTACGCATTTTATTGCTGCGAGATCTAGTGAGAAACAGTCACATTTCTCCGTTATTAACGGATCAAACAGCGCTGACGTGGAAACCAGAAACATTGTGCCATGGATTTACTATAGTAAAACTAACTGTAACTTTGGAAGTTTGGCAGGAATAGTAGGCTACAATGCTTTCAAGTGACGTTACGTCAGTTTTATTTCTACATTATGAATAACATTGCTGCCCTCAAATGTTAATCTGAACTAAAATAAACCTTTATAAGTACAAAATATAACATTTCATTTTTTGCAAGGAGCTGTTTTGTTTTATATGCTTCTAAGAGTCTAGAATTGCTCAAAGTAAAAAATATCATACTTCATGATGATTTTTATTTTATTAAAACTAACAAGGAAATTTCTCTGGCATGGCACTTTTTGCTGTATTGAAAACGTACCAAACTGTGACACAAGTGTATCCTTTTGAACAGAACTGTGAATTTTGTGAACCGTTACACCCCATAGTGATGTTCCCTGTCATATACTGTCATGCGCTACATTTTCATAATGAACTTGATTGCAATACAATACTCTGATATAAATCTGTTTTACCATGGCAGAACTATGACAAATAAAATGATGGCTATAATGAGCCTCAGAGGAAGGAGTGGGAAGGTGTCCTTTATGAAGACCCGTCTTTACAAAATCATCTGTGGTGAGTTTGCTTTAACATAGTTTTGTAACAATGTTTTAAATAACATAGAATATAGTAAGCAGAATAATAATTCATAAGAAATCATTTTAGTTGGAGGACTCTACAGAGCATACTCTAATATTATATATAATACTCCATTCTGGGCTCTACCAACTGCCTTTTGTTGCACACCCAAGCACATGATAATCAATGACCTTGCATGTTGATAAATACAAATTTATATAGTTGAAACATGGGCAATGCCACAAGTTGATATTTGCAAAATATTTGAGAGGTTAGCGTTTGCTAATACTGATCTTCTTTTTTTTCTCATCAGACACGGTGTTCAGCTCATTTGATACAACAACTACAAAAATAAATGAACACATGGCCAAATATTTAAAATATGCACCAGAGAGGATGGGTGGCGGTGGCAGAAAAAAGGAAAGATAACCAGCCTTGTTCAATGTGGCCCAATGTTTGGGCCGTTCTTCAAGTTCGACACGTGTTTGTGTGAAAGTTGGCACACTTTCCGTAATAAAGCATGTTTCTTCATCAGTGAAATGTCTTTATCAATCTTCTTCCTGGTCTTGCTTTTACCAAGTGGCTTCTTCCTAGCTGACTCTGCATGTCCACAAACTTAGTGTTTAAACATCCATTTCAAGTGTTTGTTCGTGCTGTTGCACACATCAATACTTTAGTGAAAACAGTTTAATAAAATATACTGTTGAAAAGCAGGACTTAAGTGACGTTGAAATTAACGTTGATTGGATTTGCAAAATCTAAACTAAAATCAACATTGATTCAATGTTGGCAAATTCACCTATGTTGAGAAACGTGACGTTGGAATGACGTTGCTATTTCAACGTTGATTAGATTTGCAAAATCTAAACTAAAATCAACATTGATTCAATGTTGGCAAGTTCACCTATGTTGAGAAACGTGACGTTGGAATGACGTTGCTATTTCAACGTTGATTAGATTTGCAAAATCTAAACAAAATCCAACGGTTATCCAACACTGACACCTGACGTTGATTCAACGCTGACTCTACGTTAAAATGCCAGCTGGGGAAAAAACCCCCCCACCCCCAAAATTTTTTTAATTCCCCAACCCCAAAATTCTTCCACCCCCACCCCCTTGCCCCACACACAAATTTCTCCTTTTTTTAAAAACCAATTTTGGACACCCCCACAAAAATTATACCACAATCCCCCCTTTCCCCCATTACCAATTTCTTATGTCATGTTGACCAAAAGCATTATAATGGGTCTCTGTTGAATAGTATAATCCCCCACGACATTTAAGCACTAGTTTTACAATATACAGTAAGCATACTTTAAGTAAACAGTGGCATTTTATTTTACTCAATTTAGTGTTTTGCATTACTATATTTTTTTCCACATAGGACTGCAAGACAACTTCACTGGGTTGCAGACGGCCCCTTTTCACACCTAAACAGTCTTTTGACACTCTCTACAGGGATCTCATCCCTGAACAACAGAGGGGTCAGATTGGAGATGACCTGCCAAAGTATGTGTTAGATTGGGACAATGTCAGTTTCCATCGCTCCAACATCATCAGGCAATGGTTTGCAGGCCACAACAGGATGCTGGTGGAGTTCCTCTCACCCTACTCTCCATTCCTTAACCCCATTGAGGAATTTTTCTCAGCATGAAGATTAAAAGTATATGATCGCCAGCCGCATACACAGATGACCCTTCTGGCTGCCATGGATGTAGCGTGTGATGACATCACAGCGGATGCCTGCAGTGGCTGGATTAGACACTCTGAAAGATGATTTTCCCGCTGTATCGCAAGAGAAGATGTTCGTTGTGATTTGGATGAGAATTCGTTGCCCAAAAGACAGGAACGTCAGGAGGTGTAGGAAGACTGCACTGTAATTCCACTGCACTGCATGTACATGTTTCCCTAAGGAGATTGTCTTATGTTCAGATTTCTAAATTTGTTTGTGCTATGCAGTGCTGTCTTTTCCTGTCTGCATCGCAATGACACGGTCTGTCAATAAATTATTTTTACAAACAGTAAAAAGCGTAAACGTGAATCATGTGCCGTCTCTTGCAATCAAACAATCAAAATCAGAAATGCACTTATTGTTTTGCAAATGTCAAGGATGATTCGAGAAATGTTCCACTCATCACTCTCAGGTCACTCCGCTTCACACGTCTGATAACTTCTTCGTCACCCTCGACCTCACCGCTTCAGACAACGCAGATGTCTGACCGCTGGTCACTTTCCGGCGCAACCTGCGGTCCCTCCCTAATGCTTTTCCTCTGCTGTCTTGTCTGCACTCCCCCCTCTGAGGAGCTCTCTCTTTTGAATACCAACAGTGCCACAGACACTCTGTGTTCCACGCTTACATCCTGCTTGGACACCTATGCCCTCTCACATCTGGACCAGCCCGTGCATCCCTGTCTGCCCCCTAGTTATCGGATGTACTATGTGAACATCGCACCAGCCTCCGGTCAGCTGAGAGAAAATGGCACAAGTCAAAAGACCATACTGACCTCCTTCTACCAGTCTCTCATCTCTACTTTCTCCGTTGACGTCACCTCTGCAAAAACTGATTATAATCACTCGAAGATCAGCAACTCTCCTGACTCTCGCACGCTCTTAAAAACCTTCTCTGCTCTCCTCTGTCTGCCTGATCCCACACCTTCATCGGAGTTAACGGCTGATGATTTTGCATCGTTCATCGTAAAGAAAACTACCGCCATCAACAGCCAATTTTCTACACCACCATCACCCGTTGAAACCTGTTTAAACAAACTTCTGCAGATTGAATATTCCAAATTTATGTGTCGAGTTTGAAGTATATCCGTACCATTGATTACAAATTAGAAATTGGTGATATTTGTTATTTTTTCTATGTCTTGATTTGCACAACACTCGGCTGCTTTATGAACGCACTTAATTAAAAGTCACCATCATCCATTAACAAATTAAGTAATAAACAAACGACCCCATGCCTAAACCTACCTTTCCAAAATATAACTAGACTTCTACTAGTCTTCAGAGGGTACCAGTTGGAAGGCAAACCTCCCCCGGATTACCTAAAAAAATTATAAAATAAAATAATAAAGACAAAAATAAACCATTGGAATGATCGTCCCTAGGCATGACCCTTCTGGTTCACTCTATACACAAAATGGTCTGTGGTTGTGAGGGCAGTTGGATGTACTGCCAAATTCTCTGAAACGCCTTTGGAGATGGCTTATGGTAGAGAAATGAACATTCAATTCTCGGGCAACAGCTCTGGTGGACATTTCCTGCAGTCAGCATGCCAATTGCAGGCTCACTCAAAACTTATGACATCTGTGTCATTGTATTGTGTGATAAAACTTTAAATTTTAGAGTGGCCAGCCTAAGGCACACCTGTGCATAATATTGAGTTCAGCTCAAAATGTCGGACCTCTCGGACCCCCCCACTACAGTAAAACTGAACATTTTCTAGTGGCCTTCTATTGTGGCCAGCCTAAGGCACACCTGTCCAATAATCATGCTGTGTAATAGGCCTTTTGTGTACATCTTTGAGTTCAGCTCATGAAAAATGGGGGTAATAACAAAAGTGTTTTGTTCAGTGTATGTGGGTGCATATTGATAGCTTTACTCACACAAAATGCAATAAATTTGAACTGCAGCATTTAACCATGTGGCAGATGTCATTGAATAGAAGTTTCAATAAAAGTTGTATCTTCAATTTTGGGTAAATTATGAAAACAGATGTCAAATCAACAAGCTCAACATAAGTTAAAGCAATTAGTTGATTTTTTCTGGCCAGTATTTCCTACGAAAATTTCCCTCATCGCGTCGGGTTGGTCGCCTGATAAAGTCCACAGAACTCTGAGGGAACCAACGGACGGATTTTAGTAACGTTAGTGAAATCTAAACTTACCTCTGAATCAAATAAAGCGAATATGAACATGTTTTCTTTGCAGTATTTGAAGTCTGCAAGTAAATGCAATTTTGTTTTCCGAAAATGTATTAAAAAAAGTATTTATAGTAGTTAAATAGAATGAAACAAAGATAAAACATGTATCTAAACATAAACCTTTGAATATTAAATACTAAAATCAGACAAACGATCCCTGAAATGGTCTTTTAATTTGTTCCGCAGCTGTACACACACTTTAAAGGGGGGGGCGGGGAGTTCAGCACGGTTTCATGCATTCTGATGCATTTACAATGTAAACACTCTGGCTTCTCATGCTTGACATGGTCAACTTTTCAAAGACGAGTTGGACTTATGACATAGTATTTCTGTGCTCGAAACACTCCCCCAAGGTTTGTATAGGTTTCTGAACGTTTTTTCCAGAAATACCATTATGTAACCACTTTTCTTAAGTGTTTGTTTAACGCATAACGGTGATGGATGTTATATAAACAGTGGTTATAACTCTGGATTTGCAGATCGTTTGAAACTGATAGATGGATGCCGGTCATAAACCGCACACGGTAAGCGAAACTGAGTCAAATGTCTGTCATACGGTCAACAACACATACTTATAGTGAATCAACAGATATGCAATAATAATGCAATGATGTATTGTGTAAAATCCTTATAAACTTGGCATGCCGAGTAAGTTAAGATAGAAATATATCATGCTCCATTCTGGATCGACAATATTTTTATATTTCACAACATATAAAACACAATATTAAACCTACACTCTTAATAAAAACATAAAACAAACACGTTATTTTCAGCATCTTAATATTTATCACATCGTTTGTCCATTTCTTTTCCCACACGAGCCACCAATGCTGTCCTCATGGCTGAGTCCAAAAAGTTCATCTCTGCTACTCTTTCCACTATTGTTTCTGGCTTGTCCTCCTGTCTCAAAAGAATTTACAAATTAATACATTTGATTTAAATAAAAGAAACAATGTTGACAAATTGTTCATTTTCAAATGTTCTATGACTAGTTTTAACCATTACTTCAATAAAGCTCATCAGAAACCTTGTGAACAATGAATGATGTAATTTGCCCGCTGTCAGCCTGGTAATCAAGCCAGAATAGCTCTGTGCCAGTGTTTTCCTGATCTGTGCCAGAGCTGCTCTCATTCCAGTCTTCTGTCCCCACATGCACACAACACTCAGAGCCATCTGAAATATAACAACACACTGTCAATATAACAAACCCAGCGGTAATATTTTCTATTGACCCATATTGTGCAATGCCAAGGTCATGGGTTCGATTTCGTTGTCCTTGTATGTATTGGATAAGAAAGGAGAGCAGAGATCATAAAGGTGTTTTATTTTTTTTATTGATAATAAACTCATCTATGAAGCATGCCATGACGCTTATGTGTCTGTTTTTTATCATTTTCCCACAATTTTACTAGAGATATGAGTTGTTTTTATTTTAAACCTCATCAGTAGCAAGTTTTTAATGAATCCCTCTTTTAGAGATAAATCATAGTTTAAAATAATAGAGCAACAGGATTAAAAGGAATTCAGATCAATGTCTAATGAACAACTGGATCAAATGATATCTTAAAAATAACTATGATTGTAAACACAACAAATGTCTGTCTAACAGGTGGCTTTATGATGTTTACAGGCAGACCGTTAAAGAACACAACACACAGGTCTGGCGGAAATCCTTCAACTTCGAGAACTCTGAATCTGCTGAAGTGTTTCCAGTTCAGTGTGCCGTAGGCATCAGACTTTCAGCCAACGGTCTGTGGATGTGACATCTGAGGCTGATTGGTCACCCCCTTGTTTAAGTGGTGCCTGCAGAATGATATAGTTTTTATAAATAACTGGAAGAGTTTTGAGGGCAGACCTGACCTGTTGAAAAGTGATGGTCTCCACCCCTCCTGGGCTGGAGCTTTTCTACTGTCTAGAAATATGGCAAATAGTAAAAATACAAAAATTCCCCCCCCGGGGCCCGGGTCGGGGAGCAGACAGAATGGCATAACCAACGGTCTGCTTGCCGTCTCACGTTGCAGAACACACTAAATACACAACATGCGATAATACTTTCTCCCAAACATCATAAAATAGAGACTGTGTCTGTTCCCCGGATTAGCAAACATAAAATAATGCGTAAACCTCTTAAAGGTAATTTAATTAACATTAAACTAACTAAACATGAACATAATACAGATAATCAACTGTTTCGACTCGGATTGCTAAATATTAGATCTCTCTCTAATAAAGCACTTTTTATTAACGATATGATAACAGATCATAAAATAGACATGCTCTGTCTAACAGAAACATGGCTAAAGCCAGATGATTATATTGCTTTAAATGAGTCTGTCCCCCAAGATTATTATTATAAACACGAGCCTCGCCTAAAAGGCAGAGGGGGAGGTGTTGCTGCACTTTACCGTAACTCTTTTAGCATTTCTCAGAAGTCTAATCCTAAATACAATTCTTTTGAAGTCATGGTACTTGATGCATCAATACCTAATACTAAGGACAAAACATCTTTAAAATGTATTCTGGCTATAGTATATAGGCCTCCAGGGCACCACACAGATTTTATTAAAGAATTTGGTGGGTTCTTATCAGAACTAGTACTGGCTGCAGACAGAGTCCTTGTTGTTGGTGACTTTAACATTCATGTAGATAATGATACAGATGCTTTAGGAATGGCTTTTAAAGACACTCTTAACTCCATGGGCGTTAGTCAACATGTGTCGGGACCTACTCACCTTCGTAATCATACTTTAGATTTAATATTGTCTTACGGTATAAACGTGGGCGACGTAAAAATCCTTCAGCAGAGCGAAGACATTTCGGATCATTATCTGGTATCATGCTTGCTTCACTACCCAATGGTGGCAAATCAAACTCCAAGTTACAAATATTGTAGAACATTAACTTCGACTACAAAAGATGCGTTTCTTGATAATTTGCCTGAATTGTCTCAAATCTCTAGCATGAGTAATAACGTTGAATATTTGGACTTTACCATTGAAAATATTAATGCCACCTTCTCGGAAACGCTCTCCTCCCCTCCCCAAAAAAAAAAAAAAAAAAAAAACACCCCCCAACAAAAAAAACACACCCCCCCCACACAAAAAAAAACACAAAAAAAAAAAAAAAAAACAAAAAAAAAAAAAAAAAAAAAAAATATTCTACCCCCCCAAAAAAAAAAAAAAAAAAAAAAAAAAAAAAAAAAAAAAAAAAAACATACCCCCCCCCCCCCCCCCAAAAAAAAAAAAAAACCAACAACCCCATTTTTTTTTTTAAAAAAAAAAAAAAAAAAAAAAAAAAAAAAAACCCAGTGATTTTTTTTTTTTTATACCACCAAAACAGTAAAAATTTTATAAAAAATTTCACAAAAAAAAACCAAAATATTAGAGAAAAAATTATAACTATGCAACCAGAAGTGAATCCCGCTGTACAAACGATTAACTACAGCGCCTCTCAGGAGAAATTACGTTTATTTTCTACTATAGATCACGATGAACTCTAAAATCATTAGATCATCTAAATCAACTTCATGCATGTTAGACCCTATACCTACAAATCTACTAAAAGAAATTATAGATCCTCTACTTAGCATTATTAACTCCTCTCTGACATTAGGACATATGCCTAAAGCATATAAGGTGGCTGTTATAAGGCCCCTTGTCAAAGAAACCCATCTGGACCCTGGAGAACTAGTTAACTACAGACCTATTTCGAATCTACCTTTCTTATCTAAAGTTCTGGAAAAAGTAGTCTCAATTCAAATATGCTCCTTCCTCCAAAGGAACGAGATTAATGAAGATTTCCAGTCTGGATTTAGAGAACATTACAGTACAGAGACTGCTCTGATTAGAGTTACAAATGATCTGCTTATGGCGTCCGACCGAGGCTGTATCTCCTTATTGGTGCTGCTAGATCTTAGTGCTGCATTCGACACCATTGACCACAGCATGCTCCTACATAGACTCGAAAATGATGTCGGTATTAAGGAAATAGCTTTGAAATGGCTTAGATCTTATTTATGCGACTGTTTTCAATATGTAGCAATAAACAATGAGGTATCACGCAAATCGAAAGTCCAGTACGGTGTACCACAGGGCTCAGTCTTAGGGCCTATAATCTTCGCATTATACATGCTACCTTTAGGAGATATAATAAAGCGACACGGAGTAAGCTTTCACTGTTTTGCTGATGATACGCAACTTTATATTTCCTCGAAGCCTCATGAAATACAGCAATTCCATCGAATAGTGGAATGCATAGTCGATATAAAAAAGTGGATGAGTTGCAACTTTTTATTACTGAACTCGGACAAAACTGAAGTGTTACTTATCGGACCGAAAACCGCCCTACGTAACAACCAAGAATACTGCTTAACTATTGATGGATGTTTCATAAAGCCCTCATCTTTAGCTAAGAATCTTGGCTTTATATTCGATAGTACTCTGTCATTTGAGAACCAGGTCGCCAACACCTGTAAAATTGCGTTTTTCCATCTTAAAAATATATCTAAAATATGTCATATGCTGTCACCATCAGATGCAGAGAAGCTTATACATGCCTTTACGACATCAAGACAAGATTACTGTAATGCACTATTAGGTGGTTGCCCTGCAGGCCTATTACAAAAACTCCAACTGGTCCAAAATGCGGCAGCTCGAGTTCTTACGCGTACAAAAAAGTATGAGCATATTAGCCCGGTTCTGTCAACCTTGCACTGGTTAACTGTAAAGCATCGCATAAACTTTAAAATCTTGCTTATTACCTATAAAGCCTTGCATGGTTTAGCACCTCACTACTTGAGAGAACTTCTAACGTATTATAGTCCATCACGTGAACTACGCTCTAAGGTGTCAGGTCAGTTGGTAATACCTAGAATTTCAAATTCAAGTGCAGGCTGCAGATCATTTTCCTATCTAGCGCCTAAACTTTGGAACAGTCTTCCCTGCACTGTCCGGGAGGCAGACACACTCTGTCAGTTTAAATCTAGACTAAAGACGCATCTTTTTACTCTTGCATACACTAGACTATCATAAAATATATATTTCACAGATCTAGGCTGCACTAGTTAGATCAACCGGAACCAGGGACACTTCCAATAACAACTGATGCATTTGTTGCATCAAAGAGTGCAGAACAGTCCTCTACTCTCAGCCAGTCTTGTCTCATTGTTCCAAGGTTACCAGAGCGGGCAGGACGCAGTCCAAGGTTACCGGAGCGGTCAGGGCGCAATCCATTCCCAGACCTGACAAATGCTGGACGAAGGACGTGGCGACTCTACAAAACTTCAGTCGTTATTAGATTATTAATGATAATTTTAAATCTAACTTTGTTTTTTATTTTGCCTTGTTGTGCAAGCACTGTCGAGCTTGTGCAGAGGCAGCAGTTTTTGCCAGAGGGGAACTGGAATCCCCTGGTTAGGCCTGGTCTCCCTCTGAGGTTTTTTTTCTCCTCCAATGGAGTTTTGGGTTCCTCGCCACCGTTTGCATACTGTTTTGCACTGTTTGCCTGGCCGGGGGGGCTGCTAGAATTTGATAGTCTTATTTAATTAACACTGCATATAGGAATTTATTGTGTGTCTGATATTTGACCTGTGTTTTGACTTCCATAAACTTTTATGTTTTACTTATAGTCTATGTTTTCTTGTACAGCTGCTTTGTAACAATGAAAATTGTAAAAAGCGCTATATAAATAAAGCTGACTTGACTTAGAGCATGTGTAATTGGTCCTGGATAATTTACTCACAATATACACTACAGTCTCCAGTCTTACGGAATCTCCGACATCAATATTTGAATAAATTATGAAATATTAATCACTGACTGGCCATGTGGGATTTCGTTATGATCAAGATAAAGGATCGTAGTTTTACAGCTCGCCTTGAACTTTATTAGCATCTTTGTTGTTTGCCTATAGCATCTTATTGAGTGTTTGGACCTGGAAACAGTATATGACCTTCTTTATATGATAGTGCGGGACATCAGAATAAACAACCAAAAAGAAACACAGTAGCATCATAACTTCAGTGCACCACTGTAAATGGTCCAACCCGAACCCGCTCTGAGCAGCACTCGGACCAGCAATCAGTCCAGCATGGGAGGCAGGCACTCTAACGAGGAGGCTAAAGGCCACTGCTCCTAGCATCTGTAGCTAGAGCACCTCTTGAGGTTGGGAGCCTGTGCAGCTCTAACACTAGCTGGCCTTCGTTACACATGTAAAACATGTACTACTCCCTATCATAAGCGTTAGCTCTAAAGTATAAAGAGTAAAAATGCCATACATTTTGCCTCATCAGTTTAACACGTGGATCGATCAGAAGCCCTTTTGCAAGTCTAAACTGTGTTAAAGTGTGCATTTGTAAACTTCACTCCTTGTTAGAGAGCGTGACTCCTGTGCCGAAGTTGTGGTATTAAAATATAATATATGGCTACAGACTCTATGGCACCATTAATAATCTTATAGGGTAACTGGTCTCGACAATGTTTTGTACTGTGTAATATGGCCCAATTTAAAAATCTTGACGAGATACCCCTTTAAAAAATATAGTCTGAACTGCCTTATGGAATTTTTCACATCTTGACACAGCTGCCTTAAAGTGATGCTTTGCCCGAAAAGGAAAATTTATTCAACTTCGAGTTGTTCCAAATCTGTATAAATGTCTATTTTCTGATGAACACAGAGAAAGATATTTGGAAGAATGCTTGTAGGCAGAAAGATTTTGCCCTCCATCGACTCCCAAAGTAGGAAAAAATACAATGGTAGTCAAAAGTGCCCCAGAACTGTTTGCTGTCAAACATTCTTCAAAATGTCTTCTTTTGTGTTCAGCAGAACTGATTAAATAATTTTTCCAAATATGGGAGTCAATTGGGGCGATATCTGTTTGTTTGTTTATAAGCATTCTTCCAAATATTTGTCTCTGTGTTCATCATAACGAAGACATTTATTCAGATTTTTAACAACTCGACGATCAACATTTTTGGCGAAGTATCACTAAGTTATACTAAGTAATATTTTGGCATGATACTTAATTGATTTGCATAATTTTAACTGAAACAAACTGCATCTTTTTATATTGTGAAATAGTGAATAAAATAATGTCCACCTATGTAACTTACTCTGATGGCGTGGGTGATACACTTGTTGGTCAGGTCTTCTTGGATGGCGGGGGGTGGTGGTGGGTCTACGCCTCTGTTTTTCTTTGGCCTGTTTTACCTCTCTGTCATAATCATCCCTGTATAAAATAATAAAACATTTGCATGTCAACCATACGATTATAATGATAATATGAACAACATTTCAAAATGCCCCTGTATAAAAGTGCAAAGGAAACAACGAAAATATTCCTGTAATTATGTTTTAATTCCTATAACGTTAGCTCCACTGAGACAATATTCCAATATTCCAGTTCTGATAATGCACATTATCCATAGGAACCTACTATTAAAATAACTTTCAATTTATGTTTATCTGTAGGATTTTATTCTTGAGTGAATCTTTAATGATCTTTTTTTATTATTTCCATATACTTCAGGGCTAAAACTAAAATGCACTATGCTGATGAAAGATTGTGCGACACCTGGCTATTTGATTTCTCCTGATGTGCCGAAGGAACCCGTGGCTCATATCCAAACGACCACCATGCTTATATTTGACACAGTTCTCTGCATCATGCGAAACGTCGTCCATAGTTTTCTCTGTAAATAAAACGCTGACAACAGTCAATTCATTTTAGCAAACGTTATAGGCGCTAGACATTGATGGCCACTACAAACCGCACTCCGAGTTATTTTCTATTAATGAACAATGGGAGAATAATTCCAAATTCTGAAATATATTATCTTTGTTTACACATTTTCCATGTCTGTACACTTGATGATCGCGAAAGTTAAACACTGACCATATCTAGTATTTTTCCTCTTCGCTCTGCCTCCACTCCGAGTTATTCGGCTTTTGGCCACCCTGTTTTAACCGGAAGTGACAACGGAAGTTTAAAAGCGAACAGGAAAACGTTTCAGTAGGCGCAACGTGCATACACAGTTCAATTTCAGTTACATATAAAAAGGTACAATGATCGCAGGCGTAAAACGAGAGAAAGATATCGATGAACACGAAGAGGAAGGTATGCTTTATTTATTCATTTATTATATGGTTACAATAAAGAGTATATTCCAGCAAACGCCGAACGTTTCCTTAACGTTTGTTTACCGCCGAGTTTTGATAGCCAATCGTTCTTCGAACGTTCTTTATATGTGTTAATGTACTATTTTGCTATAGTTGCAGTCCTTAGAGAAGGATAACAGGAGACCGATGTAAAGTTAGTTCGACGTTTGAGATTTGTCAGAGATTCAGCCTCGGAAAAAATCAATTGTTCTTTAACGATTTGACACAATAATAAGAGACATGTTTAGTTCGAATTGCTTTCAAATGTTCAAGAGAAAACACAGTGCCTTTAACTAGTTTTTTTCTGCCTTAAGGTATTATAACTGAAATGCCTTATAATGAAATGTATTAGGATAGGCACCGTCTGCAAATCAAAAAACGAAGAGCAAAAAATCTGCGATTTTATCTAAATGCGTCATTTTTGTTACTGGTTCAAACAAGAACATGTTGCTGTTGGCTTTATTTACAAAACTATAGCAGAAGTAAAGCTATTGTAATGGAACAAATAAGAAAATGCTGGCAAAGATTTTGCAGTTGACCGTGCCCTAGTGGGTGATTATTGCTGTTATTTTGACCAGTTTGAACAAATTAATTTAAAATGCATACAGTTTGATATGTCAAGTTCAAGGTGTGTGCCTTGTTACTTGTTCAAAGAACAACATGTCCAGACATTATGTAAATTAGTATACACACTATTGGATACATTTGGACCGCTGGATGGAGAGTGGAATTATAGGACAACTCCATGAAATATCACATGGTGCAAGATTTTTAGATATTTCACAACAAAATTCTTCCATATTGTGGCTTTAAATTTAAATCTGATGAAACATTTTCTTAGAGAATACTGTATGTTTTATCTCAACTTTGAAGAGTGTGTCTTGTTACCGGTTCATAGAATATTTAAATGTTGGTTTTATTTACACAATTATAACACAACAAATCATCTAAAGATGTATTATAATATTATTCATGGAGGAAAAAGCTTGGGAAGCTTTCCAAGAGTGTGCCACTGCCCCCTAGAGGAACACTGTGCAGTTGCTCGGAGTTTGATATTCAGCATTGGGAATAAATGAATAAAAAATACAAAGACTCTGACATGTCAACCACAGTTTCTGGGCTGTGCAGTGCACACTCTTTGCAAAACTTCCAAAGCTCTCTCTCAGTTTTCACATTTAATAGCTTTTGTTATGTTACACTGTTGTCAATTAAACCAACATCTAAATTTTCGTCTAGGACCCAGGGACAAGACACAACCTTTGGAAGTTGGCTAGAAAAGCATACTTATTTGAATTAATAAATGTATTTGTTAACCCATTTCAATATAATGCATTGTGTTACAGTTCTGTTCACAAAACCAGCATCTAGATGTTCTGTAAAACAGTAACAGAAACTCTCTAAAGTCGAACTCTGTGCTTTTTAGAAATAATTTATTCTAATATCTGATTAGAAAACTCAAAACGACTGTATACTCATAATACAACACTGTTATGAGTGTTTTGCCTGCGTTACTCATTATCCAAAGCAACTTGCAGTGCAGTTAGTCTACACATGTCTTTTATCATGTGCATTGTCTGGGATCGAACCCATAACCTTGTGTTGCTAATGCAATGCTTTACTAGTTGAACTATGGGAACAGACTTTTTATTGTTGTATCAATAGCTCAATAATGAAACCAGTGCCAAAATGTTCTTCTTGAAAAGGGTAACAAGACACCAAATTTAACTGTGGATATTCTAACAATATACCTAACTGGATATTTTTATTATCTATATATCTTGGACAACAAAAACTTCTGGCATGGTGAATGCAGACCTAAAATTAGACTACTTTAATGTTGTTGCATGCGTCCAAAGTTAAGAATTTATGTTTGTAGCATTCAGCTTCATCATCCTCTAAGAAGACAACTAAGAAAAACAATTATTGATTACAATGGCAAAAATCTTGATGTTTCCACAAAAGAAAAGCATTTTATTTAGAATTTTCCCAATAAAACATAGGAGCTTTTAGCTTTGAATCACGTGCCTGATAACGCAAACTGTGTTTAGTGTTTTAATAAATCTTGGTTTTATAATTTCAAATTGCGTGTAAAGCAGATAAATTCATGTCGTGTTAGCACTGTTTTGACAAACAGGGAAACAAGGAAAAGTTTTTATAATAAAATGTTTGGTTACAAATTGCAGCCGAATGCCACAACTTTGTGCACGAAGGCAGGCCAGAGAAACATAGGCAGTGTAACGGAAGTCTATTTGAATTATAAACAGAGAGTGTCTTTGCTATAACGAAACACATATGATGTAGGGAGTTTTTTTCAGAAAAGTTGAACTTTTTTTCAACCCCAAAAGACCCTCTGAGCAGCAGAAAAAGACGCCGGGGATGGATTTGAAAAAAGTGCTCAGGGCATTTTTTGAAAACAATGTTTACTCCATAGGATTATAATGTAAAACACACGTAAGCAGTTAAAAATAAGTCAAATCTGAACTTTGCTGGTGACTGCCGTTGTAACAGCCGTCACCAACCGCTGATAAAATTCTGATTTATAAACGCAACATCATCGGAGAAAAAAAACAATGCAGTACATCTACATTGAAGAGGGGCTATATGCTGTTTCTCGACAATGTGTTGCTGTATTACGAATGCTGCTTTGTCACTTGCATTTAAAATCAGTTAAATACGAGAGGTTGAGGGCTCGCGCACACTCATGGTGATCATTGGAAGAGAGAGAGAGTGTGTTTGTGCGGAAGATGAGGACGTGCACGCAGCCACGCTGCACTCATGCCAAACAAGTCAGGAAGGAGAGAAGACGCGTAAGCGTTTATCCACTAGTTATTTAATAAAAATATACTTTGGCGGATTGATTTTCAAAAATATTTTTTGTTAAAACATAGGTATGCACATCTTTTGCCATAATTTTATAATAGGTGAACAACAAATTATCAAATGGAATTGACCAATGTATATTCTTTGGATTAAGGTTTTTAATACTGTACTATTTATTTTTAACTATTTTATAAATAATAATATAGACACTATTATACCATTACTATTACTTTGTTGTAGTTTTTTTAAATACTCTCCCAGTGTCTTCTCCAGACATGAGGTGTGTCTGTGCCCACAGTCCCGGCTTGGCGTCTTTTCAAGATCCTGCTCCACTTTCTACTCCTAAATCACTTCCTGTCTCTCTCTACACTGTCCTATAATTACCAAAGACAAAAAGCCCGACTTTCTTAAATCGAATGGAAAACCATTGTAAGTTTGCAGACGGTCCCTAACCAGCCTAATTGCCAGAGTATACAATGCATCCGGAAAAGTATTCACAGCGCTTCACTTTTTCCACATTTTTTCATGTTACAGCCTTATTACAAAATGGATTCAATTAATTATTTTCCTAAAAATTCTACAAACAATACCCCATAATGACAACGTGAAAGAAGTTTGTTTGAAATGTGCATAAGTATTCACAGCCTATATATTTTGCTTCGTGGTGTTCCATTATATTTTTCATTTAGGCTGTAAATTTGCACCGAACAAGCCTGAACAATTTGCTTTTATTTATTTTCATACAACATTTTATATTGATCATATGTTAAGCTCAATCTCGTTGGGCTATAGTCTGCCTTTCGTTCTTGTGCCTCAATGTTTTTCATTGTTCTGCATTTACCAATAAGAAAGTTTGTTTTTACAACTGACGTATTTGTCATTTCATAATATCCTAAAAAGATTATTTAGGTCTATTTGGCAGTAAATAAATGAATGTAATAACAAAATTGCGCTATTTAGCCACCTAAAAATACTGCAAGGAAATATCCCTATCAGCCCAATTTTGACGACAAAAAAAATCACATCACATTACGTTACAGTATATTATGTCACGTGTGTTTATGGGATATTTATGGTATGTGTGTGAACGCATGCACAGATTCCAGAAAATCACTGGCAGTGTAAATTAATAAAACCTGTTTCCTGGGCGTTGCGATGATAGCTGCCCAATGCTCTGGACGACTTGCAGAAAGTGTGTTCACTATTCACCATGGATGGGTTAAATGCAGAGGGCGCATTTGAAGTATGGGTAACCATACATGGACACACTTTCAGGGACACAACATAGATATCATCATAGATTCATGTGAAAACCATGTTTAGTGAATTTGCTTCTTTATAGTATCTGTGAAATAAATGTAATTTTACATATTTGTTCATTATTGTCTTGTCTTGTGTCTTTTATTTTAGAGGTGCCGCTGAAAATTGGGCGTTTTCAAGGTGTTGAAGATAAGAGAAGCCGACATTGTCCGTATCTGGACACAATCAACAGGTTAAAATGATTTAAATCCTTAATTCGATCACAGATTGTTACTCTATTAAATATTGCTTTACCAGTATCTCTTCTGTCATTAGGAGTGTTTTGGATTTTGATTTTGAGAAGCTTTGTTCGGTCTCGCTTTCACACATTAATGCCTACGCCTGTCTGATCTGTGGGAAATATTTCCAAGGTTTGTGTGACAAAAGTGTTTTAACTTCTTTACCTATATTTAAAATCACATGCGTTTGAAATGAAGTCTTATTGACCATTTTGCAACAACACTGGTCCTGAAGCACTTTTATTTTAACAACACAACTGTGAAAAAATCCGTCCGCCGGTGGTGAAAATGCTTTGATAGGGGTGTGAATTGTCACTGGTCTCATGATTCTATTCAATTACGATTAACTTGTCTGCGATTCAATATGACATTGCATCGTGATCGTTGGATCATCAGTTTTCAATATTACTGCACAAGTAAGTCTCCCTCACACTTTAACACCTTGTCTACACCGCATTCGAGCGGTATGATGTGACACGACAAAAGACAATAAAAAAAACCTTAAGAACAAGGTGTTTGTCATGCTGTGGGACAGAATATCTTTATATAAACGTTTCGGGGTGACTCACCAGCAGTCAAGCTTAAAGTTTGCAAAATGTTTTCTCACAAACTCGATGACAGGCAGTAATTGCACCAAATGTATGCTTTGTTTTCTTAACAGGCAAAGCTTTTAGTAAAGAGCTGTGGTTGTTTTTTCTATATGCTTTTTGCTTAGTGCTGGTGTTAGCAGGCCTTCATATCACACTCTCAAACCTTCTTTCTCCACTGACTGAACCCTCAGTCTTCAGAGAAACCGTTAAAACTTAATACACCCATTATGTTTTGCTTACATTGCACATATATAAGAGACAGAGGATCTGTTTTTGAAGAAGTTTGCCTGTGAATGTATTTAAAATAACGTAATGATTTAAAATAACGTAATGTGAACTTGCAGTTGCTATTAGGGATGCACCGATACCAGTACTCGGGTCTCGATCCGATACTGTGCTCATGTACTCGTAAAACTTCCCCAATACAACCGCACCCGATACTACCTTATGGCAACTTCTGATGTGGAGTCGTGCGGAAAGTCATAAATTTCCCTGCGCACACCAACTGCGGAGATATTTTAAGATGAGCAATGATGATAAAAGTAGAGCAGACTGCAAACTGTGCTCTGCTAAATTGTCAAGAGGAGGGGTGAGAAATAGCTCCTTTAACACAAGCAATTTGATTAAACATCTAAAGCACCAGCATAACGCCGGGGTCTAGGACTTTGCTAATGCTAGCACCAGGAAACTGCAATAACCAACTTTGCAGCAAACGCTGGAGAAGCGAGAGACAAGTCAAGAGACAACCCCGGTCGGTAAAAATTACAGAGGCTCAACTTTAAGCCTGTTCACATGCTTGTCCTTCAGACACGTGAATGACAGATTTAATAAAAGTAAAAAAAAAATTGTAAATAGAATTTATTCTGAAGATCAATCAGCTTTGACATATTTAAATCTGCATATTTGTTATATTTTCTACCTTTTATCTTATGAAATATAAACTGAAAGCTGAAGCAAAGCCTACATTCTTAAATTTGATCAATAAACGAGAATAAGACACAAGGGCTGTTACCAATCAAATTAAATAATTTACAACACTGACAAATTACAACTACATTAAACAATGTTATGAGATTGTTTTAAATATTTTTACAAAAAAGAAATGTTGGAAAGAATGTTTAAACATGAAAGAACGAACAAGTCATTATTAAGTACTCGTATCGGTACTCTGTATTGGCAAGTACCCAAATGTAAAAAAGTGGTATTGGTGCATCCCTAGTTGCTATACTGTACTTGTGGTTAATTTTTAAGTGATATTTTTACAAGTCCCCCTGTAGTCTGTCATTTTAAGTGAACTAAAAAACTAAAGCAAAAATTACTTCTGGGCCAGTGCTGTTTACAAAATGGTCTATGCTGTGAAATGAAAATAAATATTTTTGCATGTTATTTATCCAGAAGTTTTATCCTGCTTTTGTCTGCATTTCAGGCCGTGGGCAGAAGTCTCACGCATACACCCACAGTGTTCAGTTGACTCACCATGTGTTCCTGAATCTCCACACACTCAAGTTCTACTGTTTGCCAGACAATTATGAGATTATTGACTCATCATTAGAAGATATTACAGTGAGCGTGGTTTTCTTATGCATTTTGAAATATATAATCATAACAGTGTAAATTCTTGACTCCGTTTCCTAAATAATAATTTGCATATGTTAGCCTGCTTGTTTTTCTTATACCTCTTTAAATTTTGATATGTTTCCTTATTTTAGTACGTCTTGAAGCCTACATTTACCAAACAGCATATCTTTGGTTTGGATAAGCAAGGAAAGCTATACAGAGCCTACGATGGCACAACATATCTGCCTGGAATTGTGGGTCTCAATAATATCAAGGCCAATGACTATGCTAATGTTGTCCTACAGGTAAGATAAAGTTATGCTAAGTGTTGATATTAAAACAACTGGCATCACAAACACATTTTACGCTAACATGCCTGTGGATCTAAAATGGATCAAAAAAGTGTGTAAATTCCATTATTAAAATAAAACCTTGTTTTACCATTTAAGATTAATCGAAGAGCAAATATAGGCGCTAGTGTTTTGTAACTCCTGTTATATGCAGTGCATTGAGTGAAATCTTTTTTTATCCTTAAGGCCCTGTCAAATGTGCCCCCGCTACGGAACTACTTCCTTGAAGAGGAAAACTATCGTAATATTCGTCGGCCACCAGGTGATATCATGTTCCTGCTGGTTCAACGCTTTGGGGAACTAATGCGCAAGCTTTGGAACCCACGCAACTTTAAAGCCCATGTGTCACCGCATGAAATGTTGCAGGCTGTGGTGTTATGCAGTAAAAAGAAGTTTCAGATCACTAAGCAAGGTAAAAATCCAATGGGTTTGTCCTTATCTTTTGAATCGAGTATGTAGTATAGACCAATAACCATCTGGGACAGTGGTATGCAGAGTAAGTACATTTAATTTATGGTTTTCCTTCACTTATTAAGGGTTGGTTGGCTGCACCAGTTGTGCACAAGTTAACCAAATTTTGACCTAAATGGGCAACTTCGCACTACTAAATATTTTTGAGTTGCATCAATCAACCTAGTTGAAACGTAACGTTACGTATAAACTAAATATTTACGGAAGCTGTAAATCACATATTATGTGATAACATTACATTATTAGCGGCTCTGACTAGCGCGCCTCCCTCTTGTGTATCTGCCTGCGTTGTGCATGTCAAAATAAAATGACCTTTATTTTAGTGGTGGTGGGCAGTAAAATTAAATCACCTCTATTATGATCGTATTATTTGTAATCAGCATTTGTTTATTAATCTAGATTTATTTAAAATATTTGATGAAATGCCTATGTTATTCATGATTGGGTAGTAATATATTTAATGAATCGAAATTGATTTTTACATCTTTTGATAGTGGAATAAATAAGCTTTCTATTTATCTATGGTTAGTCAGGATTGGAACATTTCTGGCATTTTGATCCATACAATGCATGTTTGGCTATTACTAAAAATGTTCCCGTGCTACTTAAGACTGGTTTTGTGATCCAGGGTCACATTCGAAATTTGAATTAACAAAATTTCAACAACTTTATCTAAAAAAAAGTAATGGCTGATATAGGACTACTGAAGGTAGACATCTTATGCAACTACGCTTTACTTAACCGAGAGATTACGAACTGCTAGCTACTACCCAAAAAAAAAAAAATACAAACACCCTTAACACTCCTTCCAAACTCTAGAAAATAAATATATAGAAAAACTAGCTCAAATATTTCTGTCTTTCAATCCTTCACTCCCTCTCTCTCACACAGACAAACGCACACAGAGACAGACTCACTCCCTCTCTCTCTCTCTCTCTCTCTCTCTCTCTCTCTCTCTCTCTCTCTCACAGTCACAGACACAGCACACAGAGACATTCTCTCTCGGATCGACTAATAAACAAACAAACAAAAAAATCAGAGCAATAAGTTTCAGGCTCTGGCCTACACAAACATAGTTAAACACGCGCAGGACACCTCAATTTTTTCAATAAAAGTTAGCCTACCTGTTGCGCTGTCATGAAGGCTGAAGCTTTTCACGTATTCGGGCATAAATGGACTCGCGTTGTCATCATTCAGATGGGACAGGCTTCGGAATCGTGGGTCAAGCGCTGGCGCTCCTGCAGCATGTCATTACAGTCCCCGGAGTACCGGTCCGAGATGCGATAGGATAGCGCTTTTCATGTTTTTCTGGTGCATGCTTTGCTCGATCATGAATTTCAGTGGCATTATCAGTGAAACAGTGGGCTCTTTTTCATCACAGACAACTGTTGTGGCTGTCTTCAGTGGCTTAAGCAGTTTCACTAGGTCTTCTACATCTGATATACATCTGGTGCTAACGCTAATTTGTTCGCTCGCTGTAGACTATGCCTGCCCCACATACATACACACACACACACACACACACATATAATACACTAAATTATTTATAAGTACACAGATCATGCAGCAGTGCCATCTAGTCTTTATTTCGCGATCCATTTTTTCGAACTCGATGCGTTTCGTCACGTTTTGTATCGCGAAATTTCGCCAAACGATATTTCGTCCCATCCCTACTAGCTACACTCTTAAGACCAAATGGTGCAACCGAATATCACACAGAGTTTATAACAAACCAGCTAGTATTAACTTAGACTCTAGTTTGGACTGTACATTCTCATTTAAGAAAGAACTTACGAATCGCTGGTGCGACCCTACCCAGAAAAAGTTGGAAGACTTGTTCATTTTTAGCCTTAATGTAGAATTTTGACAAACGTAGAGGATGTATGACTTAACCATCCATTTGGAGAAAGACAGCAATTAAATTCTAGAGTACATTGCATTGCTTTTCACAGTCTGTTCTGGCCGTACTGTGTGCATTTTAGCAAAAGTCGTAGGTCATAAATTAACCTGTTGTATTTCTAAGAAACAAAAATGGACACGTTCATATTTTAAACAATATAACTGTTGTTCTTGTTGCTGCTCTTTTGTATTCTAAAACTGTACTAAACAAAATTAATCTTTTAATCAATTTATAAAAAATGTCTCGTCTGTATTACTGGTTTTTGAAAATCATTTATTATTTTCTGTTTAATTTTTCAAAATAAAACTATTTAACTTCATATGCTTTTTGCGCTTTAGGGGATGCTGTGGACTTTCTTTCCTGGTTCCTTAACGCATTGCATGGTGCCCTTGGTGGTACAAAGAAAAAATCAAGTGAGTTTCATTTTTGTGATATATTTATGTTAGGGATTTGTAGATCTTGAAATATTTTGTTTATGTTTGCTTGTTTGTTTGATTAAACTAATTACATTTATTTATGTATTTCTTTTGTAATTTTTATTAGCATTACAGTAAAAACATATTATTTTAGAATTAATAACTGCGAGAACTGCTCAAATCAGATGCAGAGATTATATTTTGCTCTTCGTCCATTGCTTGTGTATACTCTCTTGCCTTGTTGCTCCGATAACATTACATTGGTTTTATTATATTACCTATCAATAAAATAGACATTAGTTAAATGATTCAGAATTTCTAGAAGATTGAATCAAGATTTATTGGGGAATTTATTTTATGATATCTACTTTCTGCAGTTTACCATTGTAACTAGACAACTGTGCAAAGTGCAGTCTGAAAATGCTCATTCTATATTTTAATCTTCTACAGCCATCGTCACACAGGTGTTTCAGGGGTCCATGAGAATATTCTCAAAGAAGCTTCCCCATCCAGATCTGGTAGGTGACTGATGGACATTTTCTGACTTGTAATGATGGTCTAAGTTATAGTTGCAAAGCAGTTTGAAGTTAAATTATAGGACTGCATGATAATATATCTTGTTTATAGTTGCACCTTTCTGATATAATTGGGAAACAAACATGGAAAAATATAGTGGTGATCAAAAGAGTTGCAAAGCTTCATTGGGGTCATCAGGTGGGCACTTTCAATGATGAATGTCCCTTGACAGCTCCAGAGCTGTGTGGGATGTCTTACCTCTGTACTTGCCAACAAGGGTTTCTCCACAAAGTTATGTTTTGCTCTGGGACCAAATACTTATTTGACTGACTGAAATGCAAATACATTTTATTATAACCTTTATATATGAAAATCAAAATAGTTTTTGGTTTATTAGTTTTCTAACAGTGCCCTACCAACGCTGTTTACAGTGGAGGTGGGAAGCTGTTGACCTCAACTGGGGATGTCGTCGGACGATGGAAGGAGTACTTCGAGGATCTCCTCAATCCCACCGTCACGTCTTCCATTGAGGAAGCAGAGGCTGAGGGCTCAGAGGTGGACTCTTCCATCACCCAAGCCGAAGTCACTGAGGTAGTCAAGAAACTCCTTGGTGGCAAGGCTCCGGGGGTGAATGAGATTCGCCCTGAGTACCTCAAGTCTCTGGATGTTGTGGGGCTGTCTTGGCTGACACGCCTCTGCAGCATCGTGTGGCGGTCGGGGACAGTGCCTCTGGGATGGCAGACCTGGGTGGTGGTCCCTCTTTTTAAGGAGGGGGACCGGAGGCTGTGTTCCAACTATAGGGGATCACACTTCTCAGCCTTCCCGGGAAAGTCTATGACAGGGTACTGGAAAGGAGAATACGGCCGATAGTTGAACCTCGGATTCAGGAGGAGCAGTGTGGTTTTTGTCCGGGCCGTGGAACGCTGGACCAGCTCTATACCCTCTACAGAGTGCTGGAGGGTTCATGGGAGTTTGCCCAACCAATCCACATGTGTTTTGTGGATTTGGAGAAGGCTTTCGACTGTGTCCCTCGCAGCATCCTGTGGAGGGTGCTTCGGGAGTATGGGGTCTGTGGTCCTTTGCTAAGGGCTGTCAGGTCCCTGTACGACCGAAGCAGGAGCTTGGTTCGCATTGCCGGCAGTAAGTCGGGCTTGTTCCCAGTGCATGTCGGACTCCGGCAGGGCTGCCCATTGTCACCGGTTCTGTTAGTAATTTTTATGGACAGAATTTCTAGGCGGGGCCGGAGGGTGTCAGGTTTGGGGACCACACGATCTCGTCTCTGCTATTTGCGGATGATGTTGTCGTGTTGGCCCCTTCAAACCAGGACCTTCAGCATGCACTGGGACGGTTTACAGCCGAGTGTGAAGTGGCTGGAATGAAAATCAGTACCTCCAAATCCGAGGTCATGGTCCTCAGTCGGAAAAGGGTGGCTTGCCCACTTCAGGTTGGTGGAGAGTTCCTGCCTCAAGTGGAGGAGTTTAAGTATCTTGGGGTCTTGTTCACGAGTGAGGGAAGTTTTGTTCAAGTTTATTTGAAGATGTTCCCATGCTGTTAAATGTATAAACGTACCCGGTTTATACAATTTCTTTAAAAGGATACTTCACCCAAAAAAGAAAATTCTCTCATTTACTCACCTTGGAGTTGATCCAAATCTGGTGAACACAGAAAGATTTTTGGAAGAATGCTTATAACCAGAATATTTTGCCCCCTATTGATTCCATAGTAGGAAAAATTATTTTACATATGTTTTGGTTGGTTGAACACAAAAGAAGACATTTGGAAGAATATAGGGCAGCAAATAATTCTGGGGAACTTTTGACTACCATTTAATTTTTTCCTACTGTGGTAGTCAATGGGGGGCAAAATATGTCTGAATGTTTGGGTGAAGTGTGTCAGTTAAATGTGTCAGTTCACAAAGATAAGCTATTAATAATGCATAAAATGCTTAAAAATTTACTTGAAATGTTACTCAGTAGTTAAATTAATAAAATATTACCAACATAAGTTTTCACTTTGTGACAAATGTTGCACTTTACCTGGGTATTTTGTCTACCTATGTCTATGACTTTTATGCTCGCTTTGAGAGAGACAATAAGGAAACAGCTACCAAGCTCACACCCTCTGCTGACCACCCAATCATCACACTTAACTCCACTGATGTTCACAATGCACTAAGTCGGATCAACGCGCGCAAGGCTGCTGGCCCAGATGGCATCCCTGGTCGCGTACTCCGGGCATGTTCAGAGCAGCTCGCTGGGGTCTTCACGGACATATTCAACATGTCCCTCGCCCAAGCAGTGGTTCCAGCATGTTTTAAATCCACCTCCATTGTGCCCATCCCAAAACATTCAAACCCGACGTGCCTGAACGACTACCGCCCGGTAGCACTCACACCAATTGTCATGAAGTGCTTTGAGCGGCTGGTCCTGGCACACCTAAAGGACTCTTTACCACCCACACTGGACCCATACCAATTTGCCTATCGCAACAATAGGAGCACAGATGATGCAGTGTCCATGGCGCTGCACTCCGTGCTCACACATCTGGACAACAAGGACACTTATGCACGTATGCTGTTCGTAGACTTCAGTTCTGCGTTCAATACCGTCATCCCTTCCAAGCTAATCGTCAAACTTGGAAACCTAGGCATCAACAACCCTACCTGCAATTGGATTATGGACTTCCTGACGAACAGGCCTCAGCTTGTTAGGTTAGGCCCCATCTGCTCCACCACCACCACCCTCAACACTGGTGTACCACAGGGCTGCGTACTGAGCCCCTTTCTCTACTCCCTTTTCACACTCGACTGCAGGCCTGTGAACGGATCTAACTCCTTCATCAAGTTTGCAGACGATACAACAGTGATTGGTCTCATCAGCAACAACGATGAGACTGCGTACAGGGAGGAGGTCCGGCACCTGGCCACATGGTGCTCAGCCAACAATCTGCTCCTTAACACCTCCAAGACAAAGGAGATCATCGTGGACTTCAGGAAGGCGAAAGGAGACACACACGACCCCATCCACATTAATGGAATGGCTGTTGAACGTGTTTCAAGTTTTAAGTTCCTGGGGACCCACATTTCGGAGGACCTGTCCTGGACCACCAACACCTCATGCCTGGTCAAGAAGGCTCACCAGCGTCTCTTCTTTCTAAGGACACTGAAGAAGAACCAACTGTCTTCAACTATCCTGGTGAACTTCTATCGCTGCACGATAGAGAGCATCCTGACCAACTGTGTCACAGTCTGGTACGGGAACTGTTCTGTTGCTGAGCGCAAGGCATTGCAGCGGGTGGTGAAAACAGCCCAGCGCATCACAGGGACTACACTTTCTGCAATTGAGGACATCCAGAAGAAACGCTGTCTGCGTCGAGCTCGCAGCATTCTCAAGGACTCCTCTCACCCCGCTCATAGACTGTTTACTCTCCTGCCTTCTGGTAGGTGCTTCCGGTGCCTCCGGACAAGAACCAGCAGACTAAGAAACAGCTTTTTTCCCAGAGCTGTTTCATCATTGAACTCTGCCCCCCACTGATTCCACTACCTCTCATACCTTTAACTCCAATGCTGCTACAACATTGTTTACATTGCACTACAGGGCTGCATGCATGACTGAACTGTACACACCAGTACTTCATGTATCTGCTCTACCGGACTGTTTACACACACACACATCATTTGCACTCTATACTGCTCACTTGCACACCAGGAATATTTAACTGAATGCTCATTTGCACTAATGGACCACTTCCATAACTGCATTAACCTATATACTGCACTGTAATTCTATTAACTGCATCTAGTCATCTATTGCACTGTAACTTCAATAACTGCATTAACTAATCAACTGCACGGTAACTCTATTAACTGCATCTAGTCATCTATTGCACTTAACTTCAATAACTGCATTAACTAATCTACTGCTCTGTAACCTTATTAACTGCATTAACTCATCTTCTGGACTGCAACCTATTAACTACATTAATTCGTATACTGCACCGTAACTCTAATAACTGCATCAACTTCTACAACTGCATTAACTCACCTATTGCACTGCAACTTTAATAGCTAATGTCAATAATTTATGCATACCTAAGTCACTTGCACTATTTTAGTCTAAATTATTATCTGTTCATATCCACCTGTACATTAATGTTCATATATATAGTCATCTGTATATATTGTTCATAGTTACTGTCATATTTTCATAGAACACACCTACTGCAAAATATTTTTATAGTCCATGCCCACTGTATTATATTTTTCATATTGTATTCTGTATTTATTCTAACTGTATATCCTGCACTTGCTAACTGCACTTCTGGTTAGACCTAAACTACATTTCGTTACACTGTACTTGTATATGTGTAATGACAATAAAGTTGAATCTAATCTAATCTACCTCAGAGTGTGCATTAGCAGCATGTCGCCTACATGACATATATGCAGTGTAATTTTAACTAAGAACAGGACAAGAGAATGTGTGTTCTAAAAATTATTACTATAATTCGCTTGTTAAATCCGTCGGAATTTAATCTTCTCTTGATGCAACACTTCATAAATTGCTTGTTGTTGAAGCATTTTCACAGTTTTCTAATCTCTGTATTTTTTCAAAATAAATAAATGCTTGATGATTTGCTATAAAATAAACGTTATTTACTTTATTTAAACTTAACATGTTTCTTAAGCCTGCAGAAGAAAAAGAAGCTCTTCTCCTGAAGGATGAATATCAAGAGGAGATGTCAGAGTCTACCTTCTTGTACCTGACCCTGGACCTGCCTACTGCACCCCTCTACAAAGATGAGAAGGAACAGCTCATCATTCCTCAAGTTCCTCTCTTCAGCATCCTAGCCAAGTTTAACGGAAACACAGAGAAGGTGCGAAATTTATGGAAACGACACCCTATAAAATGCAGAGGACATTTTTTTATATACGTTTTTGACATTTATTGCTTAGTACAATATGAAAAAGGAATCAAACATAAGCAACATCAATTATTTACTTGTTGTATAGAGCAGTGTTTCCCAAACCTGGTCCTCGGGCCACACCTTCCAGAATGTTTTCGATATCTCTCTATATAAAACACCTGATTTATTTCAGCCTCCCCTCAGAATGTTTAAAATGTCTCCCTAATGAACACACTGACAAGCTGATGTGATGAGTGTGCGTTTCCTGAAAAAGAATGCACACCATTAGAAGGTTTGTCAGCCAGTCAGAATGAAGCATTTAAGTTAGCACAGGTACGTATAATAGCTTATAAGCTTAGTTTATCATGTATTTCCATTAGGGGTGTGGTGAGATCCGACACGTCATAATATCCTAACGTAGTTGACATGATGGAGTGCTGGGATTAGACCTGTGCAACCTCAAAATGTATTTGGGAGCATTTGTGTGAGTTCACATTTTGTTGCGGCAAACAGCGTTGTCTGTATAGTGTTTTTTCGGTCTGGCATTGTTGCCGCTAGAGCACTTGAGGTCACATTCCCTGAGACCTGCACAGCGCTCTTGCAGGCCTGGCTTCTTTTTTTTGTGATGCGGACCGTTTAGTGGTGCGGCCAGTGGTGATCTCATCAAAAATATCACTCGCAAATTAATATTTTTAGACTCATTCTGGAGCCGTGACATATGCCGAAATCAGAAACTGTGGAACAAGGTTATTTTTCATGTAGCGTTACTTTTGAACGCACAGGGAATGCTAGCTAACTATTTTAGTTCTATAACTAGCAGTTAACTATCGGCCAGAATCTAAACACAAAGGAATCTGTTTGTCATCTCTTTTTCTTTAGTTGTCAAGGGAATTAGTTTAAAGGGAAAGGGAACAGTGAGAAGGCTCGTGTTATGTGTCAGGTTTGTGTTTCAGTAAAGGCTAAATTATTACAATATTACTTCCATCAGTTTGGGGCGCTGGATCCAAAGAGCTAGTGCTAATTCCAGCCATATTTCTCCTACCCCTGCTCCCTCTCCCTCAAAGGGTTGAAATGATCACTTGTTTTCTGCTTCGTGAACACTCGCGCCTTTCACTGCGGCACCATTGCGCTTTCTAATGACGCGCAATCATTAGACGACTATCGTAATTTCCAAAAGGCAAAATATTCCCCTTTGGAGTCAGAATCGGCGAATAACATTTGCAACTCATCCTCACGGTACAACTTTCTCTGACACAAGTTTCTCTGATGCGGAAGCAATTCAGTTCAGAGCGTCTATGACACGATAGCTCACTTGCACTGCTATTTGCTTGAACACTTTGATTCTAGACCAAAATTACGTCATGTTCCTATTCAAAGTACTACATGTCTGCTATCTAGTGGTAGGGAATACAAATAAGATATTAGTCCTGACCAGAGTTCTGATCATACACACACACATAAAAACTCAATTTTATGGAATGACGCCTGCAAAAGTTTGCTTAATTCCAGACAAAAAGATAGGAACGTCACTACCAATTACTAAGTTATGCACATATTTTCAGACTTTTGAACACATTTACTTCAAAATTATAAGATGGATCTACTCACCATGTTGCTTTTGGAGAGAGAGGGACGTAATAATTCTTGATAAAAATGTAGGACTGGTGCTAAAATAAGTCTCAGCCAATGCACTAGAATCCACACTATTTCTGTAGTGACATGACAATACATTACTCAATTCTTTACATATTTAGTTTAATCATTTAAAAATAAAAAACGAACTTTTTTTAAAACATCACATTAATCGAAGTCTGTTTCATTACTTTTTGCAAACTTCTTTTTGCCAAGATAACAGCTCTTGAGTCTTTATCTATAATGGCTAATGTGTTTAGAGAACACCTGACAAGAGATCAGAGACAATTCTTTCATCCAGAATCACTCCGGTCCCTTTAGATTTCCATTTCTATGTTGGTGCTTCTCCTCTTCAGTTCTCCCTACTCATTTTCTGTAGGGTTTAGGTCAGGGAACTGGGATGACCATTGCAGAAGCTTTGTCTTGTCCTCAGTGAGCCATTATTTTAAAATTTTAATGTTTGTTTTTAGATCATTGTCCTGTTGGAAGATCCAAACTTGGCCTATTTTGTTCTGTTGGTATTTGATCTTATTTACCTAGGGTATGAATACGTCTGACCTTCATTTTAAACTATTTGCCACGTTGGTGTTATCATTTGTGGAATAGTAGACCTGCTCTACTTACTTTTACTGTTATGTGATGTCACATGAATAATTTTTTTCTTTTTGTTGCTGTAAGGTTAATTTTACAGCACTTTTTATAGAAATCTGTAAATTGCTGGTAGTAGTACAATAAAGGTAACTGATCATGCATTGCATTGAATCCATAAAGCTGTGCTTTGGGCGGAGCCCCTCAGACCGGTTAAAAATGTCCACATTATGTCGGGCTTTGCCATATTTGCTGTGCATCATCTAAATTAGCTTCTATGTTCTTTGAGATATCAAGAATGCTTTGTTCATCAGGCCATTTGTCTGAAGTTCTTTAAAATCAAATTATATACACTACTGGTCAAAGGTTTGGGATCACTGAAAATTGTTTAAGAGCATGAGAAACATTTTTATCAAATGTCTGAAATTACTTGTGTGGACAAAAATATAATTGTGCCAACAGATTTCTTTCTTTCCAGAAAACATTTTTATATTAATATTTTTTAAATTGATTACTTGGACAAATGAATGAATAAAAAGAGTCCAGTATAGATAGAAATTCCTTCAATACGCTTTAAAAAAGCGTCCCAGGTTGAGACATCAAGAAGCTGGCTCATAAAAGGCCAAGAGAACGATTCAATAAATTCTAGTCAGAGGTTGACTTCTTTGAAGATGCTAAAATAGTTGTATTTATTTTTAGACATTAATTTTGAATGCTTTTAGTTACAACTGAATAATTCCAAGGTTTTGATGAGTTTACGATTATTGTAACATAACTGTATTGTAAACTACACTACCAGTCAAAATTCTTTATGTGAAATTGTAAAATATTTCAAAATGTACATATCATTTTGCATAGGTGGCACTAAAACAGTGAGTTGATTTCATGATTAATGCATTCAGAATTTGCCCATCGTTATACCTGTAAAATCCAATACTGATAAAAGATGTGCGATTGAGATGTTGCGTCTCATGCAAATTAACTAGTACTTCTTCTCCTACTTCTTTTCTGTGCATCTTTAGTGACGATGCAAGCTGGCTTTAAAAAAAGACCCACAGGAAGAAAACCACAAACATGCTTTGTAGAGCCTTTTGTCTGTTTAGAGCTGCTATTCAAAACATGGCGGCACAACATGGCCATGGTCTGTATGTAAATAGAAATAGCTTATTCTAAGGTAATACAAACATAAGGTCTATAAAATACAAAACCATGTCTTTCGAGGTGTATATAGCATTTTGTCAATGGATTTGACAAAAATCCCACTCTGGACCTTTAAGTGCTTAAATTTTCAAGCAATTAATTTGGGTTTTAATTGTTTTTTTTTCACAGGAGTACAAGACATACAAAGAAAACTTTCTGAAGAGGTTTCAGCTAACCAAGCTTCCCCCATACCTTATCTTTTGTATCAAACGATTCACGAAGAACAACTTTTTCGTTGAAAAGAACCCCACAATTGTCAACTTTCCAATCACGTATGTTTGAAATGGTTTCATTTTGTATTTGCTGTTTATATTGCATCTTTTCTGTTGTAACAATGGTAAAATATACAGTATTAATAACACTTATTATTTTTATCAACATAATTAATCATTAATGACATAATTGAAATCGTTTTTATCTTGGCTTTGAAATGCACAACAAAACTGAAATGTTCTTTAAAAACTTTTTTATAAGTAACTTACTTTTTAGTTATGTTAATTCTGCGTATGGAATTTCATGTTCTAATTGTGATCCCTGATAGGAATGTTGATTTGCGCGAGTACCTCACGGAAGAGGCCCAGGCTACTGAGAAGATTACAACCTATGATCTGGTGGCAAACATAGTTCATGATGGAAAGCCATCTGAGGGCTCATACAGAATCCATGTTTTGCATCATGTGAGTGTGTTACATTTCTTTCAGTTTGAAACATGGCAGCAGCATCATTGGTATGTGTTGATAGTTAATGTGGTTGATGTTTAACAGGGAACAGGAAAGTGGTATGAACTTCAGGATTTGCAGGTCACTGATATCTTGCCGCAGATGATTACGCTTTCAGAAGCATACATACAGGTTTGCAACTTGTTTTATTATTTTTTACATGAACATAGTTATCTCCTTATGAGGAGCAATTATAAATCTTTCGAAATGTTTAAAAATGTTCTATGAGCTTTTGAAGTTTATATTCATATATTTTCTCCTACAGTTTTTTTTTAATCTAAACTTATAAAACCGTTCTAAATAAGTGAAAATCACTTTTTAAAACTTGTTTTAAAGGTGCCCTATTGGATGGCTAAAATGAACAGTATTTGGTGTTTACACGGTTTACGGATAAAAAAACATTAGTTTTCATATAACATGCATTAATATTGATCATCTGTGCCCCGCCTTTCCGAAACAACTCGTTTTTTATCAAAAATATTTTTTATCATTGTTGTGATAAGCGCTGTGCGCTCTGATTGGCCAGCTACCCAGTGCATGGTGATTGGCGAAATACCTCAAGCATGTGGCGGAAATGTATCACCCCTCATAGTAATGCGCGGATCAGGGTTTTTTCCAACCTGCGGGTCCTGCCTTTATGAAATTATTTAGCCCGCCCACACCACTGTATCTATTTTTACAACCCGTTAAACATTTAAACAGACATATTAGGCACAGACTTTATTTCAGCCCTAAATGTGCTTGGAAACAGCCATTAGATTACATTGCCCGGTAAACTTGTAATTGTGTCCTCGTTTGGAAGACCCAACTAAGTAGTTTTTCACTTGTAATGCACATTTTGGGAGGTGTTCTTTGGGGCCGTGTTTAAATAAAGAGTTTTAAGCAGGTTTGGACGAGCCTCTGCTTTTAAATACTCTGTTAGTTTGAGACTTTAATGTTTGCCTTTTTACTTGTCTAATAAATGCATGAACAACTTGTAACAGACCAAAGATACAGGAAAACATGAAATTACGTCATATGACTCAATGTGTCTGCGTGCGGGTGTGCATGTGTCATTGGTGGCAGAGCAATTTGCTTAATTATGGGATTTTTACTCTTATTTGAACTTTTTCTTTCCCCAGGTTTGGAAAAGACAAGATAAAGATTCTTCAGAAAGCCATACAGGGGCATAGGAGTTGCAAAAATTCAGCATTACATTTATGACGTGTTGTTCCTGTGCTGTATTTAGTCCTGATCTTGTTATGCTTTTCAACAGAACTCAACTTTGCTTTAAAGGACATGTAAAAGTTGCTGTAATGGCTGATTTAATGATCTAATTTAATATTTTTCATGTCATTGAGTGCTGAGATCTGTAATGTAAACCGTAAAGCATGCCTGTTTTTTTTTAGGTAATCTTTCGGATTTCTTCTTTGTAATATGAAACTTTTTAATACACTTGTAGACTATATACTATAATTTAGCTCTCCACAGAGGAATTGTTATTTTCAAAAGCTTGACGCCAAGATTTTTGAAATAAAGGTTACATTTGACATGACTGGAAAGGGGTGAGGTATATTAAATAAATAGTCATTTAAAGCAGTAGTTCACCTTAAAAAGGAAAATTCTGTCATTAATTACACACCCTCACGTCAAACTTGAATGACTTCTTTTGAATGCAAAACACAAAAGAAGATATTTTGAAGAATGTTTTTAAGAACCCCCACTTCACTTGCAGTGGTTACAATAAAAGTGAATGGGGGCTGTGCTGTTCTCTTACCAACTTGCAGAAGAATGACAGTCATACTGGTTTGAAATGACAAGAGGGCGTTTAAATGATGACAGAATTTTCATTTTAAAGGTGAACTTTAACCTCAAAACAGGCAAGAAGTCAGCGTGTTTGCGTTTTTATTACCTTTTGTTTTACAATTATCTGCAATCAACTGTCATAAACTATGCTTCATTTGAAAGCTGCAGCACACAGAATTCATGGACTCGACTTGTTTTTGCAATCAATACTTCATAGAGGAAAGGGTATAGATAGATGACACGCTCTTTTAACATTGACAAAATAAATGACAGTAGTACTTAGGCTCTTAACGATACTGTATTTTACAACAATATTAAATATGGCTCATGCACAAAATGGATGACATGGGTAAGCTGGTTATCGCTTGACTCTGCATGCCACCCCGAATCTAGCATTACTAACTTAGATTGTTTTGCCAAACCATTAAGACGTTACAAGCCAAAATTAAAAACAATTGTATTGCTGTACTGGAATTGTAGGTTTTCACAGGTCAGGCTGGTGATGAACCACACCAAGTTTCATGTCGATATATTAAAGACGCGCTGTATGAGGATTGGCCAATTGAAAATCATTTAAAATTATTTTGTCAGCACTGTGTCTAGATGCTATGTATAAAATTTTGTGCAAATCGGAAAGATATGTTCATGTTACCTGCAGGTAATGCTATGAATGTAACCCAATATTGCCAAATAGAAGTGAAATGGGCGTAAGAAAAAGACCCCTTATAATATAAATGCTTAAAAACTAAAATACAGCCCTGTGGCATTAGTGACCTAACAATAAATGCTAGAAAAACACTAGGGCTCCACACCTTGGTGCTCTGGCCCTAATAATTAATGCTGCGAGCAGTGATGATCGAGCCCTTCACGGAAGTGACACCACTGCCTGATGGCTTTAGGAGCCGTAAACAGTGGACAATCTGCATATAGGAAGGTAAATCATAGGAAGACTTAGATTTATTTATATGTGCCATAGTCATAGCGCCACCATCTGGCAGAAGGAATCTAAGTGAATATATTGCCTTGTAGACGTCTTCAGGCAAGTGCTCGTACTAAAAATCTGTATTTTGGGTCATATCGGACATTGAATGTTGCAATAAGCTGATAATCCAGTAACTAGAAAAAGACAAAAACATCATAGCATGTCCTGTGTCACTGTTTTGATTCACCACTTTTTAATTATATTCGTTATCTCCCAGCAAGCAGCTTCAACCTAAAATAATATTGAAAAAAGTGGAAAAATTTAAGCTTAAAAAAAGTCATGTTAAATGTCATAAAAACAAATTGTACCGTTTACTTTTACAGATTTATATATGGTAAAATCTGTAAGATTACAGAAAAGACTGCAAATTTACAAGAAAAACGGGCAAAGTGTTTCTATTTGGATTTAGATACAAGATCTTTTTGGACAGTATAATTGTTTGAAATTGTTTCTATCATCAAATTATTGGGGAATGTTTAAACTTCATTGACATTAGTTTAAACATTTATATCAAATCTATATAATCTAACAGATTTTTGACAACAGACAACCATGTATTTTTGTGGTCTAGAATTTATTTAATTGATTTCTTTACATTTTTATTTATAATGTTCAATAAAGTGATATAATATTACATCATGACAGAGAATCAGTGGTAATATCGTCACATTACCGGCGGTCAATGTTAACCAATCTCTAGTTAAGCAATGACCAAGGCCAGGCTAGTTTCCCAGCATAAGTTGCCATAGTAACTGAGTTCTTACTAAAACTTTAAATTTGCTTTGTGAAACCGAATCGAACGACAATAAGTCTGGCTGTTTTAGGGACCAGCCCTCAGGACTCTTATCAAACGTGAAGTTTGGGGTAGATCTGACTTTGGCTGCGTTTGGAATCGCGTACTTCCTTAGTATATAGTAGGTGAACGAAAAGTATGTCCGAATCTCGTTAGTATTCATAAAACAGTAGGCAAGAATAATCGGGGTGTAGGACTATGTCTCGTGGGATTTGAACGTGCGTATACTAATGTTGCATCCGAATACTCCTACTAACAGTACTTATATATAGGAGAAAACAATATGTGAACAGAGAAGAATGCCCGAACGGTCAGTATTTATAAAAGAGTACGTGAGAAATTCCTTCATGGCTTAGTGGTCACACCCAAATCCAGAAAATCACATTGTCTGATTTTCATTTGCAAATTATGGCGGAAAAAAAGTATTTGATCACCTACAAAAAAATAAAGATTTCTGGCTCTCACAGACCTGTTACTTCTTCATTGAGAGTATCATCTGTCCTGCACTCGTTACCTGTATTAATGGCACCTGTTTGAACTCCTTATCAGTATAAAAGACACCTGCCCACAACCTCAAACAATCAGACTCCAAACTTCACTATGGCCTATACTAAAGAGCTGTCAAAGGATGCAAGACACAATATTGTAGACCTGCACCAGGCTGAGAAGACTGAATCTGCATTAGGTTAGCAGCTTGGTGTGAAGAAATCAACTTTGGGATAAATTATTTGAAAATGGAAGACATACAAGACCCCTGATAATCTCCCTCGATCTGAGGCTCCACGTAAGATCTCACCCCGTGGGGTCAAAATGACCACAAGGATGCTGAACAAAAATCCCAGAACCACACGGGGACCTAGTGAATGACCTGCAGAGAGCTGGGACCAAAGTAACAAAGACTACCATCAGTAACACACTACGCCGCCAGGGACTCAAATCCTGCAGTGCCAGACGTGTCCCCCTGCTTAAGCTAGTACATGTCCGGGCCCGTCTGAAGTTTGCTAGAGAGCATTTGAATGGTCCAGAAGAGGATTGGGAGAATTGTCATATGGTCAGATGAAACCAAAATAGAACTTTTTGGTAAAAACTCAACTTGTCGTGTTCGGAGGAGAAAGAATGCTGAGTTGCATCCAAAGAACCAATGCCACCATACCGACTGTGAAGTATGGGGGTGGAAACATCATGCTTTGGGGCTGTTTTTCTGCAAAGGGACAAGGACGACTGATCCGTGTAAAGGAAAGAATGAATGGGGCCATGTATCATGAGATTTTGCATAAAATGTTTGACCTCTGTCATTGCCAACAAAGGGTATATAACAAAGTATTGAGATAAGTATTTGGTCAATAACAAAAGTTAATTTTCCACCATAATTTGCAAATAAATTCTTTGAAAATCACATTGTCTGATTTTTAAAGAATTTATTTGCAAATTATGGTGGATAATAAGAGTTTTTCTCATTCTGTCTCTCATAGTTGAAGTCTACCTATGATGAAAATTACAGGCCTCTCTCATCTTTTTACGTGGGAGAACTTGCACAATTGGTGGCTGACTAAATACTTTTTTCCCCACTGTATATATTTTTCCTTTACAATATTATATAAAAACATTGCTTATATGTTTTTAACTCACAAATATAACAAATACATAATAATGAAAGAGGGATTATTCTCAAGATCACTTTAATCTGCTGATTTTAACGGATACACTTTTGGGAAAGTGAAAGTTATACCAGAGTGTGGTCTAACATTTGGATACATGTTAAAACATACTTGGCACACAAAAAATACATCACAGAAAATATTTTCTCATGTTGTATTTAATGCTACAATAAATGCAGATTAGTGCAACATGGGTGTATCTAGGCTACGTGAGAGACATCCATCAATAGGCAGAATACAGACCAAAGAATAATATATACAAAAATATATTAAACTAAGAAAACACATGGCATACGCACAAAGCTGCTGTATTCTAATAAATTTTATTTTATCAAATATAAGACCTACAAGAGAACACGAAGTTAAAAAGCTCTGAATGTGCTGTACTTGAAGACAATTGAATTCAATTGTTTCATGTGTTGTTTGTTTGTGCAAAACCCATATTATGTAAGGTTACAGCGTTACTGAAGGCGTTAATGCAAACTGTCTCTTAATTTTGGATAATCTCTGGCCCACACTCCAGTACAGTAGGTGGGGGATATGACTTAAATCCCCACCGGCCATTAAAAAGGAAAATAGAAGAATTCCGTATAACAAACAGCGGACAATGGCCGGATTGCATTCATACTACACCCATTCATGCAAAACGGCACATACCCTCTTAAAGTAAGTACTTACTGAAATTAAGTACCTACTCATTGAGTATGCCATTTCGAGTTACAAAAGATTTCTGTTACATGGTGAAACATAAAATTTGTCAGGCTGCCAAAGACCCACCCTTTAACAGAATTTTCACAATTTATCATCGCAAAGGTCTTCAGATTAGTTTTACGTAATATTTTGATTAAATCTATATGTATAGTTATTCACAGTGTAAATCATGCCATTTCCTGTTGCCTGCAGGTGGCGCTATGACTGTAACTCAATATTGCCACACAGATGATGTCAGGTCAGGGCTCTTTTCAAACTTGTTTGGGGATTATCGGACATTGTATGCCGTTACAACTACTTCGTGGTTCCTGGCGAAACGCCGAACTTTGCAAGACTGCCACGGACACGCCCCATGGTGAAAAGTCAGAATCTGAATCAACAAATATGATGTTGATCTCAATACAACTTTAGGAGGAGTTTGTTAAAGTATGACACCTGTGGCCTGTATAACAAAGCAGTTTAAGGTTTTTACCCAGGAAAGTTTGCGTTTAGTTTGAGCATACTCCGAGTTTTCTGGCTCAAGAAGGTGGATTGGTTTTGAGCGGGTTTCGTCGCCATGGTAACTTAGGCTACATGTCTAACTTGCTCGGGAGCAGGTTTTATTCTGGGTCAAAGATCGCAAACCAAAACTGGACCAATCAGCTGTGAGAAAGTGACGTATATCTGATGCAGTGAACCCCCTGGTAACTCTCTCTCCAAATTAAAAAAAGTTTTAAGTAATAAGATGTTAGAGGGAAAGTATTTTGCTGCTTAGTGTTTATTTGTATTGAATATTTACATTTATTCGAATTCAAAACACACTCATAATTATGAGTTGATCATGAAGTACCTTTGATATTATTGTAAACCTATATAAATAATTTAAATTCAGTTGATTCTGTTTTTATACAGTCAGTAGCTGCCTTCTCAAACTTTCAATGCAGCTGTGTTTACTCCTGCCTTGTAAATGTGTTTCAATTCATGACATTTTTTCATAATGATCTGAAAATCTTCGCGGGTTTGATGTGCATGTCAAATTCATATGAGAGATGCCTCGTTCGCATTCTGCGCTGGAGATGGGAATTGTATTGATGCACTTGAAAAGTTCATTTGAGACCTCTTGTCCATTACGGTCCTTTCACTCTCTGTATGAGCAGCTCTGGGAGGGTCGATTTGCTGGCGCGTAACTTAGGCACCACCAACCAATGAGGGTGAGTTTCAATTTAAGAAAGCGGATTGGTCAAAAACATATGTTGGCCAATAGCTAACAACCTCAAAATACACCTTGCAAATACACTCAGCCGTATTGGCGCTGTCTCGCTCACTCATTCACACAGTCACTTCACAATGCACATGTTAATGCTAGATCGTTTAAAAAAACGCAATAATTTGACATTTTCCCGAACAAGATTCGGCTCAAATTCAGCAAAGACCCTAACCCTATATTGAGGATATGTAGTTAATTATTATTAACTTGGCACTAAAATGTAGTGTAACTGAAGTTTCTAGTAATCCTGAAGATATATCCTTCACTAATATACCATATCTCACGCACTATAAAAGCTTTCACACACACACTACCAATCTCTGTTGCACATACTACTAAGATCATTCATGAACACACTACCAAACTATAATGACATGTTTTAATGACAAACTAGGTAAATTTGTGATGTATTTTTTCTACTAACGGGAAGAACTTTTCCACGTACAGGTCACTTGTATACGTTACTTTGTAGCAGCTCCTCTTGAAAAGTACCAGTTACCTTAAAAATAGGTAGTACTCAAGGTAACAGGCTTAAACTTCATATGTCCTTTTGTAGGTAGCTGTAACCAGTCTTTTCACCCTTGAGTTTCCACAGGAGAAGCAGGTGGTGTTAGAGGGGTTGCACCGATTGTTGATGGACGAAGAAGCTGCTGCTGAGGCCCTTGAATGGTTCTTCAGTCCAGAGTTCATAGAGGACACTCTCGTAGAGCCACTGATATTTGTTTTTACATTTATGCAGGACACTTTGGTGCTGCCTTTGTCCTCCCTCCAATAACTGTATACATCTAGAGCAGGGGTGGGGAACCTTGATCCTGAAGTACCACTGTCCTGCAGTGTTTATCTCCAACCTATCAAACACACCTGAACCAGCTCATTTGTGTGTTCAGGATTACTAGAAACTTCACAACAGGCGTGTTTTTGAACTGGTTGGAGCTAAACTCTGCAGGACAGTGGCCTTCCAGTTTCCCACCCCTGATCAAGAGTAAGAAAAGGACTGAGAAAATTACTCTGGATCCCTCACATCCAAGCCATTGTCTCTTTGAACTGTTACTGTCTGGTCGGCGCTACAAAGCAATATACACCAAAACAACCAGACACACAAAAATGCTTTCCCACACATAATCTACGTCATGAACAGTTCCAACATGTTCTACCCACTTTGCAATGAATAGCCTTGTGCAATAATAACCACGTGTCATACTAATTATATCCACCCTAATACCCGATATATTTTTATATCATTTTTGTGTAAATTATATCCACCTGATAATACCCTTTCTATTTTGCTGTATATAGCACATATTTTGTACATACAATATAAACACGCATAGTTGTAAACTCTTTCTCTTATTTTATTCTATTCTTTTTTATGTATAGATAACCTGTGTATTGTATTGTGTTATGGACTCTTTGTACTGCTATTTTTATGTACTGGATGCTTCTTTTGCCAAAACAAATTCCTTGTACAGTGTATGCAGATATACTTGCAATAAAGCTCTTTCTGATTCTGAATTTTTAGACAATGTGGTGGACAACATGCATTTTAAAACCCCTTTTCAAGCACAAAACTTAAAAACAAAGTTGTCAATATGTTTTATATAATGGTTTTATATTATACAAGGAAACGTTTTATTTAGTAATCTGATAACGTTAATTTAATAATGGATTTTGCCCGGTAGCGGATCTAGGATTTTTTTAAAGCAGGGTAGATGTTTTACAGATACAGACAATTTACAGAGAGGGACCAAGTATAGTGCGCAGTTCTTTTTCAATTGCTGCTGGCACTTCTGAACACTGGAGATGAGTTAGAGAATGATGCAGGTTTATTGATGATAAACAGAGGTTGTTTGCACCTACAAGGATTATGTTTAAAACTAGTTCAAATCAATAATTAATAAATATGTTGCACTAAACTGTGCTAAGGGTGTCATGATTCTGCCTCTCCTTGTCTTTGTTTTCGAGTCTTGTGGCAGGATCATGTCAGTCCCATGTGTTTTATGTGGACAAAGAGCATTGTTTTGGTTGGTCACGCCATGCTCTCTCTCCGGTGTCGCATCCTTTAGCCCAGCCCCCTTGTTTCCCTGTTAGTGGCCCATTAGTGTTAGTCTTGTCACCGGCCCTGGTCCATCTTTCCCTTAGTGTTTCATTCCCCTCACCTGCCTCGTGCAATCCTCATATTAGCTTTCCTTTAGTGTTTCATTCATGTCACCTGCCGCCACTCTCCCTGTGTGATCAGTCCTCGTCAGTGTTTCCCTTTATCAAGTCCCAGTTTCCCTCTGAAAACTCGTCGAAAAGTCGGCCGTGCCCTCTCGGGCTGCCGCGAGCATTCGGAGGCGATGCACAGCACCGGTGCCTTTTTGTCCCCGAGGTGCATGAGGAGCTCGGTAAGATTGGGAACGCCCCCTTTTCGGCAAGTTTTCCGCCAGACTGACTCTGTCACTTTCTCTTCCCTCGATGGGGGGGCAGCTAGGGGCTACGTCGACGTACCCCGGGTGCCTCGTGACGTTGCGGTGCAATTGTGCTGCAGACGCCGGCCACCTGGGGGGGCCGATCTAGCCTCCCGTCCGCAGCTTGTGGGTTCTCGGCACCCGGTGTCGGGAGCTTTCCAGTGCCGCGGACCAGGCTGCCCCCGCTCTTCACACCATGGCCGTCCTGCAGGTCCATTAGTGAAAGAGTTACACGAGGGACGACCGACCCAAAGGTAATGCAGGAACTCTGCGCCACCACTGACCTCGCCCTCCGGGGCAACGAAGATGGTGGCGCGGGCCCTGGGTCGGACGATGTCCACGATGGTGGTCCAGGAGAGGCACCTCTGGCTCAACCTTGCCCAGATGCGGGACGCCGAGAAGGTCCGCTTTCTCGATGCTCCCATCTCGCAGGGTGGGCTGTTTGGTGAGCCCCGCCGCGGGCCGGCTACCTTCGGGCTGTCGAGGTCCTGTTCGGCGCCCCCTCCTCAGGCGGTCCCCCGGAGGAAGACGTCAAGGAAAGGTCCCGCCGTCTCATCAGCAGCCGTCGTGGAAGCACAAGCGCTCCTGATGAGGTGAACCCAAGGAGAACAAGATTGGGCCTGACCCCAGCCATTCCATCGCTGCCGGGTTGGACTGGGATGGTTCCTGCCCCATCCCAACATCTGCCTGGCCCCTTCGGGCCGCTCTTTATCTGTTTCGGAGGTCAGCATAAGGAGGGCTGTCTCCAAACAGAGGTTGGCGCACTGAACCGTGGACACCTGTACGACGGCATACCGATCACAGGACTGCCCGTGCACACTGGCAGTGAGGGCACACTCCACTCGGGGCGTGGCCTCCTCGTGGGCACTGGCTTAGGGCGCCTCTCTGGCAGATATTTGAAGAGCTGCGGGTTTGGCTACGCCTTCGCGAGGTTCTATAACCTCCGTGTAGAACCGGTGTCAGCCCGAGTCTTGCATGTTGCCAGCACGTGAGACCGGCGGCCGGTAGGGTGTACGCCTGCGAAAGCGCCTTCTCCCCCTTTCCGGGCGGGTCCGTGCGCTAATTCAGCCTCACTTCTTTCCCCTCGGGCGAAGAACAGGCATTCCATCCATCACTAAGCACTCCATGGCGGCGGACATTGCAGAGCAGCCCTGCCTCCTATGGCCGGGTATCAGCGAGAGAGTTATCAGATAGCTCTAACTGGACCGAGTGCCCCACACGTAGTAACCCCCCAACAGGGTGGTTCTGTCTGACGTTTTCCTCATGAGATGGTCCCCATCGTGGTGACCCATGATCTCCTCCAGGTGGACATCCACCTAGCGGTACCTTGGTCCGTGCTTACCTCCCATGAGTTCTCCCCTGCGGGCGAGACCATGTTGGTGTTTCCACTATACTCCTCCCTGCAGTGGGAAGTGGTCTCTGTAGCGCATATCCCCCTTCAGGGAACAGCGCTTCCCCAGTGGCCCTACGGTACTGGACGGCTTCTCGCCATTAGAGATACAAGGCCTCCGTCTGTGGTGGCCGAGGGCAAGTGCCTCTCATCTTTGCCAAAGCTCTGGGACGCCCTGCCAAACCCACTGGATGGTTACAATTTCACGCTAGCGCTCACGTCTGACACGCCTAGGCCAGTCACCGTCGCTTCGCTAGAGATTGTGACGCGGCATAGTGGTGTGGCGTTTTCCATAGGAACCCCATCTGTCGGTTCGACACAACGTCGAGAGACCGACAGAAAGGGAACGTCTCGGTTACGTATGTAACATATGTCCCTCATGCCACAACACTTGCCGCCCGCTGCAGCAGTCAAGAGATGCTCTCAGGCTCCTCAGCACAAAAGGTGAATGAATGCAGCACGCCGTCTCCCTTTTATACCCGGATATCCGGGGCGGAGTCCGGCATGCAAATTTCATTCGCCAATTTCATCGGCCTTTTCAAAATAGTCAGAAGATGATAGGTTCTCAAGTCAAACCCATCTATCGGTTCGACACAACGTCTCGTTCCCTCCATCAGGGAACGGAGGTTACATACGTAACGCTACTAGAAGCGTACACCACTGTTCGTAATGACCATCAGTACATGCTTCTCAGTATGACCACTACTATGTAACTGGAAGATTGCGTCTCGCGGTAAGCACTCTTGTGAATCGCTAGCCCAGTCAGTCTCACACAACGTCAAGAGAGACTGACTGAAGGGGAACGTCTCTGTTACGACTGTAACCACTGTTGCCTGACGGAGGGAACGAGATGTTGTTTCTTCATGCTACAACGCTTCGCTGAACCCCTGCAGCGACCGGAGTGACCTCTCAGGTTCCTCAGCCCAAAGGGTGAATGACCGCTGCCATTTTCCTTTTATACCCGTATGTACGGGGTGGAGACTGGCGTGTGCGTGCCATTCGCCAAGCCCATTGGCATTTTACATTTATCTCGGAGATGATAGGTTCTCAAGATCAAGCCCCAGTCAGTCTCTAAACACCCAGTAACCCATTTTGTGAAACAAAAAAAAGGCAAATATAAATCACAAAACTAATTCATCCAGCTCAATGTGGTTAATAAATGTCTTTAGAAGCGAAACAACATGTTTGAGATTAGTAACAATTAATATTTTGAACATGTATAGATGAACAAACTACACACATAATCTCATTCAGATCGACCCCTGGAGTCTTATGGATAACATTTATGATTTATGTGCTTTTTCAGCTTCTAAAAAATGGGACACTATCCAATGACATCAAGCTGAGAAGAATTAAAAATGACTTAAATTGTGTCCGGGATGGCATATACTGTACATCTAGGATGGTATGAGGGTGAGTGAATTATTGCTTAAAATATATAGTGGAGTGAAATATTTATCATGAAAGGTCAAGCTATGTGTCAAGGACAGCAACCCAACTTCCGCCCTTGCCGAGTTGTTTGCCTTATTCTATAGTTTCAACCTCAAGTATCAGGAAGACCCAGCATGCACCCATGAGTTTGTTCAGATGTAAGATATTAGCATATCTACCAACCATATAAATGAATCTAGAGTAGATTGTGTCAATAACCTTGTCTTTACAGTATATGCAAAGACATTTGTACAGAATTCACTTCACAATTTATCATACAGTTGGTTTTAAGACTAAAAAATACATTAATACATTCAAGGTTTGCAATTTAAGTAAATTATAGAAGTCAGAAAAGTTTGATGGATCGGTGAGTGAGTGCGTGGGAAACTGGCGGTGTGGCCTGATACAGGGTGCGTGGTCGATCAGAGAACTGAGCTTGTGATAAGGAGCACCATTATTTGCAATATAAAAACTTAATTTGCTCTATTCATGAATGAATAGGCCTATTTGGTTAGTTTCCGAAATAAATATGAAAAATTTACATAATATTTACTTCTTTTTTTCCTGCTTTTTAGATGATTTATTGATATCAGTTCAAACAATTACACACAGAACCCTTAACATTTTGTTAAGTGTACAGACTAGTATAAGATCAGAAAATGACCACACTAAGGCATTTTGAGTTTTTATTTACTATTATGTACATGTATCTTGAGCTGGTGTACATTGTAGAATGTTTCTTAATAGAGGTTTAAAATCGAAAAAACCTAGCCATAAAAATAAATAAAAATAAATTAATTTTTAAAAGCTCCTATATTGTCACCATTTAGCCTTTAAGATGCTGTTAGTATATCAATAACAGTAATGTTTTACCATATACCCAAACAGCAGGTCATAATTTAAACTTGCAAGTTCAAAGCATTCTAATATAATTTTTTAAAAGATGTACTAAAAACATTCTGTGCAAGTGTGCAGTTTGCATTCCTATAGGCATTATTTACTGCCTTACTACTGCATTTAAATAATTATGAGGTAAACAGGAGTATAAATAGTTTCCTTTTGCAGTTCAAACCATAGCTTAAAGATCAATAAACTGTATTGCAAATTCCTGCTGCTATACAAGCAATGGAGTACTGTTATAGTATCCATGAAGTACAGATATAGACAAGATCAAATGCAAACAGATAATGGATACATTGTTGCTATATTTCTTGCTACATGTTGCCAAACATTCCAAAGTGTTAAAAAAAGACCACATAAAAGCAAAACAAAGTCAAAACATCACGTATAAACAAATACTAACAGTACATTCAAGCAGAACATGTAATGGTAATTTTAACCTTTATAAAAAAACTTGATGCATGCACATCCTCATGTACTGTTTATCCTGATGTCATATTTACAAAATTGCTTTTGTAGCTTGCTGGCATCTTTTAGATTAACCATTCTATTGCATGTTTAGGAAATTGTTTTCCTAATAAATTTAGGATTATTTTGCAATTTTATATTAAAACATTCTAATGTTTGCGTGATACCAAGAGTTAAAAGTGATGCTATAAAAGTTGACTGCATTCAAGTGATACGATGTGCTTCTCAAAGGAATTAATAACACTGCATGGCAACAAAGGCGTTTTCCTGCTAATAAGCAGAGCAGCTCCATTAGGGTCCTCACATCATGGGTCTTGTTCATGTGACTTTTATTGACAACTAACAAGAATTAGGCTAGCATATGCTTCAGGGGCTACACACCTTCAGTAGTCACAGCCAGTGAATAATTAAATAAAAGTAATAGTGAAGTTTATAAAATAAAAACAATAATGGATACTATGACCAAATAAAAAAGAAAAAGAAAAAAAGAGCTCACAATAGCTGGAAACCCATTTCATGCTCTTCACACAGGTTCACGTGATAATACCTTAGGTCCTTTATTTTTATGTCCCTTGCTAGAATATAATAGAGCTTTCGTTTAATTAAATTTTTTGTCATAATACAGACATCAAGTCATTACATTTGTTCCAGGAGTTTACTGTTATTTAAAATATAAATATATTTAAATAAAGTTTGAGTAAGTGACCCTAATCTTTTAAATGGGAGTTTATATAAGGGTCATTTTACAGAATTGAGGTAGACATTTGTTTACATTGTCTTCCCTTATTTATTATATATTTGCATTGCTTAGTATCTTAAATCTATACATTTACTATGGCTACACTGAAAATTGTAACACTGGTCAGTCTCGCTTTATAGCATTTCCCCAAAAACATGTTAAAGGTTATCTACTTACCATGAGATGCAGTGTAATAAATATCCCTAATCTGTTTTACTGGTCATATGATTTGTGGTTTGGCCAAGTATTTCATCAATTCAGAGAGACACCGCATTTAACACAAAAACCCTCTTTAGTTTTGGTTGGGGAGACTTAAAGCGGAGAGAAATGGGAAACTGAAAAAATAGTAAAATGATCAGATGCTCTACACATTGCAGTGGTATAAGGGCTTTTCTATTGAATTTGAAATTATACTTTCATAAGTTTAAATATAATTATAACATTATGTCATAATTTTGCACATTTTGCACCACTGTAGAATGTAGAATGACTTTGGCAGAATATACATGGTCAAACTGTAAAGCATCTAAGGGCTTCCAAACACAGTCAGTTACCTAATCACTTTTTTGATTGTACCTTTAATATTAATAAGAAGTAGGCTAGCATATGCCACAGGGTCTACACACCTTCAGTAGTCACAGTCAGTAAACAATTAGGGTAATAGTGAAGTTTATAAAATAAAAACAATTGGATTCAAATTAACCAAATAATAAAGAAAAATATAATGAACTTGGTTGGACAGCATTTTGCACCACTTCTGTAGAATGACAAGGCATATTTTGTGTCCTAGACTACAGTCTCTTTTGTACTTGCATAGCTCTAACCATTGTATGATCATTAATTGAACCATAACACATTTGCAACACAGTCTCAAGGGAAATCGTGAATCGTGAACTGTAATCTATTCATTCGTGTTCACCAACACAAATATCACACAATTTTTGTGTCTCTCAGCCAGGGGCGGCGCCAGCACGTTTTTCTCGGGGGTGCTAAAGGGGGGCTTAACAGTTTGAGTAAACTCAGGTAGCACTCGCGCTCCACGTACAGAAACAACACAAAATCTGATTTTCCACGGCAGGCATGAAAATAATAAATTTGATATTGCCTTTGAGATGTTATCAGCTTGTTTGTAATTTTATTCAAATCAATAAAGTAATCATATTTTAAGAAATATAAAATAAAAGTGGGACAATATGCACGTCAGGTCTGTTGAGTTACGTCGTTACAACTTAGAACCTGCGACAATGTGAAGTAGTTAACACAGGCTTTACTCTCAACGGCACTGCAGAAGCTAGTTGGAAATTTGGTTTGCAGAGTTAGTGTATACAACCTCTGCTTACAAGATGGGATATTTGACACTCCGTAAAAGATATTAGAAAATCCATGGGGTTTCTTTTGCAGTTTTCTGACCAGGCTATAGCAAACCCCCTAGCGCCGCCACTGCAGTCAGCACGACATTCAATATATAGTATTTTAATATGCAACATATGAAACATATACATGTATATACATATGTATAAAAACAGTATATATCAACACAATCTAATGGGAATTCATACCTATTACGTGTGAATTTCTGTTTCCTACGATCTCACTCAGCTGTTTTGTTATGATTTGACTTTGCAGCTGTGACGTTAGGTTTAGGGCCCGGGTAAGGGTAGCTATTTATCGTTGCTTTTTGTGAAATTTGGGTTTTAAGCTAAATTAACCTTTGCGGCTGTGATTTTGGGATTTGGGGTGAGGAGAGGTTTTGGTTAGCCAACTCCTCAAATATTTACAACTTATTTTGATATCAGGTTAAATATATATACATGTACATACACATGCGGTCTGTTTATTGAAAGTCGTGCTGGTGACAAGCAAAAAAAGTCATGTTTACTAACACACAAAAAGTTAATACTGAGTGATGCGAAAAAAATATTCAAAATGTCATTGACACAAATGAATAGATTCCAAATTTCGTGCCTACGCCACAAACTTCCTTGAGACTGTGTTGTTAATTGTGACACACATGTATGTACGCTGTAATAAGGCAAACTGTAAATCTTAAGCCCATTTTAGGCATCAATGGAGCTTATTTTTTAAAAGAGCTGCTTTAAAAATAAGAATTGCTACACAATTATACCTTTACAATACATTCAATAATTTAGAAATGAACAAGAATTTAGGAGAAAGTATTGGAAAGCGGCATTATTATTGGCCACTCTTCCAATATTAGCATCATGTTTCACATCTGAGTGCATATTACACATATACAGTAGAAGCAGGACAAGAGGGATATCTCTACCAGTGAATCATATGGTGAACTGGTTTGCAATCACTAGGGTTCAATTAGAATGAGAGTAAGACAGCAAATTGTTGCTGGATTTCAATGAAACCTGTTTTTGTGATTCCCAAAACCTCTAATAACTCCAGATTTTAAAGATATAGTTCTGGTCTTCTGTTACAGTCCGTGCAGTATGACAATATTTTAGGACTGGAGTCTCATAATTTTTTGCATTTAGTGCAATATATAAAGGCAGGCCATGCGACAGCACTTTCTTATGCTGATATTGAGATTACAGTAAGCACCTCTCAAATGCTTTTGGTTTCATTTAATAATAAATCATGCCTCTAGTCTCTAGTGTATGTGTTGCTTGGTAAAGTAACATGGTTACTTTTTAATAGTTAATATCCATTGCTTATATCCAGCACTGTAGTTCTGTTTTCTTTATATGATGTCCATCATGTGTCAGTGAGGGACGGTTTGGGTGTAGGTGACCTAGGTTAGGGAAAAGAAAATAAAGGTTACGATACGGCACAGTGTAATCATACATTTACATTTAAAGCTGAATTATAGTACAGTGAAAAGCAGGACATATCAGCCTGAGGTGATTAGACTGGGTTTTGGTTTACCAATTCAAACCAGGTTCAAATAAATTTACCACCACTCTCTGAAAAGGGACGAAATACAGCATCACAAGCTGACATATGATTCAGGCGAAATATGCTCACAACTGCAATTCTTCTTCTAAATCCATTTAGTACTGAAAAAAAGAGAAATCCCCCTCGCTGGTCAGACAAAATGCTTAGTAAAAATTCTATAATTATTTTGTGTAGGAAAATGAGACATATTCAAATGCATTTACGTGTTAAGTACATAAAGAATTAGCCTGGTATCCATTCAGCCCACTGCCAGTGGGATCCCCTATTCACTAGGCTTCTTTCTTCTGTACCCTTTTTTTGTGAAGTACTACAAGTTGATTATTCACTGGCTTAGAGAGCATTTTCCATTACCTGTGTCATTGCTTTCTTGCTTGATTTGATTGCTTAACTTTTCATTTATGTATCTGCCAGAAACTATCTGGGTGTTTGTTTGCTGAGTTTAATAAACTTTCAGCATTCACATTCAACCTCTGGTTCCATGCTGAGTCATTTACAATAGGTATACAGTACATTTCTCTTTTATTACCATCATGGAGAAAAACTAATTCAATAAATAATTTTTTTTTCTTGTATTTGCAAGTAGAAGTCAACCCAGCTGGCAACAAATGCTTATCAAAAATCAGCCGGACATCTGGAAGAAGGAACCATAGAAAAAGTACCAGCCTGAATCTTTTTTGTGGCATCTTTCCTCACAGAGCTTGTTGACATTGACATTGAAATAATGTTTGCACTTTATTTTACAGTACCTGAACCTATAGTGTATTTACAGTGAACTTACCTAAGAAGGTACTGGGTAATTTAACGTAACTACATGGGATAAGGTTAGGTTTAGGTTTGGTAGATGCGGATGCCAGAAAGGAATGACCATAACCATGTTTAACAGGTGGGTAGACAGAGCTGAAAGCCTAACCTTTAGAACTTATAGGGGTATTAAATTTAAGTTCCAAGAGGTCCGGTCTTTATATTTTCTTCCAAACGGAGGTCCGGACAATATGTTTTTGAAAATAAATAAATATTTTATCAATTTAGCCCAGTTGAATACACTGTATTAAATATATGATCTTTTATCAGGTCATTTATTTAATATTTTGATATATATATATGTATGTATAGGCTCTGTGGCTTTAGGGGAATGCCCTCTTAATAGAAGTCTGATAATTAATATTTGTAAATAAATAAAAGACTACTGACAACATGCAATCAGCAAATGTAATGTAACAATTAAAATGCTATATAACAATTTAAATCATAAACAGAAAACAGAGTTACTAAAATTAAGCACGTTTGGCGCAAAATAAAGATATTAGAGGATATAGCCGCAAAAGTACATAATGTTCATGAGAGCGAGTGTGATGTGATCATCCGTTGTAAAGACCCGCGGATCAATTAAAAAAACCAAAATAGTGCAAAGTTTTAAATGGTTTTAATTGTCTCATGGTCCGGATGGAACGAAGCAAAGGTCCGTGTCCGGACCGCAGTCCACCTGCTGAGGATGACTGCTTTAGAAGTAAATCTCTGTTATTATACTTTTAATGAGATAAACCATTGTTATCGGATTATCAATCTTGATATTTGTCACATTAAATTGCCAAATGCTTCTCTAAAAGGTATGACATTAGAGTGACACAACCACATCTTTAGTCAGATTTCTTAACCTAAAAGAATATGTGCATAATCCGACTGGAATTTCAACAATAATTATTGATAAAGAATGTTAGTAACAGTAGTTTTGATGATTATACAACAATAGATTTCTTAGAACTGACACAATACTATGTCAAATATGGTGGCTGACAAGCAACAGAAGAAAACCCATCAAAATAGAAAAACACCAGGAAATGACATCTTCAGATAACACAGAAACAGAAACACATTGGAAAAATCTCACACATATTTTTCACTTTAGTTTTGATATTCAAAGCATTTGGAAATGTTCTGTAGATCTAGACTGTCTTTTTTAGGCTGTCCCAGGCTGAATGTGATGGTGAGATTAGACCCTGTGTGGGCCTTACTGTCTGTAGAACTCCTTGTTCATACAAAAACCTCATTTGATATCTGTATAGCGGAACCTGGGAATGTTTTACGATCACTTCTTTCATTAGTCAAAACAAAACAAATTTAACTAGAGTAGAATGACTGGCAAACTTTGTTTTCATGATTAATCTTACATAATCTAACATGCCGTAGTCATTTTTATCCTTCTCCTCACAAGGGAGGCAGTAGAATGACACCTCAGTATTGTTTTGTGATTAAGAACTATATAGATGCAGGAGTAGCTCAGACCCAGAACAGAATTATCAGGCAATTATGACATCATAACTTAACAAATGGATAGTTTACAGCAAATCATTTTTGGAACTTTTTGTCCCATGACTTATTAGTGAAGTAATTTATATATAGTTAAGCAATGTCCTGTACCTGAAAGGAAAAGTGAGTTAGACTCACTGCTTTACTCTCCGCAGACTGGCACATTTCACTATTTGAGCACCCCCTCTCTTCACATCCACAACATCCGGCTAAGGTGGAGAGCAGAATGGAGGCAGGAGAGGAAAGAGTAGCATCCGGGAGTGAGTGGTGAATGTGGGGGTGAAATGAAAGCAGGGGGCAATGAGACAGATGTGGAGGGCAAAGTGAGAAAAATATGTGGTGTTAATAGATAGAAAAAGACAAAGTGGAAATAAGCAGAATGTGCAATAACATAAAACAGTAGACAACATCCATAAGAGAATGTGACCGTTTTTTTGTATAGTGAAAAAAAAGAGATAAAATAAAAAAGCATAAAGCAATGCCCAGAACAATATAAAAGACAGAAACATTATATATCTATTACATCTTATTTAAATATGTTTATACAGCAAATTAAATAAAATGGCACTTAATACAAATAAAACTACGAAACAAAATGAATGAATATCAAGTGAATTAATATGGATTAAATGGGGTTAACAAATATACAAGAATCATACACGAACCAAATTCAAGATGTCACCAGCTCTAGCGCACTACATAACGGTCCTTTCCAAGCTTCCGCAATTGTGAAGTGAAAGTCGTCATTGTTGGGTAAAAGCAACTATGGCTGCCTCTAAGGTGTACGTTTTAATGCTTCCTGAAAGATTTGCTGACCTTTATGTTTAAAGACGTTAACTGATGTTATAAACTGTTGACAGTTCTGGCTAATAAATGTGTAACGGTCCAGTTCACAGGGAGATCAGAGGCAGTTTTTTTGTATGGGTGTCAATGGAGGAGAGGCTTAATCACGCAACTGCTTTTCTGATTTAATAATGTATCATTTAATGAATTGATAGCCTGTCTGAATTTGTTTCCCTAAACCTCGTGTTTTAAAGAAAACAATACTTTTGTTTGAACTCTTTGTAGTTTAAGTAAGATTAGGTGTTTAAAAGGCAAGCAGAGTAGGGAATTCTGTGACAGGTAGGGCTTATTTGCGGGCCATTCACCAGTCTTTCATTAACCAGAAATGTTACTATTAAACATATTGTGTGATATTGTATACTATACAACAGTTTTTCTGTTTCTCGAATCTGATAAGCTGAGAGCCAGGCAATATTCCACAAGTATCATTATGGGAACCGCTTCACCGTTTGTTTCACTCCGCCAAGCTAAATCGGACTTATGAAACTGAAAGTAAAACACATGCACATTTGGCAGTGTTTCTTAGAGCAATTCACAGCGCTCAGGGATGGTTTAAAATTACAGTGAGGGGTGCAAGTCTCGAGATGCGATTTAGATAATAAAAATTGTAGTTTAGTTCCCCAGTTCCTTTAATAACTGGATGGTTTTAAAGACACTTGCATGTTGTTTCTGATTTATCCACATACTTGTGCAGTCAAACTGTTGTTTAAATGCAATATCACTCTTGTAGTCGTGTGACATGACTCTATGCCAGCATGGCATGTCTCTGGCCTAAACACAGCCATGCTGATATAGAGCCATGTCACACTCCTACACAAGCGATATTGAATTATTCAGGCAATGTTAGTTGACAGGATCTTATTCACATTCAAACTATGTATATTCCTGGAAGGTGCTCTTCTCTAAAGTTAAAAGTACTACATATTTACAGCATGGCCAATTCTGATGGTACAGTGTTTCCCATTCATGGCCCACCATAGTCTAATTTGTAGTGGGCCATGAATTTAGTGGAACAATCTCCCTCATGGCCCGTGAGGGTGAGGTCTTTCTCAGCTCAGGATCACATTTTGTTGTCTCTACTCTGTGCAGAAGTGGCAAGAAGCAGCAGCACATTAAATTGAACCAATGACAAATGACTTGTGAATGAATGAGGACAAAACAGCATTTCCAAACACATGTCACTGTTACTGACTGCTTGGATGTATAAACATGAACACAGTTTGTCTGTAAATATGCACATGGTTACCCTGTATACAAACGCAAGTTCTAACACAAGTCAATTATGGATTACCTCAGGGATCGGTTTAAGGACCCTTGCTATTCTCCATATACATGCTGTCACTTAGAAACATTATTAGAAAAATGGAATTAGCTTCCAATGTTTTGCAAATGATACTCAGGTATACATCTCATCAAGACCAGATGATTCCTTCCAGCTATCCAAATTGGCCGAGTGCATGGAAGATATAATACATTGGTTGACTTTAAAAATTTGAACAAAACTGAAATATTACTTATCGGACCAAAGACACGTAAAGAGAACATTTCGGATTATAACCTGCAAATCGAAGGCTGCACTGTTACTCCAACAAATACAGTTAAAGACCTAGGCGTTATATTGGACAGTAACCTGTCGTTTGGAAATAACTTCTCAAATGTCACAAAGACAGCCTTTTTCACCTTAGAAATGTTGCCAAATTACGTAATATTATGTATTGCTGACGCAGAGAAGTTTATTCATACATTTGTGACCTCAGGACTTGACTACTGTAATGCAAACAAACTACAGTTAGTTTAAAATGCAGCTGCCAGAGTTCTAAAGAGGGCCAGAAAATATAATCACATAACCCCAATGTTGTCTACACTTCACTGGCTACCCATTAAGTATTGATTTTAAAGTTCTTTTAATCACTTATAAAGCCTTAAACGGTTTAATCCCTTACTACATAACAGAGCTTCTATCACACTACAACCCACGCTCTCTAAGATCTCAAAACTCAGGACTTTTGATAACACCTAGAATAATCCACCAAAGGGGGTCGAGCTTTCTCATACGTAGCACCGAAACTCTGGAATAGCCTTCCTGATACTATTCGAGGGTCAGACACACTCTCCCAATTTAAATCAGATTACAGACACTTCTTCTCAGCCAAGCATTCACTTAATGCATACTATGCTAAATAAACCACAGGGAGACTGCATGTATTAGGTACTATTTACTAGAATAATCTTGCTTGTGCTATATACACCATGCGCTGAGCTTTACCTTTTTTGTGTTTTTCTAATTTTCTCCTGTAAAGCTGCTTTGGAACAATGCACATTGCGAAAAGCGCACAAAAAAAAAAACCTTCCCTCCCTTTTTTTTTTTTTTTTCACCCCACCCCCCCCAACATATCCTTTTTCTAAAAACACAAAAATGATTGAAAACGTCTCGGTTACGTATGTAACCTCTGTTCCCTGATGGAGGGAACAAGACGTTGTGTCGAAGCCGACAGATGGGGTTCGCCCTTGAGAACCAATCGTCTCTGACTATTTTGAAAAGGCCAATGAAAATTGGCGAATGAAATTTGCATGCCGGGCTCCGCCCCCGGAAATCCGGGTATAAAGGGGGAGCCGGCGTGCCCATTCATTCACCTCTTGTGCTGAGGAGCCTGAGAGCATCTCGTGACTGCTGCAGCGGACGGCTATTGTCGTGGCAAGGAGGACACAACGTCTTGTTCCCTCCATCAGGGAACAGAGGTTACATACGTAACCGAGACGTTCCCTTTCTGTCGGTCTCTCGACGTTGTGTCGAAGCCGACAGATGGGGTTCCTATGGAAAACGCCACGGCACTAGCCGCGTCACAATCTCTAGCGAAGCGACGTTGACCGGCCTGGGCGAGCCACACGTGAGCGCTATCGCGAAATTTGTAACCTTCCAGTGGGCAGGCAGGGGCTCCCAGAGCTTTTGGGAAAGGTGAGTAGCCCCTGCCCACTGCCAACTCAGACGGCCCCATTGGCGAGGGCCATCCAGTCGTAGGGCTACTGGGTAAGCGCTGTTCCTTCAATGAGGACGTGCGCTACGGAGACCACTTCCCACCCTAGGGGGGAATACAGTGGAGACACCAACATGGTCTCACCAAATAGGGGAGAACTCATGGGAGGTATGTGCGGAATGCCGCAAGGTGGATGTCCACCTGGGGGAGGTCATGGGTTGCCACGTGGGGAACCATCTCATGACGACATCTCAGACGGAACCACCCTAGTGGGGGGTTACTACGTGTGGGGCACTAGGTCCGGTTAGAGCTATATGTAATAACTCAGCTTGATACCCGGCCATAGGCGGCAGGGCTGCTCCGCCGAGCCCGCCGCCCTGAGTGCTTATTGATGGAAGGACGGACTGCCTATTCTTCACCCTTGGGGAAAGAAGGGAGGCAGCCCATAGCGCACTGATCCACCTAAGAAGGGGAAAGGCGCTATGCGCAGGCGTACGCCCCACGACTGCTGGTCTCACCTGTTGGCAAGACTCGAGCTGCCGACTCCCCACGGAGGTTTGCAAGCCTCTGCGAGGTATAGCGTAGCCCAACCCGCAACTCTACAGATGTCTGCCAGAGAGGCGCACTGAGCCGATGCCCACGAGGAGGCCACACCCCGAGCGGAGTGTACCGTCACTCAAATGGGCATGGGGCTAGGATCGGCACACCGTAGTGACGGCGTGTGCGATCCGGCGCGACAACTCTCCTCGGAGACAGCACTCCCGTTGCTGACCTCCAAAACAGACAAGAGCTGCTCAGGGCCTTGAAGCCCTCCGTGTGGTTCGAGTAGAGGCGCAATGCGCTTACTGGACACCCCACGTAAAGGTTGGGTCTTTCTCCCGGTGTGGGAGCGCCTGCAAGTTCACCACCTAGTTCCCAAAAGGGGGGCGGCGGAACTTTGGGCACGTAAGTTGGCCGGGGTCTCAGGATCACGTGAGAGTCACCGGGCCTGAATTTTGGCAATCGGTGGACACGGAATGCTTGCCGGTGCCTCACCCTCTGGATGGACTCGAGCCCCAGCAGGAGAGCCAACCTCCCTCGCAGAACGAGGAAGGGGCTCTCGGCAGGGCCCGAAAAAGGGGACCCAAAGGTCCACCTTAAAGTCCCAAGAGGGTACGGGGCGCGGACGAGGCCTTAGCCCCTCGCGCCCTAGAGGAACCTAATAATCAGGTCATGCCGCCCCAGAGGCTCACCAGCAACTGGTACGTGATAACCGCGACAGCGGGTACCCACGTTCCAATGTGGAAGGGGAGATTACTCCCCAGCCTCTCCTGCAATAGGACAGCACGTTCCTGAGCGAGCAATTCCGCGGGTCTTCTCCTCGAGAAGAGCACCAGGACGAGAAGGGGCGCCACTTAAAGGCATCCAGCCTTGTGGGCATGGCCCTTGCCTGAGTGACAGTCTCCACCACTGAGGGGGTAGGTCATCCAGGAACTCCTCGTCCCATCCAGGAGCCAGACCCAGAGGTCCGGCTCGAATGCCACAACGTGTCCACCCCCTGCGAGTAGGCCCTTCGCCAGGGGATTTGGCCAGGGGGAGTTGTCGTCAGGAGTATTAGCTCCGAGGACCAAGTGTAGTTGGGCCCATAAGGCGCAACTAGCAGCACTTGACACTCCCTACCCAGACCTTGCACAGGACCTGCGCAATGAAGCTCACTGGGGGAACCGTAGTTCCGCTTGTCCCGCGGCCAGCTGCGCGCTAGGGCCTCCGTGTCGAGGGGGGCCTCGACCAGGGAGTGCCCAGCGGCGCTGGGTGGTGTTCAGGGAGGCAACAGGTCCCCCTGTGCCCGCCCAAACCACACCCAAGCCGGCCGCAGTGGTGGAGTCGTCACTACCCACGAGGTGTCAACTGACGAGAGAGCGCTTGGCTGTCTGGTTCAGGACACCCGGTGGCCGTGTGAAATGCAGGGGCCTTGCCACCTGCTGTCTCCACCAGGGGTGGAGTCGTCACTTCCCACGAGGCGTCAACTGACGAGAGAGCGCTTGGCTGTCTGGTTCAGGACACCCGGTGGGCGTGTGACCTCCACTGGAGGCTGCGCGCTAGGGCCTCCGTGTCGAGGGGGTCCTCGTCCAAGGAATGCCCAGCGGTACTGGGTGGTGTTCAGGGAGGCGACAGGTCCCCCTGTGCCCGCCCAAACCACACCCAGGCCAGCCCGCAGGGGTGGAGTCATCACTTCCCACGGGGTGTCAACTGACGAGAGAGCGCTTGGCTGTCTGGTTCAGGACACCCGGTGGGCATGTGACCTGCAGGGGCCTTGCCACCTGCTGTCTCCACGGGAGGAGGCGTTTTTGGGCGAGTTGCGATGACTGCAGCGAGCGAATGCCACCCTGAGGTTTAGTACGCTACGCCGGTCGTGCTGTCCGGGACAGTATGCTGGCTCTGCACGAGAGGCCGGAGCCTCATCAGTGCAAGCAGGACAGCTAGCAACTTGAAGGCAGTGATCTGCCAACGCAGGCGGGGGCCCGTCCAGCGACCCGACACTGCGCGCCCGTTGCACACCGCACCCGCACCCCGTAGGGAGGCGTCTGTCGTTCCACGACCGGCCTCAAGACCTGCTCGGGGTTAGGATGCGACGGCAGCAGGCGTAATGACGATACGCCTACTGCCAGTGCGCCACGCTCTCCAGGGAACTCATCTCTGTAGTCAGTGCTGTCGCGGTCCCATGTGCGTCAACCCGAGGGGGACAGGCCACCCCCGAGGACACCATGCCCAGGAGCCTCTGAAACTGATTTCAGGGGACCGCTGGCTGCTGCCTGAAAGTTCAAGCAGCTCAGCACTGACTGTGCGTGCTCGTGAGCGAGCACGCCGTCATGGAGACAGTGTTGAGTTCTCTACCAGGAAAAAGGGGAGCTCCGCGCCAGGGAGAGCTGCTCTCTTTTCCCGGGTGACCCGTTACTGACATGCCAGCCCCTCGACAGTGCCGAGGGAAACTGTACATGAGAGTATGCGGTCAGTTGTCATGAACCACGCCTGGCGTCTGACAGACACCAGGACGCGCTTCTGCGCCTCCCGAACGGCACCCTTGCAAGGTGCTGCTCAAGGTATGCAGCGACCCCTGGTTTTGGGGATGATGAAGTGCGGCTGTCGAAGCCACTGGACATCTCGGCCGAGGGGACGGTTCGATCGCCTTCGCCAGAGGGGTGGCAGCCCCGGCCTGGAGCACAGGAACATCCCTGCCTCTGCTGAGGTAAGAGGATGCCTGAAGTCCGGCGGAGGTCTGGCGAGCTGGATCGAATGCCGAGACGGACCACACTCCCAGCCACCGTGATGGTTTGAAATGCTAACCAAGCACCCAGAGACCTCACAGGGGGGCTGCGATCTACTTCATCAACCCGCGGGGGTTGGTTCAATGACTAGCAGTGCTGTTCCCCCCGGGGGAAACGGCTCCGCTAAATCACCTGCCAGGCGATGGCGCAGCTCGACGCACCGTCGAAGCGAGAGTGCTGAGGGCTGCTTTATACTCGTCATTGCGTGCCGCCACGACGCAACGTCGAGTTGCCGAACACCATCTTTCAGAGGGTGAGAGCGGCTGCAAGTGGGACCCAGAGAGAGACCTCTCCTTGTGAGAAGGCGGGCACTAGGCCCCCGAAGGGGCCCAGAAGGTGTTTGGGACACGGCAGGGACCGCCCCATTCCGACCATCCAGCAACCAAGGCTGGGTCGGGCCCGATGGTTCAATCTCTCTAGGTGGTCCTTCTCTCGACGTCTTCCTCCGGGGGGCCACCTGCGGGGGCACCGGAACCGGAGTCGACGCTGGAGAAGGCCAGGGCTGCTGGGGGCAGACCACGTGCGAGACCTCGACGGCCGAAAGGCGGCCGGGTCAAAGCAGGCCGGTCTGTTTCTACACTGTCAAAAGGCTGCTGGAGCAGTCCTTGACAGCGCCACCAATCAGCCGACCTTGCGAGAGGGGAGTCGGGAAAGTGGCCTTTCTCGAGCTCGCCCGCCTGCGCAAGATTGGGTCCGAGGCATCTTTCCGGGCCACTGATGTGGACATCGTCCGACCCAGCCTGCGCTGCCACCGCGGTCCCCGGAGGGCCAGTCGGCGGCGGCACTACTTGGGTCGGTCTTACCCCGTGGGGCTCTCTTTAGCGCCCTGGCCTGCAGGGTGGCCATGGCGTAAGAGTGGAGGCAGCTTGGTCCACGGCACTGCCAGCCTCAACACCAGCGATGTCGAGACCTTACATGCCCTGGACGGTGAGCCTAGGTCAAGCTCCCCAGGTGGCCGCCGTCTGCGGATACCCGCGACTGCATGCTCCACCCAGGGTGCATTGACATAGTCCCTAGCTGCCTCCCCGCCCCGAGGGAAGAGAGGGCGATAGAGTCAGCTAGACGGAAGCGCGCCGAAGGGGACGCTCCAGGTCCTACTGAACTCCTTATGCAGCTCGGTAAAACTTGGCACTTGAGCCGAGTACCCAGCCGCGAGCACCAGGGCTGCACCGCAACCCGACGCTCACGGCGGTCCGAGCGAGCATGGCTGACATCTTGACGTCTGCTCTCACCTGTGCTCGACCTCCCGAGGGAGGGAGCTTCAGGGAATCGCCAGAGTCTGATGCCAGCAGGTCGCGCTCCGATGTTGCAAGAGACACCTCATCTCCACGGCTCGTGTCCGAGCGCGTGGCTGAGGAATAAGATGGCTTAGGACCATCCTTGGGGACCTGCTAAACAAGCGAGACGGGGCGCGAGCGGTCCGCGAGCCGATCGGCTGACGGATTAACGCTCACGATAATCCCCACATCACCCTCGCTGCTCGCCGCCGCTGACGGCAGGGCCGTAGCCGCTGCGGTCACAGAACGGGAAGCAAACGAGGTGGTGGCTTGCTCTTGACAGAACATAGCCAACGTGACGCAACGTCTGAATAGCCGTCCGCCCGCAGTGACGCAACGTCTGACTAGCCATCCGCGCGCAGTGACGCAACGTCTGAATAGCCATCCGCGCGCCGTGCGGGCAGGACGAATCCACGAGGCTGCCACAGTGGTCGGACCCCCGAACACTTGCGGCAACCACCGTGTCCGTCCCCGTCCTCGATGAGTGTACTGCACCCAAGAGATCAGCGGGCAATGCCACGCTGAGGAAATTGCTCTTTTAGAAAAATACCTCAGGAACTGCCAGGACGCCCAGGGGAATCTCCGCTGCACCGCGTCGTAGAAATCGGCAATTCGAAGAATGTCATCAGATGCGAAGGCTCCGAAGAACAAAAGGTGAATGAATGGGCACGCCGGCTCCCCCTTTATACCCGGATTTCCGGGGGCGGAGCCCGGCATGCAAATTTCATTCGCCAATTTTCATTGGCCTTTTCAAAATAGTCAGAGACGATTGGTTCTCAAGGGCGAACCCCATCTGTCGGCTTCGACACAACGTCGAGAGACCGACAGAAAGGGAAAAAAAAAAAAAAAAAAAAAAAAAAAAAAAATTTTTTATTCCAAATTTAAAATTTTAAAAAAAATATCATTCTTTACACTATATGATTTACTGGTGACTACATCAAAACAGTCTTTTATGTACTGTAAGATATTGATTCAGGCTCGGACTGGCAACTGATTTGGCTTCTACTCAGCAGCGTTTGGAGCATGCACCGCAGCTGTTGTTTGCAAGTTCGCATTATGTTTGAGCAAAACCTCTTCTTTCATCTTATTTTATTGACATTTTGATTATGTTATTAAAACCTTTGATTTGTGCATTGTTGCGCTGACTTTATTTGCTGTTTGTAAAGAGAGTGATTCAAAGCCTATAGAAGCAGTCTGATCTTGAATCCCTTTTGCATTACGTTGATGTCATATGCTGCGTGTCGTGAAGTCAAATGTAAATTATTTCTTTGTGGGACACGGAGGCAAACTATAAATATCAAGTGTATAGCGTCCGTATAGCAGGCATTTTATTCAAACTTGATCAGCTGATGTCATCAGGTGCATCTAATCATTGTCAACAATAGTGAAACAAAGCCTACTAGACTGTGTCCTATTTAAGGCCCTGTCCACACAAACACAGGTATTTTAAAAAACATTTTTTTCTATGTGGTTTGGCTGTTGGGCCACACTGAAACCAACATGTTTTGAAAACTCCTGCCAGGATGAAGAGAGCAATAATACAATAGGTGCTAATAATGGTTTCAACGAAAGTCAGAGAGGGCTAGTGTTTTCTTTTTTGTCTGTCAGTTATTCACAGAAGAGATGGGTTATAAGTAGTTTTTTTGAATGTTGTGAGAGATGTGGTTGACCGGACTGAGTTAGGAAGAATGTTCCACCAGGAAGAGGTTTTGAAGGAGAAAGAGCGGGAAAGCGATTTACTGCCCTTTTGAGAAGGCAATACAAGACGCCACTGGTGTCTGAACACAGGGTTCTTGATGGGGTGTAGGAGATTGTGAAAGTATGATGGGGCAGATCCAGTGATAGTCCTGTATGCAAGCATAAGTGACTTGAATCTAATGCAGGCTTCAACCGGTAGCCAGTGGAGAGAGATGAAAAGGGGCGTCACATGAGCCCTTTTAGGCTGTTGGAAGATGAGGCGTGCTGCTGCATTCTGAATCAAGTGGAGTGCTTTGATAGCCTTTGCAGGAAGACTAGCAAGGAGAGCACTGCAGTAGTCCAACATTGAGATCACCAGGGCCTGGACAAGGAGTTGTGCCACATGCTCAGTGAGATAGGGTCTAAACTTTCTAATGTTTAATAAGGCATATCGGCATGACTGCGTTGTCTTTGCAATGTGATAATTGAAGGACAGGTGTTCATCAAATATGACTCTGAGGTTCCTGGCTGTTTTGGAAGGTGTGATTGTGGAATTGCCAAGTTGGATGGTGAGATCATATCGCACCGTGGGGTGTGCCGGAAATAATAGTAGTTCTGTCTTGGCAGGGTTCAGCTGGAGGTGATGGACTTTCATCCAAGCTGTCTTCTAGGTAGGCTGTAATGCGAGCTGCTACAGTGGTATCACAGTTTACTGTAGCTCAGTGGTAAGAGCATTGCGTTAACAACGCAGGTTGTGGGTTCTATCCCAGGGTATTGCAGATACCTATGTAAAATGTATAGGATAATGCTATGTAAGTCGCTTTGGATAAAAGCGTCTGCCAAATTCCTTAATGTTGTTTAATGTAAATGGTATCGTCTGGGTGAAATGATATGTAAATCTGGGTGTCGTCAGCATAACAGTGATAGGAGAAGCCGTGAGCCCATATGATGGCTCCCAAGGTGGAAAAAAGCAGCGGTCCGAGGACCGATCCCTGAGGGACCCCAGTGATCAGTGGACAGTGAGCGCCTCCATGACACCTTGAAGGATTTGCCAGAGGGGTATGATTGAACCAGTGGAGCGCAGTGCCTGAGATTACTAAAGGTGACAGTTGACAGCAGTATCTGGTGATTGACAGTGTCAAATGCTGCAGATAAGTCTAGACCAGGGGTGTCAAAGTCAAATGGACGGAGGGCCAAATAAAAAATTTAGCTACAAGCCGAGGGCCGGACTGTTCGAATGTTCATTGAAAATTTTTTAAATGACGCATATAGTCTAGTGAACCTAATTGAACCTACTGAAAACCTAACAAATATATTCCAATATGATCAGATAAATAAAGCAATATTTTCTTATGGCTCTGTCAGTAATCTTTAATTTTCAACAGACACAAAAGACAAATTTCCTTTATATAAAAATCCCCATAACATGAACATTAAATGAAAGAAACCGGTATTCAAGGCATCATCAGTAGCCTATATTTTCTATTTTAGCAAAAGTGGGCTAAATTTACTTCAAAGAAAAAAACAATAATAGCAATTTTCTATCATCCACTCAACTGAAATATTTTTAAAATATAATTGGATTGAAATACAATAAAATAAAGTGCAAAAATCTATTAATCAAAAACAACACTTTGTTTAAGGAGAAGTAACATGCAGTGAAAACAAATATTAAACTTTAACTTTTAAACTTGAACTGAGTAAAAACTCTAAATATGTGATTGCACAGTAATGTTCACTTGTTGTTTCTGCTCAGACTCACATTTAAAAAGAGTGGCCTTTTTTCTGGGCAAACTTCGTCACAAACTTTAATCATGCAGTTTTTGATGAAATCCCCCTCCGTAAATGGCCGGGCTGATTTAGCATCTCTTCTGCCAAAATAAAACTGGCCTTGACAGCAGCCTGGCCTTGTGATTTGGCTTTTTTGAACAGAGCCTGTCGAGATTTGAGGCCTCGTTTTAATTCCTCTGCCTTTTGTAGCCTTTGTTCCAGTCCATATTCTTGTTTTTGTCCGCGTGTTTCGTTTCATAATGTCGTCTCAGAATATACTCTTTCAGTACCGCCACACTTTCTCCACACAGAAGACACACAGGTTTTCCAGCTACCTCCGTGAACATATACTCCGACTCCCACCTTGTTTGAAACCCCCGGTTCTCAGTGTCCACCTTCCGTTTTGCCATTTTTGATGGGTATCTGAAAGTTAATTTTACTGTGATGCTGACGACTGCTGTGCCAATAAATATTGAAATGAAGCAGCCTACTGCTCGGTGCGTCACCGTTGCATTGTGGGAAATGTAGTATTGGTGCGTGTAAAAGATCTGCGGGCTGCCGGCTTGCTGCGGTCTGCGGGCCGGTTCTAATAATAAATCAAGATCATCCCAGGGGCCGTCATCAGCTTTTTAATCATGCCACGCTAAAACGCCAACTCCTCCTCATCTTACTGCATCTAGCAGGTAAACTTTAATTTCAACCTGTATGCATCCTGATTTTTATCCATTTTCCCTTCTGACAGAACATTGCTATTGTTTGCTACGGTAGTGGTCTTAAGTGCATTTATTGCCTGTGTCAGTGGTAAAGTTCTGTAAAAGATAACTTTTAAAAACTTGTTATGTGTTGCGCTGTTGTTTGTCGATGTCCGTGTTTTGTATTGGTATTAGTTGAGCACACAGGCATTAGTGACATTAGATGAGCTTTGTTTTTGAGTTTCAGTATTATTAGTAATTGTTTTAGTTTTTGCTCTAATGTGCATGTGTTTTACTATGATTCCATTTTAACATTTTAATTAAAAAAAGAACTGAAAATTGAAAAGAAATGATGGGGGGGTTAAAGTTATAAAGTATAGAGGCTGTATAGTATAATAGTGTAACATTTTACAATGTATGGCAACTGGAAGAATTGCACCCTGACTTATGCACACATGATGGAAAAGGGATGATGATGCGACAATCAATCACAAAACAATCAGAACAGTTTCTTCTCTGGAATACATGACTGCTTTACAGAATTTTTTTAGGTGGCACTATGGAGCCATTTTACCACATTTCATTCTGAAACCCATATCAGATGTGCATTTTTGACTGAAAATGTGTTTTCTCAAGAAGCAACATTTAGATCCCATATCTCTAGTACTGAACTATATAGGGCCTTCAAAATGAACTTCCCAAAAGAGAAGTTGGTCAAGTACAAGAATCTAAAGGGACAATCGGGTCTCTAACATTTCAAGAGTGAAAGGCATACAATACACAAACTAACACACAAAGTGCTTTGGCATAAAATGCAGCAAGGATTGCTAAAATTAACATATTTTACTAACAGATATGCCAATTTTTGTATAAAAATTTAATAAAATGACAGCATTTTCTCATCTCATTTTTTATCCCCACTAATATGGCTCCAAATTACAGGAGAAACTTACTTTTACCTCCTTTTACAAATTAGTGGATTACTCAATTACTATTCATCCGTGATATTTAATATTTTGGATTTCATCACTACTGACGTTGGTCTTGCTTCGGTCAAAATATAAAACAAATAACAAATCTTTATGCCTGGAAAATAATCAAAACTTTGTTGATTTGACATGGACCGACAACATGGATTAAATTTTATTATTTATAATGTTGTGATTTAACACTTTACCACTTTAAAACACAATTATAATCATTATAAACCTTTAATGATCATGCAAGTGCAGAGCTGGGTATTGCTAAACATTTTCAATATCAATACTGATACCGATACCGATACCTTGACTTGGTTCCTGAACGATACCTTTATTTTTCGATACCAATTTTTCCTTTCAATACAGCAAAAAGGAACAAAATTTAACCAACACAATAAATTAGTATAAATGTTTTTTATAAAGTTCAAACAGTGAGAAATGGAAAGTTTCTAGTCAGTATGTGAGGCTCACTGCTTGAAATCTTAAAATCACACAGAAAGTCTGCTGGTTCAGGTGACAAATCAGAACGCTTCTGACTTATAATGTCTCCAGCAGGAGAAAATGTAAGTGTGGATGGTGCTGGAACATCAGACAGCTTAACTAATACACATCCATGTTCCAATACAATAGTCAATGTTTGTTTGTTTGCTAAACATTAATCCTATTTTTAGCATTTTAGCAAGCTAACTATTTATAGCCATACAGTTATGTACTGTGGGTCCCAGTTCATATTACTCAATCACAGAGCACAGAAACGTTGACTTAAGTTAAGAAACAATAACTTAACTACATGCCTGGAGTACTTTAAAAATATGATTTTGTTTGCTAAAAGTTAACCTCACCTGTAGAAGTCCCAGTCACAGTGCTGTTGCCTTCATCGTGTGGTTGGCATGTTGAAGAACGCTCTGTGGCAGGAGTTGTGGCAGAGAGGAGTACCGGCTCAGCCTCTTTGCCAGTTGCTTAATCAGATTTGCTGTGTTGCCCGTTTTGGCAGCAATTATCTTGCCACGAATATTGCATTGTGTGTTATTGGTATCGAACAACAAGACTTTTTTTGATACTCAATGGTATCGAGGCAATTTGGTCGGTGCCTAAAGTATTGAACTCAATACCCAGCCCTAGCAAGTGGAAAGCAGTGATTTTTGCAGACTTTAAAGCAAGTTAGTATAAAAGGCACAATACTTGTACTTTTTTGCTGCTAAAGGTTGCAAAACAATAAAACGTAGGTTAATGATGCTGTGAAGGAGCATGGAATAATGGAAGTTGTGTCTGTACCTCCACTAAGGTATCAATGTAATGAAATGAAGTATTATAACCAGGTAGGTAGTTGTGCATGCCGCGCTGTGCGGATCAATCAATCACATTAAAGTATTGTGAGACCGTACTGCTTCGAAAACGCGTTGGCAATACTTAGACATTCACAGATTGATCTGCAAAATACTGCATGAAGTGGAAGATTTGTAGGTAGGACCTATTATCAGTAAAAGCAAATGGTGTCCCTCTTCGTACAAAGAAGAGGGATATGACACTGGTTAAAAGTGCCAATTTCTATGAATTTAAACATTTAGGATAATGTAAATACACAAGTAAACAAAATATATAATATTGTGCCATTAAAGTTAGTTGGCATTATTAGTAAGTTGATAAATGGTGAAGGGTAACACATTACAATTGGTTTTATTTGAGCTAATACGAGCTAACAATGAACAATATGGGTTTTATTTATTATTCTTGTGTAATGTTAATGCCAGTTGTATATATAGTATTTAGTTGTTCATTTTGGTTCATTGTACATTACCTAATATCACCTAAACAATTACAATAGTTGTTTAAAACACATTTTTAAATTAGCATTAACTAAGATGAATAATTAATGTAGGAATATGTATCTGCATGTTAGTTCATCTATGGTAACAAATACAAATACCTTAGTGTAAAATAAACACCATTTTTATTTACAGATATGTATATTTATAGTTTACTCTCCACTCAATCCAAAGGCTGCTCATTTACAGGAGAGCAACACTGATGGTAAATTCTGTCTATACCTCAGCAGATCAACAGGTTTTGGAACAGATTACATTCACAATTTCGTAAAGTGTGTTTCATGAATCACATTTATTTGCCAATCTAAGACAAGGTTACTTTAACATCTTTTTGTGGGCCTCTAAAACTGATTTTACATACTAATGATTGGGAAATGGATTATGTGATAGCTGACCTTTTTGGTGACAATGTTGCCATGCTCGTCTGTAAACTGCTCCTCGCTTACGTTATCTCCTGCGAGATCTTCTGCCTTCTCACCCTAGGTGAAATATGACAAAAGCAAGCTTAATGAGTGACACAGTCCATTATGTACCCCGCATCTAGAAATGAAGAATGAAAATGATGAAAAAGAAAATAAATAGGCCTGTGTATCTGAAGCATGAGAAGTAGGCCTACTTCAGATTTACTGTATAAATCCTACCCAATCCAAATGAATAAATGAGTAATAAATACTTTCAAATTCTCTAATGTGCTGAAAATTTACATCCAACAATTTCCAACTGCAATAAAGAAACAAATGCATTTTCAAAACAGGACAATGTCACTTCAACCATTCTCCAAACTCCACATATTACAACGCAGAGATCACTACTGCCTCTATTGACATGTCTTTATATTTTAGTTGTAGTGGTAATTACCAAATTAGATTTTTCTTTCTACTTTTGGTCAAAGATTTTACTATTGTTTGCCACCCCCCCCCCCTTTGTACCTTCAGAATAACCCTGCGTCGCACCACACGGGTAGTAACATTTTCCTCTTCATCAGCTACACCTTCATCCTCACCGAGTTCACGATCCAGTTGAGTGTGAATGCAAGCCAGCACAGATCGGACAGAGTTGCTGGCGATATGCAGGACATTTTGGCAGCTGATCACCAAAAACGCTAACAGCACAAAGCTGAAAAGCAACTCCGTCACTACTGCCCACATAGTGTGGTGATTGTGTGTAACGAGTGCAAAAAGATACACGCACTACAAAAAAAACCTCAGGTACAGAAATTTGAGGGAGGATGTTATTTTCCCCGGCTTGCAATCCACTCTTCCACAGCTTTCAATTGAAGGAAGCAGGTGATTTTTAACCAAAGCACAATCCCTTTGCTCTCATTTCTTCCCTCTTTCAGCTGTGTTGCGAATGTAGTCAGCTTTAGCTTCCGTTTTGGACAACACTCTCTTTCTCTGACCTGCTTCCTAATTTATCATCTTATGCAAGTGTCAAGTTGCACATGTGATCTGTATGCTTTAAATACCAGCAATGTGAGGACTACACTATTATTCTGACTCTGAGCTTGAAAGTGCTCACATGCAGCTGAAAAATTTTACAACATTATCAAACAAGTGTCTTCATGAGATTAATATTAGAGATTTTTACTGAGAAGAAAACTTGCATCAGCTATTGGCACAATGGACCTCTATGGGCTGCAAGCAGTATTTTTGTTTTACATTTCTCAAATCATACTATTTTTTTAATCTTTATAGCAGTATTAATAATAACAAGTCTAAGGATGTATCATGTATCCAAGTGTATTTCCTGTCACAAACTAAGACAAGTATGTTGCTGACAAACATATTTACTGTAATGTGAAATATTCATTTATCTCACTGCATTTTAGTGAATCAGTGATTTTAATTTAAACATGTAAACAATATTTTCAATAATTTGAATAGAGAAATTATAAACAATGAACTTGCTATTATTCCTTTCTTCACAATCCATACACACCCCTGCCACACAGTTGTTATTGCAGCAGCTGTTTAGATAACTCAATCTATATATGGAAACCATAAGGTTGTGTCCATCTACGGCAGGGGTCTCCAAAATGCAGCCCACTGGCCAGTCATAGCCAGGCAGTGCATTCCAAAAGGGATTTAATCGCCCTACAAAGGACATTTTGGAATGAAACCAATAATGGCACCAGAGTCGTTCCAAACCAAAGTTATAATAACTGGCCATTTTAAATGGCCCTTCAGAATGAAGGATTCTTTGCATGGCGACAGCGTTTATGGGCAGGGGATGATGACACAGAAGGGCACTTTAAGTGGTTTGGTCCTCTACACCCTTTGAAGCTCTCACTCCAGAGGGTAAATCCTTTGAAGGGCTAAGCGCATAGGGATGAGCCCTTCGTAATGGAACGCAGAGAGGGATAGATTTCAGATCTCTATGTGGAGCAAAGTCTGTTGATTCTTGTGCATACAAAAACCTCACTGGATTATATATATACAGTATATATACATATACTTGGCAGCATCTTATTATATATACAGTATACATAAATATACTTGACAGCATCTAATTTGTTTACGTGATATACGAAAATGGTTTGACAAATCAAGTCCAATTCCATAATTTTTTATGAGGAATGTGTATAGATGCTACATTCTTAATTTCGTGCAAATCAGACAAATGCTGTAGTAGGAGTTTGATAAAGTCGATTTGAAATATAATTCAAAATGCCGGACAGGAGGTAGCTTGCACCATGACAAGTTTTATGTCAAATGACTGATCATGAGCCAGTTTTTTTATTTTATAATTTTATAATTTACATACCAATATGGTAATATGTTCGTACGTTATAAACCTAGAATGTTCACTATGACCCTTACCAACTTTTGTAGATAAGAAACCTCAATGCAATTTGAAACGATAGCTAAAAGCTTTTTTATAACTTTTGACCCATAGGTGGCGTCGCATCCACATTTCTATGTGGCGAACAAGATGATACGCACAGACTTTCGTCCAAAACACAAATTTAGGTAGTTTCCAGTTAATTTGCCCTTATTCAAGTTCAATTAAGTAAAAAGGACGCTTACGGGGCCAAGCCTTCCAATGGAACGAAGGCAAATATATTGGCCATGTCAGATGATCAGATTTTGAAAACCAAGTTTAAAAAGGGGGAGAGGCAATTTTTAATGCAAACCACTTGGTGGCGCTGTGACCAAGTTTTTATGAGGCAGTCAAGATTTATGCCATTTATTATACATACCAAGTTTCATGTCAAAACACAAAAGTTTTGTGAAGATACAGCCACATGATCCTTTGGTGCGCTCGCCTTATAATTATTTGACGCTGTACACGTATACAAGAATTGTTTGACCAATAAAAAACCTTTTAATAACTTTTATTCAGGGATGTCACTAGAAGCCATATACCAAATTCAGTGCAAACCAGACAGTTTTTGTAGAAGTTTGAAAAAGTATGTTATTTTTATAATTCAATATATGGCAGACAGGAAGCAGGCCCGGATTAAGAATTCAGAGGCCCCTGACTTGTGCCCAGGGGCCTCTGGATCCCCCCTCATAATGCACACAAGAGGACCAATCAGGTCGAGCATCAGCTTTTTTTACAAGTGGTCAGGCTCCTCAATGAGAGGGGGAAATTTGAGAAAACGGTGCATTGACTCTTGTCAAGGAGAGCAGCTCAATGATGCTCCAAATATGGTAAGAGCCGTTACATTTCTGTCACACACCTGCAGTATTCGCCAATCATTATGCACTGGTTAACTGGCCAACCATACCACACCTCGCTTTTCAGATTGATGAGCTTTGTAAAACATCTGCACATTTCAGAGAGACGGGGCAAAGAGGAGATACAAACATGCACTGCATGTGGAAAACACAGCGTTTTTAACCTTAAATCGTCTATACACATTGCATTACATCTAAAACAAATGATAATATTCGTTTTAGCCATGTCATATGACCCATTTAATTGTTAGGTAAAGTAAAGGCAAAACCATTGTTTTGAATACTATAAATCATTTGGGGAAAGGTCTCGGTTGTGTTGAAAGACTGACTGGGGTTTGATCTTGAGAACCTACCTTCTCCGAGATAATTAATTATAAAACTCGAATGGCACGCGCACGCCAGTCTCCACCCCGTACATACGGGTATAAAGGAAGATGGCGGCGTTCATTCACTCACCCTTTGTACCGAGGAACCTGAGCCTGTACTGACGGTAATCACGGACAGTGGCGTACGCCTCTAGTAGCGAGGAGCTGTCCGGAGCCGAATACTGGGGAAACACTGCTCTCCTCTTTGAAGAGTGTGTTACGGAGGCCACATCCTACCCAGAGGGGAGGTTACATGTGGAGATACTAAAATGGTCTCACCGGTGGGGAGAACAACATGCGAAAAAAGGTGTCAACCCGAGAAGGGGGACGAATCCAGGTGGGAGCACCACCGGCGGGGAGGACACAGATTCACCAATCGGGAAATCAGGAGTGAGGAATTCAACACGCGGGACAACCCAGAGGGGAGTCACTACGTATGGGGCACTAACCCTAGTATAGGGGTCTACCTGGGTAGGGATGACTCTACCTATACTGTGCCTGGCTCCGCTCAGTCTGTTACCGAGTGCAAATGCTTAGTGATGGATGGAATGCCTATACTTCGCCACGAGGGGAAAGTAGGGAGGATAAATAGCGCACTAGTCTCACCTAGGGAGGGGAGAAGGCGCTTTCGCAGGCGTACGCCCAAACCAAGAGTCCGCCCTAAACGCCGGTGGCATTAAGGACATGGGCTGCAACTGGTTCCATGCGGAGGTTGTAAAACCTTGCGAAGGTACTGGGCGTAACCCAACCCGCAGCACTAAAAATGTCTGCCAGAGAGGTGCCCTGTGCCAGTGCCCACGAGGAGGCTATACTCCACGTGGAGTGAGAGGGCAGGGAGATCTTGGGACTGGTATGCCATCATGATGGCATCCACAATCCAATGCGCCAATCTCTGTTTGGAGACAGCCCTCCCCGGGTGCTGTCCTCCATAACAGACAAAGAGCTGCATGGAACTTCTGAGGCTCTGTGTGCGGTCCAGATATAGGCGCAGCGCGCGCACTGGACACAACACATTAAAGGTTGGGTCTTCCTTCCCGGAGTGGAGCGCCTGCAGGTTCACCACCTGATTCCGGAAGGAGTGGTGGGAACCTTGGGCACGTAACCGGGATGGGGTCTCAGGACAACGTGAGAATCGCCGGGCCCGAACTCTAGGCACCCTTGGGACACGGAGAAAGCCTCTAGGTCCCCCACCCTCTTGATGGAGGCGAGCGCTGTCAAGAGTGCAGTCTTCATCGACAAGTGAGGACCTTGGGCCAATAGGGCGCCACTACCAGAACCTGATGCCCCTCTTCCCTGACCTTGCACAGGACCTGCTCACTGGGTGGAAGGCATACTTCCACTTGTCCTGCAGCCAGCTGTGTGCTAAGGCATACGTGCCGAGGGGTGGAGTCCGGGGAGGCAAACAGGGAGGCCTGGCCGAACCGCTCCCATATGAGCCGGACTGCGCGGGGATGGAGTCGCCACTCTCCACGGGGAGTTCCCTGACGAGAGAGCGCTTCCGCTGTCTGGTTCAGGTTGCCCGGAAGAAACGTGGCCCGCAGGGATTTGATCACCTGCTGACTCCAGAGGAGGAGGCGTGGGGCGAGTTGCAACAACTGCCGTGAGCGTATGCCGCCCTGGCGATTGATGTATGCCACCGGACTAGCACATGTTTTTCCTGCACAAGGGGCTGGAGCCTCCTTAGTGCCAAATGGACTGCCAGCAACTCTAGGCAATTGATATGCCACCGCAGTCGGGGACCTGTCCACCGACCCGATACTGCATGCCTGTTGCACTCCGCACCCCACCCTTGCAGGGAGGCGTCTGTCGTCACCACAACATGCCTCGAAACCTGTCCGAGAGAAAGGTCATGTCTGACCACGGTGTGAGAGTGCGAAGGCACTGAGGCGTTACCGTAATTCGCCTGGTGCCGGCGTGCCATGCCGTCCAGGGAACTCAACTCTGTAGCCAGTGCTGAAGCGGCCACATGTGCATCAACCCGAGAGGGATTACCCCTGTCGAGGACGCCATGTGCCCCAGGAGCCTCTGAAAGTTCTTCAGCTGAGTCGAGGGATTCCGCCTGATCAACCTCAGACAGTTCAGCATCGACTGTTACATACGGACAGAGTCTAGTTCCATACCGAGGTAAGAGGAGCTCTGCACGGGGGAGAGCTTGCTCTTATCTCGGCTGACCCGAAGGCCCAAACGGTCTAGGTGCCGAAGCACAAGGTCCCTGTGCGTGCACAACACATCTCGCGAGTGTGCTAAAATAAGCCAGTAGTAGAGATAGTTTAGAACTCACACGCCTTGCTCCCTGACGGGAGCTAAGGCAGCCTCCGCTAGTTTGGTAAAAACCTGTGGAGACAGGGCCAGACTGAAGGGCAGGACTCCGTACTGATACGCCCTTCCCTCGAACGCGAACCGTAGAAATGGCCGGTATCGAGGGAGAAATGAGACGTGAAAGTACGCGTCCTTCAAGTCGATTGCCACGAACAAATCCTGGTGATGTACTGAGCCCAGGATGCGCCGCTGCGTCAACATCCTGAACGGCAGCTTGTGCAGGTGCTTGTTCAGGAGGCGCAGATACAAAATGGGGCACGATGAAGTACGGACTGTAAATCCCAGCCGACATCTCGGTTATAGGGACGGGTTCGACCGCACCCTTCGCCAGGAGGGCGGCAACCTCCTCCCAAAGCACGGGGGCATGCTCTCCTCGCACCAAGGTGTACAGAATGCCCCGAAACTAGGGGGGGGCGCCTGGCGAACTGGATTGCGTAACCGAGACGGATTGTCCTCTCTAGCCAGCGTGACGGGCTGGTGCGCTGCCAAGCGCCCAAGAACCGTGACAGCGGGACCAGAGGGACAATATGCTTTACCATGCTGGGGGAGGCTGGTTCGGTGGCTAACAGTGTGCTCACCTTACACAGGGGGGACCCCCGGGAAGTTGACGGCTCTGTTGGTTTACCTGCTTTCGGCTGCTCAACGCAACGTCCGGCGGAGATTGCGGTCGGCGGCTCGATCCATCCAATACACCGTCAAGATGAGAGTGCAGTGGAGGAAAACCCAGGGAAAATTTGTCTCTTTGTGAGTAAGTGGGCGCCGGGCCCTGAAAAGGAGGCGGCTAGTCCAGCGGCACTGTAAGCGGCACGAGTGTTGAAGAAATCTTACATGCCCTGGACGGAAGTCTAGGTCGATCCCTCCAAGTGGCAGCGGTCTGCGGGCACAAGTGGCCCGCGACTGCATGCTCCACTTGGGGGACATCAAGCCGCCCCACCATCCAAGGAAGTTACAGCCAACGAGCCCTCCGGCCTGGAACGCGCTGAAAAGGGCGCATTCCAGGACTTGGTGAGCTCGTCATGCACCTCCGGGAAGAATGGTACTGGAGCGGGGCGTGGCTTTTGGCCACTTCCCGACCCCAGGAACCACGCATCCAGCCACGAGCGTTTCGGGGAAGGTGGTGCCACGCACTGCAACCCGATGCACGCGGCTGCCCGGGATAGCATGGCCTACATCTCAGCGTCGGTCTCCTCCGGAGCTCGACTGCCCGAAGACAGGAGATCTGAGGAGTTCTCCACATCCGATGCCAGCAGGCAGCTGTCCGATGCAACAACAGAGATATAGTCATCATCCCTGTACGTAGTCTTGCCACTATGAGACAGCTGTCTGCCGCTCGTAGGGGACGAACCAGGTGAGCGTGAAGGAGTATGGGTGGTCCGCAAGTGTGAAACTGACGCAACGACATCCATAGGAGTCCCCAAATCACCCCTGCCGCTCGCCAAAGCGGTCAACCTCGACGCAAGGGAAGGTGAACGCGCCTGCGAAGCAGACGGGGTGGTGGCAGCGCTCGAAAAGAGCGTAGCCAACCGTGACCGCAACACCCTGATTGCCATGTCCGCACACACGGGACATGCCGAATCAGTGAAACCTGCCTCAGCATGCTTGAGCCCCAAGCAAGTGACACAGGTATCATGGCCGTCAGACTCCAGGATGAGTCTGCCGCATCCAAGGACACAGCTACGAGACATGCTCGCAGCCGCGGGAACTTACCTCTTAAGGTCTGTAGCTCTCTGCCGAAACGCCCAGGGGAAGTCCACCGAGAGGGAGAAGTCCGCTGCTCTGCGTCATAAATCCAGCAGTTAAAAAGAGTCGAGTATAGTATATGACAGCATGTGCCAAACACAGGTTCCAAAGAACAAAGGATGAGTGAATGACCGCCGCCATCTTCCTTTATACCTGTATGTACGGGGCGGAGACTGGCGTGCGTGTGCCATTCGCCAAGCCCATTGGCGTTTTATAATTAATTATCTCGGAGAAGGTAGGTTCTCAAGATCAAACTCCAGTCAGTCTCTCAACACAACGTCGAGAGACCGACTGAAGGGGAACTACATTTATGAATTGTCAAGATGGTGTAACCACCATTTAGGTAGCAAATTTGTTAATCTTTTGCAAGAAGACATGTGATGGGAAATTACATCACAGCGAATCCCTGGTGACACTAACTGCAGCATGCAAGGGTAAGCAACTCTTTTCACAAAATTGTGGTCAGCTAATGGTTAGAGCGTTGGGCTTGTGATCAGAAGGTTCGCTCGATGACATGACCAGCAAATTGGGCACTATTTTTAAGCTGTCGCACCTACGAAGTCAAAAAAGATTAATGAGAAAAATATTGCACCATGGTACAATAGCACCACCCACGCCCTTAAAAGAGAAACTCGCAAACTAGAGCGCAAATGGATAAAATCGCAATTAGAGGTCTTTAAAATGGCGTGGAAAGAGAGTGCAAATTGTTATAAAAAGGCACTAAAAGCAGCAAAGGCTGAGCTCCTTCGTAACCTCATAGAAACCAACAAAAACAACCCAAGGTTTTTATTTAGCACAGTCGCTAAATTAACAAATAAACAGACTCCACCTGACCTGGCTATTCCGCCGCACCTCGGTAGCAATGAATTCATAATATTTTTTACAGAGAAAATCGAAAACATTCGTGACAAAATAGTAAAAACTCAACCTCCAAATCTGTCCTATGAATTAGCACCAACCATCGCTCCAAAAGAAAGGCTACAGCGTTTTTCACCTATAAAACAGGAAGATTTAATTAAACTTATTGCAACATCTAAACCAACAACTTACTTATTAGACCCCATACCAACTAAATTATTAAAAGAGTTACTACCTGTTGCAATTGAGCCCATCTATAACATTATCAACTCGTCAATTAATCTAGGCCATGTCCCAGGACCCTTTAAGATGGCCGTCATTAAGCCTCTAATCAAGAAACCAAACTTAGATCCAAATGAACTTGGAAACTATAGACCGATTTCAAATCTCCCATACCTGTCTAAAATTCTTGAAAAAGTAGTGTGCACTCAGTTGTGCTCTTTCTTACAAAATAACAACATGCACGAAAAATTTCAGTCAGGCTTTAGACCGCATCATAGCACAGAAACCGCGCTCGTTAAAATTACAAACGACCTGCTTATAGCATCAGATAAAGGTGACATCTCACTCCTAGTCCTGCTTGACCTTAGTGCTGCGTTCGATACCGTAGACCATAACATACTTCTAGATTGTTTATACAATTATACCTGTATTGAGGGGTAGGCACTACAATGGTTTAGATCTTACTTGTCAGACAGACATCAATTTGTCCATTTAAATGGGGAATCATCAAATCTAATGCAAGTTATTTATGGATTATCTCAGGGATTGGTTCTGGGACCCGTGCTGTTCTCCATATACATGCTGCCCCTCGGAAACATCATTAAAAAACATGGAATTAGCTTCCATTGTGTGGCGTGGCGCCAATGAGAAAAGTTCACGAATGAACCAGTTACTTTATTACTTAAATATCCGACTACGCCACCTGGGAGGGTTAAACCCAGGAACTAGAAGTAAACCCCACAAGTTTAAGATCACACAGATTCGTTCTCTTCATAAATTAAGGCAGCCGAGAACATGGGTATCTAGTATAAAAATAGTATTTATTAAATAACAATTTCATAAAAGACAAATATAAAAATATCTTGGAGCGGCTCAATTTGACGGTCCAAGCACGTCATAGCATACAAAAAGAAAAGTTAGACTCAAATGATTAAATAACCATAAACAAGAAAAATCATAAGATGAAAGTAAATGCACACGCACAGGGCTGGGGTTACCCACTACAGTGAAGGTCGTCCGTACTGGTTGTAGTACAGCACACACCACTGTGACCACTGTCACACACACGTCAAGTGTCACACGACACAGCAAACTTAAAGTAGCACCACCACCACTAGAGACCTTTCACCCGTGGGACCCCAGCTCCTGAAAGAAAAAGATAAATAAACAAACACGACACATTCCATAAATATATAACGAAATCAAAATCACGAAACAAACCAATACTCAATTTAAATAAGAAAAAGATGATAAAAAATGGTATAACACAAAACAAAAGAAAGAAAAGAAATAATCTAACACAAACGTACGTAGACCAAGACGGCCTGGCTCCTAAAGGAAATGACTATTCAAAGCCTCCCTTGCCGCTCAACCAAACAAGGTGGGCACCGACAGCCTTCCACACCCACAATACCCAACAGCGATAGCTTAAGCGACCGAGGACGCAGAGTGCTCAATAGCAATAGCGTTAACGTAGCTTTAGCGGGAGAAACCGCAGCACACAATGTGCAGGAGTAGTAACTTTAACAGCAGAAATCACGAAGTGTTCAATAGCAATAGCGTTAACGTAGCTTTAGCGGCAGAAACCGCAGCACACAATGTGCAGGAGTAGTAACTTTAACAGCAGAAATCACGGAGTGTTCAATAGCAATAGCGTTAACGTAGCTTTAGCGGCAGAAACCGCAGCACACAATGTGCAGGAGTAGTAGCTTTAACAGCAGAAATCACGGAGTGTTCAACAGCAATAGCGTTAACGTAGCTTTAGCGGCTGCGTTGCGACCAGGCAGTAGCAATAACCAGCCATGAGAGCAGGAGACAAACGAGAGGCGAAAAAGAAAGGGAGGATCCAAACCTCGGTGAATTAACTATACCCAGTTCAAGCCAGGACACACAGTCTTCACTCGACCCGTTGCTAAACTGAATCTAAAGCAGTCAATAAATCCACTATATCAACGTACGAGGACTCCCGACGAAAAGGACAGGCTGTAACTACCGCGCGCGCACACACACCCACAGGGAAACTTCCGGATATGACGCATACCAGGCTGGTACCAACCAACAACTAAATAGCCAGCACTGGTCGCTGATTGGCTATCCAAAATGTCAATCACCACACCTTCACTTGCCCGTACTGTCACAATCGCTATGCAGATGATACTCAGCTATATATCTCTTCAAGACCAGATGATTCCTGCCAGCTATCCAAATTGGCAGAGCGCATTGAAGATAAAGATGTAATTTCCTTCTTTTAAATTCTAATAAAACAGAAATATTACTTATCGGACCAAAGACACGTAAACCGAATATTTCTGATTATAAACTGCAAGTTGAAGGATGTACTGTTACTCCAACTACTACTGTAAAAGATCTAGGCGTTATATTAGACAGCAACCTGTCATTTCGAAATCACATCTCAAATGTCACAAAAACAGCCTTTTTCCACCTAAGAAAAGTTGCCAAGTTACGAAATATTCTATGTGGTGCTGACGCTGAGAAGCTTATTCATGCATTTATGACCTCAAGACTTGACTACTGTAATGCGCTACTTAGTGGTTGTCCTGCATCATCAATAAACAAACTACAGTTAGTTCAGAATGCAGCTGCCAGAGTTCTAACCAGGTCCAGAAAATACGATCACATCACCCCAATTTTATCAACCCTTCACTGGCTACCCATTAAGTATCGTATTGACTTTAAAGTTCTTTTAATCACTTATAAAGCCTTAAAGGGTTTAGCCCCTACCTACCTAACAGAGCTTCTATCACACTACAACCCATCACGCTCTCTAAGATCTCAAAACGCAGGACTTTGGATAAGGCCTAATGTGCTACTGTAAAAAACTACTTGTAAGTCGCTTTGGATAAAAGCATCTTCCAAATGAATAGATGTAAATGTAAATGTAAAACGAAAAAACACGATATGTAGTGCTGTCAAAAGCATGCTAAACCAACAGGTGGCGATGAACCCTAACCATAAAGATGTGTTGGCCAATCAGAAGCCTGGAATCTGACGTCAAACAAAGGAGATTGCGGCACGCATTCCAACGAAATACGTCAAATTTCAAAATCTTCACCCTGGCTAGAGCTTTCAAAAAGGTTGGTATGTTGGTCCCGCACAGCTCTCCTTTGTCTCTGCTGGTCATGCACAGCTCTTCTTTATCAGTCAGCTCCTCATCTCCAGCACCTAAGATGTTCCTGCCCAGCCTCCAACTCCCTCCTCCTCTGTCTCCGCCTGTCAGTCCATGGGCCCTGGGTCAGCTGGCCCCTCCACCAAATTACTAAAATATTTACTAATTTACTACCAGCCCATTCATAACATTATTAAATCAGCCTAGACCTAAGCCTCCTAAGAATCCAAACTCTGATCCCAGTGAACTAGGTAATTATAGACCAACTCAAACCACTCATATCTGCCATACAGTTGTGTTATTTTTTACAAAATAATAACATACACAGGACATTTCAGTCCGGCTTGAGCCCACAGTACAGAAACAGCGCTAGTTGAAATGACAAATTACTTGCTTCCAGCATCAGACCAAGGCTCACTCCTAGTCTTGCTTGACCTTATATTGTCTCATTGTTCCAAGGTTACAAGAGCGGAGCGGGCAGGGCGCAATCCATTCCTAGACCTGACAAATGCTGGACGAAGGAAGTGACGTCCCTACAAAACTTCAGCCACTATTAGATTATTAATGATAATTTTAAATCTAATTTTTTTTATTTTCGCCTTGTTGTGCAAGCACTGTTGAGCTTGTGCAGAGGCTGCAGTTTTTGCCAGAGGGGAACTGGAATCCCCTGGTTAGGCCTGGTTTCCCTCCGAGGTTTTTTTTTTTTCTCCTCCAATGGAGTTTTGGGTTCCTCGCCACCGTTTGCATACTGTTTTGCACTGTTTTGCCTGGTCGGGGGGGCTGCTAGAATTTGGTAGTCTTATTTAATTAACACTGCATATAGGAATTTATTGTGTGTCTGATATTTGACCTGTGTTTTGAATTCCATAACCTTTTATGTTTTACTTATAGTAATTTTTTCTTGTACAGCTGCTTTGTAACAACGAAAATTGTAAAAAGCGCTATATAAATAAAGCTGACTTGACTTGACTTGACTTGACTTATAGCACTGCACACAATACCATGCCATACTTTTAGATTGTTTACATAATTATATCGGTATTCAGGGACATGCATCAGATCCTACCAATCTGACTATATATATATATATATGTCATGATTCCGCTATCATGTCATGTTTATTCTTGGTCTTCCAGCGGAGTCATGGCATAGCCTTAGGTTTTGTGTGAGAAAGACATGGCTTTGTTTTGATTCTGACTTGCCATGTGCTTTCTCGTGTCTCGTCAGTGTTTCCCGCCCTTTTGTCTCGTTAACCTTCCCTGAGTGTTTCAGTACCCGCACCTGACCCTTGTTAATTATCCTTTGTCTGTCTCCCTTTAAAGCATCCTCGTGTTCATTGTCCTGTGCTCGTTCATTGTATTTTGTACCTGTATGCTGTTCATGTTCCCAGTCCTGTTCCCAGTCCTGTTCCCAGTCCTGTTCCCAGTCATGTTCTTGGTCTAGTGTATGTATGGTTTCAAAGTTCCTTGTTTTAGTCCAAGTTGTTTATGTTTGCCCCCTTGTGGGATGAGTTTGTTTTCAGTTTTTTGTATCCAGTTTAGTTAGTGTTTTCCCATCGTGGATGTTTGGTTTGTTCTTGTTATTTATAATTAAAGTATATCTGTTAACCCCTTCATCCGTGTCTGCCTGCACTTGGGTTCTCCCCTCACAATTCATGACATATATATATATATATATATATATATATATTTATTAATTTAAATGGTTAATCATCAAATCAAATGCCAGTAATATATGGATTACCTCAATGGTCTGTTTTTGGGCCTCTGCTATTTATATATATTTTATGTAATCACTACAAATATTAATAAAAAACATTTACTCAGTAACTCGTAATCAAAGTTACTCAGTGCAGCTGTGACACGTAAGAGGAGAACTGAAACTGACCCAGTGGAGTCTGGTTTCTCTCTAGGTTTTTTCTCTAATCCATCATTGGAGTTTTGGTTCCTTGCCACTATGCTATGTTGGCTTGCTCACAGGTATACTGCTGTTATTTAATTAGCTTAAGGTTCTGCAAATTCTATTAACATTGCTTTTATTAGGATGATCTTCTCTTCTCTGTGGTCTTCCCTATTCTATAAACTTAATTTCCCCCTTTTTTTGCTTTCTTTTTCCTGTAAAGCTTCAACATTAAATTGAATAAAAAATGTACAGTGTTTTCTGTGTTCAAGCTTCTTGCTATCTGTTGATCTTAAAGTTGTATATGAAATACGTCTGCTTAGGACTGTTTTGGCAAGTGGCTCACCATACTATACATAACACAATAGATGGGTCACAATACAACATCAGTCTTTCCCACAGCATTTTGAAAGACTGTGGCGCCGATGATGTCACACACTAATTAGCATATTTGTGACGTCATCACGCCATGTTTGCATTTGGTCTAGTTTTGGCACTTAAAATCTGTATCTCTTCTACGCTCTGATCACATTATACTGTCTTTTAACACCACTGAATGATATTTTTACATATTATCTGTTGTCAGACATGAAACAAGTATAAAATTGTGACTAAACTAAATATTGTGATAGTTTTTTTGCACAGCCCTACTTAGTAAAGATTCTCTATTTCACTTAACATTCGAAGATGCATTTATACAGGAGAAGTGATTAGTCAGCAGAAGACTGCACTAGTGCGCAAGTCTGCTCAATAGTTCGTTTACCTTGTTTTCCTGTTGCCTGGATTATTACCTTGTGTTGTTTAAGAGTAATTTTTATAAAGCTCATTTTTTATGCTCGTTATTGTTGCAAATTGTAGTTTTTGCACCTAAAAGCGTGGAGCTTGTAGATCGCTGTTTCAATATGAGGGTCATTCACATCTTTCAGGCTTTTGTTTTGAATCGGGATGCGAGGGGAGAACAAAGAAAATGACAAAAACCATCCCCTCTACAAATATTTGAGTTGTTTTTGGACAAAAGTCACCATTTTAGTCACCTTTTACGCCTGTCTTTGGATTTTGCGTATGTTTCTACACCTGTCTGTGGGTTTTTGTTAATGAAAAATGAAAAGAGCTTTTGACAAAACTGTGAAACTCCACTGGATCCTCAAACAGTCAGTTAAAACCATAAATCCATCCTCTGTTATAAACAACGAATGAAAAAAATGTGGCAATATCGTAGTACATTGCATGCAAAAAAAATGTATCTCATCAAATTGAAAGATTGTTATTTTTTTTAAATACCAATAATATGTATTTTTTGGAACGACTCATGTAAAATCTGGGGAGATTTGTTAATTTTTTTACAGCTGAATGTGTGATGTGAAATGATGAACAGAATGGAATTAAAATGTCACAACAAGTTTAAACTGTTTTCCCAAATTCCCTGTTCTTACCTGTTCTCTTAGATGCATGTCCTCCCATCCACGAACTGTTCTGCTTGGGAAGCCTAGTCCTTTTTCAAACAGTTGTGTTCCCTGATAATGCATGTGAATGATCTCAGAATGCCCTGTGTCCCGCACCGGTTCAATTAAGGCTTTCTTGGCTAGATGTTTGGAATCGCAATCCACTGCAGCTCGTACTGATGATATCACAGATTCTATGGCTTGTCTAGGATTGCAGTGTGAAGACCCCATCCTGTTCTGAGTTGCTTCTGGCGCCATTTGCCAACCAGGAACCTCTTGATCCTGGAGGTAAGACAAGAGGGACCCGCCACCTAACCTGAGAAATATGACACAATTTAAAGAATTAAAAGTGGTCAAATTGATCAAATACATAAAAAGCCTCCTTATTAGGTAGTGTAAAGGTATAGTGAAAAATATGTAGAAAATATATATATATTTTTTCACTTAAAAGACCACTTAAATTGGTTGGATGAATACATGTTTTTGTCCTGTGTTAACAGTTCCCAATAACTAAAATCTAGGGAGGATCATACAAAATGGCTCATGTTTGTATTTATATAGCCAATAACATATAGAATCATGGATGAAAGGACAGAATGACACTTTCAATGTAAAATAGCTTGCAACCGATTGTTGGGTCACTGGAACACAGATTGAATTATACATCAGAATTGCTACATAATTATTCTGACCAAGACCTATAAAAACATGCTACACGTTCTCACTCCCGACTCGTCACATATCGACGCTTGACAGCGCCTCTCGGCGCCTCTTTTCAACGTGCAGAGTACCTAAGGGGGCTGAAGCCCCGAATGTTTTCAAGAAAGCTAGTGATGTTTCTTATCACCATGTCCTGTTGTACGAGGAGGCGTTTACATTTTGCGTCTTTTGCATGCACAAACATTTTTATTTTAAATGTAGAGAAGTGGCAAGCACACTCAATAGCAACACATTCTTTTTTTCCTGACGTGTCAGTGCTGAAAATCCTTATATTTCTTTTTCCGTAACCTTCTTATCTTTACGCTGAGCGCGGCTCATGGTTGCTTAACAACGGCAGACAGCACAATAGCCCAAGCTTCCAAGCGTTACGAAAAATAATAGCAATATATTTCAATACAACCTTTTTGCAATATATAGAAAGACTATTTCAAATAAAAAATGTAAAAAGTACTACTTGGTGTGGACCACCTCGGGTATTATTTAATTTCCACCAATAGAATCCATCACATACCAGTGGGAACGATTATAGTTTAAATTTAAACCAATACAATTCTCATTATAACCATTAAATACATTACATTTTCTATTGTGTTTTGGGCAGGGTTCTATTGTTTTTTCAGCAATTTATTACTCGCAGTAATTGTTTGACAGCGGAGCACAGGTATAGTTTTGCAACTTCATAGTCTTGTGTTACCCGCAGCAACATCCTCATTTTCTGTTGATTAAAAAAACTCTCTGCCTTTGCTCCACATTGTGCATTCGTGAAATCACAATAAATAGTAGAGCTTGGACTATCGATACACTATCGTGAAAAAAATATTGCAATAGTTTGCTCTATCAATATATTTGCACAGCCCTAGTTTCAAGACACTAAGGGCCAGATTTACTAACAGCTTGCGGTAGAGCAAATGCCTCTTTGTTGTAAAAATGTTTCGTATTTGCTAGATAAAACATGGGGTAATTTTCATCTTCCTCTGAACTATCCCTTTAAGTCGTTCCACAACCCTTTCACCTCCGTTTACACCAGAGCCAGCATTCATGATGCATGTGTTGTGGAGCTGAAGCAGGAGCCACATTCACCACATATGTCTTGAGCAGACGCAGGAGCTAGCATTCTACATATGCACCACACGCATGTTGAAATTGTTGAATAAGGTCATTTTTTAATTTAGTTGTGCACAAAAAGTGCACTTGTCGCTTCATAAAATGAAGGAGTCACTATTTTAATTTGTCTTTACTTTCTGCACTTTGGTTGTACGTTGTGCTGCTGTCATTGGGGGAGTCAGAAAGCTCTGGAATCTTAATTTGTGTTCCGAAGACGAACGCTCTGAGAGGTTTTACGGCTCTGGACAGACTTAAGGATGAGTAATTGATGACAGAATTAAGTAAGTAGCCTAATTAATATATTTTTTTAGAAGTCCTTAAAAAGTGGATTGAGAGTATAAAGAATAATACTAATAGCACACTTCTTTTTTGTAAAGGAATAATCCAGAATATAGGTCTCAAAGCTAACAGACATTGTAAACATAGAAACAATACTAACCAAAGATCCTTTAAAAAAATACAAAACAGCCTCTATTGGTAAAACAACGAGTCTGAGCAAAATAAGAAACTCACCTGTCATCAGTAAGATCTGCTCGTCTTCTTAGCACAGGGGAGTCACTCACTCGAGGAAACATTCGCTGTTGACCTGAAATGAGAGATATGCTACCTTCTAAGCTTGTGCTGACTACTTCTGCTCCTTCTTGCAACCCTCCTCTGGAATTGTCTTTAATGTTGTTGACTTTGTCACCTACAGCCCCTTCCTTCCTCTCCAACCCCTGACCTCTTTCCATAGCATTGATGTTGACCCCTCCACTCAGTCCTGCACCACTGTAATTCAAGTCTGCCCCAATAGATAGATCCTCAAGAAACTCATTGGAATCACTTAATGCTTCCTGACCAGAAAGCCCCAAAGGTCCATTTCCACAAGGTGTCTCACTCCTGGAGTGGTCTGGGCTTCTGTTCAGAAGTGCCTCAGAAGTGTCATCAGCATTGCTGCATTCAAGCGAAGAGTCCTCCACAGCTACAACAGAATGACTATTGCCTGAGGGACAAATCTGTACTCCTGACATATCCATTAGAGTGTCTTCTTCAGTGGTGGCGATGGGTGCACAATCCATGCTTGATACCTCCTGCCAGTATGGGTCATTGCCCAATGGTGAAGGCAGACTGTACTGCATTGAGGCCGGCGAGACTAGTTCCTCCTGAACCACCAGTCCGTAACCTGAAGGGACACAGAGAGAGGCACACTGATACAGGCCCCCCACTGCGCCCCTCTAAATCAGCCCTGCATACAGGTGACCCCCGAGAAGTTGTACTCCATGAGGGGATAAAGTAAGGGAAACAGGTGAGCAAACCCAACTGACTTAGTGTAAAGAAAATGGTAAATAAAAAAATTAAAACAACATATTATAGGTGCAAGACAACTAAAACTGATGTAAGCCATTCTTTGTTATACCATGCAAAACTGAAAAGGTCTACCTCTGTGATATAGCCAATAAAAGCCCTAAAGAAAATAAGTCCCAGCAACATAGAATCTGAATAAGATAGTATCTTAACTGTTATATTTTTCAATAGTGTCAGTAGTAAGCAGCTTAGATGTTCTTAAACATATTGTAGTGTGGCTTTTTCAGTAAAAACCCTTAAACATAAAGGTTCTAAAAGGGTTCTAACCAGCAATGCCATAAAATAACCATTTTCTTTGTTTTTAAAAGAACCAATGCTTTGTTACCTTGTATAACCTTTTCCAGGACAAATAATATTTTGTGCAACATATAGTTTATGTGGATGATAAATGCTCTTAATAAAACAATTAAGACAATAATGGTTCTACTAGGCCACGTTCACACAGCACCAGAATTCAGTTGTCAGTCCTGTATTTGAGTCCTTAAAGGGATACTTCACCCAAAAAGGAAATTCTGTCATGATTTACTCACCCTCAGATTGTTCAAAACTTGTATAAATGTATTTGTTCTTCCGAAAGCACAGAAAGATATCTGGAAGAATGTCAGATATCATGCCCCACTGACTCCCATAGTATTTATTTTCACTACTATGGTAGTAAATGGAAATGAGATATGGCATTCTTCCAAAAATCTTCCTGTGTGTTCTGCAAAACAAAGAAGTTTATATAAGTTTGGAACAATCTGAGGCTAAGTTAATGATATCAGAATTTTCATTTAAGGGCCTTTAATATGGTTGTTTTCATACGTGGTAGTGTTATTTATGGGAGTGACAACGGTATTCTATAACTGATCAACCGACATTTTCAGTACTCACAACCACATTTATGGGCAAGCTCTGCTGTGTGAACAGAACCACATTGGACAACTAGTTGTATGTCACATCACATATCAACACAGTTGTTGCAGTTTAACTGTTCAACAGTAGATGGCAGAAGCATCAATACTTGTCAATCCTAAAAATCGTCAGTGTGAACGTGACCTCGGTGTTGCAGTCAAGAACACATAAACAAAGACCAAGGTGAGAAACAGTTAAGACCAAGACCACTACTCCTTAAATTAATCCAAAAGACCCACATAACTCTATAAAGTAATTAAATAATAATAAACGTCTACTTAACATATGACAATGTTAATGCAAGTAAACTGTCAAAAATGTAAAACAGAAAAAGTATTATGTAGTATGTCAAAAGTTATATAATAACCCTCTAAACGCCACCGCCGTCAAAAATGATACCACAATGTTGAGTGAATGCTTTTCACACTTAGACTATAGAAAATATTACTTAAATAGTTTTGCCTCAAAACACACTAAATCGATTTCGATTCGACTTAACCCCTAATAAAACTTTCTGCAGGATACATACTTTTTTTGCAATCATATCTTAGATTTTCCAAGACCGTTCTCAAGTAATATAACATAGATTATACTATGGCATTGTTTAGCACCTTTTTTTAAGTCAAGCTGCTTATCTGAAGGTCCCTCTTTGGAGAAAATTGGTTGAAATGTTTGTCTTTTTGGCTTAATCTGAAGAAAGTTAACAGAATGGTTTACAGTAGTTTTAAGCCATCAGCAAGAGCACGGGCAGCAAGTATGCAGTTGTAAAGGACTGTTGCTGCCCCACTGGTTATCAGATGAAACACTAACCCCAACTAGGGGGTAAATAACCTCTACAGAGCTGATGATTTGGGGCAGAGCACCCTGTACATATATACATGCTTTCTCCTCAATGCTCTCATTCTTAGAGTTATAGCATGTTGGCTTCCAACAGGCTGAAAATGCATGCAGCTAGCAAAGACATCCATCAATATCAAAAACCACTGTTGTCATCAAAAATAACAAAAACCATTTTTATAGTACATACACAATTGTCAACAATAGAAAATGCATTTATAGGAAATTTTCTCATTGTTTACTTGCCCTCATGGTGTTCCAGATCTATATTACTTAATTTATTTATCAGATCACAAACGTTTTTTACAGGATATAAACAGGATTGAACAGGAAATTGTTAATGTTAATTGTTAATTAAAGTCTTTGTTTGTGTTCAGCTGAAGAAAGAAAGTGATAACATGAGGGTAAGTAAATGGGGAATTTTTAAACTGCTTCTTTAACTAATTGCATTATTGTAAAGTTAATAATTAAATATATATACTTTTTTAAATCTTATACATTATGTGCAAAAAACACATTCTACTCAACATATAAATAACATGTCTAATGTAAGTGTTTGTTGTTTTGAAAGAGTAGGATTTTTGCCTAGCTTTATTCTCTTTTAATTGGCAAAAAACATTTAGACCCTTTGGTTCTATGGCACTATCAAGAACATTGCTTGTCTTAATATGAACATCCTAATCAGCCAACAGCCCACAGAAGACAACCCTAAACTCATGCATTGAGCTAATGGCAGGTGGAAAAATCTGTCAGAAGCATTATTTTTGTCATTATTTTAGTAATGTTCAATGATACTTAGTGATACAAAAATTACCCTTTATCTTTAAATTCATTGCACATCAGTGACACATGCAACTGTATTTCTTAGACTCTTTGTGACCATCAAACCAGGCACAGGCTTGCAATATTGCAAGTAATAACACCCTGCTGTCCATAGTACTTATGAAACTGTCATTTTTCTCTGATCTCTGCAAACTTCACTGACAAAGTGGCAGCCATAAGCAATCAGCGCCACGTGAAAAAATACTGTCGTATAGGACTTTTGTATTCACTATAGTAAACTGCAGTAAATGTGTTTTTAAACATTACCAGGCTAAATATTCAAGTATACTACATTATTTACTAGAGTTGACCAGTTCCATATAGTTTTCAGTACACTAAAATGTACAACCGTTTACTAGTAAACACTAAAGCAGGGATTGGCAAAGTTGTCCTGAAGACTTTGGTTAGATTTCTCAGGTGTGTTTAGGATTGGAGCCATAATCATTTCATGTTGGCTATTACAAATAACTGAATTTGTGGTAATGGTAAATGTTGTGAAGGAATGAGGAGTTTAAAATGTAAAACAGAACAATAATACAAAGATACAAGCAGTACCCAATAAGACAGATATGTCAAACTTACAACATCAACTCATATACAGTATGTCCTATATGAAATCCCCAGATAATCTATTCTCAGTGAACCATAAAGCTGCAAGACGTGTGACATTACAACAGAGTTGTTGAGTACAATTTCAGTTTGTGTTCTAGAAGAAGACACTGCTGCTTTAATGCATTGCATGTTCTTCAATCTAGCTTTTGTTTGCACTACACCACTACTTTAGCTGGAAAACAGTATTTAGCTAGTGAAAGATTGCACCTGCAAACCAACACTCAATCCCTCAATGAGTAAAGAACACTATTGCAATTATTAAGGTCTCTCGAAAGGGTTGTATTTAACCAACTGTTTTCTTCTCTCTCTCAGAAATTGTAGACATACCTCACAATGAACAGGCTGAAAATATGCATGCATATGCATGGATTAATAAAATGCATGCAACACAGATCAGAGTCCAAAAAAAAACTATGTGACACCCCTCCTGCTCTCACTGCATCGGTCGCTGACACGACCTTTAGGACAAGAGCTGACACTTCATACTCTTACCTCAACACTCCTACACTGTTTTAATTTTTCTTGTTTTCCCTACAATGTGATTTATTTCTGCTATAATAAACCTTGACTTGGCTTTATTATTAGTATTATTATTATTGGGACCTTAGACAAGATGCTAAATGCTTGGATAACTTTGAAAACTTTGCTAAATGAATCAATGTATATTGAAATGGAAAATGAGATGACATAGTCTTTAAGTACTACTGAAAAGCTATTGTATATCTTTTGTTTGTTTAAGGGCTTTTAATGAAACTGAGGAAGAGTGAGACACAGACATAGACACACCAGAATACATTCACTAACAAAGAAAATGCATACTTGGAGCTAATCTATTTGAAATAATTAAACAAAACATAATTGTTGAATTCACATGTAATATACAAACATGAGAAAAATATCAGTAATAATAGTAATATTATTAGTTTTAATATATTTTTCTGTGACCAAATAATCAATATAAAGAAAGTTAAAAACATAAAAATGGTTTTTCTGTGCTCTTCACATGCAGTTTTCCTGTCACATGCCATGCAGTTTCCACTGCCAAATCATGCTAATATATATATATATATATATATATATATATATATATATATATATATATATATATATATATATACATATATGTGTGTGTGTGTGTGTGTGTTTGTGTGTGTGTATTATAAAGGGCATAACACAAGGAAGATAATAACACAGCATTAAGACTAAATACCAATTTGGTTATAGCCAATACTTTTAAGGAGTTGAATGTACAAGATAAGGTTCCCTTTAGACAAATACCATCTTCATTTTCACTAAATATATAATGAATATGAAAAAGAATAGTGTAATAAATCAGCATATTTTTTTAATAAACCATGTAAATATATGTTATTCCAGAGCCCTTCAAGTCACGTTTATGTAAAAAAACTCCATGGATATAGCATTCATGCCTTATGCCCTCCTAATACATGCAGACAGGGTCCAAAATGTATACTTGTCAGGCACCAAATGGAAATAAAAATGGCCTTTGGTCAGTAAATATAACCAAGATGCTAGTTGCTAGCTAGACATTTCACATGGTTTAAATGTTAAGAACTATAATATTAAGTGACATGGAAAAGACAGACTGACTGTGATTTGCACATTCTCTGACTGCTTTTAGATAAAAAAACGTAATTTCTCCGTTACTTTTCCAGAAATGCATAGGGAAATACATGTAGAATTTTGCTAGCACTAAGACGCCAAAAAGAAAGTGTACTGAGTAAAAAAAAACTTAAACAGTTTTTGACAGGTGTTTTTTCTCCGACAGATTCAGCCAGATTTGTCTTGTATATGGTGACCCAATAATTTGTGTAGTTCGTCCCCAATTGTCTGTTGAGCAAAGGGTAAATAGATAATTATGTTATTAATAAATGTTTTGATTAAAAAATTATGTTTATAGTTTCATGGCCAGTTAGAAATATTTATTTCCAGAATGGTCAATTCACCTACGATTGGCATGTGTGGCTAAAAATAACTTTTGGACCCTGCATGCAGAGACTTTGGAATGAGGTATGTATAAAAAACAACTACTGTGCTAGCATGTAAACAGAACTCGGACAAAAAAAGACTGATAACGTTTTAGGTTAGGAGACAGAGCACAAGTGGGTAAAACCCCACCTTTCTGTAGGGGAACTATGCATACAGCTGGTAATGGAGGGGCTGTTCATAGAAATGAGCAACAGCTTTCCTTTTGGAAAGGGAAAGACTTGGGGAAAGGGAAAAAAAAAATGTTTTGTGGACAGAGAGAAAAATGAGGGCCAGAGGTCAACATGATGTCTCTATGAGGCCAAAGGTTAAGGTGGAGGTGCACAGGAGGACAAAAAGGAGAAGAAGGCTGGGCTGCATGTGACATATCGGGGAAAAACACAAAGCTTGGGAAAAAGGGACAGGTTTAATTCTTTGTCAGAATACATGGTTGACCTTTCCATTTTGCAGTGTATTAGTGAAGATTTCATGGTTTTGATTAAGATTATAATGGTCGATCCGGTTCACCAAACTGGACTGAAATCGTTCTAAACAGTTCTCGTCTCCACTATAAGCACTTAACCGCAAATTACTTTTGGCGTGTCTGACAGTGCCTCTCAATTGAAATAAACCATTTCATTATTCTGTTACTCCAACAGTACTGAACAGAATGGGGGGAAGAGAGTACTAATGTGCATGACCAGCTGATACTGAGCTTTCAGATCACCAGTACACTCTGAACCGAAAGCTGTCGACGTCATTACGTAAGGGTGTAAAAGAAAAAAGTCTTTTGAACCGGTTCATTGTAGCAAACTGTCTGAAACATCCGGTTCCTGACTTAAAGCTATTTAGAGGTTTGGAAAAGTATGTATGTATATATGTATATGTGTATATACATTTAATTTCAAGCCTTTAAAGTGCAATTCTTATGGGAAGAAGATGTCCAGCTTACTAGATCTGCAGCACATCATCCTGTACCATTTCTTGGATACCCAAACATTCTATGAGAAGGATGTAAAGCGTTCTTTAGGCTCTAAGAGTTCTTCATTAGTTAATTAGTCCCACACCTGGGTCTTGATGTTGGAACAGAGAAAATCTGTGCAGTGTGTAAGAATAAGTTTACACAATGAAATATGGAAAACGTTTTTCCTTTGCGTTTTTGAATTGCATTATGCATGGCAGGTTTTGTTGGGTTGCCAGTTGTCCTGTTAAGAAAAACTATGTGCCTGCGCACATACGCATACCCCATTTTAACCCAAAAGTGCTATTGTCAGTGTGTATATGTGTTTATAGTTTGTCTATGTAAATACCTATGTCGTAGGGGTGCAGGAAATCTTCTGGAGAAATGATAACACGCATTTCACACAGTACAAACATAAAGCATGGAGGCTGCCATTATTGTTTTGGCAATACTCTGTAAATCTCACTACCTGAACTCAAGAGATGATCAAGCAATATATGCTAATGTGATAAAGGAAAGCTGAGTGTGTAAGGCCCTGTTTATAACTGCTATTAAGATCCGTGTCACAAGTTCTAACGAGTTGTGTAAGGTGTGGCCCATTTAAAAGGATCCTTGGGTATAGAGCGATGTATGGCTTAATATATGAACAATAGCATTGACTTTAATTGTGAAATAAAAAAAACAGTGTAACTGTCACAGTATTCTTAAACGTTGAAAATTTGTTTAACTTTGAGTTAGCCTTTTTTGGGTCAAAATCTGTGAGGTCAAATGGTTGCAACCTAAACCCCGTCAGCAAATGACAGAGGGAGAGAAGACAATAATGTTAGACTACTGAAAAAGTTACAATATGGATACAATGAATTGTATAATGGCTAAAACATTGTGTATATAATACATTCGAAATTATTTTGGTTATTAATATGCATGTTTGTATTGTTCCTGACAAACAATATTAAAATGTATAAATGTTTAGTTTGGCTACCTAGTTGTGCGTGAAACCATTTTACTTCATCGAAAAAAAACATGGCGACCTCCTTAGGTTTTAATGAGTATTACATTTAGGTGTAAAGGCTATTACAATGCATTAAGCCATACATCTCTCTATACACTTGGTTCCCTTTAAGAGCAATCTGCTTTTCCCCTTTTTTATCGTTTTCTCATTGCATATAAGTGATAAAGCGTCCATTTAAAGGGCTCATTCACAAAAGTCTTCCAGTCCATTACAACGTTCGGTCCAGTGTTATATTTGTGATTTAAAAATGCGCATACAAATTCTAAATGGAAACGGACAGGCAAAAATAATCTAAGAATTATCAAAGAAATTTAACGGGAATTTATCTTGAGTTTACTTTAGTTCAAATGCATGTTAAGGTGATGGAAACCGTTTTTTGTCATAATGATGATGTTGTGAATATTTGTGCATGTAAACAAATAAAACACAGCCCTCAACACTTGTGTAGAATTCAGAAGTTTAACGTTAAACGTAAATTACACCTGCGGGTGCAGGTGAATTCTGCCGTGTATAACCTTAGTTTAGGCATATTAAGCATTTAATCATCCGTTAACGGTATTTCATCTGTCCAACAACAAATATCTCTCTCTGAAGTGTCCATCATGACAAGTTCCCTTCAATATATAATGCAAAACATGCGACGAGGAATATTTGACAATTAACAGATGAACAAAATGAAAGGGAAAAAACTTTGACAATATGCTGATGAGTTTAGTTCAGTGCTCCACAAAAAAGTTCAAGAAAGGAAATGACAGAGCACATCCTGTAAGTTTTCTTTATTTTGCAAAAGCACATAATACTGCTTTTAGGGCAAGTGTGTACATGACTTTGCAGTTTGCGTCCAATGACGTACGCATAGTCATATCTGTTTGACCATAATCCATCACAGAGTTTAAGTTGATTCTGCTGTTATAAAAGACAGCTCAATGGATCGAATTCCGGCACAAATTAAGCCCTAGTTCGGTCCCTTAAAATTCTCACATTGCAATGGAACAACCAGGGAGCATCAATATTATAAATAAGTATTTATACAATATGTCAGAGGCCTAGAAAGCTTGAGGAGAGGTGTTGCGAATCTCTGAGGAACACACAGCGTGGTGTAGTTTGTAAATGAATACGTTTCTTGAGTGAATCAATTACTCACAGATGTTGAAAGTTTGCCCTCATTTCCAAATCATGCTCAAGGATTTAAAAACTGTTCCCAAATCTGTGCCCTGTGCTTGTAAACTGTACTCCAATTTTTGGAATTTCTTACTACAAATTCATAAACCGTACACATAAGAATCCTTTGCAGATTTGTATAAACAAAGGACGCGTTTTTGTTAAGTGACGCTGAGTGATTTAAATGTGTACATGCATGGATAATGTGAATCTATATCCAAGTAATTAACATGCGCGTATGCATGGAACAATTTTATTTGTAAACGTGAGAATGTCAAGTTTATTCAAATCAAGTTTATATGTATACGCACGTTTCTATGGGTGTACTGTATGTTTGCATGAACATTACATGCATATGCAAGTTATTGACAAGTTTATATGTATGCTGAATAACAAGATGTTTTGGTATGGATTTCATATTAGTATACACATGTATTTCACATGTATCTGCTTGAACATCCAAAAGTACACCTATATTTGTGAGTAATTTATATATGTATGCACATTTTTTTATATGTATTCATAAGAAAAGTTTGATATAAACCCTACACGGCACCTCATACTCTAGGTCAGCTAGGTAGCTGATGGAGACAAGAAATATAGACAGAAGCTCTGAACATTTCACCAATCACAAAAGAAGTGGAAACTCGTGAAAATGGTAAGGGGTGGGACATTTCTGACATACGCTCTAAGTGGGTGACAATCACAACAGCTTGACCAATCAGAGCATATTGGAGAGTGGGAAATGGCAAGAAATATCCAGCTGTTTTCATGAGAATGGAGAAAGGGGCAGCTAGCCAATCAGATTGAATCGAAGGGAGGGAAACAACAGGAACCATTTTAGGTTAAAATTCTAAGATGTTTGGGTTACTGTTGGGTTGCTGATGCTGGATCATATGAATTAGTCACAAATTAACAGCTGGTTGGGTTGTAAATATTTTTAATAATTATAGTATTTATTAAGGATTTGTTGTATTTAAAATAGTTTTTTGTATATTTATTTTTGCCATGTTTTGCCTTTATTTAGATAGGACAGGAAGGGAAATTGGAGAGAGAAGTTAAGAGTTAAAACAATGCTAAGGATCATCTTTTTGTTGTAAGTAAATGTTGATTAAATACCTTTTCAATACATTTGAGATTTGTGAGGTTTAATGTTTTTAATATCTTGTCAGTATCGAGTTTAACGTTTAGAGTTATAGTTTTTGTCAGGGCAAGTGACTGGCCTTACTAATTGAAGCTGAAATAACAAACTTGACGAATAAATGTGATTAAAGTTATAGACCGATTGTTGCTTCATATGTTGTTTTATTATAAATGGGGGCAGAACAGGATCATTTTGAGAGCTTGAGAGTTGTTTAAGGCCCTATGATTTTTGTGATAGAAACTGAATTTACTTTGCAACTGTGTATCGTGTATAACAGGGGTGTCAAACTCAATGAACCCATTTCACACAGACATGAAAAAACTGTGAACTTCCTATAGAATTTGTAAGTTACTATATAAATTATCAAAGACTTTAACAAATCTTTTTTGCTTTGTTATATGTAATTACACATGTTCATCATCTCATAAAAATACAGCAATTCAAACCCAAAACATACATTATTTTGTGTTTACCCAACAATGACCCAACTCTTACCCAACTCTTACCCAACTATGACGACTTTTGCTTGGCAAATGCAGAAGCGTAAAAAGGGTCCATTTAATTGACCTTTGACAACTCCAACCCTTATCAAACTCACTGGATTCAGCTAATCAAGATCTTCAAGATAACTATACATTTCCAAGCAGGTGTAGTTGGAGCTAAACTCTGCTGGAGAAATTGAATTTGAAAATGCTGCTGTATATCATAATAGTATATTTTCCATGGTATTCATTTCACCTAACCAGTCAGGACGGGGATGTGCAATGGTGGATTGTATATTAGAAACGTTTTTTCCAATGTCAGGTTAGGACACGATCGATTGATAGATTTTTATGCAAAAGTCGATAGATAGTGTGTTCTTTTAAATAGTGACCCAGCAGTTGGGTTAATGTTCGGATATTTTTAACCCAGCTCTTTTCAGATTGCAGCTTTTTGGGATTATTTGATGAGTATAAAAAATATCAGAGAGGGAATTTTAAATGATATCTCTTACCATTTGTTATGCCAGAAGATAGATGGTCTCGGTCATGATGTTTAGACATGTAAGTCTCTTGTTCCCAGCCCCCCTGCTGACCTGTTGCTGTTCTATGACCCTCCAACATGTTCACAATGTCTACTCGGTCAATGCTCTTCAAGGCTAGGTACAGGCTGTCCACTATAGTGGTAGACAAACACATGATGGTGAAATGAAGAAGGGGAAGACAAAGTTGTTGGACTGAAAGGACGTGAACACAGATACAACACTGACAGAATCAAAGGATATCAAGACACTATTAGGAACGACATTTAATGAAACAAATACCAACAATTTAAATTGTAAACTTTCAAGTAAAGAATACAGTAACATGTTTCTTGTGAAATATTCACATATTCAAAAGACATTTTCAAAATGTAAAATAACTTATGTTTTTTTATTTACTTTATTGATTACCAAAACCTCTCAATTGCTCATGTTGGAAGCAATATGCGTATATTTAAAATGATTCACGTATGTAACCCCAGTTCCCTGATTGAGGGAACGCGACGTTGTGTCGAACCAACAGATGGGGTTTGATTTTGAGAACCTATCAACTCTGATTGTACTTTTTAAAAGGCCAATAAAATTGGCGAATGGTATGACGCGCCAGTCTCCGCCCCGTACATATGGGTATATTAGGAAGATGGCATGCCCATTCATTCACATTTTGGGCAGAGGAAACTTCGAAGCATATCCCGGTTGCTGCAGCGGGCGAAGCGTTGTGGCATAAAGGACACAACATCTCGTTCCCTCCATCAGGGAACTGAGGTTACATACGTAACCAAGACGCTCCCTTCTCAACGTTGTGTCGAACCGACAGATGGGGTTCCTATACGAAACGCTACTAAGCTTCGCCGTATCGCAACTTCAAGTGGCCTTGGGCAAGTCACAGGAGAGTGCTGCCATGAATCATGATCTTCCAGTGAAAAAGTAAGAAAGCTTTTACCAATGGCCATCACAGGCGGAAGCCTCTCTACTCTAGATACGAGATGGCAGCCTGGCACCGTGAGGGACACTGGGAAGTGCAGAAACCTAGATAGAGGATCATGCGCTACAACATCCTAGATAGAGGAACATGCACTAGATAGAGGAACCTAGATAGAGGAACATGCGCTACTCCGACACAATGTCTCGAAGACCACATTCTACCATCGGGAGGTGAAATGAGGAAATTACACACATGGTCTCGCCAAATGGGGAGAACTCATGAAAGAATTGTGCAAGGCCCCAACCAGGGGTGCACAGGGCAGTGGAGTCAACCGTGGGGAGGTCACAGTGAGGAAATACATCAGATGGGACAACCCAATGGGGGAGTCACTACCTGTGGAGCATCAGCTCAAGTAAAAGGGGTTCACCTCGAGAGAGAAACTGCCCTATTCCGAGCTAGGTATACGCCCCGGACACTCCGCCCGGCTCGTAACCAGAAGAGATGCTTAGAAATGGATGAAATCCCTGTACTTCACCCAGTGTGGGAAGTAGGGAGGTAGAATAGAGCACCAACAATGAGGCTATACCCTGGGTGGATGGGAGTGGCACCACGTGGGAGTCACCTGGCCCAAACTGTAGGCACTCGTTGGACACAGAGAGTGCATGTAGATCCCCTACCCTCTTAATAGAGGCAAGCACCACTAGGATAGCTGTCTTCATCATCAGATGAGGCAGAGAGGCCTCCCCCATGGGCTCAAACCGGGCCCTAGCAAGGCCCACAAGGAACACGTTAAGGTCCAAAGAGGGTTCAGAGCACTGAATCTTCCTCGCGCCCCTAAGGAATCTGATGATCAGGTCAACCCGTTTATGATGTACGGCAACATACATTTTAAGGGTGGAAGGTGAGAGACTACTCTCTAGCCTTTCCTTGAGAAAGGACAGTACAACACTGACCACACAACCCTGTGGGAGGCACAATCAGTGAGGAAGAGAAGAGGCGCCACTTATACGCATAAAGGTTACAGAGGTCTGGCCTCGGGTGCCAGACCACACCCTTCCCCTGAGAAAGCAGGTCCTTCATCAGGGAAATCGTCCAGGGGGAAGTTGCCGTCAGAAGCGTCAGTCTTGTGGGGCAATAGGGTGCAACTAGCAGCACTGATTCTCCCCTTCCCTGCTAAAGTAGGCTCACTGGGGAGAAGGCATACTTCTGCTTGTCCCGTGGCCAGCTGTGCGGTAAGGTATCCATGCTGAGGGGGCCCTCGGTCAGGGAGTACCAAAGCGGGTAATGGGCGGCAAGGGAGGCAAATAGGTCGACCTGCGCCTGCCCGAACTGCGCCCAAATCAGTTGCAGGGTGGAGCCTTTCTCCGTGGAACATAACCTGCCGAGAAAGCCCGTCGGATGTCCGGTTGAGATCGCCCAGGATTTCAGTTACCTGCAGGGATAGTACTCTCTGCTGACTCCAAAGGGGGAGGCGTCGGGTGAGTTGCGACATCTGCCGTGACTGAACGCCACCCTGGCGGTTGATGTAGGCCACGGGAGCTGTGCGGCTCAGGCGGAGCAGCACATGCCTGTCCTGAACGAGGGGAAAACTTCTTCAGGGCAAGACAAGCAGCCAGTAACTCCGGACAGTTGATATGCAACTGCAGGCGGGGGCCCGTCCAGGGACCCGATGCTGCATGCCTGTATTACACACGGCACACGAGCCAAGCAATGAGCCTTGAGACATGCCTGAGTTGGACTCCGGCCCACAGGGAGGACACATCTGTATACGGGTCCAGGGTGTGACGGCAGCAAGGTGTGATGGAAATATGCTTCGTGCCAGTGTGCCACGCTCACCAAGGAACTCGACTCTGAAGCCAATGCTGAAGCGGTCTCATATGTATCAACCCTGAGTGGCACCACTGCCCAGGAGCCTCTTAAAAAATTTCAAGGGGGCCGCTGCCTGAGGAGTGACAGGCAGCGCAGCACTGACTGGGCGTGTACGCTGGTGAGGCACGCCAACATGGTGACCATCTAGTTCCATACGAGATAAGAGATGCTCTGCTTGGGGCAGAGCTTGCTCCTGTCCCAGTTGACCCATAGGACCAATGAAAGGAAGCGTCCTTCAGGTTGAGAGCCACGAACCAATCCTGACGTCTGACAGACGGATCATCCTCATTAGCGAACTGGACGGACTGGGGAGCTGTAACCAGGCCCCGAGACACCGTGACAGAGGAACTAGGGTAGCGATCTGCAACATCGTCCCCGTAGGGGGAGGTTCTGTGGCTGGCAGAATGGCTAATTTGCCGAGGGCAGAGCCCTGGGGTGGCGAGCTGCTCCGTGAATTCACCTGCCTGCAGGCTCTGCTGCCCGACTCACCCTTGAGTGGACAGTGATGAGGGGAACGGAATCGGCATGACGCAACGAGATGGGAAACTTTTTTTGAGAGTGAACGTTGCCAGTACCGTCGTGGTACGGCTCGACAGCAATGTAGGGGCCTGAGTCCCCCTGGGCTGTCCCCGTCAGGGCCGCTTTGACGGTGATTCAATGTCAATTTCATTGGCCTTTCAAAAAGTACAATCAAGTTCTCAAGATCAAACCCCATCTGTCGGTTTGACACAACGTGGAGAGACCGACAAAAGGGAACAACATTTTACCGCATGCAATGTTATATGTGACATCTATTTTCAAAGTTCAAAGAACTTTAAAAAATAGTATTTTCATTGAGAATAAAAAGTAGGTATTCATCCAGAATGCCTAATTTTTTTTTAAATATGACATGTGCTCATGAAATTACAATCTGGTGAATATTCCCCATTAGACCCCCCTCCTACGCCTGACAGTCATAGCAAACACTGATAATATTTAAAATTACAATTACTGTCTTCTGACTTATTAGATGCAATATTATATTGAAACTATTGAACCACTTCATACCCAACATATCTATTTTTAAAATGCAATCCAGGTTTTTTTTTCAATTTCAATGTAAGGTTTGGACACGGAACTATGCACAGCTGATACAATCTAAGGAAACCGCAGTGGTAAAAAATAGCAAATGCTAAATAAAAACCACCACTGCTGTATAACTGTGTAAGTGTTATTCTTGTTTAGTACCACCTGTATAAGCATAAATTATGATTGTATTAGTATAAAAGTGCTTACAAGTCAAGTGATTCCACTCTAGAGAAAAGAGAGGCTCAATCATCTGACAGTGAGAAAACATGATGAGAAAATAAAAAAACATGATGAATAAAACAGGAAAGAAAATAGGAACGTTTCTATAGTAACTCTGGTTTTGACAAAACAAAACCTAAAGTATGTGTGCATTTGGTGCTGAAGGTAGAGTTTTGTAGAATGAGGGTTACCGTCTAGTCATGAGCAAAGAATATTGTGGTCATCAAATCATTGTATTGAGGTCTTTAAAAAGGTAAAATTCTACAAATTATTTTTTATTAAATTAATAATAAATAGACATTTTGACACTCACTTTTGGCTCTCTTCCCCTCTCGAGTGGCCCACAGGTTGAGCAGTGTTGAGCTCTGTTCTAACAGGGAGTTGGGATTCTCCACACGGATCTTATTTATTTCATCAACATTGAACTGCAGTTCACGTCCCAACTCTGCATAGGAATTACATATAGAACATTATGGCTAGTGCTATTAAGCATTCTTTGTTTTTATTGTAGCACTTATCCATTCTTATTATTCTTTACAACAAATTGGACATGCAGATTAGCATACATAGCATCAACAACTGACTGAGTGCAATAAAGGCTTTCCTGGCTACTTCTCTCTGACTCAAAAATTTTGAGCCAAAAATATCATTTTTTTAAATCAAATCATTTAAAATCATAGAAGTTTGACATTCAGTCCTTCATTCTTATTATATTCTCAATGTTTCCGATATATTTTTTGTAATTAATTATCTAATTCAGTTTTAAATATGTTCTAATATGATCTTAGCATATTTAAACATGCTTTTAAACAAGTTTTTGCATTGTTGGTAATGGGTCGTTAATTATTTGTTGTTTAACTCTTGCATAATGATTTTTCGTTTTAATATGTTGCCATAAAGTTGGCTTATTTTAATATTTTTTTATTTAGTTATATGGAAAAAGTGGACTTTTAATAAACTTGATACAATGACCTTTACCTAGACAAGTAAGTTTGTACACAAATGGTGACGTGAACCAATGTTAAAACATTTAAATTGGACAATTTAATAGTTTGACAATCAGATAAACTATAAGCCAGACAGATAGATAGATGACCATTGTTAACGTGTTTTAGCATGTCCCTTATAGAAATCTGACCAGTAGCCTTAATGGGCTAGTTGCACAAATCCACCATATTATATTTCCAATCAGCGAGTGTGGTTAGGCTTATTTCCGTTCGTATAACACTGTATGTGAAAATAAAGATTTTTGGCAAACAAATATGAGCGTTTTTTACTGGTACGGGAAAATAATGACAATTTTAGATGGATAGATTTTAACATTATTTGTGAGACGAAATTCATTTTTGGGTGAACTATGCCTTTAAATGTTGCCCTGTGCCCTTCGTTTCTGTGTTTGTTTGGTTAATAAACCTTTGCAGGCGTAATTTTGAAATTTTATATTTTAATGTTCTATTGTGTTTTCACAGGAGCTGTTGAAAACCAAACAAAACAAAACCAAATGCTAATCATACCAGGAGAGAGAGGACCAAGCAGCTGCAAAGGTATTGTTTTTAAATCTTGATGTTTGGCACCAAAATGCTAACCTGACAACTCTTGTTTTAACTGTGAAGTGGTTTTATTGTTGTGTTATTTTTTTTTTTTTTCCGGGCTGTTGGGAGAGAGAGGGCCAAGCAGCTTCACAGTTTTTTAGTTAAAGGTTCAGGGCTGTTAAGTGTTTAATTGTGATTAATCACATGCAGAAAAATAGGTTTGTTTCTACATAATATACAGAGGGGGAAAAGTATTTGACACATCAGCATTTTTATCAGTAAGGGGATTTCTAAGTGGGCTATTAGTATATTAGTATTTCCTAATATATATATATATATATATATATATATATATATATATATATATGCATGTTTTATGTACTTATATTTAAAAGTAACTGAAATTATACAAGCATTTATTAATGTTCATATTTTTCTTAAAAATACACATGCATGTCTGTTTAAGAATACAATGATGCACAGTATATGTGATACACCTTTAAGTGACGGTACAATTTAATGGTTAAAGGATATGCGCTAATCTGGTAACATGTAACGTTCATTAGAATTGCGACTGCGATTGTGTTGTACAGTTTAAGTTAGGGGGGAACCAAAGAAAGCGGAACCAAAGTGCGGGTACCGAAGAGGCGAACGCCTTCTTCTTCTCTCACGTTGAGATTTGGAAATAAAGATGGCGGTTTGCACTTACTCTCACTAACATACGGATTCTGTCTTCCAGGCTGACATCAAGAGAGTAGTAAACCCCAGTTGGAAAAAGAAAGGAATCTTTTTGTTACTCCAGTGACCAAATTTTTGATACTCATAACATATTCATACATATATTATGTAAACACAAACTTTTATTCTGAATGCGATTAATCATTTAACAGCCCAGATATACATGTTACAAATGTTTTCAGTAGCTTCGAAAAAGATTCATGTCTATTATAAAGTTGTACATATGTTCATTTAGGGATTTAGCGTAAAATAATGTAACCCATACAAAGTATACAGTATATTCAAATAAATTAGCCCATATGTATACTTATTGTGGCCCATAAGAAACCACTATAAGACCTAGCTGGGTCCCATCATTAACCCATCTAGGCAGACTCCTGTAGACACCAAATGGGGCCTATATGGTGTCCATTAAGGGCCAACACATGTGGGGCCACCATGGAAACTGCGGACAAAATCTCACAACTCAAACAGTATTCATCCTCTTTCTAGTCGCATCAGTGTTGTCAGTGTGCCAAAAGAGAACGTCTCGGTTACGTATTTAACCTGGAGTTGTTTCGAACCGACAGACGGTGGTTCGCCCTTGAGAACCTATCATCTTCTGACTATTTTGAAAAGGCCAATGAAGTTGGCGAATGAAATTTGCATGCCGGGCTCCACCCCGGATATCCGGGTATAAAAGGGGAGCCGGTGTGCTCATTCATTCACCTTTTGTGCTGAGGCGCCTGAGAGCATCTCGAGACTGCTGCAGCGGACGGCTATTGTTGTGGCATGAAAGACACAACCTCTCGTTCCCTCCATCAGGGAACAGAGGTTACATACATAACCGAGACGTTCCCCCTTCTGTCGGTCTCTCGACGTTGTGTCGAACCGACAGATGGGGTTCCTATTGAAAGCGCCACAGCACTAGCCGCGTGGACACGGAAAATGCTTACAGATCCCCCACCCTCTTGATGGATGCGAGCCCCACCAGGAGAGCCGTCTTCATCGTAAGATGAGAAAGAGTGGTCTCTCCAAGGGGCTCGAAGGGAGGCCTCTGAAGGCCCGCCAGGACCACATTGAGGTCCCAAGAGGGTACGGAGTGCGGGTGAGGTGGGTTAAGCCTCCTCGCGACCCTGAGGAACCTGATGATGCTGCCCTAGAGGTTTTCCAGCAACTGGCTCGTGATGACTGGCGATAGCGGCTGCATACACTTTCAGTGTGGAAGGGGAGAGATTACTCTCCAAACTCTCCTGCAGGAAGGACAGCACGTGCCTGACCGAGCAATTCCATGGGTCTTCTCTGCGAGAAGAACACCAAGACGAGAAGAGGCGCCGCTTAAAGGCGTACAGCCGCCTTGTGGCAGGTGCCCTAGCCTGAGTGATGGTCTCCACCACCGCGGGGGGTAGACCACTCAGGATCTCCTCGTCCCATCCAGGAGCCAGACGTGGAGGTTCCAGAGGTCTGGTCTCGGGTGCCACAACGTGCCCTTCCCCTGCGAGAGAAGGTCCTTCGTCAGGGGAATTGGCCAGGGGGGAGTTGTCGTCAGAAGCATTAGCTCTGAGAACCAAGTCCGGTTGGGCCAGTAAGGCGCAACTAGTACCGCTTGATGCTCCTCTTCCCTGATCTTGCACAGGACCTGTGCAATGAGGCTCACTGGGGGGGAAGGCGTACTTCCACTTGTCCCGTGGCCAGCTGTGCGCTAGGGCATCCGTGCCGAGGGGGCCCTCAGACAGGGAATACCACAGCGGGCAATGGGTGTTGTCCAGGGAGGCAAACAGGTCCATCTGTGCCCGCCCGAACTGCACCCAAATAAGCTGGACTGCATGAGGGTGGAGTCGCCACTCTCCACGGGGCGTCGACTGACGAGAGAGCGCATCGGCTGTCTGGTTCAGGTTGACCGGTATGTAAGTGGCATGCAGAGACTTCGTCACCTGCTGACTTCACAAGAGGCGGCGTTGGGTAAGTTGCCCACGACACGCCTCGGGACCTGCCCCAGGGGGACGCCAGTCCGTAAGAAGGTCAATGATGACCACGGGGTTAGGATACGACGGCAGAGAGGTGTAATGACGATCCGCCTCCTGCCTGTGTGCCACGCTCTCCAGGGAACTCGTCTCTGTAGCCAGTGCTGAAGCGGTCTCATGTGCATCAACCGAGGGGAATTACCCCAGCCGAGGACGCCATGTGTCCCAGGAGCCTCTGAAAAAGTTACAGGGGGACCACTGGTTGCCGCCTGAAGAGGTTCAGGCAGTTCAGCACTGACTGTGCGCGTTCCGAAGTGAGCCGCGCCGTCATGGAGACAGAGTCGAGTTCCATACCGAGAAAAAAGGAGCTCTGTGCGGGGAGAGCTGGCTCTTTTCTCGGTTGACCCGTAACTAGAGGTCTTCTCGGGTCCAAATATCTTTACCTGACCCGAAATGACCCGAATCACTTTTTACCCGAACCCGACATGCAATTTTTTTTTTTTTTTAAAGCCCCGAACGCGAGACAGACCCGATAACGTAAGACCCGAGTCCGACCCGAGCCATCGTATATTTTTTTAACCCGACTAGACCTGAATGTAAACCGACGTTTATTAATGAAAATGAAATCGATATGGCAATGAAAACGTTGATCCTGTTGTTTTGCTCAATAGCCAACGCAAAACAGCATAAAGACACAGCTAAAACCAGTTTCCTGATTAATCCTACAGCTATAAAACCCGATAAATATTATTTTGTGCAAGGTTATAAAAGTTTATCACTGTCCAATCCTTTAGATATCCTTAAATACTTTTACACAAATGTGCCATTTTTATGACCCAAAGCTGTTCATGAATTGCTGACAAGTCAATCACTTTTGGCGAGTTAATTAAGCAAATTATTGAGTTTATAATATGAGTTTATTAAGCAAATTATTAAAAGGTAATACTTATAATAACGAATTATTTTATATTTTATTTTATAGTTTCTCTCTAGGGAAATTAACCCATCGAGCGGTGCTTTTTTACTCAAAGTAGCCTATATAATAATAGCTTACAATAATGTTAACTGAACATATTTCCTAAAAAGAATATAGTTTGTTTTGTATCACCAATAATTATTCATAGGGATGTCTTCGTAAAAATAGGCACACTTCATCATTTTGTATGTTTATTGTGTATTTCGGCATTTTCGTCTTAAATTGAACGAGTATTAGCCTACATTGCATTTAAATCATTTGGTAAAAAATATTGCGAATTCAAATTTACATCTACACAAACCTGGGCGGGTGTTAAACACTATATGTGTTAACACACATATATATAAAACTGACACTTTTAAATTGATATAGAACATGGTGCTAAGCATCTCATCGCAGAGCAATTGTTAGAACATTGAACATAAAGGAGACCAAAATAAACAAACTATTAGATTTAACAATGCATCAAATGAATTTCATCAACAATTACCGCAGAACAGAACAGAGATCACCACATTTAACGCAGTGGTTCATCAAAGGATCGGCTTTTTAAATAAGTTAAAATGCATGCTCCACACAGACAGTTCTAGACCCGAGGCTACTTGTCGTTGCAGTTAAGGAAAAGAAGAGCATTCACACTTGATGTACCAAGAGAGGACCGTCGGTTTTCAAGTGCACGCCCAGACACACTAAAAGCACACTCGCAACTAACGCTGGAGGCTGGAACACACAGAATCTTCCGTGCAAGGGTTGCCATCTTTGGATAGAAGTGTTCTGTTTCTTTCCATACACCTAAAACGTTTTTGTCACTATCGTGCATGGGAGTCTTTTTATTCAAGTAAATATCCAACTTATCCGATTTGATGTGCTGGTCGTCCACAACATCCTCCCATTGGCTGAATTTCCCTGATGGACCAGCCACGGTCACACACTCAGAGTTTGTTTCTAGTATACTGGGTTGGGGGTAGCTTTGCAGCTCGTTTCTGGCATTTCTGTATATTTCTTCTCTCTCCTCGTTAGTAAACATACGGAGTTGCTTAAACTTTGGCCACGAGTACACCAAGCTTCGCATAATTGTCAAGTACAATGCGATCACTCAGAAGGTTTTCGGCTCTGCGTTTGAGGATCTCCAGTGCTTTAGGGTCGGTCGGCGTAACCACACAGTGCTGAAGCAGTGTAGATTTCCATAGAGCCAGAAGATGCATTGTGGGGTAGTTCGATGCGCTCAGTTTGTCGCTTGCCTTTTTGAACGGGGTTAAAAACTGAACAAGCATTTGGAGGATTTCTTTTGAGATGTGGCTTATCTTGTGTATCTCTCCTCTTCTCATGAGAATTCTTTGAACATCACCAAAAGCATCAAGTAAGGATTCCACCATTGCGAGTTTAGTGTTCCAGCGCGTCTCGCATTCCTGTTTTTAGGGTGCGTGTCAGATGGAGCAGCAAACCAGAATGCTTAAAATATGTTGTCAGCGTCTTACACTGATTGATGCACGCTCTTACAGGCTGTAGTGAATCTTCCTCCTCATCATCATTTCCCTTCTTAAAAGTGTGCTTCAGTACAGTGTTGAGAACATGAGCGTTGCAGCTTCTGTGTTTCCAGCAGCTTAGAGCAGCCTGTACATTGGCTCCTTGATCGCTCACAAACACTAGCTCCGTGCGTAGCTCCAATTTCGATCAAGTTCTGTGCTAGTTGGCGAAATGCATTTGATTCAAACATTGGATATGGTCTGAGATCTTTGGCACAGACACGAACGCAACAAATTTTCTTTTAACAGTTGGCAGGTGCTCCTCTTTTTACAAAAGAACGAATGGAGATTTGCGTTGTTTTCTTCTGCTGACATGATCTCTGGTGCTTCAGCAAATGGGATGTGCCAATTTTGAGGTAAATCAAATCTAAATAAGGTATCACAGTCTACGCATTTAGCTGCAACAATCTTTTTTCCCTCCTTGTCAACAATTACAACAAATGTTGTCCATACCGATGATGACCCTGGATGTTTTATTTCTGTATATTCGTCATCTTTCAGCTTTTTAGCGATGTCAGATATTGCCTCCATGTTATGCTAATCTGACGACACAATTAGGACCAAGGTAATCGAGGCTGTGTACTGTGTACATTCAAAATTGATTGACAGGTCTGGCTCAATGTTAATTAGCCTACCTAACAAACAAAGAATTTAAAACCACACAACAACGTGTTATTGTATAGGATAGTTCGGGTCTTCCTCGGGTCAATTCAGCAAAAAAAAAATTTACTTTCTATTACCCGAGACCCGAAGACACTAATAATATACCCGACCCGTGTCCGAAGCTCCCGTGAATCTTTTAGACCCGAACCCGCTCGGGTCTCGGGCCGGGCCTCAGGTTTTCGGATCTAAGTGGACCCGTGAAGACCTCTACCAGTAACCCCAAATGGTCCAGGTGCTGGAGCACCATATCCCTGTGCGTACAAAACAGATTTCGCGAGTGAGCCAAGATAAGCCAGTCGTAGAGATAGTTGAGTACCCGCACACCTCTCTCCCTGAGGGGAGTGAGGGCGGCTTCCACGACCTTTGTAAAGGCCCGTGGGGACAGGGACAGACCGAATGGGAGGACCCTGTACTGATATGCCCGTCCCTCGAAAGCGAATCGTTGGTACGGTCGGTGACGAGGGAGAATTGAGACATGAAAGTACGCATCCTTCAGGTCGATAGCCACGAACCAATCCTGACACCTGACGGTTGTCAAGATGCGCATCGTGTCCGATTGCGTGACGGAGGAGTAAGACGGTGTGGTACCGCCTTCCCGGGAACGGCCAGACAAGCGAGACGGGGCGTGAACGGTTGGGAGACTCACGGTAATCCCCATGCCACCCAAGCTACTCGCCGCCGCTGACGGCAGGGCCCTGGCCACTGCGGTTGCAAAGCGGGAAGCAGACGAGGTGGTTGCTGGCTCTCGAGAGTGGCTGGCAGTGTGGGCAGGTTGACTCCACGAAAGCTGCCTCAGCGTGTTGGATTCCCAAAAACCTGACGCAGACATCGTGTCCGTCCCCCTCCTCGATGAGGGAGTCGCAACCACGAGAGCAGCAGGACATGCCACGCTGAAGAAATTTGCTCTTTTAGAAATTATCTCTTTTGGTCAAGTCTGTTTCTCACAACTTTTGTTCTCCACATGTACAGTATACACAAGTTTTAGTTTCTTGCCACTGTCAACATATAGTTGGCATGTTATAAGCAACATGATTGAAAAGTTATAACATGACGATGTTAGCACACCTTTACACATTCATAACATGTTTCAACAATATGCTTATGAAAATGATAACCCAGTTAGCAAAGGTATGTCTGTAGGATGTCTGTTAAAGATCTAGAGATCTAGAAAACATCTACCGTGTAAAAATATCATCTTTGAATGTATGTAAAACTGCCTTTTCTAAAGCATAAACATCTTACAGACATCTTCTAGATGTCTATATAGCATCTGACAGGAGGCATCTCAGACATACGGCAGATGAGCAAATGTAAATGCGGATGTCAAATTGATGTATGTGTGCTATCCTCAGGAACGCCAGATGAGGCATTTAATAAACTTGCCATGCGGCAGCATTGGCTAAAACAAAAGAAGACATATTTGCTTTTTTATACACAGCATGGATAATCTATCACATATTCTTGTTAGATACTTGTTAGAGACATATGCATTCTGAATAACAGCTATGTGTTTTGTTAATTGTTTACACCATCATTCAATAATTAAAATATGAATGAATAAATGCCTGCAAGATAGATTAACATTCTGATGTCATGTTTGTAGTTCATACTTTTAGGTCAATGCCAAATGAAAGTGGTTTGGGAAGTCAAATTGGGTTAGGTAAACCACAAAAGCCATATTTTAATGTCCTACTTTATCCTACGTAAATGAGTTACATACAGATGAGAAATGGTGAGTGAGCCCCCTTGGACATCAGCAGCTAATCACAGCACTGGAATGGAGAAACGCCAAATACAATCTCCTTCTTATCTGAAAGGGCTTAAGGACTTTCACGAAACCAGCTAGAGCTAGAGACTGAAACAGATCACCAAAGTTCTGGGTCTCCAGCCAATGCACCCAGAGACTGCAAGATCAACTATGTCCCAAGTCTATAGTCCAGTGAGACAGCAACAAATGTCTGCAACAAGGTTGAGCTCAGGAGCACAAACCTTTACTTTGAGGTACCTTCATTGGCATGTTCTAGATTGCTAAGGACCTTTCTGCACGAGCCTCTAGGCCTCGTCTGCGTGTTCCAGATTGGTAAGACCTTACAGTGCCTCAGGAGATCACCATCCCACAGCGCTTTGTGTTGAAGGTTGTTAAATGGAATCCGCTTCCTTCCTCACTGCAGCCCAGCCTGACCAGTGGAAGACAATGCCACCACGAGACTTCTCATGATGACTGTCACTTACCAGACCTCTTTCCAGAGACCTTGGCATTAGTGTGTTCGATCAGTTTATCTTAGTTAAACTTTATCTTAGTTGCCTTTGATAGTGCATACCTGTACTTGGTTATGAGATGTGCAACAACTAGATGGTTAATTATTTGTTAAACTTAAACATAAGGTTTCCACCTTAATACAGAGAACATTCTGCCATTCATCAACCACTTTTAATTTCTATTCTTTGTACTTTAATTTCCAAACATACTATCTTTAATCATTTAAGTTGTTGATTTCCTATCTATCTTTGCATATGTCTTCTATTTAAACATATGTGTCTTCCTTGTGTAGACAACACAAATGACTGCAGGCCCCACAAACTTCTTAGTTTTTTGAATTAGTCAAACTTCTGTCATTTGAATACTTAGAACATGCCCTTGGAACAAAATAAGAAGGGAACTATGAAAGAAGCAGCTGCTATACACATCAAAAGTTCAACACAGTTTCACATATCTCAAAACTTGTTTATAATTTAGTCATTTGAGAATGTATAGGTGGTAGAGGTGTGTTGCATGTTTAGTAGGGCTGTGCAATTATTTGCAATTGTTTTTCAAATTAAATGATGGTTTCCAATTCGATCCCAGGAAAACACACATATGAAAAAAAAGGTTCAGCTGAATGCACTGTAAGTCACTTTGCATAAAAGTCTGCCAGATGCATAACATAAATAGAAGCACTGTGCACCTATTCCCTTTACAGCAATGCTCTTTTGTCCTAAAAACTCCCACCTAGGCTGTGGCATGTTAGTCATATAAATGTATGTTTAGGAGTTTTTTAGTTCTTGAGAACATAACACTAACATTAATTGTAATATTTAGTTCTTGAACAAGTGCATGCTGTTTCCAAAGACAATAGTTTTAAATAATTGTAAAATATAACAAATTATAATCAATAATCAAGAAGCTTTATTACCTAAGGGGAGTGCATGTGTTGTAAGGGGAAATGGTATAAGGAAGAACAAGACCTTACAGTCCTCTGATCAGACCCTTGTAAAACTGGAACTTTTCTCTAATTATTAATAGTTTGAAGTTGCACTATGTTTAGCTCATATACAGTATATACTGTGTATACTGTTACATGCTTGTCATTTTGATTTTTTATCCAGCATTTGCAGTTCTACTGTTTTACTGTATTCACAAAATATTCAGAGATAGAACATTCTTATTTTTTTACTTTGTGAACATAGTTTTAAGACTTTTTTTCACTGTATGTATTGGCTATTTTATCAGACTGATTATTTGTTTAGCTTATGTATGTTTATTAATTATCTAATTAAGCCTACTGATTTCTCAATTGATTTTAAATTTCATTGATTTGTTGCATTAATAGATTCCACTTAAGAAATTCCTGCCAATTACTTTACAACACTTATCATTTTAAGGTGCATTATGCAGGATTTTGTTCAGCTACTGTTTGTGAGCACAACATTTGAACTAAGCCCCTCCTCTCGGCGGAATACCACCAAAAGTGAACATCCCCTATCATCAGCTAAATACTTACAGGCTTGTGAATGGCAGCCAAGTGCACAAGCTTGCAAAAAAGTATACTTTCAGCACTGAATTTACAAACATGGATGTACAAATCTATCTTGCAAAGCTTTGTTTCAGACAAATATATATATATATATATATATATATATATACAGTACATATAAGTCAGTTCTATAGACCTCAAAGTTTTTTTTCTCAGTAGTAGTAGTAGTAGGACTTTGTGTATACATAAACTGCTGCTACATACACTGCAAGACACATGCCGCTAGCAGACATACCTGTATGCATATAGCAGATATATGGAAGCCCCGCTTTACTGGGAACAAGCTTTTTCGTGATGTTTTGTTTCTGTATATTAGCATTTTTCAGTACTACTTAATGGCTGCCGCGCACCCATCTGCAGTTCACTATTGTCTGGGCTCTACACACCCACCAGCCAATAACATCTCGGTTACGACTGTAACCTCTTTTCCCTGATGGAGGGAACGAGATGTTGTGTTGATGGAATGGTGTTTGAACTTGGAACCTATCATCTCCAATCGTACTTTTAAAAGGCCAATGATCTTGGAGAACTGCATGTGCATGCCAGTCTCTACCCTATAAATATGGGTATAAATTAAGATGACTTGCCCAGTAATTCAGCTTTGTGCTGAGGAACCTGGGAGATATTTTCTGGTCGTTACAGCAGACAGCGAAGCATTGTGGCATGGGACTTTCTCATCCTGCCAATCTCCTGAAGGTGTTGTTGACAGAATGGGGTCCTTATAAGAAACACCACAGCACTTAGCCACATTACAAGGTGTGTCACAGCTGAGCTTTTTTTGGATAGCGTAAACTTCCAGTGGGTGTAGTAAGGCGTCACCTTGAGTATGTCAAACGATGAGAGGCTCCTACCATCGGCTTTCACAGGCAGAGGTCACAGGGCTACCAACAGGGGAACCGTAAAGTAAGAAATACGTTATAGGGGAATAACTACGTATGGAGCACTAGCTCAGCTATAGGGGTTCACCTTCCTGAGGAATAAATCTACCTGTACAAGGCTTGGTGGACGATTTGCTCCGCCTGGCTCATTAACCAGAAGGAGTGCTTAGAGTTTGATGGAATGCCCAGTGGAGGGAAGCAGTGAAGCTGAAATAGCACACTGACTCATCTGGCAGAGGGGAGAAGGCGCTTTGCAGGCGTACGCCCAACTGGCTGCTGGTCTCACTGTTTGTACACTGTTCAGCATGGACTGACTCCAGCTGAACACGAAGATTATAGACCCTCGCAAAGGTGTTAAGCATATCCCAGCCTTTAGTTCTGCAGTTGTCTGCCAGTACCCACAATCTTGCGATCGATGAGCCATAGTAATGGCATCCATGATCCAGTGCACCAGTCTCTGTTTGGAGTCATTGCACCCCTTTTGCTGACCTCCAAAGCAGACAAAGAGCTTCTTGGAGCTTCTGAAGCTTTGCGTGATGTCCAAGTAGAGGTGCAGGGCGCATACTGGACACAACACGGGAGAGATTGGGTCTGCCAAGGAAGGAGCACCTGCAGGCACATGGCCATGCCGGGGACTCGAGATCATGTGTGAGTCACCCAGCCCAAACTCGAGGCACTTGTTGGACACCAGGAAAGCTGCCTTCATAGTCCGATGAGGTAGATCCTAGGCCCTCGAAGTCCCCTATGAGATCCCAACAGGGTACAGAGCAAGGTTGAGGTGGATTAAGCCTCCTAATGCCCCTCAAGAACCTGATGACCAGGTCATGCTGTCTGAGAGGCTTACCCCCACAAGTTTGTGATCTGCGGCAATGGCAGCAACATACTTCTTGAGGGTGGAAGGGGAGAGGTTGCTCTTGAGTGTCTCCTGAAGGAAGGACAGCAAATTCCTTGCAAATACGCCGTCCTCACTAGCTAACCCGAAGTGTTGGGAAGCTCTAACCAGGCCCCCAAAATCCACGACAGAAGGACTAGCAGAGCATTCTGTATCACCGTCCCCTGAGGAGGAGGTCTTGTGGCTGAAGAAAGACCCCAGGAAGACAGGTGGACTGAGAGAAACATCCAGGGAAGCTTTTTTCATGACCGATGGGTGCATGGCCTCGAGAGACCCTGTGCGACTCCCCAGCAATGTAATGGCATTTGGGTCATGCCCAATGTCTCCCATGTGCCCGCCCTGTCTGGGTCGCTTCAATGTCTTCTTGGCGGGTAGCTGACAAGGGGTGAAACCACGGTGCTCTATGTCCTCAGGGGGACACCTGAGCAGGGAGCACAGGGGCAGGTGCCACGGAGGGGCAGAACTGCTGTGAGAAGTCCTCGACGGTATCCCCAAATGCAGAGAAATGGATCTTCTCGCAGTCTCTTATCTGCAAAAGGTTCAACCAGAGGTGTCTTTTTTTGGACAATGAGTGTGAACATCGTACAACCCAGCGCACACATTGTCACCTTGGTCCCTCAGAGAGCAAAGTCAGTGGCAGTGCCGAGTTCCTACATCAAAGCTTGGTCATGTCTTCCCTCGTTCAGTTGTTTCAGCACCTTGGCTTTGTGGACCTGCAGGATAGCTTTGACATAGAGAGTGGAGGCAGCCTGACCAGCAGCAGCACAAGCCTTTGACATGAATGCCTAAAAAAAATACATGCCTTGGTTGACTGCTCCAGGCGGTGGTGGTCTGTGGGCATAAATACACCACTGAATGAATGGGCACGCTATCTTCCTTTATACCCCTAGGTATGAGGCAGAGATTGGCAAACACATGCCATTTGAGAAGTTAATTGGCCTTTTAAAAGTATGATCAGAGATGATAGGTTCTCAAGTTAAAAGCTCCATTCTGTCGACACAATGTCGAGAGACAGACAGAAAGGGAACCAAAGGTCACCTCACAGAAAGATTATAGTAATTTGATTTTAAAAGATGACATGTATAAGACAGTGTTTCTGTAGACACAAATACCACCATACATTTCTAATAGGTTAATTATTATTTTTGTATGGGTCCTTTTTTATTCTGCATAGCACACCATTAATGTAATCAGCAGATTCTAGATTGTTTAAAAGGTACATTTGAAAAATAAATGTGGGCCTAAATGTACATCAATAACTTGTTCCAAAATGTTATAGTCTGCATAAGAGATATAGCCAAACAGATATGATGTGTTGAAAAGACGTAGCCAGTTGAGCATTACGCATGTTAAGTCAAAGAAGAGCATTCAAACCCACACACTCACCAGCCCAGCTCAGGCCTAGCTGTTCAGCTACTAAAGCCATCTTTAGATCCGTCTTTTCCATGGCACTCAGTAATGCTGCAGAAACCAGACCACCATTGGCTCAAGATTTCAAAAATCTGACGCTGCAGCTCACATCATATTCAAAGCCAGGTCAGGCAAAGGTTGTGTGATATTTGGGGGCATAACATGCAGAAGATGTCTTACCTACAGCTGGCTCATTTAGAACGCTGTATCTTTCTCTTAGTGCCAAAGGAGTCAAAGTCTTGATTCGATCATCAATCCCTATGTTCTGTTACAAAAAAGGGGAACATACATTATTGGAGAATATAATTGTACGTAATTATAGTGTAATGGTTAATTTTTTGTGGATATGCACTACCTTAATGCATGGCGGCATGGTAACGTTAAGGTTGCACAGCACATGTTGATTGTCCTCATATTTGGTTGATTTGCGGAAGAAAGACACAAAGCCAGAGGGCTCTTTACTGCTATCTCTCACCTAAAAGAAAATGAGGTAGATACACTGGATCACATCAAAGACTATAAAAACCAAGAAAGGTTCATTTGTATTAGCTACTATGAATGGGAGAAAGCCACCGGGTGCTACTCAGTTCTTATTCCTGCATCCTCAAGTCGTCTTAGCTCCACCCCTTTAGGATACTAGGGAAGGACTCAAATATGTGAGGATGGAGGGATTGAATTTATAATCAGATATGATAGTTAAGGTAGATAGAGCCATCAGAGTTAATATCATCTCTTGTGCAGCTGGCCAATGAAGCATTCATTAACACACTTTACACTTAATAAAACTCAACACATGTAGGATCGGAGAGGACAGCTCACTCACATGGGAGAGAGGGTCTGCTTGCTTGCATGTTTAAAATCACATGTTTATAATCGAATTAGGCTATGAGAGGACTTCTTGTTCCTATGATAATTAATAATAGTGGCATGTGCGTGAAAAGGTGTATACTTAAGTTAGGCTGAATGGGAGAGAAGTCCGTTGTTGTGCAGGGAACTCTGCTTTTATTCTTCATAGCACTAGAAATAACCACAAGTCTCCACTTCTTCCGCGTACAGCTACAGCATAAACAGCTGTATGAAAGCACTTTTTATATATATCACACATTTAAGGTGAACATTTATAAACTCACAGGGTACACTACACTCTCCAGGCTCACAGAATCTATACCATCAATATTTTAATAATATATAAAAAATGAAGAGCTCTCTGAAAATCTAGGATTTCATTATGGAGATAAAGGTTAGTATTGTGATTTTCTATAGTTTTACCACACGGCATGTGTGTATATTAGCATTTTTTGTTGTTTGCATGGGGTCTGATAGAGCGTTTGACATCAGACTTAACAAGCAGATGGTGTGGCAGAAAGACTGATTGCAGCAGCTTTGCTGGAAGCTGTGTTCTATTAAAAATGGTTAGAGATAGGTTGTGCAGTTGATTGCACAAATAAACTGGGCAAGAAATCAGAGATTTATTTTTACACACTGTCGAAAGCTGAAAATGAAGCAAATTGTTGGCTGCAATTCATAAAAACAACTGAAATACAGACACTGAAATTGGTGCTAATCATTTTTTGTTGAATTAATAAATGTATATAAAAAAGAGTGATGATCCCTACACCCTGACATCTTGATTTTTCAAAAGAGTGATGTAAATTGTATTTATTATATTACCTTATTATAACTTAATTTGTTGAACCAATAAACATGTTTTCTACTTGTAAAAATGTTAAGTCTAAGCTTTAATGTTTACTTCATGCTTTGTCTCTCACAAATATATTATTGTATGGCTCAAGCTTTAAAAAGGTTGTTAATACTTTATTCAGTCATTCAGGTTCTGACATTTTGGTCAAAATTTTGTTATTCACATATTTTTATTCTGTGACAACTTATTTATCATAAGAAGATTGGTCTGCACATATTATAAAGTAGTCATACGTGAATGGTTTTAAATCAGCCGATCATTATATGGTTAGTTGTGGGCGCGGTGACACATGCCTGCACGTTATAGTGCTGTGCGTATTAGATATTTTTGAAACACTCGGATCATTTAAAACATGCTCTTCATTACATAGTACATCGCTTCATATAACAATTTACTTTATGATAATGAAGTAAGCGGAGGTGATTTATTTATTTATTTGTGCATTTGGCAGACGCATTTTGTTAAAAAAAAAAAACGTGCATTGCATTATACATTTCTTTTCGACTATCTGCAATCCCCTAGGATTGGACCCATGACCTTGGTGTTGCTAGCGCCATGATCAAACTACTGAGCCACAGAAATTTAAAAGCATACTAATCCGCTAACTCTCATATCATTGCGTATGACTATAATGAGCGAAGTGCTCTGGGCGTATGAAGTTATGGATCCAACTGTGCTGAGAGATGTTAAAAGAAGTCACATCATAATGATGATAGCATGCTCGGATGCAGATGATAATATACAGTGTTAGCGCAGGCAAGCGGGGGAGTTCAGAGCCCATTTTGATGAATGGCACTCCATTACTTTAGTTTGTTCGTCTGTACATCTGTTAACTTATCAGAGATGCGGAACACCACCACACAGCAACTTTGTGTTTTGCCGGCCCATCCTTTTTGTCTGATTTTAAATTCAAGCTCAAATCACATTTACTTGATCAAATTGTGATGTGAAAGTTGCCCTTGTTACATTATTTAATCCCCTTTTCCCATTTGTACTATTTTTAGGTAATATTTTATGTCTTTTAATCCCTTTTCTTAATTACCAGTCTGTTATCCTGGGTTTTTTAGTTTAGTTTTATCTGCCATGTACAGCACTTTGGTCAGCCTATGGTTGTTTTTTAATGTGCTATATAAATAAAGACAACAAACAAACAAACAATCTGTCAGTTGCTAACATTCTTCCAAATGTCTGCTTTTGTGTTCAACAGAACAAAAACATTTATGCAGATTTGGAACAACTTGAGGGTGTGTAATTATTGGCCGATTTTATTATTTTTGGTTGGAGTATCACTTTAAGTGAATATTTCCATGATTTAGCACAAATGGATGGAACACACCATGTAAATTATACATCACTAGGTATAAATGTCCAGAGTGTTGCATTAAACTGCATTGATTTGTACTGGGATGCAATCAAAACACAAAAATTATAATTTCACTAATTTCAAAAAGTCAGAGTAAATGTTTTATTTGAATTAGACGAGTTTCAGCACCTTGTTTTGAGATAATAGTAATTTTTGTGTATAAAATTAGCCTGTTGTAAGAACACTCTTGTATTCGTTGCTATCTATACAAACTGGAACAGTATTCTTAGTTGATGTTATAAAATACTGTTGTATGGCAAACATGCTTAAAACTAGCGATTAGCAACAGGCTAATATCCTAAATACATTTTATATAGATCATGCACTATTCTTAATCCCAAAACCTGTCTCTCTTCTCCCATCTATTGCAAAAACTCTTGAAAGGGCAGTTTTCAACCAGGTGTCTTCCTACCTATTCCGGAACAAACTACTGAATAACAAGCAATCTGGCTTCAAAACAAACCACTCCACTGAGACTGCACTGCTATTGGTCATAGAAGCACTGCGGCTAGTCAAGGAGGAATCTAAATCCTCAGTCCTGATTCTGCTAGACCTATCTGCAGCGTTTGACACTGCCAATCACCAGATACTGCTATCAACCCTGTCATCTTTAGGAATCTCAGGCTCCCCTCTCCGATGGTTCCAATCCTAACTCTCCGGCAGATCATTCAGGCTGTCATGGAGGGGCGCGATATCCACTGCTCACCACATGATCATGCCGATATGCCTTATTCAACATTAGAAAGGTTAGATCCTATCTCACCGAGCATGCGGCACAACTCCTTGTCCAGGCCCTGGTAATCTCAAAGTTGGACTACTGAAATGCTCTCCTTGATGGTCTTCCTGCAAAGGCTATCAAACCACTATCAAACTACCAAAAGGGCTTGAACCCCTTTTCATCCCTCTCCACTGGCTACCGGTTGAAGCATATTTTCACACATTCCTAGTCACTGGATGCTTGCACCGGCATATTTTCACACCTTCCTACACTCCTACACCCCATTAAGAACCCTGCGTTCAGCAAACAAGCGATGCCTTGTATTGCCTTCTCTTACATTTACATTGACAGTTAGTCATTTAGCAGACGCCTTTATCCAAAGTGACTTACAAAATATAATAAATAAATAAAAAAATAAAATGTTATGTACATGAACCCTCTCTCTTTCTCTCAACAGGTAGGGGTAAATCGCTTTGGATAAAAGCGTCTGCTAAATGACTTAATGTAAAGGTGCGAAGACCCATCTAATTTAAATAAGCCATGTTTTCCTTTGTTCTCAGTTGTTTGGAAATTGGTGAAATAATGTTTTTTTGTGTATTGATGTCAATGGCTATGCAAAATGACATGTAACTAACCCTAAACCACACCCTAATCCTAACCCTATAGTAAGTACATGTAGTTAATTCTTATTTTTATGAACTTAAATGTATAATTACACTGCAACAAAGGCACCTTAAAATAAGGTGTAACCAATTATCTTATATGGAAAAGTTAATTGTGTCATCAGTAAGTGTACTGTATGGATTTTTTTAAATGTGTGTGACAACCTTTACAGACACAGGTAGTCTGTTGTCTTTGAAGGCTTGGAAAGCAAAACAGCGTGACTGCTGGGCAGCTTTTCTGATAGGGACCAAGTTTCCTGAACACTCCAAGTACAGCGGCATACCCTCCATAACCTACAGAACATATGCCAACCAAGAAGTTACAGCAGATGGTTTAAACATTTAACACAATTTATAAGTAGTGTAAAATGTTAACGTAAACATGAAACATCCTATAAGATATGTTGATATATAAGCTATTGCATCTGCAGAATATGAAATCACACAAATTATAGCATATAACCTCAATGTCTCTGCTACGGGCAACTTCAGTGAAGTTTTCATGCTGCTCCAGTGTTTTGTCCATTTTGTCATCAGTCATGCAGTAACATCGGAGTCGACCGTCTCGTGATTCATTCATCTTTGCAAAAACCACAAACTTGGCCATGTACGGCACAGCTGACAACTCGCGGTAAAGAAGGTTGGCAAAGGTCACAGCTTCAGCAGTCCGAGGGCAATCTGTCAACCAAAACCTATGAAGAGAGAAAGCACAACATATTTCAAGTAGGATTTGTGAAGAGACAAATAATAAGGACAAAAATTGTATATCAAAAACAAAACATTTTGAGTTAATCATACATTTACAGAATAAGCCATTGTCAAACCAAAATCATCTTCTTACCGAGCAGACACATTCGTGGTGAAATTCGAACACTCATTGGCATATTGGAGTTTGGTGGTTCCAGTTATATCTTCCCATTGAGCAGGAGCTGTGCCACCTATGACATGTAGAATTTAAATATTTTGATGAAAATTGAAATTCTTAAAACAATGATTCACGAGTTTGCCTAAGCCAGGGGTCCCCAAACTTTTTTCTGCAAGGGCCACATAATTCTCCCTATCTTTAATGGGGGGCCGGGTCGGTTTGTAACAGAAAATTACATGGGCCGGAAGTACTACTTGAATAATTGTGGAGATTTAATTATGATTTGAAATTTATTTATTATGCCTCCTAATGGTAGAATAGTTTATTTTGTTATGCAATGTACAGACAAATGATTACTTTTCAAGAGATATAGCCTATTTAAAGAGTATTGTTATTACTTTCATTATTAATTTTTTTCATATTGAGTGCTACTAAAATTCAAAACATTTACTTATGCATATTAATTAACCTTTCTCTTTCCAAACCGCTTGGTCATTTTGTCGTCTCTTTGAAATTTCGCTCGTTCGCGCATCAGCTGTTCTATCGCAATGGTTTGTATGAATTTAACAAATAATAAGGCTATGTGAGTAACTTAGCGAAATTTGAGTCTGAAAGCCAAAATGTATTATCAAATATAGACATGATATAAGTGAAACTGTATATATATGTATATATATATTTTTTTTTAAATGTCTCAGAGTGTTCACACCAAATGCGGTAAATCACGTTATTCGCATGTAGTTGGACGCTTGAACATTTTGAGTTTACCCGCATCATTTGCGCATGAAATTTGATTCATTACAGACGCGAATTCGCGTCATGGTAGGGGCTTCTGCCACTCGCTCACGGCCCTACTAGAGCAAACTCCTGATTGGTTAATGCAGCGCGAGTTTTCACCAAAGTTCAGATTTTTCAAATCAAGCGAACGCTCAATTCGTCATTCTAGCGAATCGCGCCACAAGTAGCTCATCGCGTCTTTGCATTGACTTAACATGTAAATCACTCGTGCTCACCGCTTTATTCGTGTTTGGTGTGAACACACTATAAGGCATTGTTCAGCGAGCCCCCGGCCTAAGCAGATAATAACGAGAGGCGGTCTTAACATAGAGGCATAGGTAGGCTTCTGGTTGAGGCTCCCTACCAGCGGTCATAATAGGGGGGCCCCAACCAACCTAAAAAAATATAAAATAATTAAAACCCTTATCATCATTAATACTTCAAAAGCATGGTAAATTGTATTAATATTCTTAAGAAATACGTTGAAACTTTGAAGTAGTAGTTAAAATGTCCCGTTCATGTTTATCTGTCACTACACACATACACCCCCTTCTTTCACAATGAAATGGACTAGTCCGTAACCGTGCGCGTTGTGCGAAAGATAAACACAGAGTGACAGGAGGACTGGGAATGTACACAAACAGAGACGAATCAAGACAAATATAAACGCGAAAATAAAACGATCTTACCCCGAAAAAGAAAAAAGCGAAAAGACAGTGATAAATTATTGGCAAATCTGCCAAACATGAAAATTTTTTTTAGTACTGTTGTTGAGGATACTGACAGGAACAATACTGACAGGAACAACAACGACGTCCAAAGTGTTGAAAAGGCCTGTACAGCAGCAGCAGCTAGCAGTGAAGTGGCGCTAAATAACGTTAACCAAGAAGAAATTGAAGAGGACTTCACGTTGTTGCCGCCCGCTGTCACCGGTGACAGTGTTAACGTTGACACAGATGAGACGTTGACACAGATGAGGTGGAATAGTTGTCCAGTGATGGCCACTTTGACACTTATGATGACGATGATGGGGCTTTGATGTGTCAACCGCCTAGTTTAGCTAGTAATAGCCACAGCCCTACACTGATAAAAAATATTTTGTGGTGAAGTAAAAAACGTTACTACAGAAAAAGCTCATTTAACCCCCTATGTTATGTTGGGGATGTTTTCGTCCACTATGTGTTGCTGTTGAGTCTTAATTTGGCCGCAACTTTCTCTGTGTCACAGCAAATGGAATGATCTTTGGTGACAAATCTTACTTTGACACATATTTTGGGAAAATGCTTTGAAAAATTTTCAAAGACCCAACAATACACTGTGAGCAAATTCACAACCCTTTCGTTTTGTTCGGGATTAAAACATCCACTCAATTAAATTTTGGTAAAAATCTGATTAATATTTGGATTACATTTTTTTGCATAAATCTGTTAAACAACCTCAGTCCTGATCGAACTGCTAAATGTTTAAGGAAAAATCCTGGATTTTTACTCTTTTATTGCCAATGAATTGTTTTCAAAAACTGAAACAAACACACACAAAATGACTTATTTTCAATATAAAAAGTGATGGTGTCATGATCCTGCCTCTCCTTGTCTTGGTTTTCGAGTCTTGTGGCATGTCAGTCCCATGTGCTTTGTGTGGAGAAAGAGCATTGTTTTGGTTTGTCACACCATGCTCTCTCTCCGGTGTCGCGTCCTTTAGCCCCGCCCTTTTGTTTCCCTGTTAGCGGCCCATTAGTGTTAGTCTTGTCATCAGCCCTGGTCCATCTTTCCCTTAGTGTTTTATTCCCCTCACCTGCCTCGTGCAATCCTCCTGTTAGCTTTCCTTTAGTGTTTCATTCATGTCACCTGCCGCCACTCTCCCTTTGTGATCAGTCCTCGTTAGCGTTCCCCTTTATCAAGCCCCAGTTTCCCTCTGTCCCTTGTTGGTTCATTCCTCACGTTTACCCACCTTAGTCTGTCCTGATACCTTGCCTTCTATTGGAGTAACCTTGTTGCTGTTCCCTGGACTCGAGTTTGTGGACTTATAGTTTATTTATTATTCTTATTACCTTGTTTGTTTTGTTCCCCTTGTGGGAAGTTTTAGTTTTCAGTCTTGTCTAGTTTTGTTCATGTTTTCCCCATCGAGGGTCTTTGTTTAAATAAAGTTTTATTATTAGGAAAGAGCTGCCTGCGCTTGGGTTCCGTCCATACCTCATGACAGATGCTGGACTGGATTTTTTAAACCTATTTTCACAGTCTTGGATATTTTTTGTAACAACATTGGCTTTGATGCATTGTTAGTTTTTGTGCAGCATCAGATACATTTTATTTCTCCCTATCATGTACATGGGTTTGTTTGTAGCGTGTTTGAAATGTTCAATCTCAAATGTAATGTCAATTCACTGAGAATATCCTGTATCTTGTACACGGGGTTGTTTGTAGATTTTCTAAATGTTATATTGATTTTATCTTAAAAAATAATAAACAGTTCTAGTTTTCCTGGCATTTTGACAAAGACGTGTTATCTGAAACCTGATTCTCTGTTGGGTTCCATCGTGACAATGGCCTCCCCAAAAAGACCATAAGACAGTTGCAGCTCATACAGAATGCTGGGGGGCAAGGATTCTGAGCAGAACCAGAAAATATGATCATATCACACCAGTCCTCAGGTTTTTAAACTGGCTACCAGTTACATATAGGATAGATTTTAAAGTTTTATTACTGGTATATAAATCGTTCAATGGCCTAGGACCTCAATACATTGCAGATATGCTCATTGAATACAGACCCAAAAGAACACTCAGGTCATTAGGATCGCATCAGCTAGAAATACCAAGGGTTCTCTCCAAGCAAGGAGAGTCTGCATTTAGCTATTATGCCAGTCGCAGCTGGAACCAGCTTCCAGAAGCGATCAGATGTGCTCCCATAGTAGTCACATTGAAATCCAGACTCAAAACACATCTGTTTAACTTTGCATTTAATGAATGTGCACTGTGCCTCTGACCGTCCGACTGTTTGTGCTGTACTTTATTTTATATATTTTATATTCTAAACTGTATTTTATTAAAATTTTTATTAACTGGTTAATTTGTTTTTTCTTATTTCTTCACTGTTTTATCAAATGGATATTTTTAATGTCTTCTATGTAAAGCACTTTGAATTACCATTGTGTATGAAATGTGCTATATAAATAAACTTGCATTGCCTTGACTGACATTGGGAACCCATACACACCTTTGCCTTGGGCCCCCAATTTGCTAAATCCGCCACTGATAATAACAATAGATCGATGGTAGAAATGGTGTGCATATTTGGCATGTCCGGGGCAAGTGCACCGAGCCCGGAGGTGGCCCGAAACCAGATCGCACCTCCTGTTTTCCTGCGGAAGAAGCATGTTCGAGGAGATAAACCGGGGTGGTGGAGGGATGCTGAAAACTGTAGTGAGAACAAAGGTAAGACAGCTTGTCTATGTATAGGAGAGCTCGCTGGAGCTGATAGGGTAGATGCTGTGATTGCGGGTCAGCCGAGCTGATTATCTGCTCTTGCTCCTCCTGAAGTGTTAACTTAACATCATTAAGTTGGTAATGTAATGTAGAGCTTTAATATGGCCAAATGTTAAATCACATCAGTGGGTCATGAAAATATCCCTACTCTAACTATGTGCTCACAATAGGCACGGTTGCCCTAAACCAGTGGTTCTTAACCTGGGTCAATCGAACCCCAGGGGTTCGGTGAGTCAGTCTCAGGGGTTCGGTGAGTCAGTCTCAGGGGTTCGGTGGAGGTCAAGACACACACTCATAAGATTCGGTGATCACGCAACATCGCTTGGCCTATCTGTGCTGCAGGGAATTTGGTGCGCCCAGTAGTCGACTTGTGGTATGTCGTGTGATTTCTTTTTTAATATTTTAATCCTTTCATACTAACTATGTCGAGCAAAAAAAGAATTTGGTCGGACAAATATGTACAATATGAATTCACGTGTATAACGGAACGTGATGGGAGTCAGCGTCCTAACTGCATGATTTGCAATGCCAAATTGAGCAATTCTAGTCTAGCACCGGCAAAACCAAGAGAACATTTCCTTAAGCTGCATGGAGATGGAAATTGTTTTTATGGTTTTGTTCTTTAAAACACAGTGATGTTGATGCACGGTTCATTTTGTGCACCAGTAAAATATATACTTATGTTTTTAATTTGAAAAAAATCTTTTTTATTTTTCCAATTAAGAACGGTTCGGTGAATGCGCATATGAAACTTGTGGGGTTCAGTACCTCAATCAAGGTTAAGAACCACTGCCCTAAACTATAAGCGTGATTGTCCAGGGAGGAAATTTAAAGGGATTTCACCCAAAAATGAAAGTTCTGTCCTCATTTATTCACCCTCAGATTGTTCCCAAATCTATATAAATGTCTTTGTTCTGCTGAACACAAAGGAATATATTTGGAAGAATGTCAGATCTCATGCCCTATTGACTCTCATAGTATTTATTTTCCCTATTAAGGCAGTAAATGGGGCATTAGATCTGACATTCTTCCAAATATCTTCCCGTGTTCGCAAAATTATGAATGTACAGACATAAAAATTCAGTTTTTATCTACACATAAAGTTGGTTTGATGTTGGTGGTTCGACAGTCGTGCATTTATGGACAGTCTCCGAAGTTACATACACATTAAAATAAAGGTTTCTCAATTAATTAGCATTTAAAGGGAATGTCACAAAACCAGCTGTACAGTGTTTATGTGGGTGTCAGCTATAATGCACATGTTTTAGAATAAAAAAATGTATTACAATAAACTGTCAAAACATATGTAAATATATTTAACTTTATTAACTGCTTTCCTGTGGCTCATTGGTTAGAGCATGGTATTAGCAGTGCCAAGGTCATGGGTTCGATCCCAGAGATTGCACATATTTAGAATCAAATGTATTTTATGATTCAATGTACCATAAGTGCTTTGGATAAAAGTGTAAGCCAAATGCATAAATGTAATTGTATAACCCTTGAGAAGATGTCATATGCAAATGTTAGTGTGTTAAAATAGTCTTAAAATGCAGCCTGTTTATGTGTTTAACTGCAGGTGACAAACATGTGGTTCTGCTCATCATTTAAACCTTGTGTGATTTTTTATTACTAAGCTAGTGCTGGTGGATCTAATGGACCTGCTGCCGTTGGGTTTTTAATTAAACACAATCAAAAAATTCAAATAATTAAACAATGTTTACTTCATCCCAAGACATCTAAATAGCATATATGGTTAATAATTACCCTGTACCTTTGTTAATTACCCTGTACCATACCTACCATTCATACCTGTCAAGTATCCAGTTTTGGCCGGGAAAGTCCCGTATTTTACCTTGCTATCCCGCTATCATCCCGATAAAATAATTTCCCGTATTTCTCCCGTATTTTTTATATTTCTATAAAAAATAAACACGGGGCCCAAAACAGTTAAGCTGAAATCCCGCCCTGCAGCTAATTTCACTAATGATTGACTAATGTTAATCAAAAGTCTGTATGTTGTTTCTACCTTAATTTAGAGATTAAATGTGAAATAATTTGAATCTAAAAGTACATAAAAAAATTAATTTTATGCGATTAATAAAAAAAGTGTGATTAGCTATTTATTTATTTTACCGATTGACCGGACTTTAAGGTTGTTTGTTTTTGCTATGCAAAACTCATTTTCATCTCAATTACTGTGCAACCAGTTCCGGTCTTGGATGTCTGGGGGCCATAAAAACCTGTTGGGGGCCCCTGTCATAGTAGTTAAAAGTAGATAAAAACATAATTTACTAAACTAGTAATCACTGTTAGTAATTAACTACATAACTACTAAACTATAAAAAATCAATGAACACTTAAATTAATGAAGACTGAAAGACAAAAAAACTATAAACTGCCAATAACAACAATTAGGTCAAATTAAATCCACATTTTGATTGACAGTTAAATTTTTTTAACTAAAGCAGGGCTCTTCAAACGGGTCCTGAAGAGCCACTGCCATGCAAAGCTTAGCTTAGCTTAAACCCTGATCAGTCCTGGCCAAAAGTAATGCCCTGAAACCATCTAGCTGCCAAAAAATATATAATACTATCCTAACCAAACGTGATGAGTGATACGCAATTTGTTTGTCCATACCGAATGCAAAAAATGGCTGGGACGCGACAATCAATCACAAAAAACAGCCAATCAGAACAGTTTTTGTGTGTCCACGCACCCGCACCCGCTGCAGCTGAAGATTGCACATGCAGAGAAATGCGTCCTGTTCTCATGACTTCAGTTATGCCTCACCGGACGCTATGCTAGAATTTCAGAATCTAAACGTATGTAATCAAATGTATATAGCCTGTCATCATCCATGTTTGCCGATTCATATTCATGAGTTGCTGAATTTACATCGAATGAGATCGTTGTGTGGGTGGAGCTGTCAGCCGCGACGTCGCAGAAATAGAAACCGTTTCTGAAATAGAAAACACCGTTGCACGACGCAGAGCCCTGTCGTGGCTGGTTAGGACAAAATCTTTGATTAACATGGAAAAGATACCTTTTATCGCGTGTCACAGCATCACATCGCATTTGGTTTGGACATGGTGTTACACTTAGGAAATTATTTTTAAAGCATTGGAGCCTTCAGACAGAGGAATAAAAGTATATTTAATGTTACAAAAATACAATATCTTTGTAATTTCCTTCTGCTAAAACGTATTAAAACTATTTTGACATACCAGTGACACTGCAGAGCAGGCGAAGACTGGTGGTGTCACCCTCACCAGCATCCCGTGGGCTCTCCCTCCAGGATGGAGGCAAAGGAATCCTTAGGCCAATAGGGCGATGAAACTTGCGACGACGTGGCTCTACTGTAACCACAGGGCTGAAAGTGGCTTGGTTTCCTAGGAGCTTCGCCACCAGTTCATCAGGAACCGGTTGGGCCTGAGTGCCAGAAATGAATGTGGGGAAAAAAAGCAATGTAGTACAAAAAGATAAGGGAGGGGAAGAGTAAACATAAAAGAGAACACAATGGAAAAGAAGAAATACATTTAGTAGTGTGGTCAATGTATTTGCGCGTGTATGGATGGATAAATAAGATAGTATGGAAATTTAAAAGTTGCAATAAAAAGCGTCAAAGCAATTTCATGACAGAAAAGCAGAAAGGAAAAACAGAAAGAGTTGTGACACTTTAGTTTGTAAATCAGTGGTATTTATTAATAGACAAAAAGGTGTTACAGATATTATTTAACCAAATGTGATTAAAAAGTTACCTTCAGTAAAATAACATATATTCAAGTATGTAAATTATTTGTTTACAAACCATAAATGTTTATGAAATTGTGAGGTCTGAATTTCAAGTTTTGCTAACCACTCACATTTTGAATGAACAATTAGTTCAACTGCAATATGACAATAGTCTTATCCATAATTCCCAGTATTTGGGCCTTTTCCCCCAAAAAACATGTTGCCACAATGATCACTTGCCTAAATGCTTACTGCAAAAAAATTACTGAGCATTTTTGTTTTGTTTTCCATAAATAAAAAATATGTAAATTGAAATACATTACTTGACAAGGAAAGTTATGCAAACTAATTAGTTTTATTGTTTTATGAAAGAAAATATAGGACAAGCAATTTTTTTTTACCTTTTTCTAAAGTACCTATTCAAGATATGTAATACCACACTGTTTTATATGTATAATAGAAAACAAGACAAAAATGCTAACTAAGATTTTTTTGCTCCGGAACGTTTAAAACAGAATATTTTAAATAAAAATGTCCAAACGTGGATTACACCACTTAAACTTCCTGCAGCAAATCTTCAACAGATGGTAGAAAAACATGAATAACTGAAAAAGAATATAAAATGACAGAGAAAATAAATGTTAGAAATAACATTTAAACGTTTTTTTATCTTCCAGTGGAGATTTAAAAATATATTTTTTTATAAGCCAACCTTATAAAAGTTTGTTATCGTAACTCCATTGATTATTTAATAATACAGAAAAAGGGCCCATCATAAATGTAAAATACACTCCCTTTCGATACTGTTCACTTCGCATTGCGTTTAGCAAAGGCTATGGGAAAAACTCCTGTTTTATCTGTTACTGAAGCCTGGTATGGACGTGTCATCACTTTACTACCTGAACTCCATGTGAGCATGCTGGAAAGCGCCCCCTTGGATAGCAAAACACTTTGAAAGTCTCAGGGAAGTCATAAGGATTACTGACGAGTCCAGCTGCTTGTAATTTCCACAAAAAATTTGGTTTTTTAGTCCTGGATTCAATGTTTCTCCTATTCTCCTCATACATTTTCCTGGCGGTTTTGCCACCCAGGTTTAACCACCCAGTGCTTGTGGCCTGGTCCCGTTTGGTGGTTCAGACGAGTTGGAAGAAATAATGTCCCCCATTTCGAGGGGTGACGACTGGGATGTATAAGCTGCCCACCGGCAGATGAATCCAGTGACACCCGTCCTCAATCTGACTCTGAGCTTGTCAGAATCCTCACCAGAACGGTTGTGGAGCACGCATTGTTTGGTCCTCTCTGAGCCAAACACAGCCATCTGGACGAGCGGTTTCTGCAGCCGAGTAGCCCTCAGCAGCCTCCCCACCAGAGACCTACTGGAGCATGGAAGTCTGGACGGCTGTTGCTCAAATTTACACACAATATGCTATCTTGCAACGCTCCACCACTTGGGGAATGGAGGCTAGACCCCCGATTGCATGCCGGTGTCCGGGGCGGAAACCGGCATGCAAATTTCATTTGCCAATTCTCATTGGCCGTTTCTCAAGTGAAACCCCATTCTGTCGAGAGACTGACAGAAAGGGAACAAGAACAATACATAAATATAAACTTCCTAGTGACTTCCCACTAGGGTGCAAAAAACTAGAAAACTGGGTAACGTAAACGTACTAATTAAATGACGGAGACAAGACTATATAATATACATGACAAGAGGTAAGGAAGTCAACCAGACAAGGTAATCCGACATGGCAAGGTAACAACAAGGCAACACAGCAAAACAAGTGGTGAATTAACACTGGGCAGGTGTGGGGAAGCTAAACGACACACTAATGGGACATGAGGGAGGAGGGCGTGAAGTCCGGGGGGTCTTGACAGGGAAAACTGGCTTGGGTGAGGCAAAGTTGGCAGAGGACAATGGGACAGGTCCAGGGGTGGGAGTGTCAAGGGTTCAGGGGTGAACGGGGGCACTGCTGGCTGTAATACTGGCTGCAATGGCGGCTGGAAGGCCGCCTGGAGGACAGGCTGCACCGGGCTGGAAGGCTAGCTGGAGGACAACTTGCAATGGACTGGTTGCTGAATCACCTGCTGGGTTCAGTTTAAGGCCAGTTAATTCACGACTGGGAAAGCGTCTAAGAGAAAGAATCCAATTGCAGGCAGCGGTACACTAAAAAAAACTTTACCTTATTAATTCAAAACAAAAGCCCACGATGGGGGTAAAAAAATTATATAACTAAAATATAAACTTGAAACAAAGACTTCCCACAAGAAAAAAAACAAGAAAACAGGGTGACTAAATCTTGCTAATTAAATGACGGAGACAAGACTATATAATATACACGACATGGGGTAAGGAATTTACAGTTACAAAATCAACTGTACAGTGTTCCTGTGAGTCTCAGGTGAAAAGAGCCCATCCCACAATGACAGAATCCAATGGCATGGGCGAAGGCATCCTGAATGTTCTGCCTTTTCAAGGTGCTCTTAACGGAAACAGCGCTGTAGTTAATTTTTATCTGACTCCGATTATAATATAAATGGATTCTGACAAAATCCCAATGGGTTAGAAAACAAAACAGTCATACCTGGCAATAAATACACACAAAGTAACTGTGTGGGAAGTTCTGGCTAAAGAGTGCTTCCCTGAGTCTTTTGCCAATGCACCTTATATACCTATTTAAATAAATAGTCATAAATTCAATGGTCATTGTGGAATTTGGTTTGTTTGGTTTCTGGTGGCTGTAGAGTAAATCAAATGGGATCTCAATCTATCTGTAAACAAGATTCCCTGAGAAAGCCACACCTCTTAGAGGACTGCAGTTTATGTCCTAAAGTTAAAAAGCTCTCAAACACTCTTTGTTAGGTTTGAAGATATAAGACCCTTTTACCTATCACACCATGACCTTCAAAACGGTACCAAACATGATGTTCACGTCTTCACAAAATGACAATTAATTATATACCCATTAAATTGTAAGCACATTTCCAGTGATCAGGGCTTGAAGAGATGAATGGAGGGCTGAGGTGTGATAAGAAGAGGGGGTTCAGTTCCTAGGTATCAGCAACCCCTGGGGATAGGGTGGAAAATCATTCCTCAGGATCTAGCAAGGAAAGTCCACAACTATACCTAATGTTGATTACTTTGCCAGCTGCCTTACACAGCTATACCACTGCAATCCACTGTATTTCGTTTGCCCATGATAGTATGTAATTTTACACCGCATACAGACCAATTTTAACTTATTTTTACGTTATTTTGATAAGTGCAACTTAACGTCATTCCATCAATAGCCTCTATATCACATTGTTACATCCATTATCGTTGTTTTGTGTCTGCTATTAATGTAGTAGAATTGAGTAACAAATACAGCTTTTTGTATGAATGCTGTTATTCCCAAGCAGAAATATGTCTTGCAGTCTCTATGATGAAGTTTATTTGAACGCATAAGACTATTTTGACAACTTCAAGTCTTTCGTAGCATGGCGTGCTGGGATATGACTCCCGTAGCATTTTGTAAACGCAATGCGAAGTAAACCGTATCGAAATGGAGCAATAATAATGAGTACAAGCATTGCTTCGCAGCAAGTTTTTACATCGCACTTCAGTCTAATAATGGTACTGAACGGCGTTCAGCCCGGACTTATATAGGCAAGCGCCGCTGCCTATAATGGCGGGACCGAATGCCATTGGTCTATGATTTTCACAGATGTGAACCAATAGGCTTCAATAACGGATAAAAAATGAGTTTTTCCCATAGCATTTGCTAAACGCATTGCTCGTTACCGTTATCTCAGGGAACCGGTGTTGCGTGAGTAACCATAACTTTTTCTATTGTCTTCAAGTTGCTAACTAAAACTTTGCAATTATTTAAATAATATTTTACTTAAAGGGGGAATCTTATTATGTATTCACTTTGCATGCACATACTGTACTCTGCTACAGTGCAAGTTATCTTCAATAAATAAAGCTGCAATGGTTACTTGACTACCCTGAAACTTTTAGAACTAACATTTTAGGTTATGAAAGTAGCTGTTTTAAGATTACATTGGAACTTAAGGTTACATAAATTGCACAATCCGAATACATTTTTGAAAGGTTAATATCTACATTTAAACAGCTAATAAACGTTATCCTGTTTTGATAAAAGTAAGAGGTAAAACATAGCATTATGCACATCATTATGAACATCTTCAAACTAAGTCCGAAGCTTACAAAATTCCTTTCATCCACATTCCACAAGAACAAAGTAAATTAGATAATTTAATATCTCATTTTAATCTTTCAGTCAACACAATCATTAAATAAGACACTATCACACAAATCTAAGATATGCTGACTGTATTTGGAAAATATGTAGGACATCTTTCTCCTATCACATCTTCCTCATCGTCCCATCTCACCTGCAGTCCAAGACGGACCCGCTTGGTGACAGCAGTTTCAGGAAAACTGGCCTGGACCAAAGGCACCAGCTTGCTGGTTAGGTTACCTCCTTCTGGACCAATTAGATCATTATCCTGCTGAATACGGGAAACCACGGCAAAGTAAAGAGGGAAGTCAGTGGAGATAATGCGCCTTATCCTCTTCTTTCCAAGCTCCTCTTGGTTCTCAAGATCTTAAATGTTAAATAAACATAGAAAAGAATGAGGACATTAGTCAAAACACATAACAAATAAATAATGAATAAAATCGAATTTTTATATTCATTATACAAAACCTTAAGTATGTGTAAAACTTAAGTTAAAAACATATCCTGGACATTTTCCCACAAAATTAAAAGTTTAGCGAACCGCAGGTAAAAAAGGCACCTCAGGGCCTCTTTTTAACGTGCATTGTGCAGAAAAGTTTGCTAGATTGGAATTGAGCTAACATCAATATGTGGCTTGAGTGAGAAGGTCCTGTGTGAGGTTAGGGAAGAGAAGAGAATCATCAAGTCTTGTCCTTCTTGGCCTTACCAGACTTGTTTCCCAGGGTTGAGCACAACAATTCCCCTTGACGGATTCCCCTGCTGAAGGACCTTCTGTCTCAGCGAAAGGGCACATTGCAGCCACGAGGCGCGTTTATGCATTTAAGTGGTGTCTCTTCTCATCTTGGTCTTCTTCCCATGGAAAGACCCAAAAAGATGTGCGGTCATTCAGTGTTGTGCCCCCTTGAAAGAGACTTGATTGACCCTTTTGCATGACCTGATCATCTGGTATTCATATACGGTATTCAAATTATGTATTCATATACTGCGACTTCGGGAAGTCGCTTCGAATAAAAGCATCTGCTAAATAACTAAATGCAAATTTAATGCAAAGATCACTAACCAACTTCTCTGAGACATTGGCATCAGTGAATTGTGTCATTGTATCGCTATAATGGACATAAGACTTTATGTTGAGTTTGAATCAATTTACAGAAATGTATTGAAGCAACCAACCCCAATCAACAGCAAAGCAATGGTCAAAAAACAAACACTACACCAGCAGAGGGGTCCATCGCCTGAGTACTGACGGGTTACCAGTATAAACTGACTGGTTACACTTAAATAAACCTGGCTGCCATGATCACTGTGCCTTTTGGAGCTTTTGATTCATTGCTATTGTTATTCTGTTGTGTATGACCTTGCCTGTTTTTCTGCCTTGTCTTTTGTATTTTATTTTTTGGACTTGTTTGCCATTCTGCTAAATAAATCTCATCACATGGATTCTACCAAACTCAGAGCCTCATCCTTACAGGATTTAAAAAAAAAAAACAGTTATTCAATTAACCTGGAATCCACGAGATAGGTATACAACATCATAGCATGACGCAATCAAAAAATATATAATTTATAATGAAATATAATTTATTTCTCATTATAATTGAGAATTGAAACAAATTTTAATAAATTGACATTTTTTAGCTAATTTTGCTATTAAATTTAACATTAATTTAAAGATGCTCAGATGAACAAAATTATAAAATTTAAATAGTTTCATAGTTCTAAACGACTTCGTCTTTAAATGAATCAATGTATTAAACTGATGAAGGGAAGTCAAATATATTTCACACAGCCATATATTAGCTGTGCATGCAAACTTCGGACATTACATTCTAATTTATTAATATAGTAACATTTGGAACATTGTGCAGCGTTATGCACATGGATAACATAATGTATTACTAAGTTAAGCTATTAATACATTGCCAGCGTTTACTAACCATAGTGTAGTATTAAAGTTTGCATGTCTAACGTTGGATAATATAATACATATTCCTCAACTCAAACCAAGTTTATTCTCTGTATATAACCAATATAATAATGAATTTGCAGTACTTTATATAAGTGTTACCCTTAGCTAATGTTATCTTGGCCATGTGCTGCACTGACATTGTTGCTACAGACAGAATGTCGGATCTTGAACTAATTTGCTATAAAATTTAAAAAAAAATTGTTTAATGTTCAATTAATTAAGGTCAATAAGTTCATTTACATTTTTATTTACAAATAATTAAATTGTCACATTAACATCCATGACATCTGTTCCACAGGTATTGGACTTTTTTTTTTACTGATGTCAGAGAAAACGTGAAGATGGTTTAATGGGTATGAACTGTTTTAATTGTTTACCTTTGTTTCATTTGTTTTTTAATTAAATTGTGAAATATTTGAATTTGAAGTTTCCGGTCACCAGGGACACCAAACCAGACTTATGAGTCATGAGTGTAGCAAGACAAAGGATTATTCTGGCCTCAAGTTTGGCTGCACACCTATGAGGTCGGTAAGAGCAGCTGGCATCCCAAGGCTGTCAGCAGTGGAATTATGGAGGTGGTTCCTCTGTCTACAGTGTTTCCCGATATTGCAGTATTGTAATGTCTCTGGGCGTCAAGTCCAAGACCATTTCCTGAGTCCATTCCAGTCGATGATTCTGTTCCTGAGTTAAATTCAGTCCAAGACCCCATTCCTGAGTTAAGTTAGTAAACTCAATCCTGAGCCAATACCAGCCCAGTCTGATCCACCCAGGCCACCATCTGTTTCATCTGTGTCACCTGCTTGAGTTCAGTAGACGATTGTCATTTGTTTGTGTAGCGTTTCCTTTTGTGTTTCTCGTGGATTTTTTGTTATTCTTTAGATCTTAATAAAGCATCATTTATGAATTTGGATCCACTCCCTACTGTAGTGAACTGTTTTGAAACTTAAAGAAAAGAACCACCAGAAAGTCAGTACAACACCTTCATCCATGCCATTAAGGATGGTCTCCAGGACGTCATCACCATAGCGATTCCGATGTTCCTTCCAGACTGATCCATTTTCACTTCTCAATACGACAAGCTCACGATCTCCTCGGCCAAGTGCAGCAAAATGAGGAATCTCTACAATCACTGGCCTTAGAGAAAAACATGATACATAGTGTTAAACGTTAATTTTGTTTAAAATAAGCTAAATTTGTTTCTTACCCTAAAAATTGCATTCCAGCTGGACCAAGAGAAATGATACGGCTGGCGAGACCCTCACCCTCCACCAGAGGAGGAGGTGTAGAAAGTTTTTGAGGCTTCACCAGTCGGCAGGTGATGCGTGTTGGAGCAGCACAGGTGCGTGGAGGGATGATGACACGCAAGCCGTTATGTCTGCTACCTCTCATGGAGCCACCACGAGCATCTACCATGAAACTTACCAGAAAACTGCAAAACACACAAAGCAAGTTATATGCACACAAAATTCATATGCTTTCAACCATATTTCCTCAAGGTGAAGAAAACTAACCCAGTGTGGATTGGGCTTGCTACTGGACTGACATTGTCTGATGTTTCTGTGGCAGGACTGCTAGGGATGAGTGAATCATCATCATATTCCTTGGGAAAGGAGAGCGGAGTGTTCTGCAGGTATAATATACAATATAAACAGTTGAATTTATATTTTTTCAGTGCTGTATCCCAGTGTATTAAGATATAGTAAGTGATAATAAATCAGCAACGCATATTTTCTGCACCAAACCAAAATTGTAGAAAAAAGAATAATTGTTCACAAATATTTTAATGAAATGTTTTCCAAAGTACTTGTACGATGTTTCTACAGCTCTTGTAGATATATATATATATATATATATATATATATATATATATAGTGTTTTTTCTAGTTAGATGTTCATGTTCCCCAAAGAATAGTTAATTGAATCCCAAGGTAAAAGACTTATTGTGTGTTCACACCAAGCGCGACTTGTGCGAATAAAACGTGCTGTTCGCGAGTAGTTGGACGCTTGAACATTTGGATTTTACTCGCTTCATTCGCGTGTGAAATTTGCGGCATGGGAGGGGCTTCTGCCAGGCAGCTCCCGTCTAATTGCGAAATGGCGGACATGGATGTTGTTGAGAGGGTAGCTGCGCAATATGTGCTATGGAAGGCTGAAGACATAGACTCGTTCGGCGCCATATCTGGTGTCATTTGCGCTGCCTCATTCGCACCGCAAGTAGGTCTATCACATCTTTGCATTGACTTAACATGTAACTCACTTGCGCTTAACGCTTTATTCGTGCTTGGTGTAAACACACTGTTAGACCATTTCATCGGACGCGAGTGCCTGGACTGCAGTTAACTAGCAGTCTGTGTTTGTTTATCTGTCTGATGTCTGGTGAGACCATGTTGGTGTCTCCACTGTACTCCCCACTATGGCAGGAAGTGTTATCCGTAGCGCACATCCCCATTGAGGGTATGGCACTTACCCAGTGGCCCTAAGGTACCGGACGGCTTCTCGCCATTAGAGAAACAAGGCCTCCGTCTGTGGTCAGGGCTTCTCATCTTTGCCAAAGCTCTGGACCCCCTGCCTGTCCACTATGGTTATAATTTTGCGTGCGCTCTGTCTGCCACCCCGCCGTCGCGTCCTTCGCTGGGGATTGTGCCGGCCAATGCTGTGGCGTTTTCCATAGGAACCCTATCTTTCGGTTCGATACAACGTTGAGAGACCGACAGAAAGGGAACGTCTTGGGTCTTGGTTACGTTTGTAACCTCTTGTTCCCTGACAACGTTGTATAGACGTTGTATAGTTGTATAGGCACTGTATTACTTGCGACTGTGTGCTGGAAGTGATGGCCAGTCCACAAACACGTGCCGGTGCAGTAACGTTTGTTTATGTTGTTGCTTTGAAACCCTCTATACTCCTCTTTTAGCCAACTGAGGTCGACTGTATTAGTCTACTACACAACAAAACTTTTAAATCGAGTTATCTCACAAATGCAAATGACATGTCATGCGCTCTTTCTGGTCTCGTTTGCTAAAGTAAATTGATAAATGGTAGTGTGCTTTTTTATTTACTATCGTAAATTAAAAAAATACTATAGTACCCAGAAACAAAATTACAATGGTAAACATTACAAGTTTCATGTTCAAGTGCACATAATTAACGCAAACCCCTACAAATTATTAATATATTTTTATTTGTTATTTTAGTAAATTCAGTTGTTACCAGTGGTGTTGAAATCATGAGAACAACTGGTTCCAAGTGGGCAACATTAATTAACGTCCCGCAGACTATTCAGAGCCATTAACCAATTATCTCTGCATCAGTTAACAGTATTCTGTCATGATTCTGCCGCATAATTTCATGTTTCTCTTGGTTTAGTGGCAGGATCATGACAGAATCTCATGTTTTGTGTGGAGAGAGGTATTTTTGTCCCTTTTGGACTTCCATACGCTCTCTCCTGTCTTGTCTCTGTTCCCATCCTCTCGTTACCTCGTTATTGCTTGTTAATTAGTTCATGCCCCACACCTGTCCCCTATCTTGATTATTTGGCCGCTATACCAGCAACGGCTATTAACCATTTCAGTATTATGGACATGTCTTCAAGAGTTTTGTGTGGAATTAATTTGGAGTGGAAATCATTGGTGTTGTTAAATATCTGCACATTGGCTAATCAGAAAACTTAACTGATATCTGAACAGGCTTATATGATAACTAATTCATGTTAAATAATGTGACATTATGGCTTCATTGAATGAAAATGTATTTAACCTACCTAATTTAAGCTATAAGGTCCTTCATTTTGGACGGGGAGATTTTGAATGCCAATATTTCAGTGACTCTTGATACGCATAACAGGCACTTAATCCAGTAGGAAGAAATTTTCTCTTGAATGTACGAAAATATTTCTTGCAAATACGGCCAAGGGTGTGTAACATTATCTTCGTCACCACCACCAAGTTCGCCACTGTAGTCGAGATGCCCGTCATCTGCTACCGGAGTGGTAACGTTAGAGGCAGAACCTGCAGCAGGTGCTTCCATGATGGCAATGCATCAATAACGTGACACGCCCGGACAAGCAGGACTTCTTCTTCGTGCTTGGCGGTTGACATGACAACAAACAGGCATTACGTCACCAACACAAATTTTTTCTGATTTTAATTTGTAGTGATGAGTAACGTTGATGGTTTGAGAAATATATCGGATTAAAAATACATTTCGTAAATAAAGCGGAGTAAAAGTTAAAGTTGTCACAAATATAAATAACAAAGTAAAGTACTTATATGTGAAAATTTGAGTATTTGTACTTCGTTACATTACAACACTGAATCTGAACGTCTTCATTGGTTAGGTTAACATTTCCAGAATGGAGGACTTATGAGTTTGAAGCTAAATGCTGCCACCTAGCGTAGGCTACTGTATGAATTCATTTTAGAAACCTGAAAAGATTCAGGACTTTGGAAAAAACATTCGTGGCTTGAGCCCCCAAAGCAGAACTCCAGAAATGGATTACTACAGATCCTCTACAGCCCGACCTCTGGAGAGCTACATGGAGGAATTTGTTGAGGAGTGTTACTGGGTGAGTTGAAATTATCCCATACTCAACCGTGTATTTTGACTGGTCTGGACGACAATCTGTTTCCTCATAATGCTCCCTGATGCGGATGAGTATCCGCTGGACGACTTCATAAATTGAATCCTCCGAGCGTATTGCTCTGCAGAGCCCACTGCCAAGTCTCCAGAGGCCACTGCCAAGTCTCCACTGCTCTAGAATTAACTGAGCCCACTGCTCCAGAGTTCCCAGAGCCCCCTGCTCCAGAGTTCCCCAATCCAGCTGCTCCAGAATTACCCTTGCCCTCTGATCCAGAGTTCCCAAAGCCTGCTGCTCCAGAGTTCCCTAAGCCCCCTGCTCGAGAGTTCCCCGAAGGATTCCACTGTAGTGGCCGTTGTGGCTTTGGCGCTGGCTTGCGCCTGGGCAGCGACCGCATCCCTGGACTTTCACCAAGTACATTTTGGGGGGGTGGCAGTGTCCAAGTGCTTTCCCCAACACAAGAGAACAGGCGACGGCCCTGCCCCTCCCTGGCTGTTATGATTTGTGTCCCAGTGGTTTAATGCAGCAGCGGAACAAGTGCTCATCGGTGTCAAAACATTGACTAATCAAATGAAATAAGGAACAGGTTCACATAATTCCACCCAATCAAATTACAGAGACCACCCTGAAGACAGCCAATCAAATTGAAGGTAATATTATACAGATACAATTATAGCTTATTATGCATAAGATATGTGTGTACATGTATATATTTTTTTGTATTCAATGTATAGTTTAAAAAAGCTTATTAAGCTATTTTAATTAAGCTTATACGTAATCTACTTACTTATTAAGACCAAAGAGTGAATGTTTTCTCTCTTCTCGATTTATAAATCTTAAACACTAACTTTGTAAGTGTTGTGATTTTGGACTTTATAGCTGTAAAATAATTTTTGTTAGCAAAGTCTAGTCATACCATGTCATGGTCAGCTTAAATACATTTCCTTTATTACAACAAATACTTTACATTATATGGAAATGTTTAGTCAGGCTTTTATGTAATTTTGATTACTTGTTGCTTGGACTGCACTGGCCTCTACTGTTTAATGTTTTTTTGACTTTGCAAGGTGGCATGAAAGGTCTTAAAAACATTTGCATTTATGAATTATAGTGCTATAGAATTGTTTGTACATCTGTGCGATGCTGTGTTATGTTGCTAGCTGGGTTTTGTGGGCCACTCCTGCTGAAAAAGTCCAGGACCAATTTTTCTCCCAGTCTGCCACTGACCAAGACAGAGGCTGTGTGAATAATATAGCCAAAATCACCACTGTTATAGGGATTAGTTAGATGACGTTGCGTTATAAATCAGAACTGACAATAGAAATTGAAAATATGTCAATGAGAACGGCCTCATCATTGTAAATATAATCTATGTATTAGAATATCCGCACTGTTGTCAAATATCAAATGGTATTTTACATGTATTTAGTGGCGTTTCTTTTCCAATTATGTATTTTATATTGAGATAATGATGATCATGTCTAATTGCCTTACATTACCAATATTTATTATTAGATAATCCACAGTGCTTTTACATACATTGTTAAATGTTTACATACAGGCAAATATAATGATGTTGTAATTTATAGGCTAAAGAAGTATACTTATTATATTCGTTAATGCTGTTGAACACATTACTTGACCTGTAAGCTATTTTTCAAATATTTTCTTTGTTGAAAATCAATTATTGTACGGCAAATGGTGAATTTGAACCTGCGTCGGTATTTACTATTTTGTACGGCAAATGGTGAATTTGAACCTCTCGGTATTTACTATTTATCACATGTCCTTCTCAATATACCACTGAGGCTACTGCAAGAGTCATCGTTTTTACACTCAAAATATTTTCTGTGGGCCCACCCACATTTTTCGTGCTTCCGGAGCCCATGTTCCAACATTATTTATAGATGAGGACTATGTCAACCATCTCCAGCTCTTTTTTATTATTAACATATTCTGCAAGGAAAACTTTACCCTAAGGGGCTGTTTACACAAGACCATTTTCAAGTGAAAGCGCAAAACAATTTATGCGATTTGCCTGTCCGTTTACACGCAAACAGCATTTTAGGGGATTGATAACGCAAAACTTTTTAAACGGGTTACAAAGTGCAAGTTTTTGAAAACCCCGGTGTTCTCATTTCCGTGTAAACCCCGAAGTACGCAAGAATGAGAAAACGACATTGTGCGCATGTGTTAAGGGGTGGGGGTGTGGTATGCACGTGTACATCCAAACACAACGAAGGAGAAATAAATACATCAATGGCGGATTATATGGGCTTTTTTTCTTTACAAAGTGATGTCGTAATACAGTGTTTTAGTCATTGTTTGCGGATCCGTGTAAACGCGGATTGTTTTAATAACATTGTCGTGTGTACGTAAAACTTTTCAAAACCGCAAAAGAAAAACTTTTCCGTTTTTCATCGTATAAACGTGGCCTAAATGTACAACCAAAAGAAAGGTTCAATGCCATGGTACATGTCCAAAATATATTGTATTGCCATGAGGATATGTGGTTTAACATTTTGTAGCTATGATTTTCTCTCTAACTGTGAAGTTTGCATAGTGTTTACCAGATCCATTTCCTGTTCTTTCAGCATGACTGTTTCAGGGGACACACATGGGATCCTTGGAATAGCAGGGGATTGATTCCTAAGGGTAAAAATACAAGAATCATCAACTCTGACTTCCTAGAACAGGAAATTGTATCCCTACAAAGCCCTATAAATCCTACTTGAGGTTGTCCACACATCTTTTAGGTTTTGCCATCTTCTAATCTATTAATTTCTCTATTAATTTTAATCATATTTGACATTATCACCCGAGCCCTCCATCGTACTCAATAACTTTTTTGGGGGAGAGAAAATCCTCATCATGGTCCTTTCTGTCCTCCATCTTCATATACCTGGTCCTCTCATTCCCCAGCAGCTCTTCACCTAATGTAAGAATAAAATGGCGGAGAAAATAGAAAATGTATTGATATTTTTATAATATAGACACTGAGATCAGCATTTGATATGCTACTGTACACGGGTACTACCTTGGTTCTTTTTGAAGTACTATGTAATCAGCACGTAACATAAAGAACATATGACATCCATTTAGTACCACAGTATATAATAAAGTACAGTTTCCAATTATTGTACAGTATTATACACATACAGCATACTTATTAAATAAAATACTGGTAGCTGCATGCACTTAATGTGTATTAGTGTATGGTTTCAGGGCTAGTACCTAGTAATTACACAGTAACATGTAGAACAGTACTGTAAAGTACTACCCTAAGTACCATGGTATTACTATAATATTTGAAAATTTAATTATTGCTGTAATCAGATGACTTTTAATCTTACGTAATGTAGGATGCTCTATTTTCAGTATCTCCATTACAAATTATTTGTAACACTTTACAATAAGGTGATATTGTTAACAGTAGTAAATACATTTGCTAACATAAACTATCAATGAGCAATACAGTTTTCATGATGTTCTGCTTATTTAAAACAAACACAACTGTTCATGTTAATTTACTGTGCAGTAACTTGTGTTTCTTGCCCTTGTGTTTACCTTGCACCATTTATGACAGTTAGTAAATGCTGAAATTAACATGAACTGAGAATTATAAATTCTGTAGAAATAGTGTTTATTATTGGTTTATGGCAGGTAATTCATTAATGTTAGCAATAACACCTACACTTTCAATTACTACCTAGCTATTGTTTGTATAACATGTTTACACATGATATTTAATAATTATTTTAGAGACCATTCAATTCGCTTCATAATATATTTATACTTGCGAGTTCACCTGCGCAGATAACAGTGATGTTGATAGGGATAATAAAGATAGAGCTAGGGCATGAAGGTTATGCATATTTCGTGTGCTGTCCGGGAAGCCTGCTCCGAGCTCGCCAGATCTATCCGAAGCCGAAACACTCTACACCTTGATCAGGTTGAGTGTCCCGAGCTCGGAAACGGTTTGAGCCCGTGAGCACATCCCCAGGGGGTCTTGCGGGAAAATGAGTTTGGGAGAAGTGTGTGGAGAGAAACATATTATTGTCAGTCATGACATAATATGCGTTCCTTCCGGACTCGTCTCTGGCCCCGCCCCTCTCGTTTCCTCGTTGGCTTCCACTGAGTGTTTCAATACCCACACCTGTACCTTGTTATTATCCTTTCTTAGTTTCCCTATTTAATGCCCTCATGTCTGTCTTGGGCTCGTTCGTTGTACCTTTTTCCTGGGTTGCGTGTGTTCATATGCCTTGCTGTTTAATCGTGTCCTGTCTTGCTGTAGATTACCTTGCCCATTGTTTGGATTTTTTGATGTGTACTAGTATTTATAGCTTTAAGTATTTGTCTATTGTTTTATGCCCCCTCGTGGGAAGCCTTTTTTTTGTATATTGCCTTAGTTCAGTTTTCCCCCATCGTGGGTGTATTATTTGTATTTATATTAAAGTTATTTTTTAACCCCTTCACCGCTGCCTGCAATTGGGTTCTCCCTCCGATCTTGTCACACCTCTTATGAGTTTGCAGGTCTGGTGTGTACGTGTGTGTTTTATTTCCATTATTTATTTTACTTAACGTTTTCTCAAATGTATTCTCAAAAAGCTAATCACATGACAATAACCAATTCATTTATTTCTGTCTGTGTGTGTGTGTGTGTGTCTGAATATTTTGCACTTTTGTTATCACCCCTTGATTTCTGTGTACTTTTTTTTTACTGCACAGTGGCTGATTTGTATTATGTACCACCAAAATATTATTTTTATATTTTCCTATTTGTTTCCCATTCAATTCCTATGTCAAGTGTTTCTACCGCAAAGGTATGGGATGAATTTCGACTCAAAATGATTAACAAATGCACGCACAGTCATCCGTGAACGTGATACAAGTTTCATTTGTATTTTACGATTCACAAACAAATGCCTTATGATTTGATTCTGTGAAATTTAGATTTGAATAAACACGAAGAGATTTGTACAAATAGAGGCAGATTTGTGATCGCAATGTTTTATTTTGTGTTCATGTATATTGATTTTGCGCATACCAATGAGAAGTTGTGCATTTGTGGATCCTGTGACGCGCGTTCATACATCCTGTTCGGTTCATTTGGATTTTGAGACTTTCTTTACGCGGTTTTGCATTGGACAATCCACACACACGCAACTGCAGATCCATGCGCAACCGTGCAGAAAATAAGAACTACCACTAGATGGCAGGCTTACGAAAACCATAGGTGCTGGTCATATCATTAGAATATCATCAAAAAGTTGATGCATTTCACTATTTCCATTAAAAAAGTGAAACTTGTAAATTATATTAATTCATTACACGCAGACTGATATATTTCAAATGTTTATTTATTTTAATTGTGATGATTATAACTGACAACTAATTAAAATACCAAATTGATAAGGCGTTTTAATCTCAAAGACAAAGCATTTTCTCATAAAGTTAATAGATGCAGTTATTACAGTTACAGTGCAGTAGATGAGTTAATGCAGTTATTAAAGTTACAGTGCAGTAGATGAGTTAATGCAGTTATTAAAGTTACAGTGCAGTAGATGAGTTAATGCAGTTATTAAAGTTACAGTGCAGTAGATGAGTTAATGCAGTACCAGTACACAGTTCTGTAGTGCAAAGGATGCCTGAATCATCTTGCCTGAATCAGAATCTACTGCACTGTAACTTTAATATTTGTATTAACTCATCTACTGCACTGTAACTTTAATAACGTGGGCTGTAAAAGCCCATGCGTGCATTTGTTAATAATTTTGAGTCGAAATTCATCCCTTACAAAGGAGCCATGTGTGACTTTTTTGTGACAGTTTAACATACTTATCATGTCCATATATTTTGTGTGTGTGTTCACATAGCTAATGCAACAAATGTCACAAAGTGATGAACCTGATGAAGTTATTGATCTCATTCGGATGAAGCTACAATATTTCGGTCAAAAATTACAGAAGAGTACCAGAGGGTTAATAAAGCATAAGAAATTCCCAAACTCAAATACATATCCAATATACAGTATATATATATATATATATATATATATATATATATATATATTATTTTAGTATATAATTCCAATATATATTATATTGCTTCAAAATTATGTGAACATGCATGTTTATAGTCATTGTAATCATGATTATGCATTGGCATGTGATATTGTTTGTTGTACATAATCATAACACCAGCGGATAATAACGTCATGTTCTTTCTAAGCTTGTGTAACAACGTTAGAATTGAATATAGTTTTATTGTGAATTCCCCTGGATGGAGAGCAGGAGTAGCCGTTGAATGCAGAGCAACCACAAAAATGGTAGCTCTGATGGCGGATGACGCAACAAAGCAGTTGCAATGTGTTGTGAATATAATTCTAAATAAAATATTACTTTATAACCAATTGTCTATCATCTCTGAAAATATCATGGCAAAATGTACTTGTTTTATTGCTGAAAAATAGCGATTAATAAGGACTTATAATGATGTTTAAGGACATGCCGGGCGGAGCTGCAAAAAATCACTCATAACTTCTCACTCATAACTCTCTTAACACTACACAGACAGTTCACCTATCAAAGTAAACCATATAACATGAAAGATGCTCATGCGAGTTCGACCAATATTGAGTCCGCTGACCTGTCTGTGTTCAAGCACACAAAGTTAACAGATATGTTTGGGCGTCTTGGTGAACAAATTAGGGATTCTGTTGCTACGAAATTAATGGTTGAAAAAGCAATGAATGCGACCCACGATTCTCATTGCAACAGGGAGCCAAATTCAGATATTTTTTCTAAGCAAGATGCTTTGGCATTGTACATGTCACTACTGACAGAGAACCTGTGAGTTCTGGTACATCAATGGATTGAGATAACCAAAACCCTTCTATTATAACAGAAATGTGCCGTTGAAAATCAAGCAGATGAGATAATGTCACTTTAACAAACAAGGCGGGACGAGAGCCGTGAGGGAACGTCTGAGGCCGGTGACGCGAGGGATAACGAGTGTCAGCTGCACGTTGCACCGGTCTCGGATCTCTCACAGAAGGACTTTGGGAGCATAAAATTATGATCAACAGGAGGACACGATGAGAGAGGACCAGGCCTGGAGATTATTTAGTGTTTTTGTGTGGTTTACTTTCATTTTGTTTATTTGTTTATTATATATTATTAAAAGCTTGTTTGACGTTCCCGAGTTCCCACATTCTTCCTTACTTTTATTGAACCTTGTTACAGTCACGTTGGATGAAGGACATTGTTAGAATTAGTCTAAAAAGTGACACTTCTCTTGATGTTAGGAATGACCCTGACATAATCAGCTCTATTCTCCTAAAATATTTAATTTCCATCGTGTTTTCCTCTGGCAGACCATACATGGTTAATCTGCAGAAGATTACTTGATCAGAATCAATAATGCTGCAGATATAGCAGATGAATGCCTACCTGGAAAGAGGCAAACTATGGACATTTTCAAATGAAGAGGTGGCTCACATGTTCGTAAAATACTGTCCTGATCCTATCTGACCTCTTCAAGCACAAGCCGATCAGTGTATGGACTGCAAAATAAATCCAGGGGAGGTTGGATGAATATTAGAGAGAGCGATGCTCTCCTGCCTTTCTCAGACCAGCTCTCTTGGTCTGAGAAATATTGATGTTGTGTACATTGATAAGAAATTAACACTGTCTCACTTCAGGAAACTGGTGCTGGCTGTGCAAACTATGCGAGTGCCCCACCTGTTCCTGTTGGCATGCAGAACTGGTCGCACAGTAGTTGTGGTAGAGATCAGAAAATATCCTGAACTGAAAGATTGGTTAGTTGGAGTGGGTGGTGGAAAAAGTACAGCAAGGTGACAAAGTACAGGCGGATAGGTAAACCACAGGTTCCGAAGAAGGGCAAGAGGCTGTGGGGTTTGCGGTAATACAACATATTCCACTATGTCACTGTAATGGAAATTGTCTAACCTTGCTTCATGACGTGTTGGTCTTTATGTTTTTGAAGTGTTTATAATGTTTTTCTCTATACGCGTCATACCACTCTCGGGCAAAGGCCAATATGTTCTGTTTGGGATAACGGGCATCACTTCTCGTAAACCAGCTCAGGATTCTTGCTGGAGTGCAAAGGGAGGAGGTGTCACGTATGAATACTATATACTGCTTGTGTGCAGGAGGAAGGAGCGCCTTTTTCTGCATCATGCTCATTGCTTATGATGCAAATGAAACGACAACAAAATTATTTGCAAAGAAACCTCATGCCTGTCTGTGCGTTGCGTTTGTCTGGGCTGACTCACCTAGTTTAAGGAATAAGAAAATTCCACAACATCACACTGCCTTACAGACAGATTGTGTTTTCTACAGCCTCAGTTGGGAAACTAACTGACCTGTATATGGTGGGAGGCTGTACAGGTTTGGACAACAACTCCCAAAATGATGTTGATATTGCAAATGCTGAAAACGTTAAAAACACAAAGGTCGTCTGCAGTAGTGACAGTTAGATTTTTGCTCATGTCTTGGTGGCCGATAAAGTGGTCCTGGATGGCATGCTTGACAGGACAACAAAAAGCATAAATGCAATCAAAAACTGGTCTCATATAACCTTCCACAGTATTCAGAGCTAAGTAGTACTTTTTTTTAAAGGCCAGCTAATTAGTGAGTTACTTTTTCGTGTCTGGTGTACAGCAATCGCATACAACTCCCTACCATCCTATGGGCAATGGTAGCATGGAACTATTTAATCAGACCTTTGGGAGTATGATCCATGCATTGGCTCCGGAAGCAAAGCGTAATTGGCCAAGACAGCTGCAGTCTTTGACGTTCTTGTATACCTGTACCATTCATGAGACTACGGGCTATTAACCATTTTATCTTATGTTCGGTAGAGTTCTATTAAACAGTTTTTCTTTTTTAGCTATAATCTGCAAATTAAGACAGAACAACCATGGGTCTGTATTCCAATTAATTCTTGAGTTACAGGCATTTTAGTGCCAATTGTGCGGTTTCATGTATAGGCTCAAAAAGGGCTGTGCAAGACTACGAAGACTAGAATGACTTCAATTCAATTCAATTTTATTTATATAGCGCTTTTCACAATTTGCATTGTTCCAAAGCAGCTTTACAGGGGAAAAACGAGATGAGCTTTTTTGTGAGCTCATCTAAAGTGAGGACTATTTATGCCTTGTAAAGCATTTACAAATGAGAGTTAAAGGCTCAGTTATCTTCTAAACAGAAAAAGGAAAAAACACAACACAGAGGCAAGTGCCTCTAGTGCCTTTGATTGTGCATCATGTGAGGCCAGGGTCATCAATTATCAGTGATGAGTGGCATGTGATGATCGCATACTCCCCATACTAGGGTACAACCATCACACTGTCAACAATAGCAGGTGGTATGTAGATCCCCACACTGGTGCCCATACCCAACATGTTGAGAGGGCCTGGAGATCCTACAAGGAGCAGATCTGGAGGCTTAGGGGTAATCGGACAGAGTTTGCTCTCTGTCCACCTTGGAGTGATTGAGTGGAATGAATGGCTGGCAAAGAAACACTGTGATGGGGTATTCGGCAGACTGATTCATGACATTTCAAGAAAGTATAAGTAGTGAAAAGTAGAATTTATTTTATGCATTTCTGTTTTTATTAAGATTTTGTGTGGAATATTTGGCACTTAAAATATTTTTTTTTTAAATGTCATCAAGCTTCATGGCTGTGTTAAAATTATTTGTCATTTTATATTAAATCGTTTTATATTCATTAATATGTACAGTTTAATTTCTTTTGCCTCTTGAAATAAATATTTCTATGTTCTGTATCCCTCTGTGTTGTGTTTTTCCTTTTTCTGTTTAGAAGATAACTGAGCCTTTAACTCTCAAGGCATAAATAGTCCTCACTTTAGATGAGCTCACAAAAAATAGTTTTATAACTACCTTAACTAATCATGAATTACAGATGGAATGTGAGTAACATTGAGTAACTGTTACTATAAGATATATCAATGTGTATTCAAAGAGTTTATTAATCATTTACTAACTTTTTCTAAATGATCTCATGAACCACTGACAACTCCCAACTAACTGGTTTGTAAGTAATTTAATCCTTAATTTAGAAATTATAAATTTATCCTTAATAAAGTATGAACATTTGATTATTAAGTATATTATATACATGCTTATAAATCAAGAATAACGCATTTATAGCTGTATTTATAAACTGCTTACTAATGTCTATTAATATGGGGCAAATGCTTCATAAATGATCAATTAACTATTTACTGATGCTTAACTAATGATTCATAGCGTGCAGTTATTATAAAGTGTTACCTACTTTGGAGCACATTATGTATACACACCCTTTATTCATAATATTATTATTAAAGTCTAATATTTAGTCAAAAAATTATAATTAGTCCGGTCTATAACTGTGAACTCAATAATTCTAGCCACTGAAAATAACACTAAGAGGTAGACTCATCGTCTTTACATTTACATTTAATCATTTAGCAGACACTTTTATCAAAAGCGATTTAGAAAGAGTTCAGGGAGAAATAAGCGATTTGTCATTCAGGAGCAATAATGCAATAGGTGCTAATACAAAGTTACTAGTTTCAACAAAAACTAGACCACTACTTTGTGAGAGAAAGAGGGTTAGTTACTTTTTTTATTTGTCTGTCAAGTATTCACAGAAGAGATGGGTTTTACATAGTTTTTTTTAAGCTTGTGAGAACTTGTGGTTGACCGGACCGAGTTAGGAAGAATGTTCCACCTGGAAGGAGTTGTGAAGGAGAATGTTCGGCACAGGCATGACATAACCACGCAAAGAAGAATAAACCTGACAATGTTTAGGAATGTACTGTATGTTTAGGAATAAAATGTCAGGAATAAGAGCAAGCTTAATAACATCAGCTCACATGCTTAACGCACATCCATTGTGTGTGTGTGTGTGTGTGTTGTGCGTGCACGCGGAAAAAAAAATATATTCACTGAAAATGCAGAAAGAAAAGAGAAATTCATACCTAACATTAGCTGTGCAATTCCTAGAAAACCAAAAGTAGTGCACTTAAGAATGCCCACTCAGTTTTTCATAATCATGTCATGTTGAAAGCGTTTATATACAAAACACAAAATAACATGTACTGTAACAACTTAAAAAATAGATGATAAAATGAATGAGTCTTTTACCTTCATCTTCAGAAACATCTAAGATCTCATCGACGGTCTCTGGAAAACTCATGCGATGTTTTTCTGTGGTGGTCTTAAAAACATTTATTTTAAAACATAAGTATGTATAGTATTTATTTAGCTTTAAATATTATTACCATAAATATTTGTATTATTGAGAGTATGAGGGTGTTTCTCCAATTACTTTCCTTTTTAAATCTCATCATTTAAATTTCGGATGTATGTTCAAATTCGTTATATGATACACATCAAATATAAACACAGTGACATTACAAACCTCATCATAAACTATAATTACTGATTAATATGATTTAATGGAAAATAAGGCATGCATTTAACAAGTGGGCTGCTAGCCACTGAGGAGTTTTCAGCTCTATTTAACCATGTCATGCCCAACGTACTTTGCAAGATACTGCCAGGTGTATTCTCACTACCTTACCAATCATTCACTTATGTCTGTTTACCTGTTATAACCATTGTGCTTGTTTTCTTGGATTTACGTTTATTTGGATTACCGTCAAATCCCTTACAGAATACTTTTCCTACATTGAATCCAGCTTAAGTTTCCCAGCTGCAAGCGGCCTACGCTTATCAGGGAAAAATGTTAAAGGGCTACCAGGAACAATTCAACAACTTAAGAGAAAACTCACCGAATACATCCAATATCTTCCTTTTCTTGAACATCATCCTTAGTAAGGTTTCCACTTCATTATAAACTAAATGATTCACCTGAGACGTGTCTGGGGTTTATTTGTCAGTGCAAAATCAAAAGTCATTCAGGACACAAACAAATGTCCTTTTTTGATGCTGCTGCTTTCTGAAAAAGCTTTAAAAAAAAGCATCTTGCCAATTTGGGTGTAGTGTTGCATGAGAGTCCCAGCTAGTATTCCGCAGCGGGCTCCCTCTGGTTGGGGGCTGAGTGGCTAGAAACATACTTGTTACAGAACCCCCCACCCTCACTCGTAAGATCCAGAAAATTAAGGTAAATATCATTTCAAGGTCAATTTATGGAGTTAGCACCACACTTTTTCTCTTGACTATGGATTTTTCCATAGGCTTTTTGAAGATTGCAAAAAATAAGCTCTGTAGTTAACAAAGATTCAAGATTTTTCATGACAATTTATTTTTACTTTTAAAGCCGAAATACAATCTGCAGAAGTAAAAAGCTAACATGAGGCTATGAACAAACTACTGTACACTACAGTTACTCGATATCATCATCACCACCACCACCAAGCCTCCAACAATATATCCAACATTACTAAGTTTCTGGAGTGCCACTCTCCTGGAGAGTTAAGCATCAACCAAATCTGATCCATTTAATCAAGGTCTTAAGAATTTCAAAACGTTAAGGCAGGTGTGGCTGGAGCTAAACTCTGCTGCATGCTGACCCAACAGAAACTGTGTTTGACACCTGTGGTCTAAATACAAGGTTAGAATGGTTTACCTTTCTGTCAACCTTTGTGTCTAAATTGCAATGTTGTAATTTGAAATCTTAAGAGTTTCACTATTTACAAAGACAATGCTTTGGCTGTGAGTAAATAAGAACCAGTGTCTGAAATGTGGAATATGTCAGAATCCATGTGTAAATAATACCAAAAACTGATTGCTGCTCATTTACACAGAGCTCAGTGTGAAATGTAGAAATTTTGTATTCTGAAAGTCTAACTTATCTACATGCAGCATGACTGAGCCACATACAGTCCACCATGTTTATATCCTGGCTTGAGCATCTAGTGTCATGCTCAACATACACATTACTGCTGCAGTTACTGCTTTTGGAATTCAGAAATAAACATTAGAGCCGCCAAAGAGTCATGCCACCTGAGATCACAGTGAATTAATTTAATTTATCAAGGGAATGTGACAAAGAAATTAGTTAAAGTCTGATATATTTGTGCAAATCACTTACACACTTCATACACTGGACTGCTTCACAAAAAAAGCTAAACCAGTAACTAATTTGCATTTAAAGAGACAAACACCAAAAGAGCCTGTTTTCATCCCATTCTTAATTGGACAGTTTGAGCATGCATAAAATGATCTGTGGTATATTTTCAGCTAAAATTCCTTCCATGGATCCCTAAGATTTATATTACATATTGTAATGATGGCAATTGTGTTCCCTTTGAGTGTATGTAAAGATGCCATTTTTGAAACCCTAAATGAGGAAAAAAAAATTAATTAAATGAGGCCGGTGTAGAGCCAGTGACAGCATTAGTGACTTAAACCGGATATGGGCTGCAACCAGGGCCGGATTAACCATATGGGCAATTGGTTAACTCTAAAGGGCCCCGCGGGCGGTAACACCAATCAACGTGCACTGAGCCGGTCGCGTGACGGCAAGCGCTACAACACAACTCAAAAATGCAAACACTGAGTAGCTAAGTGGGAGCGCTAATCGGAAATTTAAAACAGAGAAGGATATCAGGAACGCAGAAATTTTAAAATATAGACCGAAAATAGGGAATTTCTTTACGCTAGTAAACGTTAGCAACTAGTCTGCTAAGGCACCATCCGTCAACGAGGACAGCTCAGCTAGCCAGGACATTTCTTCACTGCCGGCGCTAGCTAATGTTCACAGCCCTGAGAGCGAAGAGCCCCCAGCAGCATTTTCAACCACGACCCGGATTCTGCTGCGAGTGCGACATTGAGGGAAGCGGTAATGGGTCTCGAGTCTAACCGCCATCTGAACCGCTCATCGAGTCTGCGAGCAGCCCCTGTTTCACATTCAAAGTCCAGAAAAATGCTTGTGTGAGATGTGTTTGCCAAATGAAATCAAGCATTTCAATTTTATAAATGCTCTTCCCCATTATTTAGGATTCAAATTTTGTATTTTGCCAGATTATTTAGCATTTCTTTTTGTCTTGTCTAATTGAGATAAATTGACAGATTTCCAAATGTTTATATTGCACTAAAATGTTTAACCCTTGCCTGTCTTGTTGAACTGTAATGTGACAAGTTGTTTTCTGTTTTAAAACTGTTTAGGAGCAGATGATACTGCATTTGATACATTTGTTACATTTGTTCCTTGTGGTGGCTCCATGTAAATGCTGTACATTTTGTTTTGTTTATTGTTATTGCGAGAAAACAGCAGATTTAAAATGTTTAAATTGCGCTATAACTTGATTGTCCTATTGAATTCTGAGGTGACAGTGATTTCTGTTTAAAATAAGATGAGGATCAAAATGATACTTGATTCTAGGAGATGGATTCTATGGATTTTTGTTTGTGTCTTGTCTGTGAACTTCCTCTGTGATGGCTCTATCAATTCTATGCATTTGTGTTTGGAGTAGGTGTTGTTAAATAAATATTGGATGCTTTGAAAGTCGTTGCTTATTTATCTTTTGTGACTATGTAGTGGGTCAATTTTGCCAGATTGATGCCAATGTGTTTTGTTTTCATAACATCATGACTGAGTGCATTTGTAGTTCGATGAACATTTGCACATCTGTACATCAAAATGCACTTGATGGCAGTTAGTTATTGAAATATTGAGTATATTGACTGTATTACTGTAATTTATTCTGTATTTTGCCAGATTATGGTGATCCTGGGGTTGTGATGATGGGGCCCTTGAATAATGTTGCCCAGGGTACAGTGAAGTGTTAATCTGGCCCTGGCTGCAACCAGTAGCCAATATCACATAAACTCTTTTGGGGCTCCAGGAAGACAAGCTGAGCTGCTGTGGAATCAATTGGAGTGGTTTGATTGCTCATGTTGGAAGACCATCAAGCAGAGCATTTACAAGAGGAAACAATCATAACGAATACTTGCAATTTTGTTTATCTTTATATGTATTACATACAGTTTATGATGGCTGAAGTAAAAATCCATAAGGGTTGTTGTTTTAATTTAGGAGATTCAAAAGTGCCCATAATTGCAGAAACACCAATGTATATTGGACATGTGAGCAAGGTATCTTACCATTGTAACTGTTTCTTCGGTGACCAGTTTGAGAACATCAATGACTGAGATGTATCCGAGGCGCTTTGCAATAGCAAGAGCAGATGTGCCATTCTGCAAGGGAAAGAAAATGTATTGTCAAAATATATAGTAAATATCCAGCATATTTTATGTCAAGGAGAGAAACAATTAAAAAACATGATATCTTACAGATGTGGTTTCATTTGGTTCTGCACCATGTTTTAGAAGAAGTGTCACAATATCTGTATGGCCCTGCTGAGCAGCTTGATGTAGCGGTGTATACTCCATCTAACAGTTTTACAAAATATGATATAGGACAAAAATTACATAATCATTATTAGACAATGATGACATTGAGTTTCAGAGTAAATTATGAGACAAAGCTGATCTCAAAGAGGTCTCTGCAGTATGTGGAGACAACTGCCCTATAATGATACAAATGTGTCTTTGGTAAACTGCAGTAAAGAAAAAATACTCTGATGCAAATTCATCATTTAAAACCATTGCAGATGTACACTCAAAATTAATGTGCAATGTGGATGAAAGAGTGAACTAATGTAGGGAATGAAGTGTTCTGGATAAATCATACTTAATGTTTTTGTCCAATGTTCATTAACTCTTAGAAAGCAATGTGAAGGTAAAGCACAAGTTCACAAAAGCCCCTCAAGTACATTAAAGACACACACAAAATCAGATAGAATGTGTTTTATTGAAAACGCATGCTAAGCGTCAGTGATGCCAAACTTTTGTTTACTAAAACCGCGTGTCGTTTGAGTGGGTGCTCTGTCAAATTTATTCCTAATTCACTGTATTAATTGTATTATATCTTAAGATTTGTGCTTTATATCATTACTTAACCCAGGGGTCGGCAACCCAAAATGTTGAAAGAGCCATATTGGACAAAAATAAATAAAAAACAGCTGTCTGGAGCCGCAAAAAATTAAAAGCCTTATATAAGCCTTATAATGAAGGCAACACATGCTGTAAGTGTCTATATTAGCCTTATTACCCCCCTAGTATCAAAATGATAAGTAGGCTACAAATACAAAATGAGCATTCATGATTAAATGTTTATTTTCCCCTGCAGCGCATCCTGGAGAGAATGACGCACCACGTGACTACTCCGCTGTACGATGGTGCTTTAGGTTTAACTTCCATTATAATTTTAATGTATTATGTTTCGTTGCATTGATGAAATTAAAGAAATACAATAAAGAAATCAGATTTTTGATGTCATTTCATGATGTCGAAAAAACAACAAAATGTGCAACGTGCATATGCATCCTGACATCCCCATGGAAATAAAATGCAGTCCTCTTCAATCCTCAATAATACAATACAATCCTCTTCCCCCAAACTATATATTATATACTGACAAAAATCAGTATCATCTGTGAACTGAACGTTTTCCCACGCTTTATTATCTCCCGGGTTGCAACAAAACTAGCAGCAGTAGTGGAGTTTGGAGATGCAATCCACTTCTTAAATTTATCTTTGCGCTCCTCTAATTTTCCACATTGGCAATGAAAGCAAATGATTCGGTCCAAGAACTGTTGAATCATCTGTTCTCCTCAACTATTGTTCTCTTTTTCCCCTTGGGATCCATGGTCCATGACACACCCGCCGGTTTGTTTGTTTGTCTGTCAGCCACCGGTCTGGCATCTGACAGAAACGCGTGTCGCAGTATATGACGTAAATCTTCGTTGACAGAAATGTTGAAATTAAATATTATGCACATTTTTACAACGTTGAAAAACTTTAAGAATGTTTGTAATGTTTTTCCTCCTACAGAAATTCTATTTAAATTGTCATATTTTTGAAAAAGCTCCAGGGAGCCACTAGGACGGCGCTTAAGAGCCGCATGCGGCTCTAGAGCCGCGGGTTGCCGACCCCTGACTTAACCCTTATGCCGTGTTCAAACCCCTAAAACACTTGTGGTGTTCCCAGGTAAAAATGACCCGGCTACAGAAGATAGCTTATAAATCATTCGTTTTGCAATATTATCACCAAATATTGGATTGAATCCTTTTTTCTACTTGTTTTCTTTTATTTAGGACTGGTTTTGTGTTTATTTTTCGAACTGATTAATTGTAGTCTTAGTTAATCTGAGATTAGTCACCTCAGTCTTTGACTGAATAATTTTGGCAATATTAAATAGATTATGACCAAAATTAGCACTTTTGTTCAACCCAGCCTGCTTAAATGTTTAACCAAAAAGTATTTTTTCACATGCATGTATTTCATACAATATGGCACAGAATCACACTTGTGGTGTTCACGTGTCAAAATTAACAGCCTACCAAAGATACCTTATACATAACTCGATATGCTGTATTATCATTAAAACAGAACACATTGAAAAATCAATGACCACCTGGCTATGTCTGTCAAATCTGGCCATTGTAACAAACAAAAATGAACACCGGTGCGATCCAACCCGTCCCTTCAGCCAATATGTCTTTGGGGTTCTACAGCCCCTACTTCATCGTCCAGAAGAAAGGTGGGGGGCTGCACCCCATCCTGGATCTAGATATTCTGGACAAGGCCCTTCACAGGCTCCCGTTCAGAATGTTGACACGGAAGCGCATCCTGACGTCGGTCCGAAACCAGGATTGGTTTGTGGCTATCGATCTTATGGCCGCGTACTTTCATGTCTCGATTCTCCCTCGCCACAGACCATACCTTTTTGACTCTGAGGTTCGAGCATACAAGTACAAGGTCGCTGAGCTTGAAGTTCTGAGCAGCTCTTTGGCTGCTTTGGAGGAGAGCTGTCTTCAAACAGAGATTGAAGCACTGCAAAGCACCTTATCCCCTTCATCGGGCGAGTCAGTGTGCTATTTCAGCTTCCCTACTTCCCCCACCGTACAGTACAAGCATCCAAACCATCACTAAGTACTTCTTGTTTAACGAGCTGGGCGGAGCGGCCTGTATATCAAGCGTAGGATAGGGAGGGTTACGGTCCCGAAGAGCGCTCATGGGTACCTAGAGATGACATACTTGACCCCAATCTGCTGGAGGAATTCCATGCTGCGCGTCCGGATCGACCCACACCCCGAGCGGGCCCTGGAGGAGGGGGTAATGTCACAAGCACGCTAGTTTCCACCCACTCACAAGCACCACGCACCACTTCACCGGAGTATTAATCATCCACACCTGCAGATCATCATCACCTCGTCACCACCTCTACTTATACCCCAAGCAAACACTCAGTCACGGTCCGGTCTCGTTAATACTTCACAGACATCAAGGACATCAAGGACATTGGTTTCTCCAATTTAAGTATCTTGTCAATAAATCCTCCATTTTGTATATTTTGATCTCCGTGTCTTGTGTGTCCGTAACAGGTGTTTTGTAGTTCTTTTGTTGATGGGTCCTTTGTTGATTGTGTCCTCAGCTGTTCCTCGTTTTTCTATACCCCATTGTGTCTTGTGTTAGTTGTCCGGTATTGTTGCTGTGTTTGTAATGTCTTATGTTTGATTTCCTTGTGTTTCATTGATTTCATAAATGTACTGCTTGCATTTAGATCCAGCCTCAGACTCCACACCATTACAAATTGTTTGTTATTTGCAAATAAGTATTTTTATCCATGTAGTTATTTCTGCCTATCAGGTTTCCAACCAATTTTTTTTGTAAAAACAAAAAGATTTAGCCAATGTTTACCATTGGTCTTGGGTAACTTCTGATGGGTGTAATATTAGGAATAGTTTACCCAAAATGTATCATTTGCTCACCCTCAAGCTGTTCCAAACCTGCATTCATTTCTTTGTAATGCTGAACACAAAGAACAATATTTTCAAGAATGTTTTTAACCAAACCTTTCTGGGGTACCACTGACTAATACACTGTAGTACGGAAAAAACTACAATGGAATCAGTGGTGCCTTGTTTGTTTGCCCATATTCTTCCTTCAAAATATCTTATTTTTAACTGAATATATGCATTTTTATACTGTAGATTTGGAACAATTTGAGAGTAAGTAAATGATGACAACATTTTTGCTTTGATGTGAAGTATTCCTTTGAGACCAACCAATCCACACAACATCTCAACTGTTGTAACGCTGATAGATTTGCGCAGTGCCACATTAGGTTGAACACATCTCTATTTTGGAATGTAACAATTCAACAAGAACTGCGCCATAACATAAATGCAAACTGATATATTCATTACAAATAGTTCTCACAAAAATGAATGAAACAGTTTACCCTGGTTTTGCTGTTCACATTGGCCTGTTGCTGTAAGAGAAACTTAACCATCTTGATATTGCCATAATGACAAGCCACATGAAGTGGAGTGTAACCCATCTAAAAGAATACAATAAGACAATTAATGAAATTTCTATGAATCATTTCTGAATATGGGAATTGTATGGAAAATGAGCTTCATTAATCCTAGCAACGGCTCAGTGTTTTATATTGTATTGTTAAAAGAGTTGAGTTATTACCCGTGTGGCAGCGTAGACAGATGCTCCATGCTTCACTAGTAAGTCAGCAATGCCAACATGGCCCTCCTGAGCCGCAAGATGAAGCGGGGTCAGACCACTCTGAGGAGTAATTATAATTTTAGTTCAGACAGACCAGGAACAGAATATTAAAAACTAAGTTTTGTTCCCCAACACTTTTACAGTATTCTGGCAAAAGCAGTGGTTATGTTCAAGTAATATGTTATGAAAATGTTACTTTAACCGCTACAAATTTGCTATAAAAACTATGTTTCCACTTGATATGTTCACAAAATACCCGGTATAAATCACACCAGTCATTGGGTCTCATTCACTAAAAATTGCATAGATTTTTTGCCTAATTCACAACATGTGAATTGAAGCTTTCCTGTAGCTCAGTGGTGAGAGCATTGTGTTAACAATGCAAGGTTGTGGGTTCGATTCGATCCCAGGGGATTGCAGATACCTATGTAACATGTATAGGATAATTCAATGCAATGCTTTCTGCCTTTCCTTTACCACCTGAAGTCAAAGATACACCAGACAATGCCATGTCACGCTGTCTACAGACAGGCACTCGCAAGTAATTCCAAGTACGCACTCCTCAAAATCAGTTTATATACAATAAAACACCTTTTATACAGACACGCAGTTTACTTGCCTTGTTGCCCAAATTTACATTTGCCTGTTTAGAGATGAGTAAGAACACCATGTCTGGCTGACCCTCCTGGGAGGCAAGGTGCAAGGGTGTGACCCCTTGTAGTGACTCTGCATTGGAAGAGGCTCCATGCTGCAGAAGACTGGTGGCCACCTCCACCTGGTTCTGCTTAGAAGCAATATGAAGTGGCGTATAGCCATTCTGATGAGACAACAGACTAGGTTACAGCATTTGTGGTAAACAAGTATAGGGTATTTTCTCATACTTGTGGCCTACAATGGGTGGCCGAGATCCACTTTCCTGAAGAGATTAGCTCAAGCATGTTTAATTAAAGCTGGAGCTAAACTCTGCAGGAAAGTGGATCTTGAGGTCCAGAGTTGAGGACCCTTGGTGTAATTTAACCAGCAATTCAATCTGATAATTTCCACAAAATCTGACCCAACAAATTATAAGTCATTATTATAAGCATACTGTTGTGCTCTATTCACTTTTAAACCTATTAAACACACTATACTGCCCATTGGACTGCCAAGGTAAATGCCAATATACATATATCCATATATATAGTCCATCCGGAAAGTATTCACAGCGATTCACTTTTTCCACATTTTGTCATGTTACAGCCTTATTCCAAAATGGATTAAATTCATTATTTTCCTCAAAATTCTATAAACAATATCCCATAATGACAACGTGAAAGAATTTTGTTTTACATTTTTGCAAATTTATTACAAATAAAACACGAAAAAAGCACATGTACATAAGAATTCACAGCCTTTGCCATGACACTCAAAATTGAGCTCAGGTGCATCCTGTTTCCACTGATTTTCCTTGAGATGTTTTTACAATTTGATTGGAGTCCACCTGTGGTAAATGACAGCCCGCCTGAAGGACTCTCAGACCATGAGAAACAAAATTCTCTGGTCTGATGAAACATACATTGAACTCTTTGGCCTGAATGGCAAGCATCATGTCTGGAGGAAACCAAGCACCGCTCATCACCTGGCCAACACCATGCCTACAGTGAAGCATTGTGGTGGCAACTTCATGATGTCGGGATGTTTTTCAGCAGCAGGAACGCTGCCTGCACAGTATTTTTGCTACCTCCTGAGGAATGGAAATTGTGTTCGGCATGTCATGTCAAAATACATTCATGATAAAAGAGATGCACGCTCACATTCAGAAATTCGCAATTAAGACACTCACTTAACACTAATTTCTGATGACACATAAGTGAAAGCGAGCATCTAGCAAATGCAAGGAACTGGTAGACTAGTCAGGATCGAGGGATAGATGAAGCAATGTACTGAGACATTCTTGATGAAAACCTGCTCCAGAGCGCTCTGATCCTTAGACTGGGGTGAAAGTTCATCTTCCAACAGGACAATGACCCCAAGCACACAGCCAAGATAACAAAGGAGTGGCTACAGGACAACTCTGTGAATGTCCTTGAGTGGCCCAGCCAGTGCCCAGACTTGAACCCGATTGAACATCTCTGGAGAGATCTGGAAATGGCTGTGCACTGATGCTCCCCATCTAACCTGAGCGAGCTTGAGAGATCTTGCAAAGACGAATGGGAGACACTGTCCAAAAATAGGTGTGACAAGCTTGTAGCATCATACTCAAAAAGACTTGAGGTTGTAATTGATGTCAAAGGTGCTTCAGCAAAGGCTGTCAATACTTATGTACATGTGCTTTTTTATTTTGAATACATTTGCAAAGAACTTCTTTTACATTGTCATTATGGGGTATTGTTTGTTGAATTTTCGAGGAAAAGATGCTGTAACATGACAAATTGTGGAAAAAGTGATGTGCTGTGAATACTTTCCATATGCACTGTGTGTGTATGTATATATATATATATATATATATATATATATATATATATATATAATACACAGTACTGTAGGTATAAAGTTGAATGTGGCATATTATAAAGGGAAATTAAAAAAAGATTCAAGGCATATTTTAGACATACTAGGTTCAGAATTGTTCTTTTGAAAGGTACTTTTTTGTTCATTTGGACCATTTTGACATAGAGGTCAAGGTCAAAAGCTGCCCAATTAACCTTTTATTAGGTCTGGATACATCATTCACCCTTTGGTGTTGATGTATCCAGACCTAATAAAAAAGCATATAGCTCTAAGAATCTGATTCTGTATTCATTTGATGTATTTATTGACAAAAGAAATATTCCAGACATCTCTGCCATACCCGAGCTGCGCTGTGAGGTGATCCTCCTTTCCTGAGCAAAAGATTCACTACATCTAGGTTGTTATGGTGGACAGCTACATGCAGTGGTGTAAGTCCGGCCTAATAAGTTAAAACATGTCAGATAAAAAAACTGATTAGCATGCAGTAGATATGAATGAACCAAAATGTTAACAATTAACAAATAGCAACAATTATACAGTATATATATATATATATATATATATATATATATATATATATATATCCTTCTCTTGTCTCCTATCTGTAACTGTGCTACTTTTCCCCTCTCTCTGTATATTTCTTTATATAATATTATTATAATTATATTACTAGTGTATTGTTGTAGACTGCCTATGCCCTCACAAAAGCATTTCAGTGTATAGTGTCACTGAAATCTGTACATATGAAAAATAATCTTATTAGAGTTATTAAACGTATTATTATATAAACTAATTTGTTTAAACACTGTAATCGCTTCACAGCCCTCATTTTTACTTAAAGATTTTACCCCAAACACAGGACGTTTCTCAAGTTTGCATTTAAGGGTGAAGGATCAAGTTCTCCCTTTCAGGCTAGCCTGATAACCTCACACTTTCATGTATTGTAGTGCATGGATGCAGCTATGGTTCGCTTGCAACTCCAGGACATCTGCATGCTTAAATACATCAATTACTTGCTGAGTATAGCCAGTCCATGGAATAACTGGTTTGGCACTCATTTTACTCACATAAGGTGCTTGGTTTTAAGATTTAACTTCAATATGAGGCCTGCAATAGCCAGAGGGGAGTCCATTATGTTAACGACAAATGTCTCTACATTGCATGAATTGAGAGACCAAGACCCTGCGTGCCTCGTGTGGCACGGAGAGAAACATCCACGGCCAGACGTAAAAAATTGAATAGGATCTGATCAACAGCCTCGCTTATATCGTCCAGGGTTTTAAGCACGTCCATACTTCACCTGCCCAACCACCAAAGGAGGAAACAAGTAGCTCGCTAATGTATGCTCTATTTTGGGCATTTCCCGCATTTCTAGCTCCCTGTGCTATGTTAGATTAAAGCGATGTCTGATGTGCAGTGTTCTGGAGTGTCCTTGTTCTGGAGAACCCCTTACATTGCACATTTTCCATATCTTTCTAATCAAACACACCTGTCACAACTCCAAGACATCATAATGAGGTGACCAGATGTCCCTGTTCCCAGTGCAATGCACATAGTTTCACATGTTGTGCCAAAAACATATTTTGCATTCATGCATCCCCGGAAATGCACCCCAAGGTGCATTCACTTTGTCGCTCTCATTGAAGAAAGCCAGGCGTGTGGAGCGTGCACTGTGGCGGGTCCCACAAGGCACACAGCACCCCTGAGTACCAACCTTGCAAGCTCCGTTCCCAGACAATAAACACAAAGAACATGTGTGTCCTTGTTCACGATGAAAGGCGGACACGGAGCAACACACTATCTGAACTGTTTAACTTTCTGACTTTCCCCTGACATGATAGCAAACTGGCTCACCATACACACAACACCCACACAAAGAGCAGCTTGCTCTGGTACAAGAGCAAACCATGCTTAATATAGATCCTAGTCCATATGTCATCCCGCCTATGATGTATCGTTTCACTATATTCTACGTTTTTAACAAACGTGCTTCAGACACAGTCAAGCAGATACATTTCTCAGACCGTCACATGGTGACGCTATGCGAGTTCCCACAAAAGGGAACGTACACCCATCACACTAATATTGCCCATGTGTTTACGTTACCAGATTGCATACACTATCAGAAAAAAAATTGTCAAAAGAAGTTACCCCAACTTTCACTGCGCCAGTACCCTTTAAATATTAGCTTTTATTGCTCCCTGATAAACCAATAAATAACTGTATCAAGAGGTTCCCCAAATAATGAATGTAATTTACACATAAATAAAATGGTTTCGGCAACTAAAAATATTTATAAACATACTTTTATGTCTCAAACACAACTCTGCCTGGCATTAACTTGTGCATTGTGTGCATAAACCTGGGTCTTGAAAATTCCATGGTTATTTGTTACTGGTAACCCCTATTGGTTGAAGATTTATAAAAAAAACTAATGAACTTTTCTGAAATCAATTTTATGGTTTAGCAAAGAAAATAGCTTTCCAAATTTCCAAGCCTAAACGTTAAGACATACCTTGCCTGCAGCATTTGGGTTGGCCCCTCTCTCTAAAAGCAATGCTTCTGCATCTACCTTTCCATATTTGGCTGCTACATGAAGGGGAGTGAAGCCTTTCTGCAAGATAGAAAAAAATAAATCTCTAAGATTTCAAAAGCTTTTTAAGAATTAGATCTGTGATCGGGTTGAAGACCACATTGTACCTTGGTCATTTTGGTTAGCTGAGCCTTCATATCAATTAAGATACTGGCAGTCTGTGTGTGTCCCTCACGAACAGCAATGTGCAGTGGGGTATGCCCAGCTGTTGTGGTGGAGTTGGCATTGGCCTTGTGCTCCAAGAGTAGCTTTACCATGTCGTTGTTGCCCATTCGGGCTGCACAGTGTAGCGGTGTCTGGTCATCCTGTGGAGGTAAAAGTATCACTGTTATGAAAGCAACATTTGTTTGCTTGTCTTTTTCCTTAAGCATATACACAAGGGGATCACAGAGTGAAACGTTTCTTACTGAGCGAGTTGTGCTCAGAGTTTTGTAAAACGACAGCATGAGTATTGCAGCCCTTCCTGGACTTTCTTGAAGCTGAATAATATAGTACTCTTGTTTTCTCTGTAATAATTGGATGTATAGAACCTCTGGTTATGTCCTGTTTATTATCTGATTATCATTATCCCCCATCTTTCTCTTTTTCGTTCTCTCTTGTGGGTTAATGCATTAAGGTTATTTAGACTGTACTGTGTTTATTTTAAACTGTGTTTGCTACATTGTGAAAAAAAAGACAGCGTGAGATTTTCAAATGTGTCTAACTGCCTAAACTTGTTTAAGGTTTGACCAAAAGAGTGACTTATTCCACAGATGGGTTAAGATTTTTATTTTATTTTTACGATTCTTTGACAAACATATTTGTGCCCAGTACTAACTAACATTTCATTGTAAGTGTCAATACCTTTGCTTTGGCATCCACTGGGGCTCCATTTTGTAGTAGAAACTCGGCAACTTCACAGTGACCAGCTCGAGATGCCATGTGTAGAGGTGTTTCCACTTTCTACAACAACAGAGTGAAATATTGTAAGCCACCTTAAAAATATTTCTATCTACTACTATTTAACGATTTCAATAGCTGACAATATGGGAACTGTATACTATTACAGGATACAATTAACACTACCCATCTATCCTTTCTGAGTGTGGTGTCGTACACCAAGAATAAAATAATACTGTAACCAAGGAATTTATGTAAATTATCAGACTTAAACATGTTATTGGTTCACAGTTATGTTAAGGTGTCTGATTGGAGCAACTATGGGATGTTCTTTCCCCTGTACAACCGGAAATAGAAAGGATTCTAGAATAGCACGTGGTGTGCTCCGACGAATGAACGTTCGGCAGGACGCCACCACGTAACCAAGCAGCATAACAAACTGCCCACTCCAAGTTCCGGAATCCAGGACCAGTTCGCCGGGGCTAGCGGGAGTGCCATTTCCTGTCTTCTTTTTCCTGCTCCCTCAGCAAATATAATAAAAGTTGCCCTCCAGGGTTGTGTTTAGCACTTCTCCTGTCGTTACTCTGCTTGCCACAGGGTGCAATGCACTCATCGAGGAGGGGGACGGACACAACATCTGCCTTAAGTGTCTGGGTCTCCGGCGTGTAGGTTTTTCATAGGATCATCGTCTACTTAAGTAGAAGTCACTGAAAGACTTTCTGAACAAACAGACATGCTCCACATGGGTAGAATTTATAAAAGAAAAAAAACTATATAAATATAACTTAATATGTTCTATATAAACGGTAATCTGTGTTTGCAATACAATGTGGTTAAGGATATGTTTAAGATTATGTGAAGCAATAAGCTTACAAGGGAAAAGCTGTGGGGTACACCAAGAGTAAAATAATATTGTAACCAAGTAATTATATGTACCCTGAACAACCAGAAATAAAAAAGGAGTCTAGGATAGCACAAGGTGGTTTATAGAATGGCCACACATGTTTAACTGCTGTTTAAAATAAACATCTTTCTGCTGACTATATTGTTTCTCGCTGTGTTCTCTCCTGTAACGTCTTAAGAGGGACACAACGCTGAGGTTATTTGGAACTGGGTCCTGCAGACAACATTCAGAGAAGAGCAGTCCACGTGACCAAGACCTGCCTTTAGATATAGCCCTTTGTGTGTGTCCTAGGGCTGCCCTTGGAACTCTGTCCATGGGAGGCATCCTGACCAGATGGCTAAACCCTTCCAACCGTTTCCTTTCAATTCGGAGAAACAGTGGCTTGACCCCTTTCTTCCAGATGTCTGAGATTTACACTCTTATGGTAACTCCATTTCATTCATTTGATTTCATTTAAAAACTCAACCTGACTAAAAAAAACTAAAGGATCTTCCTTTAGTTCCAAACTAAAGGTGGATTCCGTCCGAGTTTCACCTTTTCAGTGCCCCCTCTATAATCAATGGAATGTCCTCAAGTTAAAGATCGCTGCCCAAATAGATCTTTGGTTATATCCTGAATCAACCCACTGAAATCAGCAGGAGCCATGCAGAGAAATTGTATAATGGTATTGTTTACTGTGAAAATATAATACCACACCCATAACTGTTACATTTAGTTTAGTTTCTTACCACATTTGAGGCATCTGGTGAAGCTCCTTTTTGCATCAGAAACTTCACTATATTCAGATGACCCATAAAGGAGGACACATGGAGTGGTGTCAGCCCTGACTGTTAGATAGAATGCAAACACACAAAGAGACCACGTGGTATGTAATTATTTATATAGGATAAGATTGCATAAAGCTGTAAATTGTGTCTGTAAATAAACTGTATTTAAAAATCAGGTCCCATCTTCCTGTTCCTCACCTCTGTTACAGCTTCCAGTGATGCAGAGTGCTTTAAGAGTAGGTCCATTACACGCATGTGGTTCTTCTTACAAGCAATATGGAGCGGCGTAAAGCCATTCTAAGAATGTTACAAAAATGAATAGATATTAATAAATGCAAACAATACATATGTAAATATAGCTATATATTTTCAAAGTAAATTACTTAATGTATAGATATGTGAGGATGCATGATTTTATTTCTAGTCTTTAAAAACTGTGTGTTAACTAACCAGAGCACGGGTATTAGGTTTGGCTCCTTTATCCACGAGCACCTTGGCTACACGATGATGTCCACAGTGTGCTGCCACATGCAGTGGTGTAAGGTGATCTAGGGTGATGTCATCAATTTCAGCATTGTACTGTAATAGCTGTTTGACACAGTCCAAATGATCGCCCTGAGCTGCCATGTGTATGGGTGACAGGCCATTCTGTGCAAAGATAATATGACAATGTCCATATAAGAGCCACCAAAAGTATGCATTATTAAAGCAATTCAGTTTTAATTTAATTATATTAATTATATTATGAAGTTTAATGCGTCCGTCTATTTTTTCAACCCTGCTTATTCTCTTGTAGCGTTAAGAGAAGATGGAGGCCTATGCTAAATTAATAGACCACATCCTAACCAAACGCGACACGATAACATTCCGATAACATAACATGTCAACAACATTCCGTGCAAGGGAACCTGCGCTGTATGTAGATAAAAATGGCAAATTTGAAGATAAGAAAAACAGTGCTTTGGCATGTTAGGTCTTTATACACCTCTGAATACATAGTTATGTATATTATATTGCATTTCTCTCAATAGATCCTCCAAAAAACGACACACTGATGATTTAAGATACCAAAAGACAAGCACAAAATGAGTGCATAAAAATGCCCCAAAATGAAGGATATAAACCTCATGATTCAATTGAAAATGAGGGGAGAAACGGCAAAAAGATGCACTTAAAAAAAAGAACCCCTCACTAGGCTGGATACAGGCCTGAAATGTTTGCATAGGGGCCTGGGGCTCTGACTGATTTGAATTACCACAATATTGCAGAGTATCGTAAGATATTGTATGGTATGGTGACAACAAGAGTGATCAAGATATCCAGGAATTAAGTAATCCAGGAATCGTGTGTACTCCCTGGACCTCTGCAATTCGTAAATGCTTTGTATTTACAAATATACATTGTATAATAATTTTGTACGATACAACGTATTATGCACATTATTTTCTGACTGACATCAATGTCAGGATTTTCAAATGATTTAAAAGCAGATGGATTGTAAGGAAATTATAATTTGTTTTTGAAACGGCAGGTATTCATTAAGCGATTATTCAGCAATAGACTGCAGTGCATAAGTCTTATCTTTACCCTGTTTTAATGTTGCCTACACTGTTGCCTGTTGTTAGGTAAGTTTATTTTTGCTTGTTTAATTAATCTACCTGTTGACTGAGTGCTAAGGTGTTAGCGTTTTCATATGTTGGGTACTGTGTTACTGAAGTCATATTAAGGTGTCGTTAGCCCCTCGTAGTTGCTAGACATTATAGTTTTGCACTTAAAAGCATGGAGCTAGTTGATCACTGTTTGATCCGAGGCCCCTTCAAGTCGTTCATGCTATGTTTATGTCAAGGCTACTCCACCGAGCAAAAACACTGGCAAGGCACTTTAGTATATTTAATATTCAATCTAACATGCTTCCCCTTCTACACCTCTCTCTCTATCTGTGGGTCTTTGGAACTGACAGTCAGTTGTGAACAGGACTGACTTCATCCATGCTTTAGCTAGTGAGTCTGACATTCACATTTTAGGTCTTGCTGAGACATGGATTCGTGCTGAGGTCTCTTAAAGTGGCTAAACCTGCTGCTCTCTCCACAAACTGGAAGAGCAGGAGGCACAGGTTTGCTTATCAACAATTATTGTCTATCTTCACAATGCAACAACTATTCATTTGAAAATCTTAGTGTTGTTGTAGTTTACCGCCCCCAGGTCCTCTTTACAACTTAATTGAAGAGTTAGATGTGCTGCTCTCATCATTTCCGGAGGATGGTGGCCCTATTGTAGTCTTTGGGGACTTCAACATCCACCTGGAAAAACCCTATGCTTCTGACTGGTATCTCAAGGTTGGACTACTGAGATTCTCTCCTTGCTGGTCTTCCTGCAAAATCTATCAAACCACTTCAGCTGGTTCAGAATGCAGCAGCACGCCTCGTCTCCCAAGAGTCCAAAGGGGCTCATGTTAAGCCCTTTTTCATCTCTCTTCACTGGCTACCAGTTGAAGCCTCTATCAGATTCAAGTCACTAATGCTTGCCTAAAGGACTATCATTGGATCTGCACCGACATACTTTCACACACTCAAACACTCGTACACCCCATCAAGAACCCTGCATTCAGCAAACGAATGGTGTCTTGTATTGCCTTCTCAAAGGGCAGTAAATCGCTTTCCTGTTAGTTCTCCTTCACAACTTAACAATTCATCCTAACTCAGTCCAGTCAACCACATTTCAGTAGGCATATCTGGGCTATATTGGCTTCCTTTTTCTACAGAAGTAAATAGGGTACGCATCATAAATACTTTATTGTTTGAGAAAATAAAATTAGATTACAATAAGTATTTAACTTCATATCACTGGAAGTATTTCTGACCATTTGTTCATTTTTAAACCCAATGCACTATGGAAGATGCCTACTTTAGTCTTGGCCTGTATTGGGGCTCCTTGGTCCAAAAGGATCTCAATTATTCTTACATGGCCATTTCTGGCTGCACAGTGAAGAGGAGTCAACTCATCCTGGAGCAATAAAGTAAGAAGGACAAATGTGTACACATGTATATAGGCTGTATATTTAATTTTCAATGTGGTTAAAGTAAACAGTTTTTTGTTATAACATACTTTAGTCTTAGCGTCAATCTTTGCTCCACGGTCCAGCAAAAGTCTAACCATGATAACATTTCCTCTTCTGGATGCAATATGTAAAGGTGTGATCCCATTCTGAAAGAAATAAACTTTAGTTTGCATATTGATGTAAGGCACACAGAGGCACAATGTTGAAAAGACAGACCTTGGGCGTGAAGTTCACATCAGCTCCTCGGTTTAGAAGTAATTGGGAAACATTCAAGTTCTCATAGTGGGCTGCAATGTGAAGTGGTGTGAAGCCTGTCTGAAGGAGATTGTAAGAAATAGATTTAACAACCAGCCATATTGCCTTTAAATGAAAAGAAGCACAAACCTTGCTCATACACAAACCTTGCTTAAGACATCAGGATTTGGGTCATTCTGTAAAAGTACGGCGGCAGTTCGCGTGTCATCATTTCGAGCAGCGATATGCAGCGCAGGAAGGCGGACCTTGCCCTTAGTACCGTGGTTGATGAGCAGGGCCACTACGTTCTCATGGCCCTGCTGAAGAGCCACAGCAAGAGGGGTAAAGCCATCCTGACGGTAAAATACATATATGACAGAATTTTAGACCTTCAAAATAACATTTTACAAAGTTTAATTAATACAAAAAGGTATTAAAAAATAACTTAATTTTAACTGGTTTAAATACTAAAAGGTTCTGCACCACTAGAGGTGACAACTTACAGAACAAACTAATGCTATTATGGAAATCAATGGGGTCCAAGAACTGTTTGGTTACAAGCATTCGTCCAAATATCTTTCTCTGTGTTCAACCAAACAAATACATTTTTACAGGTTTGGAACAACTAGAGAGTGAGTAATTCATGACAGCATTTTAACTTTTGGGTGAACTAACTGAGTATTAATAATGGACCAGACTGCACATACATGACAGACACTTCCTCCCAGTTTGATCATAAAACCAACACAGACTAAAGTACACAGTACCAGTTTAAAAGCGACACCTCGTGGGACCGCTACAGCTAAGAAAACATCTTGGTTACGGATGTAACCTCAGTTCCCTGATGGAGGGAACGAGACGTTGTGTCGAGACTGACAGAATGGGTTTTGACTTGAGAACCTATCATCTCTGATTGGACTTTTAAAAGGCCAATGAACTTGGCGAATCAATCATGTGTGATCATTAGAAGCTCTTACTAACAGCCGTACAGGCGGTGACCTTGCTACTCTAGAGGCGAAATAGCCGCCCAACAATGTAAGGAACACAGAGAAGCGCAACCCCCTTGCCTGAGAAAGAATACGTGGAATACCTACATGGTCTCACTAGTGGGGAGATCTCATGGGAGTAGTAGTGCGGGGCTCCAACAAGGGGGGCACAGAAGCGGTGGAGTTCACCGAGGGGAGGTCACAGGTTCACCGACAGGGGAACCAAGAGTGAGGAGATGTCAGACGGGACCTCCAGGGAGGGGGAGTAATTACGTGTGGGGCACGTGCTCAGGTATAGGGGTTCACCTTGTGAGGGAAACTCACTTATTCTGGGCTTGGAATACAAGCCGCTCCGCCGGGCTCATAAACTGAGCCTTTACCTTAGTAAAGTGCCTTTACTTCGTCCAGTGGAGGGGTTAGGGAAGCTGGAATAGTGCGCTTCCTCAGACGGTCAGACACCGGTTCTTCCACGGAGGTTGTAGAATCTTGCGAATGTACTGGACAGCTCTGCAGATGTCTGCCAGAGAGGTGCCCTGAGATTGGGATCGGTATACCAAAGTGATGGCGTCCACAAACCAGTGCGCCAATCTCTGTTTAGAGACAGCTCTCCAAAACAGACAAAGAATTGCTCAGAGCTCCATGAGACTCTGCATGCATTCCAAGTAGAGGCGCAGGGCTCATACTGGACACAACACAGTAAGGGTTGGGTATTCCTCCCCAGGGGGAGCGCTGCAATTTCACCATATGGTCCCTGAAGGGAGCGGTGGGAACTTTGGGCACGTAGCCAAGCCGGGATCCCAGGACAACATGGGATAACCCTGGCCTGAACTCCAGCCCCTGTGGAAACCAAATGTTTGTGCCATGTTTTTGAGCATGTTAATGACCCAAAAACCCTGAACAATTGAAGAAGATGAAGCCATAAAAGAACAAGAGGGCAACAAATGGGACCTGGGCCCTAATAATCCTCAGAAGAATCCGTACGAACGAAAAACAATAGGGCACTGTATCAGTGGTGCGAGACCTACGGCCTGCAACTTGGTGCTCGGGCCCTAATTACGTGTGCCTGTGGATTTCAATTATTTTAACTTTGATATTGTAAACAGAGTTTATCTTTTTACACCAGAATCTCTCAACTCTAGCCTGTCAGCTGAGTGAGGTGCATTGGAAACAATGAACAAGTGAATATCTTTTAATGCACAGATTTGCACGGGTGTCAAACTCAGTTACTGGAGGGCGAGTGTCCAGTAGAGTTTAATTCCAAGCACACCAGCTCTGAATTTTCTAATATTACAGAAAAGCTTGATCAGAAAAAGTGTGTTTGATTAAGGTTTAAGCTAAACTCTGCAGAGCTGCGTCCCTCTGGGAATTTAGTTTTACACCCCATGTGTAAAGTTTAATGTTTTACCTCGGTTGGAATCATCTGATTGGCTCCATTGTCCAGTAGAAACTTCACAACTTCCAGGTGATTCTCTTGTGCAGCCATGTAGAGTGGTGTAAACCCCTTCTGTTAAATATAGACATTAATACCATATTTATATAGGGATTTTCCAGACTTTTACCATTTTTAGAATTATGTTTTTAATACAATACAATATTGCTTTGCTAATTGTATTTGTGATTTAGTTTTCTGTCTGTGGATGTAAAATTGTGACAATTTAAATGCAAATGCAACTTTGCAGTTTTGTTGCAGCATGACCGTACAATCATTGTCTGCTAAATTTTAAATTCTGTTATCACAAAATCTAATCGATTTTGAGTGACCTCACAGAGCCCCATAGTATAATATCACCCCAACACTAATGACAGATTTACATGCAATGATTTGGAACCAGAAATTACAATTAATTAGAATTTTAATCCATAGGTGATGCAGATGAGGTAAAAATATGGATGGGTAATTATGAATGTCATATAAGTGACACTGTACTACAAAACCAGTCATAATGGTCTATTTTTTAAATTGAGATTTATACATAATCTGAATAAATAAGCTTTTTATTGATGCATGGATTGTTGGGATAGGACAATATTTGCCCGAGATACAACTATTAGAAAATCTGGAATCGTTGCTAAAAAGAGACGCTATCCATTTGCTTACCGCTATAATGACGTTGTGGAGAGTAGATAAAACCAAAAGCGGAAATTCTAAGAGCCCTATTTTAATGATCTAAGCGCGTGGTCTAAGGCGCCGGTGCACTCAGGGTGTGTCCGAATCCACTTTTGCTAGTTTAGCGATGGGAAAATGGTCAACACGGGTTGTCCCAATTCTCTAAATGAGTAATGGGTATTTTTGGGGCTTAATGTGCAGTAAACCAATCAGAGTCTCGTCTATCATTCCCTTTGAGAGCCAGTTGCAGGTTTGCAGATGTGTTTCCGCTCATTTTTGTTCGCCATTTTTGTCACTCAACAAAAAGAATGTTTCTATATTTACAGTAGGAAATGTACTACAAAATATCTTCATTGAACATGATCTTTACTTAATATCCCAATGATTTTTGTCATAAAATACATACACTTTATGATTGGCTGCTGCTACATACTTGTGCTTCTTATGACTGGTTTTGTTGTGCAAGGTCACATATGACATTGCCATAGCTTGTAAGACATGGGAAATACAATTGCAAATGGATGTTTTCCATTTGAAATCAGGCAGACATTGAATGTGTATATAATGAAATTATGTCAACATGTTTACATTCAAAATTAGAAAATGTAATGGCAAATACAATTTACAATTTGTTTTATAAATAGTCTGGAAAATCCAACATATGTAGGTACAACATCAAAAATAACACAAGTATACAAATTAAAAAAACATTTTAGTTTGGAGAGCAACACTGCATGCAGTCAAAATCATTTAGCAATAAAGCTTCACTGTGAGCTTGTTTAAAAACACTGTGCTATTGTTGTGACAATGTACCATATCAAGACGTCTAACAAAAATAAAAGGTTGTAGCATTCCTGTTATTTGCAAACCTGGGACTGAGCATTGACATTGGCTCCATAGTTAACCAGCTCTGTGACCACCTGTTCCTGTCCAGCTAATGCAGCAATGTGAAGTGCAGTATTCCCTTTCTATAATAGATATAATAACATTTTATTTAATAACAAGACAAACAATTACAACCACACCTTTTTTCTATTCAAATAATTTTGAAGCAATTGTATTAAGCAATATGTGACTTGATTTGTGGTAACCTTTTTGTTTAAAGAGCTTAAACAAAAAACTAGCATCTTTCCTGATGCGTAAAACAATTAATCTTCGCATCATTGGTAGTTGGTCAACAACAAAAATGAATAAACATGCAATGGTTCAACAAGCAAATTATGACATTCTTTGAAAAAGCAACCCCTAACTGCACTCTCAGACATTTATGTATTTTGTACACTTATTTAGTCTACAGTATATCACCAATTTATACCAGCAATCATGAATTTTCTGTAACATTAAACATCATAAACAGTGGCAAGAAAATGTATAAAATTTTTATTAATTGTGAATATTTTTCTCTCCAACGTGGGACAAGACAGGGTTTCCCCCGTCCCCACTATGTTCAGTCAGGGTTTTCCCCTGTCCCGACTTTTGTTGGCTATAGCCATTGAGCCTCCTGCAATCTCTTTTGGTAATAATCGTAAAATAATTGGTATTCTTAGGGCTGGAACTGAACAGAACAGAACATTTCCCTTAATGCTGACGATGTGGAATTATATGGATCAAATCCAAAAGCCTGTTTTCCCCATGTTTTGAATACTTTAGAGCAATTGAGTTATATCTCAGTTTATAAATTAAACGTTTTATTATTATTTTAATTAATGCCATAAAAATGAATATCTTGCCTTTTTTAATTCCAACATATTCAGTTACAGTTTGTATAATAAAACATTTTTAAGTCACTAGATCAAACAATTTCAGGGTCGGGTAGGATCCCAATCCTGTTTTCTCGGGTCTGTCTGCTTGTTTTGAAGCCTGCACCTTGTGAAATTAGGATGAAAAAATGTAAGCCTGGAACAATAAGCTAAAAAAACACAAGCGATCTCAGCAGTGAGAAGCAGAACTCTGTTACAGTGTGTTACTGCAAGATGCCTTCATAACCGGGTTCTCAATTCGAATTCCTCTGGACTGAGGTCGCAACAGCTTGTAGTAACACACACAGATGCAGCTGATGTGAAAAAAGATTAACCTACTGGCACTTCTTCTGTCTGGGCCTCCTTCGTGCAAATTGTGGACAAAGACGTCAGAAAAGTTAGAGCCATTAAGTGTAGGCTACTTCGTGAGGCGCGTTTTTTAAGTTTGAATCAGCGTGCATTGTACTAGCTCCCATGCTTATAATAATATGACTGAATTGTCTTGTTATGTCTACATTTTTGGTCAGAAAAGGCTCAGAGAGCACAGAAATGATAGCAAACAAATAATGCTGCTTCTTATGTTTCCAGTCATGGCACTGAACGAGCAATTGTTATAGTTTTTATATGGTTGTGTTGTGACAGCAGGCAAACTTTTGAAGCTGTACTAATGAGTGGATTAACCATGTTGGTTTAATCGGCAATGATGGAACATTAGTCAGGAACTAGGAAGAAGTCTACTAACAGTAGGTAAGACAAAAAGTTATATTTTCGACTCGTTAATAGCTAATTGTTCTGTTCAGGTCCAGCTTTTAAATAATAATCAGGTCAGGTAGTATATTTCTTGAGACTGCACAGGTTCGAGTCCAACTTTAAAAATATTGGATAAAAATATCAGAGCTCAGTCAGATGGATATTAAGTCACTTTGGTGAAACAGAAGTGGACTTTTTCGCCACGAGCGAGAACGCACACAACCGGATATTCTTCTCAGTATCCCAAGCCCCTCTCCCAGGAAATACGCTGACGATGCGCCACATGGTATACCTTTCCTCCAGTGAAGATTTTGCCTCTGATTCTTTGCATAATCAGTAAGAAAAGAGCGTTTGTGATCCCCGTCGCTCTGTATTTGCCGAATCAGCCCTGGTTCCCAGCTTTGCGGGAGATGCAAGTTGCCACGCTGTGCGAATCCCCACCAGAGCGGATCTGCTAACCCAGGTGGGAGGTACAATTCGGCCCCCCAACCCAGAGCTGATTAACCTGTATGCGTGGCTGATGGAAACGCTAGCAGAATCGAGTGCCCCGTCAACTAGACACCTTTATTAGCTGAAGTGGAATGTGTTCGACAGGTGGTGCCATGATACTGGCATCGACCCATTCAAGAGCTCTGTGAAATCTTTGGATCACTGTTATTCTCCCTTCCGGGATGCCTACTAATCCCTGCCTAGCGTTTGGCAAATCAGAGCACTCATCCATTCTGCTTGTCGGACCAATCAGATTCTACACTGCAAGACTGTTTTGAACACGTTGACTGCTAGATGTTCCAGGCAGCTTCTGATGATGACATCAAGGTTTACTCGGACACCGTCACGTGTTTCATCAGGAAGAACAAAAACAAGCCAACCACCACCTCCGGAATACCATTAAAGCGGCCAAACAACAATTCATGAGTTCTCCTATGCAGATAACAACAATACAGCAAGGGTAGAGAATGGAATGCGTATTTGGCATGCTGTCGGGAGAGCAGGCTCCGAGCTCGCTGGTTCCTACCCAGGGCACACCAACCGTGTTCCTGCCAGAGAAGAGGGCTGGCCTACAGAGAAGAGGTGCATACTCTGACACACTGGTGCCAGGAAAACCACCTCTCAATCAACATCAACAAAACCAAGGAATTGGTGGTGGATTTCATGAGATAGAAGACAGAACACACCCCCATCATCATTGACGGGACACCTGTGGAGCGGGTCAGCAGATTTAAGATTCTAGGAAGACCTCACATGGTCTCCTCACACAGATGCAGTGCTGAAGAAGGCACGACAAATGCCTCTTTTTCCTCATGCGCCTGCGGAAATTTGGAATGAGTCCCCACATCCTCAACTCATTCTACACCTGCACTGTGGAAAGCATCCTGTCGAGCTGCATCACTGCCTTGTACGGAAACAGCAAGAGTAGAAATAGAAAAGATCTACAAAGGGTATTGCAAACTGCCTGCCACACTGTAGGAGATGATCTTCCCTCCCTCCAGGACATCTACACCAGGCAGTGCATGAGGAAAGTCGGGAGAATCATCAGTGAGTGCAGCCACCCAAGCCATGGACTGTTCTCTCTGCTGCCCTAAGGCAGAACGTTACACAGTATCCGATCACGCACAAGCTGACTGAGGGACAAACATTTTCCCTCAGAATACCATGCAGCAGAACACTTAGAACTTCTGTGAATACTTGACAGACAAAAGATTTTTTTCCACAGGTATTGGTCTGGCTTTTGTTGAAACTAGTAACTTTGGATTAGCACCTATTGTATTATTGCTACTGTATGACATATCACTTATTACTCCGTAAATCGCTTTGGATAAACTCATCTGCTAATAGACCGAATGTAAAATGTCTAAATGTAAATTTAACTGACCATCGCACAGCAAACCTCTCTGTCTATACCATTCACCATGCACTTTAACTCCACCACCACCACAATTTATACCAACTGGACTTCAATGTAGCATGTACTGCACTTGCAGACAATAATGCTCTGACAACATCTAGTTACCAACCATTACATCTACACGTACTCTGTACTCTGTGCATTGTGTATTATGTTGTATATTATTGCGTATAGTATAGAAAGTATACTGTTATTTATAAAATGTCTAATGTGTATTACAGTATGTTTTTGTTAAACGTGTATTGTAAAGGTGTATGTTATTTGTTAAATGTTAAATCACTCACCACGGCCCACATGCTGTTGGTGATAATAAAAGTGATTTGATTTTGACCTAGTGATTATTCCATTACACATGCCACTACACATGCTTTAGCTTTTTTTCAATCAAGAAAGCTCTTATCAAAAATGTTCTAAAAATTGATGTTCGTTCTCTCGTTCAAAATAAATAAAATAAAATACTTTTAAAACAATATTTAAAAATGTGTTTATTGTTTTCAGTGGGTAAAAATGGGTTATTTTTATTTCATAAACATTCATTAGTACCATGAAATTAAAAAAAAATTAAAGAAAGAAGAAGAAACATTAGTGAACAAAAATGTATTACATACATTTTCGAGAAATAAAGTATTTAAATTTTTAAGGCTTTGTCCACTTTTGACCATGAAGGAGCCAAGTGTGACCCCTTAATGAATAATCCCAGAAGGTTCAATAAAATGCTTAATAAACAAACAATGAAGACAATTTACACACATACAAAACACCATCAGTCCAAGGCCTCAAGTTTTCCATTTAAGACATGAACATTTTTTTTGCATATAAGAGTTCCAGCTTAACATCATAACAAGATCTGGAATACGCTTTCCCATTTACGGCCTCTACAGTTCACAGTTTTTGCAAGGAATCTATTATTGCTAGCTTCATTAATCGCCAGACTGTGTCCTCACATCCACTCCAACAAACAATCCAACTTCCAGTACCTGAAATGTTTTTAAAACATGCTGTCACTATTAAGCCAAAACATTGCAAGATGTTTTTGTATTTATTATTGAAATGAGGCTAATTATACTACATACATGACTTATTAAAATCATATTGTGTTCAAATTGTTCAAGGTTAAACTTAAATTACACAAAGACACACTGACCTGTTGGATAGATGTTAAAGAATTAAATAATATACAATCCTACATTATTTTCCATTTTGGTGGCCTCAGGGAGTCTATCTTTGATCGGAGATGAGGCTGTTGTTCCGCAAGACGTAGCTGCTGTTATTTTTTCATACTCATCTGTCAAAGACATCATTTCAAAAATAAAAACAAATACCCACAACATTAAATGTATTTAACAAACATAATTTTTTACCCTGATTGCAGGCACAACATAAACTTATTTAGTGTTGAAAAAGCTGACAATGTTTTCAGCAAACAAAAGTCAATATGCATTGATGTTGTAAAATACAAAAAGTAAAATAGAGGCAGATACTGTAAATATATTATAACTACTTTACAAAACCGCCTGGGTATCAAAGGTGCTGTGTGCCATTTTTAGCACCTATCGATGAAATTGTAAAAAGCAAACAACAGCTCACTCCACCCATAGAGATAATACCTATCTTAACGCTTTAGATTACGGTCTGCAATATACCACCTAATTACACAGGATTCACAGCGTAACTAATGCCAGGACAAGTTTGGCTTAAAATGTAGTGCGTCAGTTCCCGGGGCTGCTTGTTTTGTTCATTTCGTCTTTATGTTTAGGTTTTGTCTAGCACATGGGGTTGTTTTGACAGCTCTCTATGTGCCCTGCCCTCCTTGTTACCCTCTCACCACCTTACACCGGGCTTCACTCGTGCCCTATCACTTCACACCTGTTTCCACTCCTGCTGGCTCTTTTCTCTCTATTTAACTCCCCATGTTTTTTTGTCCTGTGTCATACCGTTAGCTTTTCTTACCACCCTGACTTGCAGTCTTGCAATTCTTGTCTAGTCTTGTTACGATTTGGTTGGCTAAACTCTTGTCTTGTCCAGAACTATTTGCACCCTGCATGGTTTTCTGGCCTCTCCGCCATCATCTCACCTCAGGAATTCGGCAGCGGCTCTCCAACCTCATTGGGGCAGCCTCCCTTCCAATTGGATTATCATCTCTCCCTACGGGGTTGTCTGGTTGGAGAAACAGTCATCTCTCCCTACGGGGTATTCTAATCGGAGCTACATATATATCTCTCATAGACGCTCTCTCTCACTGAGGAACTCAAAGACTGTCAGGACTACCCGGTTTTCCCCTGGGCCACACCCCCACCTCTTCCTGGCTGAGCACTCAAGCCAGTTGCTTGTTACCAAATCTGTCTGGACTCTGTTGTGTCACTTGGTGCCGTGTTATGCTGCAATAAAGACCTCTTTTTGTACCCTGCATCTGATTCCTGCGTTTTCCTTCACATTGGTGTATGTTCACTCCATGATTGTTGTATAGCATACTGCAGGTCATGCATACCACATTATATGAAAATAGTAACCCCTTAGTTTTAAAATACAGTATAAATATATTCTTTATTCCCTAAACTTTGCATATTGTTCCCCTGTACCTTCAGATATGTACTTTAGAGGTACAACATTACAATTAGTTACGCTGTAAATTCTGTTTAATAATGCGGTAATCTAAAGCGTTACCTAAATACCTAGACTGCGCATTGGCCGATTTTCTCTGCTGCGATAAGTCAACTTCATTACAGTCCTGGGAGCCTTGTCTACAGAACCAAAAATGTGAATGGGGGAGCAGGGCTTTTTCAGGATTAAAAGCACAATCATTTTTACGTTCTTAACACATTTCAATGGTTTTCAGTCTACATGGAGGATAAAAACATAATATCTTGATAGTTAGACTTAAGACATAATTTTTTGTCAAAGAATTGTGATATTGTTACAGGAAGACACCGGAGGAGGTCTAGAATTTCCAATGGGTGGAGGAGAAGTGGGGGCTTCTGCTGTTGCACCCGATTTCTGTGGTTGGAGAAACAGGGTTAATGTTTGGTTTGAGGTGGGTGACGTACAATGAAGGGGGGATGTGAAAGTGTGGGGCTAATTGGAGCGGGTAGGTGACTGGGTTGACCAGTCATTCCATGGTGAATGGTCCAATGAATTTGGGACTCGAATGGATAACCACACATTTCATACTGGAAGGAACCATGTTCTAGGAGTTCCGTAGAGAGTTCTGTGCATTCTTGGCCCAGGCAAGGAACCAGTGCTACCTGTGTGGATGGTTATGGCAGTATGATTTAAGGTCTCTCCATATGTCATGGATCTTGCACTCAGCCTGGCGGTTGGCTTAGGGGTGATAACCCGAAGGTGACTGCAGCTCCCAGAAGATTGAAAAATGTCTTCCACACTTGAGAAATGAATTGTGGACCCCTGTCTGACATTTGATCTTCTGGGATTCTGAAGTGACGAAAAACCAGGTTGAAGAGAATCTGTGCAGTTTCGAAGGCAGTGGGTAGACAAGATAGGGTTACCAATTTACAGGCATTGTAGAATCAATCGACTCCATGAGGGAAACGCAGAAATATCCAGGAAAGCCAATGGTGGTTAGGTGGAACTGACTTTTCTCGTTTGAGGAAGAGCTGGTCTTCCCTCAGAAGTTGGAGTACCTGGCTGATGTGACAGATGTGATCTTGTTGATTGAGAGAGTAGATTAAATTTTATTCATAAAATATTTGAAGATGGCAGGGAAATTGACTAACTAAAAGGGCAGAACTAGGTACTCGTAATGCCCGGATTGTGTGATGAATTAAGTCATCTACTGAACAGATATGGATGAGGTTATAAGCTCTGCGTGAGTCTAGGTTGGTGAATATGTTTGATTCTCTTTACTGTTCCATGGTTGCAGGCACCCGGGGAAAGGGATGATTACATGTATTGGTATGGACATCTAGAGTGTGGTAATCAATACATAGCCTCAAACCTCCTTCCTGCTTTGTCATGGATTTGGACAGAACCCAAGCGCAGGCAGACGTGTATTAAACAGTAAAACTTTATTTAAACCAAAAACACTTGATGGGGAAAACATGAACAAAAACAAGACAAAGATGGAAATAAAACTTCCCACAAGGGGGACAAAACAAACAAGGTCCTTTTGAATAATATATAAACTATAAATCCACAAACTCGAGAACAGTAAACAGGAACACGGGTAATCCAAAACGAGGCAGGATAAGCAGGACAGACTAAGGTGAGTAAATGCGAACAATGAACCGAAAAGGGACAGAGGGAAACTGGGGCTAGAAAAAGGGGAACACTAATGAGGGCTAATTACAAAGGGAGAGTGGCAGCAGGTGACAGGAAAGAAACACTAAGGGAAAGCTAACAGGAGGATTGCACGGGGCAGGTGAGGGGAATTAAACACTAAGGGGAAGATGGACCAGGGACGGTGACAAGATGGCGTGACAAACCAAAACAATGCCCTTTCTCCACACCAAACACATGGTTTTCGAGTCTTGTGGCAGGATCATGTCAGACCCAAGACAAGGAGAGGCAGGATCATGACATGCTTACCCACGAAATAAGAAGCTGGAAGCAGCAGGGGATGTAGATGGTCTGTTGAACTTCTGGAGATTGAATTATCCATGTACTTGTGTTCCGGGATGGAAAGTGGTTAGATCCGACCTTTGGGTATGGAAGCCCCAGGCAGCAGCTCATTGGCACAGTCCCATGGCCGATGCACTGGAATGCCATGTACTCCTCAAGAATATAAACTTTGCAGGGAACCTCTGGACTCGCCAGTTGTGGATTTGACAGATACAGACAGCCTGACCCAATGGCTATTCTCATTGTCTGAAGATTGCGTTTTTTGGGTAGTCGAAGGTCTGAGAGCAGGGTGTGTGATATGAAATTCCCAGCAGCACTGGAGTTGATAAGGGCTTTGACTGAAACAGACATTGAAGAGGAAATTACTATGACTTCAGTGACTGATAAACAGGAAACTGCAGCAGGATTTTGAATCGCACGTACAGTGGGTCAAGCCATACAAGTGGGGCATGCCTAGATGAAATGACTCGATCCCCCTAAATACAGACACAGTCTCTGGACTATGCAACATCTGCGCTCTTCCCGGGAGAGACGATTTTGTTACACTTGCATGGGTTCTGGGACTATAAAGAAAAGAGGGTGGTAGGTTGGGCTAAGGACATGCAGCGGGTGTAGTAGCTGGGCAGGCAGAGAGACGCTAAAAGATATTAACAGATGACAGTATGAGATTTCCCAGCCCAATCATAGATAGCCAGAAGGTTATCTATTACTGAGTCCAAACTCTGACGATAAACAGCCAGGAAAAAAGAAGGTCAGCTGAGAAACTCAGAGAGTCCATTAAAGAAATACATATTAATTGTCTCTCTTATTTATGGGAATCCACTAGTGAAAGTCATACTGTGTGTTGTGGATATGCAAGACAAGTAACAGCATACCCTAGGAAATATCAATCGAGAATATAACACAGATATGTTGAGGTTGGGTCAGTTTTATTTGAGTCATTGAAGGTAATGTAATTTAATTTTCATAGTATCTGAAAAAATAACGTTCTTTGAAACTGTCATCATTTTAGACAGTTTCAAAGATAAAATATGTTTTTCTATTAATCCGGTTACAGACACAGCAGTAAAACATTTATGTGATATGGTAAAACAAAAACTTGAGTTTTAACAATACCTCATGTAAAGTTTTCAAGTGTTACCATCGATAACTAGAGCTGAAATGTTTCTTTACTCCACATAAATCGTAAAGTGTTTAAATAAATGAGAAAGGAAACTTTGTGTTTTTAATCCAGAAAAGGCACATCTCTGTTATTCACTCGTATGTGTTAATAATGTGCTTTTTCCAGGACTGTACTTGCGGCACCGCTAAACCTAAAAAAGTATAGCACTTTTAGCATAAAGACAAATTGCAAATGAAGAAAAAAGCTAACCGAGTAAAAGTTTAAATCTAAGTGTTAGTTTACATTTAAATAAAAGTTTCTACTTACCTTATTGTATTTCAGTTTCATAAAACAGAACAAAGGACGTGTGAGTGGTGGAGTTCAGGCAGCTTTTAAATTTCTTGCGACTTCCAGTTCTGTTGAGGACTAGGAGCATTCTGGGAAACGAAGTCCTTTTCCTAAGGTGCATTTTACGCTATGTTCTCTCTTGGCTTTTTTTGACACGAGAAATTTACATTGGTGTTGTGGTTATAAATAGCAGCCAGCAATGACTTCAGAGGCAGTATTTGTACATGAAGGCAGCTCAGAGAACCAGATTCAGACAGGTTTCATAGTAGGGGTGTTCGATTCCGGGTTTTTGGGAGTCGACTCAGATTCTCAACTCCCACTTTTGGAGTCGATGGAATCGACACTTCGACTCCATTCACTGTCATTCAAATCAGGGTCATGAATACGACTATTAAATAAATGAATGTAACTTCACATGTTTGGCAACTTTTGGCTGGCAACCAATCCCCAAAGTTACTAGCAAATACACATGAATTTGTGCAACAAGCACACCATCAGAGTTTTTTGTTCTGTCAGACCAATTACCCGTTTCTGGTCCTAAACCGTTTTTGCAATAACCAATCACGTATTTTAAAGCTACAATTCTATTTAAAAACTACAATTCTACTAAAAACTAGCTTTTTAAAAGCTTTTTTCGCTAGAAATTTAATCAAAAGTTATCGAAAGTGAAAATTAAACTTTAATTTAAACAAAACCATACTACAACCAGCGATTTGGAGTTATATTAACCTAACCTATTATATTTTTTCAAGCTTGATCCTGAGTACTGCTTTATCTGCTTTTCAAAGAACATCATTCATTCACAAACCTTAAACCCCAATAAAAATTATATAAAAAGACAATCCACAATAGTTTTTTATTATATTATATTATATTATATACTGTATTTTATTATTTGTCATCTTAAAAATGACTTTGTAACAACATTATATTATTATTATTAAAATTCTCAGTATCAACACAATGTTTTTCTTGATGGCAGTATTTATTGCTTTTGACTTTTCGGCTATCCAAAACCCACCCAGATCTGAACCAAACTATGTGCTTCTTGTTGCAAGCCTAACTCAAGCCAGGATTTAACAAGACTGATGCATGACTTTTTATTTATTTTGGCTGACCAGACTCACACCATTACCAAGCCTTATGCTGTTGGACACAAGACTGTATAAAAATGTGCCTGGATTAAGCCAGAAGGGCCCAATTTAAAACAGATTAAGCCAAGAAAGTGTTTGTGTGGCTGTCACTATTGCGAAAATATTGCCATAACACTTAGTGTCTGAAAAAATTGCCACCTGGTTAAGTATTTTGTTATTTAATCGAGTATAATTATATTTTTTAAGCATGGCTTGAATATACAAAATATATGTGGGGAAACTGTAGGACTATCACTTACCTTTGTAGTTGTCTCAAGTACAATACCGTGATGCAGAAGCTCCAGCACCATTTTAACATGGCCTTCCTTTGAGGCCAAATGCAGCCCATTAAGCCCATTCTGCGAAGGAAGAGAAATAGTAGACTTACATCCCATAGACTTTAGAATAACTACAGTAAATGGTGGTTTAATTTATAGATCACTGCTAATGAAACACAAAGAACATTTTAAAAAGACATCAGCCAGTGATGATGATGGTGATGATTTAGATGGTAGTCTGGTGGTCTATGTGCTGGGAAGAATACAAGCCATGTGGGATAGGTCTAACCTTACACAGCCTTCCTTCAGCCTTACAGGACATGTGAGGTTGGACCTTTCTCTCATTGCTGATATTATCCCCTGTGACTTTAGAGACCACTCTTCCCATCTCAATGTAAATAGGAACAGATAAGAAAGAGAGTCGATAATGAAACTTCTGAATATACATGAAACTGTATTAAAAGAACACCCTATGATTAAAATTGTCTACACTATATGTAAACAACTGTTTCTGGCAATTTTACAGCATTTTACTATTGCTGAATTATTACAATCCAAAGGTTTGGACACATTAACCTATTACAATCTTTATAACAATAGTGTGTATATATGTGTAATAATAAAAATATAGAGTAACCACACCTCTTTAATACTTTGTAGTGCCCACCTTTGCCCCACAACAGGCTGGATTCTTTAACTGTGAGAATGTGCGAATCATTTATCCATAATCTTCTCAGCACTGTGCATGTTCAGCCAGTAGTTACTTATCCTTTGACTCGTGTCTACACTAATAGCTAGATATTTATGTACTGTACATTCTACCTGTAATGATTGTTCAGGGCGAGTCTGATCCATTTGCAATTCTCTCTTTAATGTTAGAACACAAAGATATAGCAAGAGGTTGAGGCAGGCAGCAAAATGTCATGATTCTCGAGTGGTGAGACAAGGACAGAGGACCCAGGTGCAGACAGCGGGTAAGGGGTTAACATATATTTAATAAATAATAAAACAAAGACCCACGTGGGGTAACATAACAAAACATGACATGGGTACACTAACAAGACAGGACTAAAACTACCTACACTTAAGCAGGACTAAAATAAACTAAAAACATGAACATCAAAACTAGACTAGACTAGACTAGACTAACAAGACACGTGAACTCACCACACAAACCACAATGAACCAGCACAAGACAGAAGACACAAGGGCATTAAATAAGGGAATTATCAAGATACGGACAGGTGCGGGCATGAACTAATTAACAAGCAATAACGAGAAAACGACAGGAAGGGAACAGAGACGAGACCGGAGAGTGTTTGGAAGTCCAAAAGGGCTAAAAATACCTCTCTCCACACAAAACATGAGATTCTGTCATGATCCTGCCACTAAACCAAGAGAAACATGACATGATGCGGCAGAATCATGACAGCAAACAATCATAACCGTGATACCAGGCAAACGTCAGGGCAGGTAGGAGTAATCCGATTCGGTAAGACAATCCAAGGTAATACACGGCGGCACAAGAGTACACAGATAAACGCTTAGAAATGTAGCCGTAGCAAAACAAGACTTCGCAAGGAACTAGGTAATGAGAGTAGAGTCACTGAATATATAGTCCCGGTAATTGTGATCATGTGCAGCGGTAATCATGGTGCAAAGGATTCTGGGAGATGAAGTCCAAATGTAAAAACTAGGTGAACATGCTCTCTGGTGACCGGAGAGTGATATCGTGACAGAGCCCCCCCCCTCCAAGCAGCTCCTGAAGTGATGTCTGTTCTGTCGGGGTTTTCCTCGTGGTCTGGGGGCCGGTTTTCCCCGATTAGATCTGTGGTAGTAATCGACCAATTTCGGGTCAAGGATGCCCCCATCAACCCATGACATCTACTCCGGACCGTACCCCTCCCAGTCCACTAGAACTGCAGAGTAGAACCCCAACCTCTGGAGTAAAGCAATTCTTGAACTCAGAAAGCCTCCTACCTGGTACTCCAGCATGTTTGAGCAATGACACATGGAAAGTAGGAGAAATTCGATAGTTAGAGGGGAGTTACAAATGATAAGATACCGGATTATCTGTTTCATAATTTTGAAAGGACCGACGTAGCTGGGATTCAGTTTCTTGCAGGGGAGTTTGAGACGGATGTTCCTGGTTGAGAACCAGACACATTGAACAGGCTTGTAGGTAGGAGCATGGTGCTTGGGAGAGGTGAACGTGAGCCTGATTCCAGACGTCCTTGCTTCTCTGGAACCAATGACCAATGGGCGGAACATCTGAAGGATTGTTGCCCCATGGGAACATAGGAGGTTGGAATCCAAGCACACACTGAAACGGGGTTAATCCAGTTATGGATGGAGTTAATTGAGTATTTGGCCCATGGTAAGAAATGACACCAGTCTGATTGATTCAGTTGACAGTATATCCTAAAATATTTGGTTAATTCTTGGTTTAAGCGTTCAGTTTGACAGTTAAGATGATGTGATGTCCAACATCTTGAAGAAAGCTGCCCGAACCCTAGAAGTAAATTGTGGAGCTCCATCGGAAACGATGTCCTAATTGTTTGGCAGTTTCAAGAGCCGAGGGCAGTATGGGCAAAGAAACAAATCTGCATACCTTAGAAAAGCTGTCAACGACGGTGAGGGCTGTAGTATTGCCTAATGACTTGGGTAGGTCGGTCACAAAGTCCAGGGTGATGTGAGACCATGGTCGCTGGGGAATGGGTAGAGGCTGAAGCAGACTTGCATGAGCTTGTTTGTAAGGTTTAGCAGTGGCACAAAGGTGACAGTTCTTAATAAATTTGGGCGTATCCCTAAATAAGGAATCCCTTAATAAAATGAGTGAACCCACTGGATGACCCTCTCACGGAGATTGAGCGGAATGAAGGTACCATCGGGTGGACAGGTTGGTGGGGAAGGTGGTAGGCATTTATTAGGTTGATCTCGTTCATGATGTCCCACTGGATGGGACCTACAATCAGATCTTGAGAGATGATGAATTCGGGTGGGTGGTTAGTGGGATTGAAGTTAAACTGTCTTGATAAGGTGTCAGCTTGGAGTTAAATCGGGTAAAAAACAATGCCCACCTAGCTTGTGGTAGAGGATATCGGGACTTGACGGTCATCTCGTTAATTCCCCTGTAATCAATGCAAGGACGTAGGCTGCCATCTTTCTTGCCCACAAAGAACCCTGCCGATGCAGGAGATGTGGAAAGTTGGATGAAGCCCTTGGCCAATTGCTCTTCTATGTAAGCGTTCATTGCACGGGTCTCAGGTTCTGACAAAGGAAAGATTATACTTCTGGGTGGTGATGATCCGTGTGTTAGATCAATGGTGCAATCACTGGGTCGATGAGGTGGTAGTTGAGTAGCCTTCCTTTTACTGAAAAGCGATGGCTAAATCAAGATATTCTTCAGGAACGTTGTGAAGTACCTGAGGAGTTTCCGTAATCTCTGCTGAACGGACCTGAGCAGGATTGTTGGTTGTGAGATATGTTGTAGCGCAGGATGGGCCCCATTTTAAGATCTTATTGTCTTGCCAGCAAATTTGTGGATTGTGAAATTCTAACCAGGAATGTGCCAGGATGAACTGATTACACAGTGATTCAATAACAAACAATGGAGTACGCTCAGAATGAAGTACGCCAACCTGCAAAGTTACCCTTTCTGTGATCAGTGTGATGCGTCCAGTGCCGAGAGGTCGTTGTTCTAGCACGGAAACTGTCAAGAGAGATTTATTGAGGATTAATAGGATGCTGTGAGAGCGAGCTACTTCAGAGTCGATTAAGTTTTCTGCTGCCCCCGAATCAATTAAAGCCTCAGTTAGCACGGTACATCCGTTAAAGCTCAGTTTTATAGGGATAATTAAGCAGCTTGTAGATCTCCTAGGGGTTATAGTGGTACTCACCCTCCCGAAGGAGGATTGGTTAGGACGTGTTGGGCAATTGATCCTCGTGTGACCCCATTCTCAACGCAGTACAGACATATACGTCCCCTGAATCTGCGATCCCTCTCCTCAATGTTTAGATGAGTGCAGCCGATCTGCAGGGGTTCTGTATTCTCAGGAGGTGAATGGAAGGTGAAGTGATCTGAGCGGGTGGATCTTCTGGCCCTTATCAGGTTATCCAGACGTATGGCGAGTTCAACAAGTTTATCCAGATTCAATCCCTCATCTCTACATGCCAACTCAGACTGGAGGTCGTGGTTCAGTCCCCATGTCAAAACTAGGTGAAAGTGCTCTCTGGTGACCGGAGACTGATATCGTGACACTACCTGTTAAGAGATTTTTCTTTATCATGTAGAGGATAATGTCATCATCTACCAGTTTTCTTATTTGGACATCCATTTTTGTTGTTGTGGAGGTCACCCTTGTGTTGTTGTTTTTCCTCTCTGAATGTACCAATTGTCGATATGGCTACTCCTAATGTTTATGCTATCTGTCTGATGGTTTTGTTTTTTTAACCTAACTGTGGCCTGTTTCACTTGCAACCGCTTCCAAAGGCAAACACCACAACTAGAATCAGTCGTTAATAAAAGGGCAAATCCAAATAATCCATTCAACAATGAAACAAAAGCATAACTAAGACACTGGAGAAACAAATAGCAATATTACATAATACGGCCACGGAGGACTCAGCCGAGCTGAAGGCGGGGACCAGAGCAGAGGCAGAGCTGATAGGAGTGGAGGCGGCAGCCAGGATGGAGTCAGCAGGGCCATAGGCAGATCTGACTGAGCTGAAGATGGTGCCCATGGTGTCAGTGGCAAAGCAGAGGGTGGCGATCAGAGCAGAGAAGCAGAGCAGGCTGAGTTAGTGGAGTATACTGTCCAGAAGGTGGCGCTGATGGTGGGCTGGACAGACTCTGTGGAGCCCATGGTGGTTTAGGTGGTCCTGGCTGGATCGGTGGCCAGAGTGGGCCTGGGTCTGGATTGGGATCAGGAATGAGTTCATGGAGCGAACTTGATTCAGGAACGGGCTCTTGAACTTGACTAGGTTAAGGAACAGACTCTTGGGCTAGAATGGGCTCAGGAATGGACCCTTGGGCTTGACTGGGCTCAGGCATAAGACCCTTGGGCTTGACTGGGCTCAGGAACGGACTCTTGGGCTTGACTGGCTTAGGAACAGATTCGTGTCTGGAACTGGACTTGGTTTACGGAAATATTCATGGACATGACTTGGTTCAGGTTCATGGGCTGCAGCAACCTCTGGGGAGACTGAGAAACAGAGTGTAGACCACACACACACCACAGAGCTGTAACCACCACATGAAGCATAGTAGCACTTTTATACATTGACTCTCTCTTTTCCAGTGCGTCTTCGCAGGCATAGCTCCATTTAATATTTACTAATGTACCTAATGAATCAAAAGTGACACTGTATGCAGAATATCAATTTTGATATTACATCGCAAAAGATTGAAACTTATGTTGTAGGCTTCTGGAAAACAAACAGAATTAAACATCTAGTAGGGCTTACATCCAGTAAAACGCGACATGAGACCCACTTACACTGCCTGTCGTTCCTTTTAAACCCGAAACCGTCACATGGTGTAAAAAAAGGTTGGTGACCCTTTCCTAAACTCTTCAACCAATTGATGTGAATGCACTCTGAATAAAGCTGAGAATGTGCACTTTAAGCCAATATTCATTATATAACTGTAACTTGATTACAGCTTGGTAAACAGCTAAAATAACAAAAATATTGTGCCTCTGTCCAAATATGTAAGTCACTATTTCCTGTTCTTTGGGTTTTCAACGTCCTTTGGAATGTGTACTTGCCTCCTGTTTTGTTATTTAGTCCCAATTATGCTCATGTGATTTTGTGTAAATCTAGGCAATCAAATAGGACCATGCTCTTCTTGTAACCCAATCATATTGTATACATGAACTGCTACATACAAGCAATTTATTTTAAGACTTGGCTAAATGGATGTTGTTGTACCTGATTGGCTATGTTTATGTCAATCCCATTCTTGATGTGGTCTAGAGCCTTTTCCAGATTACCTGAGCGAGCTGCACGTAGAAAACTGGTGGCTGCATCAGTCTGAGAAAGGAAGCAATATAGGAAAACAGATTTTTTAAGCATTTGATTTTTTTCTTGAAAATAACTTTTTCAAAACACATCTTTCTATGAAATATTTTGTAAGCAGAAACAAACTGTAAATAATAATAATTATAAATAGATCACTTAATACTTAGCACTTAAAACACCATAAAATTGCTCATAACATTTTACTGATAGGTAGCACTGTCCACATTTCTATGAGGCAAACAAGATGTGCAATTAAAAGGCTGAAAAGTGGCAATGTCCGACCACCTTTCTTCTGTGTCCTCGGACTATGCCATCCACATTTCAAATTTGGTGACAATACATTGTTAAGAAGTTATAGAGGTTTATAGCCATTTTTTGTAACTCCTGACCTGTAGGGTGCTCTGTTTCCTCAGGTCGGGCCTGAGATGGAACTTACCAAGTTTCATGTCTATAGGCGAACATTTGAAGATCAAATCCATGTTTGCGTGCTCTCCGGAGACGGTATAAGAAAACGGTTTGAGGAATCAAGAATTGGCCCTAAATGCTACATGCAAATCAGACAAACGCTCTAGAACGAGTTCAGAAAAGTATATTTTTTATTCATCGTCATTAGCGAAGGATTCAGAGGAAAAAAAATGTTTCTACAAGCATATTGTTAATGTAATTTTTTAACTAGTGGTTGCCCTGGAGAGTTGAAGTTAGATACTCCAAATTGCTACAGTTACACATGAAACTGTCCTCTAACAGTGTGCCCAATTTGGTCTGCAATGCAAGGACGGAAGAAAAATCAAAAAACAGATTCAGGGCTTGACCTGAAAAAACACAGAATATTCATATCGGACACACATAGGGTAAGTGCGGTGTGGGCATTGTGGCCTGGGTTTTCCACTGGGCTAGATCCACACTTTACACTGCCCTCTTTTAATGCATCACACACTAGGTGACATACTCGTCTGTCATATGTTTAACAATGAATGCTACAAGAAAAGGGAAACATTTTTAAATTAGCATAAGCGTGGCATGTGGTGGCTCAGGTAGGGAGTGTCTCGGGGCCCTTTGGGGCCCAAATCCCTCGGCCCTGTGGCACATCTGCTTGATGGTCAGTTGTAGCATATTGTTGCCATTTTAGGGACAATAAAACATGCCACGGCCAAAGAAAGGTTTAGAGTGAGCCCTATAAAACCGGATCATTAATAGCTGTATTATCACTTTTATTTTTATTGTTGGTATTATAATCATTAATGCTACTACTACTATTACTATCTTCCCTATTCCTAATCATCCAACCTGCCTGATTCCTCATGTAATTCAGTTTATTGTTCATATTGTAAATATTATTACCATTATTAATAATATTACTATTGTTATTATAAGAAACCTTCCCCTTCCTCCAACTCCCCCTTATTAACGATTAATTGAGATCATCATTACTATTATTATTATTATTATTACTACCTCTATTATAATCATTATTCATTACTCTCCCCATCCTCCAACCTCTGGTTTTTATTACTATTTATACTCTTGCTATTTTATTTAAATTTTTTAGTATTATTATTGTTATGTCTGTTATACTTCTTTACATATTCCTTTGCTTCCACACCCAGTTACACAAACACGCGCACAGTAATAAAACAACATAATTAAAGCCAATATGAAATGCTTTAATCAACATAGTTTTCCTTTCCTGTGCTGACATAATTTACTACAGAAACAAGTTCACGCAAGGCTGGGTCTCCCGAAACCTTCTTAACGCTACGTCATTCTTAAGATTTACCTTAAGAGGGGTAGCAACATATTCTTAAGAACGACGTAGTGATACGAAGGTTTTGGGAAACCCAGCCCAGGTAGTTTTAGAAAGCTGGACATCCTGGGAGCATTTTATCTGACAAATTTGTAGGCACATTTTTACACATTTGTCAGTTAGTTTAAAGAAAACACCTCAAAACGTATCATGTATTCTAATAAAAAAAGCTATAATCAGGAAACAGAAAATATTTGAGACAATGTGCATTATTGTAACAACACATGTTGAGCATTCACAAAACTTAAGCAGTTAAACTGAAAAAAGGTCCTATACTACATAGAAATATATAGGATAAATGTTAGTAACTGACATTTCTTGGACATCATTGACTAGTAGAAAAATATTTGTAATTATTGTTGTTCAATTTAACACAAAAAATAAATAATTTAGGAAAGCAAACCAAACCAGAAAGCCAATTTTTCCTACTATGGTAGTCAATAATTGTTAAGAAATGTCAGTTGAAAATTCTTCTAAACATCGTTCAACAAAACAATATAATTTATGAGAAATTCACTCATAATTTCCTTTTTGCGTGAACCCTTTAACATCAATGTATGTGTATGGTTACAAGAGATAAAGCAATGGCAGCAATGTAGACCACACCTAATTATGTGCAGACAGGCTTCAAAATTAATCTTATTCAAAAGCCTGTCTGTGTACTACTAAACACTAACATAAAATATTGATTTTTTTAAGGCCTAAATGATCTAGTCCAAATAGAATCCATTAAAGAGTATTTGACAACTGAAGTTTAAGTGTCCTTGTCAGTATGATATAATGTTGTATGGTTTAATGTCAGGTTGGCACAACTGACTGGACAGACGTCCTATAAATAACACTCTAGCAATAATGTTAAAATGTTTATGAAATGTTATTAGTAATATTTGTAAAAAAATATAAACATAAGCAGCCCAGGGAGTTTCATTTGAGATCCAAATGCTATGCAAATATCTGAGTTAGTTCAAACAGTTACAGTTAGTATCGCTAATAAACATCATAGAATAAATGGTATGTTTTTCAAATTTTTATAAGTATTTGTCCTGTTTTCTAGTTTGTCTTATTTCTTTCTATTAGAATTTCCCTAAAGTGATGTCCTATTCCTCTATCAGCAAAATAATAAAAAAAGTATTATAATAAGGTCCACACCAGATTCAAAACTATCAACATATGATTCAATATATTGGTTATAAATACATTCACTAAAGGTTTATATTTCCAGTATTGACTGCAAATTCCACATCCATAACGCTGAAATCACCTTACAAAGTAGTGTACACAAGTTGGGTACTCATGCCACAGACAAAAACATCTATTCAGCTTTTTAAACAACAATTGAATATTATTTAAATAGATGTACAGTATAAACAATTCAAACGTGTCCATTACCACTTATGAATTTCCCTCCGATCTTGTCCATCCTATTAGTGATGTTCTCAACATCCTAGTTCATTAGTAGGCTACTGTATATATATATATATATATATATACATATATATATATATGGTTAATCCTTAACACTTATCATATTCAAAGATGTTTTTCTACAGCATCTAGTTAGTAAGTATTATTTTATAAAATAATACTTTTGACAGAGTAGGTTACGCTTTGTCATCTTTAAAAACATATTTGAAACGATTATATGACAATATGACTCCAATTTTGATTTAAGCTTATTAGGAAACATGACTAAATGTAAACAATGGAAACAATGGATTACTATTATTATTAATCAGCAAGATAAGTAAAAAAGTCTTCAGGCTAGTTTTACTTACTCCACAAATGTTGGTCTTGGTTGGCATTCTAGCAAACACCTTTTAACTCTCCCTCTCTCTCTCTCTCTCTCTCTCTCTCTCTCTCTCTACCACGCTGTCTTCTCTTGTCTTTGCCTCTCTGCTTTTCCGTGTAATGCTATCTGTGTGTAAGGGTCTGGGCACTGCCTCTCACAGACTGTGAGTGGATGGGTGGGACTTGGGCTAAGAGGCCACAGGGTTTATCTTCAGAGAAATGCAGGCTATATCGACACTCACACACTTTTAACCAAAACTAGATAATGCTATAAGTCTCTTGACCTCGATATGAGCAGGTCTGCTACAAAGCAAAGAGGCTTTCGTGTGTGTGTGTGTGTGTGTGTGCGTGCATGCATGCGTGTGTTTGCAAAGGGACAGTAACAAAGCCCCTTGGATATTTGGGGAGTACTTCAGGAGTACCAAGTCTAGTGACAATGGCTCAGACACAGTGGCTATGGTCACTGTGTGTGTGTGTGTGTGCATATAAAGGGGCCCAGTTTCGTTTAATAAAAGAGCTGTCACTCCCAGGCTGAAAAGGGCCCCTTTTCTTTTTCTCTCCTAGATCCATGCTGTTAAAAGCACACCCCTGCCAACAGTATGCACCCAAAAAATGCAATAAATATGTGTAAAGATTAATTTATTTACTTATCGTTTCATTCTTGACACCATACCAGCATCTAAGGCTATATTCTTGGCGAGAACTAGTCAATCTATACATAAGTCTGTTCTATACGCGATCCATAGAAAAGTCAGGGGAGGGACAATTTAGAATCCAACAAACTAACCTGCATGTCTTTGGGCTGTGGGAGGAAACCGGAGCCAACCCACGCATGACACAGGGAGAACATGCAAAGTCCATGCAGAAAAGTATTATTCTACTCTTTTAGGTAAAACTTAACACATATAATGTGCAAATAATGTGCTAATTACTGTTTAATATGTTTTTACATTACTGATTAGTGAAGGCATGAATTAATGAAAAAACAATTAAAGATCATCTAAACCTTAAATAAGGCCCTATGGATTACTGCATTGATAATTACCACCTTGTGCACTAGGTCTTGTGCACTTGAATTCCCTTCGAATCTTACATTTGCTCCTTTCGAACTGGAATCATGGATATTAATATATCCAGTAATGTTCACTTCGCAGGGCACTTACAGTCATATTCAACAAACCTCTGAAGGATCAGGGGCGGTCCATGACTTTTCTTCCAGGGGCACAGGAATGCAAAATATGTGTTTGGACGTCATGTGTGTGGCTCGTCATGTGTGTAGCTCGTCATGTCAATTTAAAAGGTGTGTTCCCATCGGCTGGATGCAACCGATCGGTGAGAGTAGCCATGTGCAGTCGAGGAGAAGCTGAAAACGGAGATATGAAGTTGGACACCTGCTGCTTACCATAGTGAAATTCACGCTGTTTCTATTTCCTTTTTCGCGAATGAAGTAGATTTGTAAAATAAACAAATGTTTTAGTTAAACAAGTGGCAACCAAAAACACATTGTATTAACAATAAGGTTTTATTTGTTAAATAATTTATTTGTCTTTATTATCATGACTAAAATACTTTCACAACATTGACTCATCTTAGTAAAGATAGTACGACTGTTTTTAAACAAATTTGTAAAAATGTCTTCAATCACCTTTTCTATTAGCCTACATGTAAAGGCCCTATTCAATACATTATGCTTTTTCTTCAAACATAGAATTGTTCTTTTAAATTATTCTAATGTTACGGTAAGCAGATCCCATATACTGGATCATAATATTAAGATACATTTGTTGATATGGCACAGTGATTACCAAGAAAAAATATAAATGGCACGCCAAAAAGGTTGATTAAGCAGCTAGTTATGTCGTTGTCACCCCAAATGACAGCTAAGTCAAGGGCTCTTTGTTGTTAATGTTGATGTTGCATGCATGTAAGACTCTTAAATTGTCCTTGTTCGCTCTGTCAATGCAATAATTGCATGCTTGTATGAACCGAGTTTTCTATTTACCTCAGCTGCTCAGTGCTCTGGTAATATCAATGGCATGACTCATTTCAGGAGCTGACTAAATCACAATATACGAATATGAGCAAAGCTTGCATACATGAACTAAATATTGAAACGTTAGCAATGCTAATTCAGAGCGCCAGTGGTTGAATGTCAATGCACGGTTAAAGTGCCCCACCCCCCAGCAGTAGGTTTTGATTGGTTTTGCCCCAAAATAAGACCTGTCAGTTATTGTGCTGTGCTGTGCAGAGATTCTGTTCTTTCATCTGATATATTGTTATTGTCCTTATATTCAATACAGAACATGTACTGTGAGAGATCAATGTTAAGTGAAAATGTTCAAAAATGCCCGTGCTGGCTGGCACCTTAAAAAAAAGGCTGGCGGGGAACGAGTTAACATGCTCAAAAAGTTTTGAAAATTGGCACAAAAATCAACAATTTGTGTTGTCAGCCATTAGGACCTGGCAAAGGCTGGGGTACCGCGTGGCAGGGGGGCTCTGTAATGCCCCATAGAATGAGCATAGAACTTTGTATCAACACCCATTAGCTCCGCCCAACAGGATGTCCGACAATTTGGATTTTGTAAAAAGTAGGCTACATGCGGTAAACTTTCAAAATTCTCCTCGTAGGAGATTCACACGATTGCCACCGAAATTGGTGAACATGATGCCAAGATATTGGAGATGCTAAATTGCGAACTGTGTTACCATGGTGAGGCAATACATTTATGGTAAAATCTGAGAAACAGGAATTATCTCATAGCTAAAGCATACATCGAGTGATTGCGATCAAACTTCAGCAGTATGTTAAGTCATGATGTTTGATCACATTGATGTGGCTATAGTCTTTCCTGGTCAAAGCATCACCAATTGGCAAAAGGAAGTGTGTCACTAACAAAAGGTTTTATTTACGGTTGCATGTGATTAATTTTTAAATACTTCTCCTAGAAGGTTCATGTGATTGATGGCAAAACATTGAATTGTGAACAGATTTTTTTTATGTTGAATGGTTTTTGCCATGGTAACGCACCAAACTGTAACTCTGTATTTTGGAACACTAGAATCAATACAACAAAAGAACAGAGTATCACAACAAAGACAAAAGACAGCGGAAACCAGGAAAAATATACAGTTCTGATGATTATGGTGATGACTGGCAGATGAGGGTGATTAGTGACGAGAGACATGTGAGGTAGCCTGGAGGATGATGGGAAGTGGAGTCCTTAAGTAAATCTCAGAAATAACAGGCAGGGGAACAGACGGGACTCTGACAGCATTCCCCCCTTCTGGAAGGCACAACCTTGTGCCTAAGATGTAACAACCAGGGAGGGAGGGTTGGCGGTCCTGGAGGCTCATGAAGGACAGGACGGAAAGTGTCCAGGACTTTGCTACCGGCACTGGGAGTCCATGGAGGTGAAGGGGTCCAGGAGATGTAGACCGATGCCTTGACGTTGAGACAGGAGCGATTGGAACAGAGACGGCCATTGTGGCTTTAACAGTGAAGACAGGAGCCATGGAGACGGTGTGGCTGTTGGTGCCTAGGGCAGAGGAGCTGGTCAAAATCCCCCCATCCCTACGCAAAATTTTCACGGGGAATTAAAAGACCAATGTTGCCACGGCCACTGTGGCACCCAGGGATTCCTAAGGTATCGGGGCTGAGCTCCCCTTATGCTCGGGGAGCTTGGGTTTCTAAGGCAGATAAGGGTTAAGTGGGAAAGGTTGGAAGGGGATCTCTGAAGGGGAACACTGGAGAGGGCTCGAATTCTGTGGTTGGTTCATTGTGGGTTTAGAGGGGTAATTGTGGCTGTAGATGGGTCGAACTCCATGAGAAGCTGATCATAAAAGGAGCTCTGATTCAGATTGGCCCGTAGGCTCTGGTGCGGAGTGGCTTGGTGTGTAGGAATATTCTGCGAATATATACAGTTCTAAAGATTATGGTGATGACTGTCAGGTGAGGGTGATTACTGATGAAAGACTGGTGAGGGAGCGTGGAGGATGATGTGAAGTGGAGTCCGTGGGGAAAACTCAGGAGAAACAGGCGGGAAACAGACGGGACTGTGACACACATATATATATCATAATAAATAATATTACTAGATTCGGCACAGTTGGATACAAAATAAATTGCTGTAATATACTATTTTGGTTAGATTACAGTAATATGCTGAATTACAGTGAATGTGCTTAATGATGGTGAAATCCACACGGACACTGGCACCCATTATTTCTAGAGCACTGTTGATGAAGTCCACATGAGAATCTATCCGGCTCGGGGAGTATGAGGATAACCAGCAGATCATCATCCAGCCCATTCAGGAACATGTGGTTTAACAAGGAATCGCGTCAACTCACCCGATCATATAACTCCACAAAATCCTCCACGCAACACTCTAGAGGATGGCCATCTTGTATCAGATGCATCAGGTGTGCCTCTGGAGAGTAGCTGTCGGCATCCATATTTTGGTCTAGTCTTCTGTAACGCGTGTAGCCACAGACAGGGAGAAATCCAACACGAGTAACTTTAATATAAACACTATAATCAGCGGGTACAATAAAAGAAAAGCGCAACAGACACTAGACAAAAGACAGGGGAAAACAGGACCGAATATATACAGTTCTGATGATTATGGTGATGACTGGCAGGTGAGGGTGATTACTGACGAAAGACTGGTGAGGGAGCGTATAGGATGGTGGAAAGTGGAGTCTATGGGGAACAGGCAGGGAAACAGACGGGACTGTGACACATATGCATACCTAATAAATAAATATTACTAGATTGGCACAGCGGCATATAACATAAAATGCTGTAATATACTTACCGTCGTTTGGGGAAATGACATTATTTTGCCGAATTACAGTGAATGTGCATAATTATTGCAGAGTTGGTAAATATACAGAACGACCAGTAAATCTGCATAACGACTTTTCTCAAATAAAGCTACACATATATGAAACATATAAAAACAAACAGAATAAATTAGCTGGTACAGAGACCTAATGTTATTGTAAATAACATGTTTTAGATTGATTTAAAATAAAAATTTGCTGATCAAAGTACAAAAAAACAAAGTGCATCTTTCTGTCTTTTTATATGACTAATCAGTGTTTCCTTTCTTCCCCACAGTGTTCCCAAAAGACTCATATGTGCCCCACAGATAAACGAATTTGTCAGAATGTTTGCGATTTAGAGAAAAATGGTCGGAAGATTTCAGCACTAACCTCAATAAACACACCTGAACTATCTAATCAAGGTCTTCAGGTATGCTTGATAATTACAGACAGGTGTGCTGAAGCAAGGTTGGAGCTGGAGTCTGCAGGACGGTCGATCTCCAGGAGCAGGGTTGGTGACCACTGATTAAGAGGGACAATTTTCTCTCACTCGAAATGCATCTCTAAATAAATCTCTTGATTCACTATTGCTTGGTCTTTTGGTGATCTCCAAAGCATGACCACAATTCAAAGACATAAAAGGCACATATCATCCAGGGCCGTATGCAGGATCATAGAAGAACATTTCACTTTTTCGATCTACATATTTGCATTTCAAGACGTTTGGAGTGCAATTAGATAACAACAACTAAAACCATGTCTGCCTTTTTATGTTTGTCCGTTGTCAGTGAACAAAATTAAAACATGGTTAATTTATATTTTTATAAAATATTGACAGATTGGGATACAATCTATCTTTAATGAAAGACCATTTGGATTTGGAATGACATTGGGTAAGCAAGTGATAAGATAATTTTCATTTTTGAATGAACTATTGCTTTAACCTTTTGAGAACAGACATTTACACCATATTATACAAGCCGCAGACACTTTGGGTTACTTTAAATAATTAAACTGCAAGCAAGCAGTATTACTAGGTCAAGCCCTAAAAGGCACAAAGGGACAAAATGTGGACATTTACAGTATGACCAAATTTCAATGCGAGGATAAGATGTGCAAATGATGATACGTACAAACAATTGTGTAAATCACAACTTTGGCAGTGTTGGTCCCATAAACCATCGTGTCAAATATGATGAAAATATCTTAATTCGTTTAGAAGTTTTAAGCATATATACTCACAAAAGCATAAAAACTTTATGTCACCAAACCTTTTTTTTTTTCATTTTCTTGCCCACTTCCCATGGACATTTTGACATGTGGCCTGTGACATATAATAAACCATTGTCTCGATCGGAGTAACGGTTGCAAAGATATTCATGATTGTATTTTTAGCGCTAAAACCTGATACTAGGCAAACCATAATGCAAAACCTGGCATGTTTGGTATCATAGGGCAATTCAGGAATGTAAGGAATTGATTACCATGAAAATCTGTCAACCGCAGACATAGTTATAGGCCTGAAAACATATTTGTTCACCGTTAAGTGGCGCTGTCCTGAAACTTCATAGGCTCTATCAGGGTACTGTCCTTATGACCCATACCAAGTTTTGTAATGATATGCATTTATAAAATACAGCATTTTACTACATCATTCAATATTATTCTACATTATTTTTCAACATTATTCAAAATGGCTTACGTGAGAAAAATGAATATCGTTCGACTCCGCATGCCACCCTGAATCTAATGAGACCAACTTTATGATTTGTGGCCTAACCGTTCAGAAGTTATAAGCAAAAATAGCCATTTTCATAACTCCGGACCACTATGTGGTGCTACGCCGAAACACAGCATGTTACCTCAAGTCAGCCTTGTGATGAAACATGACAAGTTTTGTGTCGATACATTAAAGATACAGCATCAAATCCATGAGCCAAGGATTCAGTTTTTTTTTTTTTTTTTGGTTTCTAGCAGTTAGGGGTTCAGAAGTTATAACAAAAAATGTATAGGAAATTTTGGACTGTTGGTGGTGCTAGAGGGATTGAGTTAAAGACTCCAAATTTGCCGTGGGTAATGTTGGGACTGTAATTTATCAGTGTAAAAATTGTACAATTTAGTACCATACGGCTCTATGGGTTGCCATAGACACAATTGAGGAAGAATAATAAGCAAACAGATTAAATATGGGTCTCCACCTGTTCAGGGGTTGACACCTAATAATATAGAAACAGAATTAAAGTGCAAGAATTAATTTAAAAGAGATGTAATTTAGATATTTACAAATAATATTGTTGTTTTCATAGCCGCGGGAACTCATTTTGAGCAGGAGGTGTTGTGATTTTTTTTGCCAGTGCATAAGTTATGACTTGGCCATGGTTGAGCCGCTAAGTTTGATGTAAATAAATAGCGGAGGCAAAAATTTGTTTCTGCCAAGAATAAAGAAGGATGCCAGTGTGATTATATGATACAGCATAAAAACAAAAACATAAACATAAAAGCACAATTTTTGTACAAATCCAGCTGCGCAGCGGCAGCTTTAACACCCAAACATCAACCTATAACAAACCATGGGCAAACCAGTCACGTGATTAAACACAACTGCTGGCTGCACGGCGACAACCTGCATGCAAAACTCAGAAAGTAGCCTTGTATGGTACTAAAAAGTCAAAAATTAGTTTTTAAACCATTTGGACTATACTGCATGTGACACTTGACCTTCAGTAACGCTGTGACGTCATGAGACACTTGTGTTGTCATTGTAACAGTATAGGTTATTAAAACAAAAACAGTAACGTTATTAATGTTTTCAATGGATATTAGTGAAAAGACACATTAAGATTTATATTTATTTTTGATAAACATTTTCATTTACGCCGTTTCAATTTACACTTAGTACAAATAGCCTACCCAAGGCAGCAATGCTTTTTACACTAACCGAAAATAACAGTATTTTCTTTGGATTAAGTTGAAATAGTAGTTAGATGCTATTGATGCTTATGAATATTGGCAGATAACGTTACTTTTTGCACATCAGTATCGTTGTGCATTAAAATTATGCGATAATGACAGTGTAAATCATTATATTTATAAAAATGATAAAAATTATGGCAACTTGTTGAGATATTAAAGCCCTACACCACTAACCTTACCCTTAACCTAAAATTTATCAACAAAAATAAATTTTAAGTCTGAACTCACTGAAAAGAAATGCCTTTATGATCTGTAATGTGTTAGAAAAAGGTAAAAGAGTATTTGCAGCAAGAGTTGTGTTTGAACCCATGTCTCCTCTGCCACCCTATACAGACTTTCGTTCTTACAGTTTCTCTATTCAAATGGTGGGTGGACCTAGTGCAAATAGTATCTGCCTTTATTAATTTATTTATTTTTGACAGTTTTAGTTTTCCTTTCTCTTGACATCAGGGCGTGCCCGCGGCTATGGTTGTTTTAAAACGCATCAAAGCCAATGTGGTTTAGCTTGTACTAGTGAAGGTCTGGTAATGTTTTTGTCTCGTCATACGAATTACATTACATAAAACGTACATTATAGTTTTTTTTGCGTATTGTAGTTATGATTACTGTATTTTACAATTGATCGTTTACTCAGGTTTGTGAATTAAATGTTGACGTTTTGGTAAATCCGTTTGGTCAGTATAAGGCCGTCTGTTTTTGGCAATGCAATAAGCCGTTTTAAAGACACCTTTAGATGAAGAAATGGCTTCATCTTGTGGAAGGATGCACCCAACACTTTTTTTTTTAGCACCATGACAAGATGCCTCATTGCAAACAGAGCCCCCCAACCCCTGGTTTGATGCATACTGTACATACAGCGATAGGTTTTCTTAAAATAATCATATTAAGAAATGCTCTAATAACTGAGCAATAACTTGTAGCCTTGGCGGCTGTTCTTGATTGTGGCACTGCCCTGACACTTCCATAATCTTAGATTTTGAGCATCTGTGCATTCTAAAAGCAAATGCAAAGTTTAAATTAGACGTTAGACAGTACTACAGCTTAAAAATTGCATATTTTGACATTCTTGATTTTTTGTAAATAAATGAAATTGGTTATATCGTCAAATAGGTTGGTAATTGGTAGTATAGGAAAATCCATGATGAAATTCCCCAGATACATAATCAGTCAGCAGCAAAGCTTCGCTTTTGTCTATCTCAGTAAGATATATTGATCATTTGAATTTGTGTGTTAATATAATGGTACAGTGTGCAAGATAAAGAGAGGATTTCCATCTTTATTATTAAAATTCACTAGTTCACGTAGGCTACAGCTTACTCGCATGTAGGTCCCTATGAAAAACATTTCATCATTTCTCAAATGTGTTTTTCCCCAAATTTTATTTCCTTTTTTAGATTGTTTGACAGTCACTTTTTTCAAATGAGTGATATGCTAGTGAAGTAAACTCTCAAGCGCATCTTTGGAGATGCAGTTCGTGAATGTGTCCATGTCCCCTTATAATGAGACGCACGCTGGTGATGTAAACTTCATGATCACTGTGCGTGCAGTACCCGAAACTGCAGTCACTCAGAAACACACACAATAAGCGATATTCTTTCCTTATTTATAGCGCAATTTAATGCTTTTTTTATTTTAAGCTGTATAGCAATACTTTCTTATTCAGAAATTCGAAATTAAGCAGCTTCTATTTAGCAATTTGGCTGAATTCTGTGATTTCGAAGCATTCCACATCATGGCCCTAATAATCTTACACCATGCAAATCAACCAGCTATCTATAACTAGTATAATTTGAACATTATAAGAGTAAAGTGTATGATATCACCACACTGTTTTGAATGTATTCGTATTATAAAAAGGTTGGTTAGGTGGACACAGTAAATTTACCTTAATACATTTGTGAATGTCTTTCGCATTAATTGGCTCTTGAGTTGACAGTATAAGCAAATACAGTTAGGACAAGGGGAAAAAAGATGGGGGTCAAATTATATATTATTTTTTATAGATGGGTTGTCTTTCCCATCCTCTATCTTTGCCGGAAAGCTGTTCAGATCAGTTTTGCCACAATTTTACACCTGGTAATACTTTTTTTTTTTTGTTTAATTTATTATTCTATATCCAAAAACAGAACACACAAAATCCTGAAACATTTAAACAGTCATAGGACTTTGTTTGCAACTCTCTTTTCAAATGCTCAAGTGATCAGTACAGATTATATCCTTTAATTAAAATTAATCTGGGGTAGACTAACATCAATTTTGTAACACTGTAAAAACACTCCACTTTACTAACAAAAGCCTACATATTTGACCTTTATGCTTATTTTATGAATATGCTAAACAGGACATCTCCAAATTTACAAGACATTTGTAAATTGAAACCTGACTTAAAAATATCACACACAAACTCAAAGCAACACATGTGTGACCATTTGGAGATGTGAATTTAGCTCAGAAATACAATAACAAAATTCACTAATGCTCTAATTGATTAAATAACTCGAAACATTTTCACAATAGTGAAAACATTTTTAATTGATTTAGATAAGACGTATTTGAGAATTTGGGGACATATTTTTACTTTCCCCTGTGTATTTATGAATTGTAGTTACAAATCTGGTTTGGTAGATGTGAATTGTGCTTTTTTGTGAATCTTTTTTTGGTTTATACTGAAGTAAAATGATTTGCAATTAAAATTGCAAACAAAATATATTGTTTATTTGAGCCTTTATGCAAAAATGTATGTAGCCGTTTTCGCCCTTCAGAGGATGGATGCACATTTGATAGCACAAATCTATTACCCTTTCCTCCCTGGTTTCATTTTCTCGGACTGGATTCTGTAGAAGCACTCCAGCTTATCAATGTGTCAGACATTGTGGCTATAACCCAGCAAGCAATAGCTGTCATTTCACCATCTCTGTTAAGTATAGACAATAGTCCGGCTATTAGTAACTCACTTCTAACCCAAATAACCTTGAATGTTGTTTTTGCCTAAAAAATGTATGATGTATGAAATTCCACTTGGTAAACAAAACCAAGTGTTTGGTTTAATTTCTTTGACATGTTTTGTGCGTAGCCACAATTTAGCTTCAATTCAGGCCGGCTATTTGTAGCCCATGTAAAGTCAAGACTGGTTCATTGTCGTCTTTGGCCAAATTAGCGTAGAGATTGTTGATGTATCTCATCATGTTTTATATTTAAAAAATATCAGCGAGATGTACTGCAAGTGTCATTTCATCATGGTCGATCTGTTGTCACTGTAGTCATTTAGCCCTAAATCAGATGGGCTATGTGTAGTCTGCTTTTAGTCCACCCAGCGAATTCAAGGCCATTTACAGTGAATGCTTATGTATACTTAGGTGCTTTTTTGTTTTTTATTTTTAATAAATTTGCAAAGATTTCAAACAAACTTCTTAACAGTTGTCATTATGGGGTATTGTTAGTAGGATTTCGAGGAAAATTATGAATTGAATCCATTTTTGAATAAGGCGCTGTGAATACTTTCCGGATGCACTGTATGGTCTAATTATAACGTCTTGGCTATAGTCCTGATTCAGACCTATTTAGACTAGTGTAGCCAATGTGTTAAATGTGTTTAAGTGTTTACATGTATTTGTCATTCACAAAATTAACATTCAATTTTTTATTTAAATGCATTTTGTTGAGACATTGTACAAGGTTGTCAATCCTCAGTTAACGCGACACCGCTGCCAGATCTCACGATAACCTGTCCGCCAAATGTATAAATTATGTATTTGGAAGAATGTTAGCAATTTTTGATCAAAGGTGCCCTATAGAACTGTTTGATTTCCTAAATTCTTCTAAATGTATCACTTTGTGTTTAACAGAACAAAATGTATACAGGTTTGGAACAACCTGAGGGTGAGTAGATGATGACAGAACTTTCATTTTTGGGGGAACTATCCCTTTAAGGGTAGTCACAGACTAAAAGGAATGTTTGAGCCGTCATCAAATAAAATAACTTGCCCTGAAATATCTTAAGATATCTCAGTGCCATTGTTTTGTCTTATGATGAACACCAGTAATGTTTTTTCTAATGTATTTTTTATAAAAGCGACTTAAATATACTAATTTATCTAAGGCATGGTCCTGGATTTAAGCTAAGCCTTGTCTTTGAAACCGGGTCTTAGTTTACTGCAAATGACCAGAATACTCTTAACAAAGCACAACAACAGATACACAGAACACTTACAGTCACAGCACATTGTGCATACTTCGCTACAAAGGAAGTACAGTGTACAATGACTTTGTCATAATTATTGTTTATTGTAAATTATAGCTTTATATAAGTTTTATATAAGTTTATATAATATTAGAAAAAATATAAGTTTCTCTAATTTATTTCGTATTTGACAGATGCTGTGAAGACAAATGATCCGACGGCAAAAGAGTTTTACCTCATAAACGCAATAGGTCATGCAAAATGTCAATATCTTAATATAGAAAACAAATGAAAAAATATTTCACATTACATTTAGGCATTTGGCAGACGCTTTTATCCAAAGCGACTTACATAGCATTATCCTATACATTTTACATAGGTATCTGCAATCCCCTGGGATCAAACCCACAACAATGCTCTTACCACTGAGCTACAGGAAACACTATTTGTTAAATTTCTTTTTATGGTGATATTTGTTTATTGAATTTATTATTTATATTTATAACGTATTATGTTATGTCATTTTCCATTTTCTTTATTGTATTTTCTTAATTAATTTTTACACTTTATAATTTTTTGATTATCTCAAATTGTCTACGTTGTTAAATTGATCTTTTCCTTTAAAAGCTTTATATTTTGACTGTTTGATGACTATTTAGTCTATTCTTGGGGTATGGTTAGACGTCTATTCGATTTTGACAGCTTAAATTCAACCTAGTTTTAGCCTAGACCCATTTTCACTGTGTACATTTGGTTCCAAAATGAGATAACTCAATTTTGAAGAATTTAAAAAAATCATGTTTTGTATTACGTTATGTTTTGTAGTGTTTTAATGTGTCAGTTAGTTGTTGTTATTATGGCCTAAATCAAAACCAACCAACTGCAGTTTGATTGGAATGCACTGTAAAAAAAATATGACAACTTTTAAATGAGTTCTCATTTTGGAACCAAACTCTTCAGATGTAGTCGTTTAAAAGCAAATTTTGCCTCTTTTTAGCCTAGACGTCAGGGCTATGTTTGGACGGCTATTAGATGCAAAATTGCTTGATGGTAAAGGACAACATAGGATAGGATAATGGCATTTAAAACAGTGTGAAATTTGGGAACATGGATGATAAAACATTTCTAACTTCATTGGCTTACATTCAGAAATATAATATAAAGATCTAAAAATGCATGTCAAAACGTTAATAGTCTAATGTATATATATTTTGGGCTATATATTTATTATTGGGCTTGTGGCCTTAAGTTAACGTATTGCATCAACTATTCCCAACTAATAAATATCATGTTGAAAAAAATGAAAAAACACACACAGAAAAACAGGAACTTACCTGAATCACTGCTAGTTAAAACATTATTTACAAAGAAACACTAACATTACACCAAACATCCCATCCACAACACATGTATGCTCTGAAATGTCAACATTAATAGATACAACACCAAAACAGATATGAAACAACATACTTGATCTAACTCACTATTTAGATTCAGCTCTGACTGCACTTGACGAAAAGATGTGGATACTTTTCAGACATCAATCGGTGCATGCATTGGTGGATAAATACAAATGTATTCATATGATGCATTTGTAACACATTAAAACAATGTATTTTTTAATTGTGAAAATTATACCTACTGGTAAAATATGTTCATTTGACTGTTGTATTAGCATTACTATTGTGATATCACATTAGTCCATGGTTGTGTTGCATGAGTTTATAAACACAGGAAAGGAATCCACATCACAAAAATGGAAATAAAATCCTAACATCAACCAAACAATCTCACAAAACGACCACGTGGGACTGACAGAATAACCCAAATAAATATATAATATGGGGTTGGACAAAATGTTGTTAACACCAAGTAAATATAAGCTTTAAAGCATGTTCTACCAGGAAGACTCTATGCTATGTAATTCCTTACAAACATAGCCAATTATACTTGATACGATAAGACCTGAACCGACTTATTGTTGCATTTGCATATACTGATGCCCCATCCTGCCCACCACAACCACTAACCACAACCATACAATTATTGCATAGGCTCCGCTCCTGCCTTCAACCTTGGTAAGAGCAGCAAGAATCTGCTTCCCTTTGAATTCTAACTATGGACTGGACCTATGCCAAAAAACTTTATATACCTAAAAATGTTAATCATTAAAACTTTTAACTATCTACTTGGGGGCATCTTGCCAATACACTTGTGAAATAAATATTGCTTCAATGTTTACCTGCCCCCACCCCTGAGTCTTTCTGGTAGAAATAGAGGTTATGCATTGATGTCACTTTCCCACGTGAACACATAGGAACCAGGTGTCCTTGGACACTGAAATATTGCGCAGAATTGCGTTTCCTGGTATTTATTTTGTACCTGATTTCAACACTGGGGGAAATACACAAACCAAAGCCTTACGTAAACCTTTTCTACTCAAGCAAAACACATTAAACAAACTGAATCTTACAAGAGTTACATTGCCCTTCTGAATGTTTACAGTGTCTTAACGTTTGTATGAAATAAATCAAAAACAGAATGTTAAAGTTAGGAAGGTAACACTTATGGTATGCTGCATTCAGTCTTTCCGCCACTCTGTGGGCGTGACTCGCTTGACTTTCATGTGCGGCGACGTCACGTGCATACCCTCTATAAGTTAATAAGGTGCTGGTGGCCATCACTGGACTTACTGCAGTAGATTCATACAAATTCTGAATAGGTGAATGTTGTATGATGTCTATCTAGTTGCTTCAGAGTGTTTGTATTTAGTCCTCCATTTAACCAATTTCTTGTTCTAGCCACTGCTAAACTTGTTCTAACATGACATGTTTTGGAATGTAACCTGGACAATATAAAGAAACAAAAAATAACCACAATATTTTTTGACTACCCAAATAATAGTAATCCCTATAACAATAAACATTCATATTATTTTGTCCAACGCCCATATAGATAAAAATCAAAACACTTGTCCAGCCTTCACCACAACCACAACTACCAGTGCTAAAGAAGCAAGCCAAACACCAAACAGTTATAAAATACTAAAATGAAACTTAAACTTTGTATAACTAAATGGTATACGTATATGGTGAAACACAAATGCACAGTAAAAAGTGCAGATGAAATTAGAACCACACCAACAACTATGTCAAGCATGTCAACTGACAGACTGTGTCCATATACAATAGGTATATGTATGTAAATTATGATAAAAATTTAGAGATATATTGCAGATATTTACTGTATCATCATAGTGCCACACTCCCTGGCCATCCAGCAGCTCAGAGCTCACACTATTTTCCTGATCGATTAGCCAGCGATGAACGACGTGGGCCTAAAAAGACACACCACATAAACACAAGAGGCCATTAAATCTTCACACCTTAGAGATAAAAATATACAGAAGAGAAGGAAAAAAAGAGAAAAGGGATAAGGAGACAGAGAGAGAGCATGGGCGTAAATCCCCGGGGGTACGGAGGAGACATCCCCCCCATCCAAGGGTTGTCCCGCCTTTTGTGTCTTTTGTGAAAAATATATTTATGTATCCCTAAAATAATTGTGTAAGTAGAAAAAAAATGTCAGTTACCCCGTTGTTGAACTCCAGTAAGTAACGTTAGGCTATTTTATTCACTTCAAATGAAATAATACCCTTTAATGTAGTTGATGCGGATTCAATAATAAATTAGGTCTACTGCTACAGACATCCTCAAATTTGTTGGTACCCCTCCACAAAAAACTAATGCACAATTTTCTGTGAAATAACTTGAAACTGACAAATGTAATTTGCATGCACCATTGTTTATTTAATATTTAATATAAATCAGACTTTGCTTTAACATAATAACAAATAAAAATGTCATGGACAAAAATGATGGGACCTTACATTTTGTTGTACAACCTTTAGAGGCAATCACTGCAAGCAAACGTTTTCTGTAGCTCTCAATGAGAACTCTGCACCTGTTAACAGATAGTTTGGCCCACTCTTTCTGAACAAACTGCTCCAGCTGTCTCAGGTTTGATGGGTGCCTTCTCCAAGCTGCAAGTTTCAGCTCTTCCTATAGATGTTCGATAGTATTCAGATAAGGACTCATTGAAGGCCACTTCATAGTCCAATGTTTTGTTCTTAACCATTCTGATGTTAGCTGTGTATTGGGTCATTATCCTGTTGGAGGACCCATGACCTGCGACTGAGCTTTCTGACACTGTACGTGTCGCTCCAGAATGCCTTGATAGTCTTGAGATTTTATTGTGCCCTACACAGATTCTAGCCACCCTGTGCCAGATGTAGCAAAGCAGCCCCAAAACATAACCGAGCCTCCTCCATGTTTCACTGTAGGTTCACTTTGAAAGTTAGTTTTTTTCGTCACTGCCAAAAAGCTCCAGTTTTGACTCATCTGTCCAAAGTACATTCTCCCAGAAGGATTGTGGCTTGTCAATATGATTTTTAGCAAATTCCAGTCTGGCTTTTTTGATGTTTTTTCTTTCAAATGTGTAGTCCTCCTGGGTCTTCCATGGAACCCACTTTTGCTCAAAAACGTGACGGTGGTGTGATCAGAAACAGACCTACCTTCACCTTGGAGTTCAGCTTGTATCTGTTTGGAAGTTATCCTTGATTCTTTTTCAACCATTCACATTATCCTTCTGTTCAATCTGGGGTCGATTTTCCCCTTGCGGCCACGCCCAGGCAGGTTGGCTACAATTCCATGGACCTTAAACTTGTTAATAATATTTGCAACTGTTGCCACAGGAACATCAAGATGCTTGGAGATGGTATTGTAGCCTTTACCTTTATCATGCTTGTCGATTATTTTCTTTCTTTACTCATCAGACAACTTGCTTTCTCTGGTTCATGTTCAATATGGGGCACACAATGATACCAAACAGCACAGTGACTACTTTTCTCCGTTTAAATAGGCTGGATGACTGATGACAAGATTGGTTGTCTATATACTATTACTAATTAAGATACTAATTAAAGAAACAAATTAGTTAGTAATATCCCTATAATCCAAATATGTAGTATATTTTCTAAGGAGTTCCAACAAATGTTCCCAGGCCATATTAGAATATCTTTGTAGAATAAGCAATAATTAATCTCTGTCCACGGCTTCTTTGCTTTATTCGATGACATACCAAAGGCATGCAAGCAGGCCAATACATGTTACAATAGCTTTTAATTTCATAACTAGTCATGAGGAATGAAGCATTATTTCACTGAGCTGTAAGGGTACCAACACATTTGAGCATGTCTGTATGTTAGCGATTATAACCTTACTTATCTAGTTAACGTTAGCATGTTTACAATAGCTTGTTGCATAGTGCGTCACACACTGCTACTGAAATGCCGAAGCCGTTTCCCATACATTGTTTTATTTGTGGCAACCTGGCATAATGTTAACATTAATGGCCACAATTAGCGTCCTTGCCATTCAGATCCTGTATCACACACAGTCGCGCACATACCAGTGACAATTTAGTGAACTAAATTTAGTGAATTTCAGACCCTTTTTATCCACAACAGGTGCACAGCTTTCATTCTTCTGGAAAATGTTGTTTTCTCACTATCTATTTTGTGCAGTGTGTACGCGGCGGATAAGCTAAAGATTCAGTTGACAAACTCAGGGGACTCATCAACGATTACTGTTACTGACAATAATTATAGTAGCAAGGCTTTCATCTTTGTTCACATATCTTTATAATTACAATTTTGACTGTATTATTTGTGTCGCCTTCAAAAATTGCTCCTACTGTAAAATGAAATTTACGCACACGAAAGATAGAGAGAATGAGAGAAGAAAAGAGACCATTTTTTAACACTTTCACTTGTAAATGAGTCAGATCATAGAAAAGAAAAATGAGAGAATGCAAACGAACATGGAAAAAAGAACACAGAAAGGCACAAACAAAACCAATGGGAGTTTGATTTTCATAGTTATAGTTATCTTATATTTAAGTTGAACACAAATAAATATAAACAAATGGCATTCTTTTTGACAGTAGGAGGACATGATTAAAATAATACAACTCTGATCATTTGGTTTTAGTTGAATGAGCACAAAGATTGAGAACTGCTGACCTAGATCACAGGGGGTTTAGATCAAGTCAATTTCTTCAGGGCCAGTGTCCATCAGAGTTTAGCAGTTTCTGGTAACCCTGAAGATCTTCATTAGTTAAATCAGAGGGCTGTTCCATAAATCACTTTCTGTTCAGCCAAAATTAACTAGTTCTAATAAAGGCAATACAAGAACCCCTTTACTGTGGTGAATAATATCATAAAGCCACCAGACTCATTCCCTTCTCATATGTAGGCCTACACACCAGGGGCCTCATTTATCAATTGAACGTAGATCCGTGCACAGAAATCATGTTACAACAGTCTTCAGGTGTGATTCATCAAACATTCGTACGCCGCCAATTTCATCGTACCTTGATAAATGTGGTGGATGAAATAAATCGTAATTTACATATCACGCTCCTATAAATTCAGGGTGTAGACCAGTGGTGTAGACCTAACAAAACAAGTGCTGTACTATACTAAACAACCATAACCCAACTCGAATGGCCTAAAGATAGGGGTCGATGTGTTTGTTTTCCTAGTAACATTCCTAGTGACAATTATTTCAGTTAAATATTTATACATAATTCTTCACTTATGCTTTGAATTTGAAAAAAACTAAGTTGGTGGAAACGGATTGAAAAACAGGTCAATGCCAGTACTGTTGACCACAATACAATATTTTTACAATGCATCACATCTTTTTAACAGATCACGTAAAAAACACATGCAATATTTTACAGAATAAAGAATTTTGTCATCACTGCCATCTCTGTGTCAATAATTCTTAATAATATTGGGGGAAGATATAAACATTGTGGTAAAAAATACACTACATTGTTTTAAATGTAGAATAAACTTAACTTTCTAAATTTAAAGAAGGCTAGAATTAAAAGTTGTGACAGATATCAAAGATTCGCCATGCACTGCCTTCTGGTTGTAAAAAAAACATGTATAGTTGCATGTGTAATGGAGTAACCATTAAGTTTAAGTAAAGCCCTCTAAAGAGTAGTTCACAAGTGCGTCTTGCAGCTAATGAACTGGGACGGATAGTATGCATGTTTGGTATGCTGTCCCGGAGCGAGGGCTCCAAGCCCGGTAATCTTCCTCAAACTCAGAACACATGCGCCTTTACCGGGGAGAGTGTGTGCCCGGACCGGGATCATATCCCCCCCGGTTCCGAGGTAAAAACAGGCTAGTGGTGTGGAGGAGGGATGTTGCGAAACGTCCGAAAGAATGGAGGTGAGGTGTTAGGATGATTGCTGTGATTGTTTAAGCCAGCCGAGTGAATTATCTGCACGTGCTCCTCCCGAACCTTGTTAATAAAAAATATTTTAATTCTCTATAGAGTATGTGAATTCCTAGTTGTTCAGATATGACTAAAGATGTTCTTTTTTAACTTTTTGTCATTTTTTACATAATTTTGTTAAGATGTTTTGCATTATGATTTACAATCAAACATTAAAATTTTGTTAGAAATGAAACACATGGAAAGCCTCTTTGTTACTCAGAAGCGCTGAATCGGGACATGCAGTATTTTTGAGACGATACATCTATAAAAAAAATTTAACCTCGTAGTCGAGTTGTTCGTGAGGTTAACTGATGGTGCACCACTAACCACTATTATGTTAGTTTTATTTTTTCTTCCAGTTGTATTGAGTCCATTTATCTAGAGCATTATGATCTGCACAATGTGGGGGAAGGAATCGCGAAAGCGCAATTCTAATATTTAAATGTCAATGTTTGTTCTGTGTGTGTATACGAGTGAATTTCTTGCGCAGTGTAACATGTTACAACTGTGAAACAGGCGAATTTTTTCTGTATCTCACTATACAAATACATGAACAGATTATTTTATGAGTATTTCACTGTTTGAGTTACCCTATTACGATGGGACTAGTTTTCTAAACGACGTCTGAGGTAAAAAAAAATTAGAATGATGTGTGTGATTTTATGTACCGATTCGAATGGGACTAGATATTACAGAGATAGGAGTGTCTTTTTGGTAAGCTTGGGCACTGCAGAAGATCACATGCTCTGGATACGTGCATTGCGTGTAGTCATATGACCCAACAACAGCAGCCTGCCTGTAATAAACCCCCACAGAAATGAAGTAAACATGAATTTTTGATATAATAATTTCTCATGTTTATTAATTAACATTACCATTACGTTATTAAGTGGACAAATAACTTCTTAAGTGGAAAATCTTTATAAATCTAAAAGTGGACTTTCTGATTGATATCAGTAAACTGATATTACAGTTGCCAGTCTTCACATTTTACGAGATTAGGCTTGTCTCGATTGTATTTTTATATTTCACAGAATTGCAAACGTATCGATATCTATTCAATAGGAATAGCGCGAATGAAGAGCTTATGGCAGTTCACATTGGTGTAAAACGTCACGTAAAGAAACACGGTTTGAAAATACATTGTCAGCAATTACATACATTCGCATTTGAATGGGATTAGATTTCTCAGAGGACCACAGAGTTGGGTGGAGAACAGTAGGTAAATTGCTCTTGAATTTTTACAGAGATCGTGTGAGACAAACTGACTTGACTGATTCGACAGGGTTAAAATTGCAAAGTACGTCTGAGAAACACAAATTTCTCTAACGACCCTCTGGAAAACTAGTCCTGTCCGAATAGGGCACACACTAAAACTTAAGCGTCTTCACGACGCCCGCCAAAATAAAAGTCCAGTAAATCTCAACCAGATGAAAAAAATATTTATAAACTAGTAAACACTATAGTTTCAAATTTACTATGTAAGTTTCATAATGGTATACTTTATATATTATGAGAATATACTGATAAACATGGTGTATATAATAAATACGAAATTATTTTGGTTATTAATATGCATGTTTGTATAGTTTCTGACAAACAATATTAAAATGTATTAAAATACACCAAATAGCTTCTTTATTTTCTTTCTTTCTTATTTTAGCATTATATATATATATATATATATATATATATATATATTATCCCACAGAACCTTATATTTACTGAAGAACTGATTATTGTGTCTGTTTTTAGTTTGGCTGCCTAGCTGTGCGTGCAACCACCAAGAACATGGCAGGCTCCTTAGGTTAAAATGAGTATTACACTTAGGTTTTTCTTAAAGAATTGAAAATATTTTATGTGTTTCTAATGACAAATGCTAGTAGTGTAAGGCTATTACAACGCATCAAGCCATACATCTCTCTATACACTGGGTTCCCTTTAAAGCTGTCTATTTATGTGATGACCTGCGCTTGTGTTTCAAAGATGAAACCAGACATGTTTGATCTGTGTTACAAAACTTTTATGGCCTTTCAAAAAATAATAATGAATAAATCACACTTTTTAGAAGTATATATTGTGTCAGCTCTCTCACGCTTTACTACTCATTATACTACTCAGTCCTGTTACTTAACATTTTGCAATTAATTGCTATTTCATTCATTTTACTGGGCCACTTGTAGAATTCGATGGTACTAATTCATTTTTAAGGAATGATTATTATACATTTTTCTCCTCATTGAAAACAAACATTAACAGTTATTATTTTATTACAGTTTTCACATAGCTAATGCGACAAAGGTCACCAAGTTTCATTTCATTCTGATGAAGCTACGATTTTCAACATTTCAAAATGTTTTCTGTCAAAAATGACCGAAGGGTCCCAGAGGGTAAAGGACCAACCCAGAAAGCCCTACCCACTTCTACAGCATGTGTAGGAGTATGGTGTGATCTACCGTGTCAGCACTGAGAAATACAAGAACTGATATGTTGCCTGAATCAGACGTGAATATCATTTATTATTTGTTTAGCAGATTGAAGACAACATTTTCAATACTCTTGCCTATGAAGGGAATATTTGAAATTGGTCTGTATTTAGATAGTAAGATATTATCCAGATTGCTCTTTTTCAGGAGTTCTGTGTTCTGAGTAGTTTTGAGATATCGCACTAAACAAGTTCTGTGTTTCATATAGCAAAAAAGGATGAGGAACAAATCAATTTCTATGTGAAAAAGACAGAAACCCTTAATTTAATCTAAATGTACAATATCGACATTTTGAAACAGGTCAAACACAGATAGAACCTTCTAATTCTGAAAAATCACTTTAGAATTATAAGGCTTTATCTACAAAAGTCATCCTCAATTGGCAGATGCACTGCTAGGATAAAATTACCCAGAATTATTTACTGTGCTATTTTTAACCTAATGTTGGGGTTGTCCTTACACTACCACGAGTGGAAACAACCCAGCAGTTGGGCTGAAATAGCATTGGTTTAGAGATTTCTTTTTGGCCTTTTTACAGTGCATTGTAAGAGAGGACAGGAAGTGAAGTGAGAGAGAGAAGAGCCGAGAAAGGACCTAAAACTGGGACCTGAACTTGGGTTGGATGACTTTAGATGTAAAGGTTACCGTCGAGTCCAGCAGCTTGTAATTTTAGCAACTAATTGTGTGTTTCAGTCCCTGGTTTCTTGTTTCCCCCATTGAAAGCAGCCATTTTGCTGAGTGTTTTACCACTCAAGGGAGCGTTTCCCGGCATGTTCACTTGCCAAAGTTACATCAATGCATACCCTCTATTATGCTTAGCCAATCTATCAGCAGAAGTGAAGAACATATGTTGGCCAAACAAACCTTGAAGCCTTTACGTTTGTGCCGGAGAAAAAAAACTTTAATTTAATGGTTTAATGGATTCAAATGCATGTGTTTTATGGTTTAATAGATTCAAATGCATGTGTTTCCCTCATTCCCTCACAGTATATAGAGAGCAACACTATTCCCAAAATATGGAAATCTGCATTTGTTTGTCCATTATTGAAAGGGGGTGACCCGTCAAATTTAAATAATTACAGGCCAATTTCTAATTTGTCTGTTGTGGCCAAAATGCTTGAATCCCTGGTGAGTGATCAGATGAAAGACTTCTTGCATGTACAGGACATTTTATCCCCAGTTCAGTCAGGTTTTAGAAAAAAACATAGAACCATCACAGCTGCAATGAAGGTGATAAATGACATCTCTGTTGATCGTGACAAGAAGCAGCACTGTGCATCAGTTTTTATTGATTTGTCAAAAGCTTTTGACACGGTTGATCATGATGTTTTAAAGATTAGGCTTCTTAATTCGGGGTTTTCAGAGAATACTGTCTCTTGGTTCTCAAACTATCTTAGAGACAGAACCCAGTGCACTAAGCATGATGTTCAATCTGGTATTTTACCAATCCTTAAAGGGGTTCCACAAGGCTCTGTGTTAGGCCCTCTTTTATTTACTATTTATATAAATAATCTTAATCGGCATTTTTATGCAGATGACACAGTTATTTACTGCTGTGCACCCTCTCTTAAACAAGCCATTGCGCATTTACAGAATGCCTTCACTGTGGTCCAAAACACCTTGCTACAGCTGAAACTTGTGCTCAATGCAGATAAAACCAAATGTATGCTTTTCACGGGCCCTCGAAATAGACCACTGAATGTTCCCTCAGTGATTACTCTTGACGGACGTGAAATACAGACTGTTACAACTTATAAGTATCTTGGATCATTTAAGCCTCATGTTCACTGTCTAGTGAGAAAGTTGAGGCTAAAATTGGGTTTTTATTTTCGAAATAAGCTCTGCTTTTCTTTTAATGTTAAAAAACGGTTAGTGGCATCCACTTTTTTATCTGTGCTGGACTATGGTGATGATATATGCATTCATCTGCTCAATGCCTTCATATGATTGACGCCGCCTATCATGCATCACTGAGATTTATTACTAATTGTAAAGCTCGCAGCCATCACTGTGAGCTGTACTCTCGTGTAGGGTGGTCTGCTCTGGCCACACAGAGGCTTTGTCATTGGTATACATTTATATACAAGGCTATTCTTGGTGTGCTTCCATCATATTTATGTTCACTTATTATGTAAAAAAGTGCTGGTCATTATTCTCTTCGTTCTCAGGCTGTTGTCTTGCTTTCTGTCCCACATGTCAGTACTGAGCTGGGTAAAAAGGCCTTTGTTTTTTCTGCTCCCTTTACATGGAATTTGCTGCAGAACAACTTAAAACTTAGTAAGTTGATTCATTTGAGTGTTTTTAAGTTAAGAATTAGATGTTTTGAGTTGGAATCCCTCACATGTAAATGTTTTAATTAAGATTTTTTTTGTAAGTGCAAAACTGGCTTTCAAATTGTTCTATTAATTTATTTGTTTTATTTTCATGGTTTTTTTTGTGTGTCTTGTAAGTATGTAATGATGTGTTTTAAATTCTGCTACCTATCTTGGCCAGGTCTCCCTTGCAAAAGAGATTTTTAATCTCAATGGGCTTTTCCTGGTTAAATAAAGGATAAAAAAATAGGAGTATTAACTCTATATTTATTAAGTAATGTAAGTTAAATGTAGTTAGAATGTAGTTCGTCATTTTACCACAGACAAGTTTACATTTTATAACCTGGTTTAGCCCAAACTTCCACGTTAGCAAAAGTTTATATTTTTCTATTTAGGTCTGAATTTATGAGGCATCATTTAGTAAAGGGAACTCTGCGACTTTTACAGTAGCTGCGTCTGAATTTGCTCACTCGTTCACTATTTCCTATATAGCGAATGCTATATATCGGATGTACACTCAAAATCAGAGTGCTTTGTGGGTAAAAAAGGTGAACGAATGTATGGAATGAAGAAGTTCACTCAGGTTTAGGACACCACTACAAAATGGCGGACACCCGGTATAGTGCAGTGTATAGGGAGCGGTTTTAGACATACAGCTAGTGAGTATTTAGTAAGTATTTATTGCATATTTGTGTGATACTATTAGCTCTTATGATGTACCTTGCGCAGAGTTATCAATTATCCATGAGTCTGCAAAAAAAAGTATTAATTTGTCTAGGAACTTCTATAGTCCTAACATGTGGGGGAGTGTTGAACACGACGTGGCAATGATATTATTAAGTTATCTAGGTCTGCTGGAAAACCTGAAAGACTGCATGTATTGTCCACTTTGGCTTGCTGTACACATTGAACATGTAGTACAAGGACAGAAGTGACATCTAAAGTCATCCAACACCAATGTAAAAGACTGAGAGCATGACAAAACACATGAAAACTGTGATATAAAAATATGGATTATTCCAGAAAATATACATTCTTGAACTTAAATACATTGACAAACCTTTGTTTTGTGTTGTTTACAAATGAATATTAGCTTGTTTTCTTTGCAGTAATTGAGTTCTCGTAATATCCTTTCAGTTTTTTTAACTGCTTTTCCATTTTCTGAAAATAAAAATTGTTCAATTGAAATTTGGCAGAAATGTTGTAAGTACATCACAGAATGAAACAAAATGGATACCTTTACCTAAAAAGCTATACTGTGCACAAAACTTGGATCTATTTTTGATTAGTATTTTCACAATAATGTCCTATATATTAATATGTGTAGCTTGAGTGTTTAGTGTATAGTGATTTAATGTTTTTCTTTGTGATAATGTGGAATAAACAATTTAGTGAGGTGGCTTTACCAAATAATTTTACCAATATACGTTTTTAGATTAGGTCAAATAAAACAAAAATTGAGTGCCACTTCAATTTAAAATGTATAATTGGGCCTTACATGTTTTTTTCCCATCTGCTCAACCTATTTCTCTTTGAGCTAATGTTAACAGACTATTGACACCTTTGATAAAATTAAATTAACAGGCAATTTGAACATTTTAGAAGTTACCAGTCACTAGAAAAATAAATTTAGTTGGAGGGGTGTGATTTTTTTACAGTAAAGAAGTGCGGTCTGTCCAATATTTACCCAGCATGGGTCAAAAACAACCACTGTTGGTGGAATGGAATACAATGAACTGTCAAGGTGAACTGTTAAAAGAGTGGTTTTTTTTAAATCATGTTTTAGTGTACAAAAAATGCAAGATACTTTACATGGAGTTTACAAGTAATTTATTTTGATTAAATTTGTTTATTGAATGGCTTTATTTCTGTCTTCCTTTCTCCTAGACAATTTTAGGAGTAACATCTGAGACTAAATTGATGCTTAAATGCAACAAAACAGAGAGCTCAAATCTATTGAGCTATGAACCACTGGACAATACCATTTTCATCTGGGCTATCTCCATTTAGTTGCTATCTTTACCCTTTTAAAGGGATATTTTACCCAAACATAAACAAAATCTGTCATCATTTCCAGGATTCAGTCATCCAATCATCCACGCATCCATCTAAATACGCAGCATGTGATATAAGATTGCATGTTTAATTAAGCTACACATATTATCGACAAGTCAATCAGCCACAGTAAGCATTTTCTGCTGCAGGATTCTAAGAGCTTAGTGCTTAGCTCAGCAGGAAGGTTTCCTGAAATGTGTCTGTGCTGCTGAGGTCAGTGATTTAGATCGCACTACTTATTCTGAGGAGAAAATATTGCAGAAGTTAAGTTCTTTTATTTTAAAGTTGTATCTCTGACTGGTAAAAATTCTAAACCATTGATGTCATGGATAGTTCAATCATGTGGCTCAGTTGTGCTATCAAAACTGCTTTGTATCTTTGATCCAAGTGATTCTATAGAACAAAGGGTATGTTTTCTGGTAACATTTATCTCAACAACAATTGCTTGGCTGATACAACACGTTTTGTTCACAGTGTAATGTTGGGGAAAAGAATCATGTTGGGGAATAGAAGTGGCTAAAGGTAGTTGAGTGGTCAATACGTGATTTCCTGTATGGGACCATAGGAAACATCGACGCTCCCTAACTACCTTTAACAATATTTTCTGCAATTCATGACAACAAACTTCCCTAACATTGATGAGTTAAGGCATCTTATGTGTACAATGATCGGATTAAAATATCAAGCGAATATACAGCATAAACAAGAAGCAGAGAGAAGATACTTATGCATAAGCTAATGTGACCATCAAACATTAAACAGCCTGTTAATCAATACGGTCTAACTTTGCCCTAATAAAATGTTGAACCCACAAAGAGTTGCACAACTGCACAAGCTTTGACTGTGTTGATGGATTTGATCTATGCTTTAATCATCATTCTGAATGCAATCTGTCTTTGACAAAAATGAATAAAAAAAATTACAATACACCATCCAAACCCTGATTCCCTTGCTCAGGATATGTGTATTTGTCAGAGAGTGTACAAGAGTACATTTCCACACAGATCTAAAGTATTATGTAATTGCAATGGACACAAATTAGCCCTAAATTCACTATTGGCAGAACCCAACCTCTGCTGGTCAAAATATTACTTCCACTACCTTCCAGCAGATGCCGACATAAAATATCCTGGTCCCCAAACAGAGCTTGATGAAAAGCATATCATATAAATCCAAAATATGACATGTGATGCAGCCTGGAATCATAAATCATATCATGTTGATCACAACTTTTCTTTGAGTTCCTTGCCACTGTCACCTTTGTCTTGCTTAGTTTCACATTTTGACTCAACCAATGTCATGATTTAAAACCTGCAAATTTGTAGCCCCAAACTTCAGGTAAAACTTATAGATATGAAAATGTAAAAGTAATCAATTGCATCAACATTTTGGGACATATGATCCTGAACAAGACATATATGGTATAATCTGTAAAATACACAGGACATATTTTCCAAGGTGAGCAAAAAGCATTAATTCTTCTTCACAGCACATAAAACATTTTCTTAAGAATAATGAAAATAAATGGGATTGAGCTGAATCTGCACCTTTAAAATAAGACATAAATGGACAATAGCCAGGTTGGCTTTAGATATAGGCTAACTGATTATTTGGATATGAACATGTGTTTTTTGTCAGAGAGTGTACAAGTGTAGATTTCCACGCAGATCTAATGCATAATGTAATTGCAATGGACACAAATAAGCCCAAAATTCACTATTGGCAGAACCCAACCTCTGCTGGTCAAAAATATTACTTCCACCAGATGCCGACATAAAATATCCTGGTCCCCAAACAGAGCTAATTGCAAAACATATAATATAAATCCAAAATATGACATGTGATGCAACCTGGAATCACAAATCATATCATGTACATTCGTTTGACCAGAGAATAATATTTTTCGGTTACCAGAAAAGTTTGAGTTCCTTGTCACTGTCACTTTTGTCTTAATATTCAATAAAAATATATGAGAGAAAAACTTGAACTGAATTGAGCTGGATGATGACACCATTGTTCTCAACAAAGTTGAACAATATTGAACTGAATTGAATCAAAATTTGAACTGATTCGGTAAACCTTCATAAAGTATACTAAATGTGACACAGTCCACAATCAGTTCTATGAATCTTAGTTACAATTTCATCCTTAAACCATACATTTCTAATATTTGCAAAGACCCCAGCACACCCTTTTGCCATATCATAAACTTTCCATTTTTTCTTCCATGAAAAATTCACTTAGGTGGTGAAAACACACAATTATGTCTTAATAGTAATTTAACGGCTGTTTCCCAAAATAACCTTTATAGCAAATCATGCATGTGGTAGAGCCAAAGCTGCTTTAAAGCTATTGTATAAGTTTTACAAAATAATTTTAAGAAATCAGTCACACAAGTGTATATGACACAAAGTCCAGATTGTTGTGTGTGTTTAAATGTTATGTGTCAAGGTTTTTTTCCAAAGCCTCATAATAAAATTGTCAATCAAGGATTGAACATATTGAGGAGAACATAACAGAGAGAGAGAGAGAGAATGGGAGAGAAAAAGAGAGAGAGAGAGAGAGAGAGAGAGAGAGAGAGAGAGAGAGGGGGAGAGAGAGCGTTACTGTTGTGCATCCCACCACAGATCAGAGCACAGTATGATCTGCTGTAATTTGAAACTCTGCAGCAGAAATCATTTGGAAGTGTTAAAGCTATCCTACATACAGAACATATGCAGCACCTGGCCTACATAAGATGTATCACCTACCGTTGCCGTTATAGATTGTGTAAATATATTTAAATTAAGGCTTTTTGATTTATTGTATATGATTGTATATGTTATATGTTTTTATAGAACACTGTGTTCATTTATACGAGCTTAAAGTAATAATTAAAAATATATAAAGATTGAAATATGATAAAATTCCCCTTTTAACCTATGTTACATGAGGATGAACATCACATTATACATAGAGTAATTATTTTAAGAAAGGTGTATTAAAAAAACATTTAAATCGAATACTATTATTACACGTAGGCTATTGAAACGTACTTTAGATATGTGATTATTATAAACTCCGGTTGTCTTTTTTCAGTCTTCACATAGCACCTTTATAATGATGTACTTCTCTGTGAAATTATCTCACTTGTTTACGTATTAACACCACCAGCAGCTGCATGCCGTGTGTTATTCTGCTGTCAATGCATCCTGCCTTTAATACTGCTGCATGTTCAACATTCCTTTATGTTACTTACTCCCGCTGTCAATTTATCTCTCGTTCCTACCTTGCGCTTTTTATCCCGTGAGCGGCTTCTTTTCTTAGCCTTTTCCTCTTCTTTTTCCTTTCTCTCTTGTTCGGCGAGAGCCTCTAGGTCCTTATTCTTGCGCAGATGTTTGGCGGCTTGTGCCATAGTGCCTTTACCAGCCTACGAGTGACGGGATGGGTGAGATGGCTGTATAGCTCCAGAGATACTGGTAGAAATATTGCGTTTGGAACAACGTGCTTCCGATGCGGTCCTGCAGCACTGGAGTCTTGCCCCGTCTCAGTCTCCCCTCCGCTGCAGCACTAGTCAGGCAGGCAGACCTGAGAACCCTTCATTAAGAGGGATACTGCTGCAGCACTGCGCACTCTCTCTCTCTCTCTCTCTCTCTCTCTCTCTCTCTCTCTCTCTCTCTCTCTCTTTTTTATGTCCCCCGTTACACGTTATATCGTGCAGTGCTTAGGAATTAAACTATACACATTTCCCCCTTTGCATGCACCTCATTGCATTGTATTATCTCTCCTGTCTATTTAACAAAACTGAACGGAAATAAAATGATATGGCATAGGGTGATATATGGGCTCTTTTAACTTGCCACTTTTAGTGTGGCAAAATAAAGGGGGAAGCAATTTATGCCAAGGTATAGTCCCTCCCCCAGCCCGACAATTACATCAGAACATCAGATTTTTACAGTAAACTTGTAAAACATCATACATTATACAAACTGTGCAAAACAAATGCAACTTAAAATGTTAATAATTGTAATGATTTTTTTTTATTTAAGGGATGACAGCAGGAATGCGGCTGTCAGATGCCATATGACAGTCGACTCTGAGCAACTTCTAAATTCAATGCACCCTTAAAAAAATTAACCATGGCTGTGTTCGATCAGCTTCCGTTTTCAGTAGTCAGGGTACTGACTAGGAGTCAGTAATTTTAAGGGCTGTCTCATTCGCAAAATCCTTCCAGTGCACTGAAACTCAATCTCTAAAGAAATCCCACAATGCACCGCAAAAACCAGGGAGCGTCAATGTTTCCTATGTTCCCATACAGGAAATCACGTATTGATCAATCAATAATATGTAACTAATATGTAACATAATAATGAAGTGGTGTCGGTTTTGCCGGTTGATGATTAATTCCAGCTTTGAAGTATAAAACCGTGCTTTAGCAGTCACGTCACAGGAAAATAAGTGAACGACCCAATGAGAAGGGAGCCAGATCTGATGATATACTGATTCACGATCTCGCGAGCAAGGGAGCACAGCTCAAGTCCTTGTTCATGTAATATTTTGTTGTTTTTTGTACTTGTTAACCCCTCTATAGGTCATCATCAGTGTGAACTCTTCATCGCTAGTCAGGTTTCCTTTACCCTTCAAAATGCTTCAAAAAACTTGAAATGCGCATTGAAAATAAGCCTAATGGAAAAACGTAAATCTCGCAAAACTCCCATATATCGCAGAAGTTCTCACACTAGTATGAGGCTGGTTTTCGGAAGTCTTCAAACATTTCTCCTACCACCCTACCTGCCCTCTTCACTCAATCTCTTTACATCTCTTATGAACTCCACCATTGCTCACACACATCATTACCTCATCCCTCCACATAGCACTTTAACCTTTGATGACCTTCACTGATAACATTGCAAGAATACCATGGTCATGCAACTTTGGAGTATATTAAATCAGGAGTATTCTGCCTTATCTAATTGTTACCGTACTTGTAACTTCTAGACTGGACTTTTGCAACACTGTACTAGCCGGTCTTCCAGCATCTTCAATCAACCCACTTCAAATGATTCATAATGCTTCTTACAATATTATCTGGTAGCATTTTAATATAGTTGCTGCATTAATTACGATAAGCAAGCTAACATCGCAAATTATTTTGCTCTTAAGTAAATATGTTTTATATTAAGGAACACAAATTAATGTTTTTATGTGTACAATATAGACTACCATGGGGAAAAAACATTAGCTTTACAACTTCTGATTTGCATTGGAATGAGAGATTACAGCTGTGTTGTACAGAAAACTAAATGTATTATTAAAAATGTTATAATAGAGGACAAAATGCATATTTATTTAAAATGGATTTAAATGATTTTAGTATTTATCCATGCACTATCGATTACTGCATTGGTTCCCAACCATGGTCCTCAGCCCCTCCTCCCAGAATGTTTTAGATGTCTCCCTAACACATCATTCTACTTGTCAGACCCGCTCCAAATGTTGGTAAGTGTGATAATTTATCTCCTTACAGTCTATGAATAAATAAATAAAAGTGCTATAAAGGTTCTTCACCGCTATGCCACAGAAGAACCATTTTTGATTCCACAAAGAACCATTCAGTCCAAAGGTTCTTTAAAGAACCATCTCTTTCTTACTTTTTTAAGAAGAACCTTTTTTGTGAAACAAAAAGATTCTTCAGATGTTAAAGGTTATTTATTTATTATTTAAAAGGTTCTTCTATGGCATCGAAGGACCAGGGTTGGGAACCACTGGAGTACAGTATGTTACCGTTTTTCTCTGGCAATCGGACACTTTTCTCCAAAGAAATGTATTTGCTGTCAAAACAATTACACAGCAATCTTAGCCAAACAGTTAAATGTAACTGCAAAATGAAGCACTGTGTTACCCAAACTGATCATTTAATATATTTGAAATATCTATATACAAGATTAATATAAATATGAAATATATAAATATCAATCAGAGTACTGCTGGTGTAGACCGCCCACTTGCTGACTCAGCAGATTGCGGAATACCAGAGGAGAGAGAAGATTTAGAGAAAGATTCACCAGCTTTCGCTCTCAATAGGAGATAAATAACTTGAGTATAACTTAAAAATTTGTCTTAAGACTGTTCAACAACAGTTGAAAGAGAATGATATTGAGCTGATTCTATTGTTATTTTACTCCAGTGATGATTGATGGGTTCATTATATTGCTGTTGATGAGTATGAATATATCTGGATGTGCCGAGTCACGTTTCTTGTATACACGTTTCAATATTCAGGTTAAACAGAACAAATAGATTTATGCAATGCCATACAATATTGTATGTGAGTTTTTTGTTGATCTGTCGATTAACTGGGAAAATGTCAGAGTAATTCAAAAAGTGTCCAGTAGGGGGTAGCCAACACGAACTATGCTGAGCTTGTCTGCTCATTTATTGATGTCTTTTTCCCCCTTCCTCAGGTATGAAATAATGTATTCATGCATTTCTGTCACGAGTTAAGACTACACAGCAGCTGTAAATCTGGTTGTTTTGGACTGAATGTGACAATGTGAAGTTTTTAGCTTTCAACATGCTAACCACGAGGAAAGTGTGGATAAGCTAGATGTATCTTATGTTGCTGCCTACCTGTAATGTAAAAGCGTACCTATCAACTGAAATGGTTATGACCAAATGTTATGTGTAATGTAATCAATGCTAATTTTGTATTTTATGATAAATTTGTTAATTGGTTATGGACTACTGAAATAACATTCAATTTGGATGGTAGGCCTACCCTTAAATAGTTATTTCATTGCATTTCAGTGTCAAATAAGTCATAGAATAGTTCATGAAGTGGAAAAATCCATACAAATTTCAACTGTTATAAATGTAAAAAAAGTTACACAAATGTAAAAAAAACTATTTACATTACAATGTTATGATTATTGTTGTCTGTAACTAACAATAACATCTGTAATAGTCAAGTCTAGCCAAGTCAACTTTATTTATATAGCGCTTTTTACAATTTTCATTGTTACAAAGCAGCTGTAGAAGAAAACATATTGACTATAAGCAAAACATATAAGGTTGTGTAAGTCAAAATAAAAAAGGTGAAAACACAGAAGACAGACACAGATCACCTAGAACCACACACCCAAGATAAGGAGAGGGAACACAGGTCAAATATCAAACAGACTATAAATTCCTATATGCAGTGTTAATTAAATAAAACTTAAAAATTCTAGCAGCCCCCCCGGCCAGGCAAACAGTATGCAAACGGTGGCGAGGAACCCAAAACTCCCTTGGAGGAGAATAAAAACCTCAGAGGGAAAGCTGGCCTAACCAGGGGATTCCAGTTCCCCTTTGGCAAAAGCTGCAGCCTCTCCACAAGCTCGCCAGTGCTTGCATAACAAGGCAAAATAAAAAAATTCATTATCATTAATTATCTAATAGCGGCTGAAAGTTTGTAGTGAAGACGTGTCAAGTCACCGCATCCTTCTTTATCCAGCTCTATCAACTCAGTAAGACTGCATCCTGCCCGCTCTGGTAACCTTGGAACAATGAGCCAGTGAGAGTAGAGTTCTGTTCTGCAGTCTTTGATGCATCAAATACATCAGTTGTTATTGGAAGTGTTCCTGGTTCCGGGAAATCGAACTAGTGCAGCCTAAACCTTCGGAATATTTATATTCAAGTTTCAAGTTTGTATTTATTTATATAGCACATTTAAAAACAGCAACCAGGGCTGACCAAAGTGCTGAACAATACATGCGATAACAGGGACAAAACATACTTTCAATTACAAGAGATCACAATGAATTAAAAGCTAAAGAAAAAAAGTAGGTTTTGAGAGAGAATTTAAAAACATTTTATTGGGCTGTTCGGATATAAACCGGAAGGCTATTCCACAGCCTAGGCCCGGCTATTGCAAAGGCTCTGTCTCCTCTTTTCTTAAGCCGTGATCTGGGGACAGACAGAAGTCTCTGATCACCAGCCCTCAGGTTTCGTGAGGAATTGTGTGGACAGAGAAGATCGGAGAGATAGCTCGGTGCCAGATTGTAAACTGACTTAAAAACAAAGAGAAGAATTTGAATCTCGATTCTAAAATGGACAGGTAGTCAATGAAGTGATTTTAAGATCGGTGAAACATGATAAAATTTACGTTTTCGTTTGAGGAACTTAGCAGCAGCATTCTGTACTAGTTGAAGACGAGCAATACATTTACATTTAGTCATTTAGCAGACGCTTTTATCCAAAGCGACTTACAGATGAGGAAACATTGGAAGCAATTATAACAACATAGGCAACAAAATACATAAGTGCATCAAACTAGTCCATTAAAGCCTAGCACAGTATACAAAGCTAAGAATAGTGAGGTTAGTAAGTGTTTTTTTTTTTTTTTTATAAAGAAGGAAAGGGAAGAGAATTAGGAAAAATCAATCAGCGACGTGTTGACATAAGAGATGAGTTTTTGGGCGTTTTTTAAAGATGGCAACCAAGTCTGTTGATCTTGTAGCAGCTGGTAGATCTTCCACCAATGTGGAACAGATCCAGAGAAGGTACGGGAGAGTGACTTTTTTCCTTTGTGAGATGGTACTACTAGTCGTTGTTCCTTTGCAGACCACAGGGATCTGGCAGGAACATAGTTCTCTATTAGCGAGTGGAGTTACGATGGTGCGGACCCGGTGTTGGTCTTGTAGGCCAGGAGCATAGCTTTGAACTTTATGCGGGCGGCAACAGGGAGTCAGTGTAACCTGATGAAGAGCGGAGTTACATGCGCTCTCTTCGGTTCATTGAAGACCACTCTTGCCGCCACATTCTGGATCATCTGGAGAGGTTTGATTGTGCAAGCAGGAAGTCCAGCCAGAAGCGCATTGCAATAATCCAGTTTGGACAGGAGAAGAGTCTGGACTAGGACTTGCGTAGAGTGCTCCGATAGGAAAGGTCTAATTTTCCTAATGTTGTAGAGGATGAATCTACAGGACCGGGTGGTGCTGGCAACATGACTTGTGAGGTTAAGCCGATCATCGATTACCACTCCCAGGTTTCTGGCTGTGCTGGACGGTGTAATCGTTGATGAGCCTAGTTGAATGGCAAGGTTGTGGTGAATCTTTGTGTTGGCCGGGATCACACGCAGTTCCGTTTTTGCAAGGTTTAGCTGCAGGTGATGATCCTTCATCCAAAGCGAGATGTAACTCAGGCATGCCGTGATGCGAGCAGCGACCGTCGGATCGTCCGGTTGAAATGACAAGTAGAGTTGTGTGTCATCGGCATAGCAGTGATAGGAGAAGCCATGCTTCTGAATGACCGAGCCGAGGGATGTCATGTAAATGGAGAAGAGTAGTGGTCCAAGCACTGTGCCCTGTGGCACCCCCGTGTTGAGCTGTTGGGACGTGGAGACCTCATCTCTCCAGGATACTCTGAATGACCTACCCGAGAGGTAGGACTCAAACCATTGCAACGCCATTCCAGAGACACCCATAGCACTGAGAGAAGCCAGGAGGATGTGATGATTGACAGTGTCAAAGGCAGCAGACAGATCCAGTAGGATGAGCACAGACGACATGGATGATGCTTTTGCCAGTCTCAGGGCTTCGATGACTGAGAGCAGTGCAGTCTTTGTGGAATGACCGGTCTTGAACCCAGACTGATTGCTGTCCAGGAGGTTGTTTTGCATGAGAAAGGAGGAGAGCTGGGTGAACACAACTCGCTCCAGGGCTTTGGCGATGAAAGGAAGATGGGAGACAGGCCTATGGTTTTCTAGCAGTGTAGGGTCCAGGGTGGGTTTCTTTAGAAGCGATGTGATGCAGGCCTCTTTGAACGCTGTGGGAAATGTCCCAGTGGTGAGCGAAGAGTTGATGATGTGGGTCAGAGCAGGCACAACCGTTGGAGAGATGGCCTGGAGGAGATGGGTGGGGATGGGATCCAGTGGGCAGGTGGTAGGGTGGTTGGAGCCAATGACCTTGGAGACATCAGCTTCAGACAGAGGAGAAAAGGTGGGGAGCACAGTGTCAGGGATGTGGGCGGGTACGACAGGTGGTGGCGTAGAGAACTGGCTGCTGATGGCAGTAGTTTTCTTTACGAAGAACGATGCAAAATCAGCAGCTGTTAACTCCGATGAAGGTGCGGGAGCAGGCGGACAGAGGAGAGCAGAGAAGGTTTTGAAGAGCGTACGAGAGTCCGGAGAGTTGCAGATCCTCGAGTGGTAGTAATCTGTTTTTGCAGAGGTGACATCCACAGAGAAAGAAGAGAGAAGAGAGTTTTTGACTTGCGCCATTTTCTCTCAGCTGACCGGAGGCTGGCGCGATGCTCACGCAGTACATCCGATAACCAGGGAGCCGACGGGGATGCACGGGCTGGTCCAGATGCAAGAGGGCATATGTTGTCCAAGCAGGATGAAAGCGTGGAACACAGAGTGTCTGTGGCATTGTCTGTTTTCAAAAGAGAGAGTTCATCAGAGGAGGGGAGTGCAGAGAAGACAGCAGAGGAAAAACAGGAGGGAGGGAGAGACCGCAGGTTGCTCCCGGAAGGTGACCATCGGTAAGACATCTACTGAGAGTGATGAGTGGAGCAGTACCTTGTGAAGATCAGATCTAGATGGTTTCCAGACTTGTGGGTTGCTGATGTGGAAACCTGCTCGAGGAGAAATGATGCGGTCAGGTTGACGAAGTCAGCAGCCTGTGGTTTTCCAATGTGGATGTTGAAGTCACCTAGTACCACCAGGGGAGTACCATCCTCAGGGAAGGATGAAAGAAGCACATCCAGCTCCTCCAAGAAATGTCCAAGCTGACCTGGGGGACGATATATAACTACAAAATGACTTTTAACAGGGTGGGTGATAGTAACAGCATGAATAGAGTGTTTCGATATGCCATAGTAGAGAGAGTTGCAATAGTCCAACCGCAATGTAATGAGTGCATGGACAGCAATCTCTAAGGTTTTCTCAGAGAGGGTGGATCTAACCTTAGAGAGAAGACGATATTATGATAGTGTATGCAAGATTAAAAAGATGGTAATCTAGTCTGCATATTAATTTTAATCAATTTATAGAAGTGTACAATAAATTATCCGTTATAAGTTATGTGTTGAAGAAAGAAAATTAGTTTGTGTCTTCTCATTTATTGATGTCTATTTCCCCCTTTTCAAGGGTGCAACATTTTGGAGGACCCAGGGAGGATGGATGTTTCCTGGTTCTGCCGATAGTAAGGCTGAAACAAACAATTATTTTGATAACTGATTAATCTTATGATTATTAGAGCGATTGTTTGACTAATCATTGATTATTTTCGCAGATTAATCAGAAGGGTTTCATCGATTATTCCGTTTTTGCAATTCATTAAAATATTGAGATTGACCTATTTTAACGAATAAATAAAACAAGGACATTATTTCAGCTTTTAAAAATACATTTTTAGTGAACTTCGAGCCAGCTGAATGGAGAAATGGTCTTCAGGTTTCTGTCTTCCATCAATAGTCAATATCAATTTATTTGGATACATAAAGTGGGTTCTACGAGTACAATACTGATTGAAAATGTATAGCTTGAATGCACTGTAAGTCGCTTTTGATAGAAGTGTCTGCTAAATGCGTAAATGTAAAAAATAAATTTTTAAGGAAAAACTCAACTTATGATGCAAAAACTATACAGGGAACAAAGTCAGTACATCAGTACGTCAGTACACTTATTTGTATACAACTGCATATACTATAGACGTAAATAATTATGTTCTAATAATAACTAATGATTCTAAAGATTGATAAATTACTTGATTTATTTAAGATAAATATAGGCTACCCCATGTGTGAAAAACACCCAATAGAAACCCAATAGAACCCATCAAATAAATTTTTATGGTTTCCATTGAAATACTACTATAAACCATAAACTTAAATAATTAATACCGTTACAAAACTTCTTTTTGTAGTATGTTTTGGGCATTATTCCCACCATTAGAATTCATCTGGTACCAATATACATTAGATTAATACATTTCCATTAAAACCAATTAAATGACTATAAATCCATGACATTTTCTATGGTATTTTGGGCAGGGTTCTATTGTTTATTCAGCCAGTACGTTTATGCAAGTACGGATGGAGCATTTTAAATGATACACTTCAGCTTCTGAGAGAACATGTTTTTGGGGAGTCAAGAAAGATTTTGCAGTATTTTTCCTCCTCCCTCAATGCAAAACGCTCACTCTTTGACTCTGGATTCATTTTAAATTCACAGTAAGGATGCACTCCTGTCACATAACATTACACATGTGGCTTTCAATAAACGGACTGAAGGTGGGTTAATGTGTTTATATGCTTGGTGAAATAGGTGTAAAATGCAAAAATCTCTCTATGGCAATCGTCACAATCCGTTCTGCTAGTTCAGCTTGAATTGGAAAGGGACATGTTCTTCTATTGCATTGCCTCTTGAAGTGTAGTCGCGCTACAACTCCCCACAGGTCAAACCACTTAATTGCGGGCCCTTCAAATACATCATGTGAAATCAAACGACTACTCGACAACAAAATTAGTTGTCTACAATTTTTTATTGTCGACGTAATCGATAATGTCGACTAATCATTGCAGCCCTAGCCGATCAGTGTAGCGCCATATGATGATACCCCACCTTGCAACCACAACCACGATGATAGAAGTGTGCAGTAGTCTCACGACCGGTCAGGCAGAAGTGCATGTAATCTGAGGTTCCTTACTCTGACCAGGAGAAGCTGCAAGTTTTTCCCAGCTTAGTAGACTTGATTTTTTACACTGACACCATGGACACGCTAAAGGACTTAAATCTCAAAGTATTTGGGACACTATGGGTTTAGGGATCGGTTGGTTGCAGTGTGTGACTCTCTATTTATTGTTGTTACTGAACATGTGACTGTTTTGAGGAAAAGTCTGTCATTTCTAATTGCTCACATTGTGACGTATATTGAAAAAGATGAGGTAGAGGAACTTGAGGACCGATGTATGTCTTTCCTTCTCAACCTGAAAGACATTGTTGAAATTAAATCGCCATGTGAGACTGCAACCAGTACTGCAATCCAGCATTCTGTAGAGCCGCAACCAGTAGCTCAGGTGTCAGAACAGGAAAGACTAAAAAAGCAGATTGAAGCACTTCAGTTAGATTTATAATTATCGCTTAAGCCAACACAAAATTAAACTAAGAAGTAAGGTCAGTGAGTCAAATAAATCAGAACAGTAGTCCCACAAGAGACACTAAATTTGTGTGGGAGAGAGATTTCAAAATAGTTGGCCAAATTGGAAAACTGGGACAAAAAATAAACTTATTTCTCTAGACTTCATCCAATGTGACCTCAAGCCATACCCACAACAAACATATGTAAGTGATTCATTTATAACTTGTTATTGCCAAATACACCATGCCTATTTGCATTTGATTAGGTGCTATTTCTGTAATGATGCAGATTGATTGTCTGATGTTTTTTGTATATATATGTGTATAATGTCAGTGTGCAAATGGTTCTCAGTACATATTTGGTATCATACTCTTTATTGTTAATACAGATATCATTGTCAAGAATAAGTGGTGCAGATGTCGACCAAGACGTCTATAAATGCATCTCCTTTTGCAAAGAATCTCTATTCAATCACTGCTTCTCTTACCTTAATCCTGTCCACATTGGCCACCTCAACCAGCGTCTTATAGAGTCGCCCCGCTACTGCTAGTGTCACCATACTCAGCAAGTAATCTCACGTTTATATAACGTCTTTATTCTTTTTATTAGGTGTGGTGAGTGTGGGCAACGGCAGAAGCATGTGCTTCATAAATTTTTGATGGCTCGACAATAAGTATAATGACATTATATTACAAAATCTTGATAATTTGCTCAGGTGGATTCTGGGGTCTCATTTTTTGGACTACAATGTATCTTTGTTAATTAACATTGCACTTAGTGCGCGTCTATTAGAATTAAGCCGGTCGGCATTGTAGCCAAGGCTCACATAGTCATAGGCCATTGTTGTTAAGCCAGTCGGGATAATAGCCCAGGCACACATAACCCATAGGTCATTAGCATTAGCCGGTCAGCATGAAAGCTCAAGCACACATAGATAGTAATACATGCGGTCACAAAGTCCTTCGGGACAGCAGTACTACACATGTCTTGGCGATAGATCTGTTGGGGGCTGTTCCTGTCCTTGGATTGCATTGATAAATCTGTGTCTCCTGCTTTGATGGGGGTTTATTTATGTTATATGTGCAGCAGCAGCATTTCTTATATGCACAGAGCAGCATGTTTTGGATATTTGGGCTGTAGCAAGTCTCCTTACTTGCTCCACCGCAGCAGCAGCGTAGCAGATCTATTCCGCCAAGATCAAATACATTTAAATGTCATGCACACAACCATGCTAAACCCTTCGAGAGTTATCATGACAGACTAGAGACAGTTCGAGAAATTGAATATAGCATGCATGACCGAGATAGAGAAAACTGCAGTCCAACATCGGCCAACAGAGCATTCTGTTGAACACACTGATGTTTCAGCACCTGCAAGGAAGGTAAGGGAAAGCGGGAGTAAACACAGTGCTGACTTGCTAAATGAACTTAAATAAATTAAATCAGAAATGGCGCTATTAAAAAAACTTTGTGCTGAAGTGTCACAAATCAGATCAAAGTCAATTCTACTGCCTCGCACTGGTGCAGAATAGAATTTGTCTTTGTCCTGCTTAAAGAATAGCATACCGGCAAATCAGTTTGAGCATTCATCTCCTGCATTTTGGCCAAAATACAGACTGGGACAGACAGCTCAATTTCAACAAGGATTTGCGCCTCAGCATCATTTCATGCAGCCAAGTGGTTGTCCTTGGAGGTGTTTAAAATGCCAACAGAGTGAAATTGATACTTATTGCACACACGTTTACAGATGTGGAAGCAGTGAGCATTTCTAGGCAGGCTTCAGAGCAAGAACAAAAAACTTAGCCAGAGATAATAATTTAAATGAGGGAGGATTGCTTTCACGAGACAGGAAGTGAGAGTAATTTAAAGAGGGGGGGGGTTATAATTTTAAATAGTGTACCACATGCCACAAGACATTCAAGCCTTTATAGAACTTGTTAGAACAGAACAATGAAATGAATATGTGTTTATCTCCAAAAGATAAATGGTTAATTCCCAAGTGTATCTCTCTTTGCAAATTGAGCGCCAAATAAAGATGAGCCCACTGAGGGAGGACATCACTTTGGACAGAAGGAGAAGAGGAGTTCCACGAGCCACTTGTGCAGGTAAAGAGGGGTGCCCCAACGTACATCATACTTGAGGCTCGAAACCCAGCAGATCATGACATTGTCTAGTGTGATAAGTCAGTCTATACCTGCATCGGTGACTTCCATCCAAACAAGTGACATTGAGTCTGACAGTGATGTTTGGGATCCCCCAGTGGACTTGAATCATCTCAGTCAGCCTGAAAAAGAAGTACACAAAATGGGTCTCATTCATGAAACATGAGCAGACAAAATTGTTGTGTCTATTGTTAGTAAAGTCATTCTAACATAAATTTTCGGATTCATGAAAATGTTCATAATTTAAAAATTTTAGTTGATACGAAAGAAATGTACACCTGCTCCATGCCAAGTGTAAATAGTGCTTAAAACCGCACATAACGTTCTGTATTTCTTTTAGACAAACTGATGACACTGCATTTTGATGCACTATGTATCATAAATTATATTTCATGAGTTATTTTGCCACGTCTTTTATCATATTCTAAATTATAACTTTGGGAAAAATGCAGAGCTTGTCACTCCGTCCTTTTTTACACAGCCGTCCAATCACAGTAAAGAAGAGGCAGGACAAACACTACATTGACCAACCATCACATAGATATCAATGAACTATCATACACACGTTAATTTTAATGGTCATTGCATTTTCATATTAAATAGTCAAAATAATATTTTGCTAAATCACAGCAACCAATGCTTTTCCGGAATAAAATGCAGTACCTCAAGCGTTCTCAGGCACCACCAGCTAGTCGTTTTCAGAAGAGCACCAGGTATTTTTATATTAGCTGGCTAAAAGCACTTTGGTGGACACCGTTTAATTGATTAAAGTATTGGTAAGCATATAGTCTATTAGTAGCTTAAGCATTTATGCAATATAACCTATATAGCCAAAACAGAGAATGAAGTCCAGAGGATTACAGCATTCCTAGATATGAAATTTGCATAGCTGTAATTCAGAGGCAGGAATTATGCAAATTGTGAATGAGCATTCATGCACACGCCCAGTTTACAAATGATTGGTATTCATAAACATACAAATATTTTACTTTAAAAACTAACGTTTACTAAGTATTGAAAATTGAATTCGGAGGAAAGTTTGGGGGAAGGTCTGTTTTTCAGAGCAAATTATCAGTTTTACTCTGAATTTGCTCATACATTTACGAATGTTTCAAGAATGAGACCCAATGTTACAAGAGTAATGCCTGTCATTTTTCTAATCAGATAATGACATCGGATTCATAGAAAATTTTACCCTCAAAATAGCTCTAAAAGACAATTCTCATTGTATGCTCATACATCTCTGTGCTGAAGCCACTATATCGGGAAGTAAAAGATTTCTTCATGATTTTGCTCAGGGCTGGATATCAAAACAACATCATCCTATGCATCACCTGTTGTCTGTGTGAGGAAGAAAGATGGGAGACTATGCCTTTGTGTGGATTATAGGGAGATGAATAAGAAGACCCATCCTGATCATCAGCCAATTCCCAGAGTACAAGATATCCTCGACAACCTAGGCGGTAATTTGTGGTTCTCACTATTAGATCAGGGCAAAGCATACAATCAAGGTTTATGGCGAAGGAGAGTAGCCCCCATTTGTAATTCCGTGGGGGTTGTATGAGTGGATATGAATCCCATTTGGCTTGATGAAAGCTCCTGCTGCGTTTCAAAGGTGTATGGAGGAATGCTCAGAGGGTTTAAGAGACCAGATATGTGTGCCGTATTTGGATGATGGCTTAGTCTACAGTAAGTCCTTCGAATACCATGTTCACCATATACAAGAGGTATTGTAGCAGCTTTGACACTATGGAGTTATATTGAAACCAGGCAAATGTGCACTGTTCAGAAATTAAATCCGCTATCTCGGAAGAATTGTTTCTGCTGAAGGAAGCAATATGGACCCAGTTGATAAAGAGGCTGTACGAGTTTGGCAAGAAAAGAGAACAAGTACTGTCTGCAAACTGTGATGGGCCTCTTAAGCTACTCTGTACCCTTCAGATCTGTACCCTTCATATCAAATTTGGGCAAATTATGCCTTCATTGCCTTATGTGGCAGTTATGCAGTATTTGATCACTATGGTTACTGCTACTACAGGCACAACTGAGGCAGCTAACAGCTCGTCATAGGAGTCGTAGCAGCCTAGTAGCAGAGAGATGGGAAGTTAGGCAATTTTCAAACATTCAGCTCTTTTGGCTGGGCTCCCTTAGAAGAGCCGGATCTTACGGGTTCCAAATGGCTCTTTATTTAGTATAACCTTCTATTTTAGGCCAATTTAGCAATTGTGAATGCTTTGTGCATTATTATTATATTTTTTATAATGTTTTATAATAAGTTTTAATTATAAAATAATAATTAAAGTCTTAATTCACCCAAAAATGAAGTTTCCGTCATCATTTGCTCACCCCCATGTCAAATTCTGATGAACACAGAAAAATATATTTTGAAGAATGTTAGCTATTTTCAATTATGCGACATCTTGACTGCCATAGTAGGAAAAATGTAATTGTAATGTGCCCCAGATCCGTTTGTGTTCCTAAATTCTTAAAAATATCTCACTTTGTGTTCAACAGAACAAATAAATATATTTAATTTTTGTCCTACAAGGTAAGTGGATGATGTCACAGAACTGAAAATTGCTTACATTCTTAGAAATATATTTATTTGTGTTTAACAGAACAAATAAATCTATATAGGTTTGAAACAACCTGAGGGTGAGTAAATGACAGAATTTTCATTTTTGAGTGAACTATGCCTTTAAGACACTACTGCCAGGTTGGCATTTAGAAATATTAGATGCCTCAGCTTAGATGGGTGGGAGGTTCTTAGATGTTGGTGGAGATTTGTAGTTGACCCTGCTTTGAGAGTTATTTTAATTTTACTTATTCTGCACTGGGTTAATAATACCACGCCCCTATCTGTGGCTAAAGAATCCCGATTCCGCCTTCGCTAGTAGTACATAGCGGAAACCCAGATTAATCCTTAGATTTACAGTTTTTTTGTCACCTTTCGTAGGAAGAGTGAGGGGACGGAACGGTCATGTCCCACCCGTCCTCAGTGTCATCTGTGCGCCTGCCTTTAAAAACTAAACATAATTGTATGCCTAATTGAGAGTGAAAACATTAGGTGTAACTGCTTCCATTCAAGGGCTAGGAGTAACAATCTGGCATCCCCAGGCTAGACAGCGAATGAGAAGAGGGGCTAACACACAAATCACCCCAATGAAGTCACATATGACGGTCACACGTTAGATAGTCGCCGTCGCCGTCTTTTATCCAATTGAGCTACCAATCGTGTTGTACCACTTGCTCATCAGTAACATTGGGCACACCTGCAACAAAGACTTGTAGATACACATGCACACCTGATAGACATTAACCCACCCACACAAGTTGTCAAACAATCAGTGTTCTCCTCCCGTATACATATACACTGTATGGGTCATTCTACAGAAACGTCCACTTTTGGTATGCCAAGATGTCTTAAAATTGATTTCTTTTTCTAACATTTAAACTTGGACCACATTATTAGGTTACCCTTTGACTTTATGAGTACACATAAATGACAGCTTAATTTTTTATTTTTTTTGTGTGCATGTACTTAAAGACAGCATACAACATTTTTTTGTCACTGGTTTTACCTTACTTTTTTAGCAATATTAAAATTCAGTACATGCAGTCAGAGGTACAGAAAATTTATGATAATCTAACTAATAAGGAGATTATGTTTCATTTATTTTAATCAGGTTTGTTAAAAGTGTGACTGAATGATGTTAGTTCAATTGCGCAACCATGTATTTGCTATAACAATGAACATATTTGAAAAACAGTTATAAACAAGCAATGATACAATCCTTTAATTTCATTGAATTCTGCTACACTTAAGAATTAGGCTTTAAAGCAAAATATTTTCTTGAAAAAAAGTTCTCTGACTACTCTGACTCTTTGCCTGCATCTTTGCTGACGGACCCTCCATGCCTTTCGCTCATATCTCTTCTCCCTTTCACTCAAATAACTTATTCTCTTTCTTTTTTGTGTGTCAATGTCATGGAGATAGCTCTGTTTACTTTTCTGCAAATACTCTGCTCTGCGTTCAGGATCCATCCCTTTTTTAATTTTAATCCATTTGAATTCTATTTTTTTACAATTCCCAAACAATAAAGGAGGTCATACCAGTGACTTGACTAAAAGCTTCATATGAAATCATGAGATAAATGAGAAGATTTCTGATAATTGAAAAGAGACAGTGGACTTACCATGTGCTTCTCTTCATAGATCTCCAGGAAATTGGAAGAAGGAAGTCAAGTGATGTCATCAGTGTGATTTTTATTTAAAGATAGGAGCTTTTTTGTTAAATGGTAACACCAGTGACACAACTCCAGGGGACCACTACTTTCATTATATATTTTATAATGTTTATTTAGCATTTAGTTTTTTTATGTAATTTACATTATATATTTGATAGTTATGGACACATTATTGTATTTTAAATGGAAGAAAACACAGTTTTTGACCTCAAAATAAAGCATTTTCCCTCTGTACATGACTGTGGGGACGATTACTTCTGTGGTGCTTGGAATTCTAATTAATGAATAAAAATCAAATATTGCCAAATTGATGGCTCAAGAAGGTGTAATTGTTCAAATAACATATTGTTTCATTTTAAAATATAAAACAATTGTAACCCTAAAGTGTTTTTCAAGTGTAATATTTCTGTAAAGGCTAGGGACAGAAAAATGGACATTTCCGTAGAATGACCCGTATACAGACAGAGCAGGCAGGACGCAGTGCATGCCCAGAACTGATAAATGCTGTGATGATAGAGCTGGACAAAGGACGTGGCGATTCTACATAATTATGAATGATAATCTTAAATCTAATTATTTGTTTATTTTGCCTTGTTGTGCAAGCACTGTCGAGCTTGTGCAGAGGCCCCAGTTTTTGCCAGAGGGGAACTGGAATCCCCTGGTTAAGCCTTGTTTTCCTCTGAGGTTTCTTTCTCCTCCAATGGAGTTTAGGGTTCCTCGCCTCTTGTTTGCATACTGTTTTGCACTGTTTGCCTGGCCTGGGAGGCTGCTAGAATTTTATAGTTTTATTTAATTAACACTGCATATAGGAATGTATAGTCTGTCTGATATTTTACCTGTGTTTTAACATAACCTTATATTTTTTGCTTATAGTCAATGGTTTCTTGTACAGCTGCTTTGTAACAATGAAAATTTTAAAAAGCGCTATAAAAATAAAGCTGACTTGACTTGCTCAAATTACTTCGAACGGACAAAAGTAATTTGCATCCACCATTGTTTATTCCATATTTAATAGAAATTATTTTTTTATTTAACATAATATTGTAAATACTTCAACTTCATTTATTTATATAGCACATTTAAATGCAACGTTGTTGCCCAAAGTGCTTCACAAATTTAAAATCCTCGAAAATGATTTTGTATTAAGGGAATAGCTTTGAAATGGCTTAGATCTTATTTATCCAACCGTTTTCAATATGTAGCATAAACAATGATATGTCACACAAATTGCAAGTCCAGTACAGTGTACCACAGGGCTCAGTCTTAGGGCCTATGATGATCGCATTATACATGCTACCTCTAGGAGATATAATAAAGTGACACAGAATTAGCTTTCACTGCTATGCTGATGATACACAACTTTACATTTCCTCGAAGCCTCATGAAACACAGCAATTCCATCGAATAGTGGAAGGCATAGTCGATATCAAGAAGTGGATGAGTAACAATTTCTTATTACTAAACTATGATGTTACTTATTGGTCCGAAAACCGCCATACGTAACAACCAAGAATACTGCTTAACTATTGATGGATGTTCCATAAAACCCTCATCTTCAGCAATGAATCTTGGCGTTTTATTCAAAAGTACTCTGTCATTTGTGAAACAAGTCGCCAACACCTGTAAAATTGTGTTTTTTCATCTTAAAAATATATCTAAACTACGTCATATGCTGTCACCATCCGATGCAGAGAAGCTAATTCACACCTTTATGACATCAAGACTAGATTACTGTAATGCACTATTAGGTGGTTGCACCAAGTCAGTTAACCCTCAGGACTATCAATCAACCCGGAAAGAAAGCATAAGTGATTTTGAACCATTTTCCCTTGTTTTGGGGCAAATAAAAGTGACAACAGGTACACTGGAGAGGCTACAACAACGATGGTCTGGGGAGGACCATCATTGTCAGATCTTATGCTGGTGTAGTGCAGAGCCCTCCGGGTGCATGATAATACCAACCTTATGTGGCCAGAGTCTCTAGGCTGTTTCTGGATGATGAAGGCATTGATGACATTGACTGGCCCCTCACGTTCCCCAGACCTAAATCCAGTTGAGAACCTCTGGGATCTGATGTATCCAAAGCCATTAAGTAGCACCATAGACTGCCCAGGAGCTCACTTATGCTCTGATCCAGGTCTGAGTGGAGACTTCACAGGAGACCATGTGGCATCTCATCCGGAGTACGCCCAGAAATTGTGGGGAGTTCATACGGGCACGTAGGGCCATGCACATTACTGACTAACATTATGAGTTACTGTGGAAATACTTTTAAAAGTTGAATAAGCCTATATTTTTTTTTAAATTACAGTGATTTTACTTTCATTCCTGCCCTGAATGTGTTTATAATTTTGGCTTTCATTGACCATTGTCACATTATTTTGTTCTCGCAAGTTATGCAAAGTATGTAAGTGAACAGATTTAACCTGGATATTTTGTTCATTGAGATCTAATGAAGTGTGATTTAGGTGTTCCCTCAATTTTTTTGAGCAGTGTATATATATTCCAAAGGTTTAGGCTGCACTAATTAGATCAACCGGAACCAGAAACACTTCCAATAACAACTGATGCATTTGTTGCATCAAAGAGTGCAGAACAGAATTCTACTGTCAGCCAATCTTGTCTCATTGTTCCAAGGTTACTAGAGTGGGCAGGACTCAGTCCAAGGTTACCAGAGCGGGCAGGAAATAATATAACTGGGTTAAGCAAAGACTTTGTTTCAAACAAACCTTTGGACAAGGACAGTTCAGTTCTATTAATGAAGTCTGAAAAGCATTTTGTTCTTGCCAATTTGACTGCTCGCTGGTAAGTGCTGAGATTATCTTTTAGCATCCCATAAGAAACCTTTAATCTGTCTTTTCTCCATCACCTTTTCTCCGAATATGTGTTGCATCATCAAACCATGGCTGAGGCTGAAGTTTAGCCCTTTTAAGTCTGGGTGGAGTGACATCATTCATAATGTCCAAACATACATGATTAAGCACAGCAGTTAGTGGCTCTGTATCTAGAGAAGATCCTGAACCCTCAATGATAGCAGGCCCTGGGCATACAGTGCCTCAGCAAAACACTTTGCTATGCTCTCATTTACAGGACGGACATAACAGTCAACAGATGTATTCTTCGAGATAACAGCTGGCAGATAAATATCAAACAGAGCTATGGCAGATATACAGTTGTCTGCTATAATTACATTCCTAATGGACAGACCTGTCACCCAGTGACAGGGCCAAGGGTTATTTACCACACTCCGGAGGAGCAGACACCAGATTACACCAAGAGGCGGACAACAAGGAGTTTAAAAGGTGAGTTTTTATTAAGTTTAAAAAGGGATAAAAGCAGGGGTGGGGATGCTCGTCGCTTTGACACGAAGGGGGGGGGGGTGCTGGTAGGTACTTTTCCGTTCTTCAGGTAAGTATATTCTTCTCTAAGTGGGCTCGTGGCTGTAGCGTTGATGAAGTGAGGAAGGGGGGGTGCTGGTAGGTACTTCTCCGTTCTTCAGGTAAGTAGATTCCTCTCTAGGTGGGCTCGTGGGACAGACCGGGACTTCCCTCGTCATCAGACTCGTGGAATAACTCGGGGGACAGGCAGCTTCCGGGTTCGGATTCGTTGACGTGCTAGCAGAGCCACCACTCAACTCTTCGCAATAGCTTCTTTTGCTCCCTGCAAGGAACGGACAATTCGACAGTGAGGCGGGCAGTAGTAGTTGAGACAAAAAACGGGGTACTTTACCAGCCTTCGCTCTCGTTCTGTGTGTAATAGAATGGCATCGTCGGAAGAAATAGTAAGACTGGACTTTCGTTGGTGTGGGATACAGTGCTCTTGAACTGTGGCAACAAAGGTGCATTGAGTTTTCCTTCCTCCTCCGCACCGTGCACACAATCTTAGGGACCTGGAAACAACTACGGGACAGTTCAGTTTGAAAGAATCTTCAAAGTTATGGACCCATTTTCATCCATCAGAGACTCAGAGAAAACACAGTTGTTTGATCTCACCACACTTGTGCATAACTCGCTCTTGTAAATCCTCACACGTGTTGGTTTCACGCTTTCAGACACTGCAAACTCACTCTATCTTTACAGCGATTAATCAACTTGTTTCTCTTCATGGGGTGGATGATCCAAAGGATAGTGGTTTCAGAAGATGAACACGGACTCAATGATCTTCCCAGCCGGTACAGTTACTGTTCCTCACTCTGTCAACAGGATAACACACACTGCCCACAACCACAGGTTAGTCGTACACTGGTGATGGCAAATCCTCCCATATGGGTTTCTCAAGAAGGTGATTTATAACAAGGTGCACTTAACTTTTTCCCCGGTGTATCACATAAATCCTACAGCGGGTTTCCAATCTCTTTTCAGCCAGTCACTCTCCTTCTTTCTCTCACTTACTTCATTGCGTTGCTGTTCGTGTTCTCTTCAAAACTCCCTTAATGAGCATGCCTCGGGGAACCCAGCATGGAACACCGATCAGGCCTTAAACCTTAGCCTTCCAGCACCTACCGCCACTCACTGCCGCTGCTATAATCCACTCGAGTACTCCTGCAGCGCTTCACGACTGCCAGAACATTCTCTTCCCCCTTCCCTTTATACCGTGCTTCCAGCCTCTCTCTTTATACTCTCTTTTGTCCGGGCATGTGCTTCAATAAAGAGCTAATCATTGGCTTCAGCTGGCGCTCATTATGGTCGGCAGCCAGAATGGTGTCACACCGGCATTTCTTCCCCCTAGCAACTAGTAGAAATCTTTTTGGTTCCTGGTTTGTTCACCCGGTGACAGACCCATCGATAAAACTTAATCGAGGGTATGACCGTGTCTGTGTGTAGCCTCACAAACAGACTTAGTTAAGTTAAAGGAGTCCACAAGCTCAACAAACTGCTTTGCTAGTGGTTTCGATGGGCAGCATTTAAGAGATTGTCAGTGGACGATACAATAAAAGAAAGAAAGTCTGAAAAGTCCTGAATGAAGTCCTTGTCATATTTGGGAGGACGATAAATTGGTGCACACAAAACAGTATACAGTTGTCTGCTATAATTACATTCCTTATGGACAGACCCATCGATAAAACGTAATCAAGGGTATGGCCGTGTCATTTATATATACAGTTTCAGCCTTAAGAATGGAATTTCTCTATTTCTTCATTGGAGAATTGATATAAAAACATTAACACTACACAGAACAAGCTTCGAAAAATAATAAAACAAATACAAATGTGGGACCCCTGACCTGATACAGTGAATCCGGAAAGTATTCAGAGCGCTTCACTTTTTCCACATTTTTTCATGTTACAGCCTTATTCCAAAATGGATCTAATTCATTATTTTCCTCAAAATTCTACAAACAATACTCTATCATGACAATGTGAAAATAGTTTGTTTGAAATCTTTGCAAATTTAGTAAAAATAAAAAAATGAAAAAAGCACATGTACATAAGTACAGCCTTTGGTCAAATCTTTGTTGAAGCACCTTTGACACCAATTACAGCCTCAAGTCTTTTTGAGTATGAGGCTACAAGCTTGTCACACCTATTTTTGGGCAGTGTCTCCCATTCGTCTTTGCAAGATCTCTCAAACTCCATCAGGTTGGATGGGGAGCGTTGGTGAACAGCCATTTTCAGATCTCTCCAGAGATGTTCAATCGTGTTCAAGTCTGGGCTCTGGCTGGGCCACTCAAGGACATTCACAGAGTTGTCCTTTAGCCACTCCTTTGTTATCTTGGCTGTGTGCTTAGGGTCATTGTCCTGTTGGAAGATGACAAGTCACCCCAAGCTGAGGTCCAGAGCGTTCTGGAGCAGGTTTTCATCGAGGATGTTTCTGTACTTTGCTATATTCATCGTTCCCTCAATCCTGACGAGTCTCCCAGTTCCTGCTGCTGAAAAACTTCCAGACAGCATGAAGATGCCACCACAGTGCTTCACTGTAGGGATGGTATTGGCCAGGTAATGAGTGGTGCTTCGTTTCCTGCAGACATGACGCTTGCCATTCAGGCCAAAAAGATCAATCTTTGTTTCATCAGACTAGAGAATTTAGTTTCTCATGGTCTAAGAGTCCATCAGGCGGGCTGCCATGTGCCTTTTACTGAGGAGTGGCTTTAGTCTGGCCACTTTGCCATACAGGCCTGATTGGTGGAGTGCTGCAGAGATGGTTGTTCTTCTGGAAGGTTCTCCTCTCTCCACAGAGACATCGGGTTCTTGGTCACCTCCCTAACTAAGGCCCTTCTCCCCCGATCGCTCAGTTTGGCCGGGCGGCCAGCTCTATGAAGAGTCCTGATGGTTCCAAACTTCTTTCATTTATGGATGATGGAAGCTACTGTGCTCATTGGGCAATTCGCCCATTTCATTGGCCTTTTAAAAAGTACTTGATAGGTTTTCAAGATCAAACCCCATCTTTCGGTTCGATACAACGTCGAGAGACCGACAGAAAGGGAATTGTTGTTTTCATCTTGCTCTCCATATATACGAAATGCCTTTAAAAATTTGACCCGTTGTCTGTAGTGTGACAACTACTGAGCGCTACTGAGCACCCCTCCAGGCTGTTAGGATCAACCCAGTGGGCATTGACACAAATGAAACCTCTTCTTTTTGAACTCCAACAATCTGTTGTTGTTGCTAAGAAATCTATCTCTGACATTGCTTTTTCATATTTATCTTCATTTCAAGCACTGCCTCATCCATCTTTCGTCGCAAAGTGGTCCTTCCCCCTGTGGTAGGTGGTGTGGTGTATACCCAGTCGAGGACAGTAACGAAGAAAATGTACTTAAGTAGCTTTTTTACGTATCCGTACTTTACTATGTGGAGACTTTTACTTTAGTACATTTCAAAGTAATTTCTTACTTTTTACTCAACTGCATTTTGCGAAACCAGTCCTTACACAAAAAAAACTTATCTGGTTAAACTAAGAAGCACGTGGAAAGTCACCAAACAGGGAACAGCATGTGCTCTTTTTCGGATGCAGCTTGACAGTGTCTGTTTAGCGCGATCACACAGTTCAATGTCAGTGCCAGCAACAACCAGAGCATAACATTTCACAAGAAGTGCTAGTGCCTGCATAAATGATGGAAGACACTTCTGATTCTAACTTGCCACAACAGCTGTGACCTTATTTGCACGATTATTTTTGAAGTAGTTGAAAAGAAGAACGAGTCCTTCATTTTCAAGAGCCTTCTCTGCCTGCCTCATAACTGTACAATTTCTTCTTACAAGTATTCTCCTTCCAACCTAAGGAAACACGTAGAGGGAAGCCATTTTCATTCTCTTTTAAGAATAGTCAAACCGTAGCTTGCAGAAATGGTTTAATTGTCTATGTTGGTAAAATACAATATGTTACATTATCAGGCTAGCAGCTAGACTGATTGATAAAGGGGGCATTCACGGCACGCATTCACGGTCTTGAGTGCCTAGTTCATTTTCTATGGGTGGTATAAGGAACACACCAAAATGGGGTGTCACATTTCGCGACCACGGACATGATAGCTGCCGAAAAAAAAAAAAATTTTAATCTGTTGTGAGCGGCAGTGGCAGCCGTGTCGGCTTTAAGCAATCATTGAACAGATTCTTAGATTTTACTGAGCTAATAGCGGTGTAATGATGGAGGAGAACATTGTTTAAATATTACTGAATTCCAAGAGCAACACTAGAACTTGTAATTGCGATTATTAATTACATTGATCATTGATGTTTAAATAACTTTATATCATTGTTTGAAGCATAATCACAAAAGATGTATAGTATAAAGCAATGTAAATTGCTTTGGATTAAAAAAGCATCTTCCAAATGCATAAATGTAAATCCTATTAAATTAAATTCCTATGGCATTAGACATGTCTACTATACATTTTATAATGTTACACTAAAATTTTAATAATGGAAAAAAACTTAGGATATTCCGGTGAAAGAAAGACAAAACATCTTATGCATGCAATACTCAAGAAACCCACATTGGACCCTACTATTACCGACAGTTACAGACCTGTCTCTCTCCTCCCTTTTATTGCGAAAACTCTTGAAAGGGCAGTTTTCAACCAAGTTTCCTCATACCTATCCCAGAACAATCTACTGGATGACAAGCAGTCTGGCTTCAAAACAAACCACTCCACTGAAACTGCACTGCTATCGGACACAGAAGCACTGCGGCTAGCCAAGGAGGAATCCAAATCCTCTGTCCTGATTCTGCTAGACCTATCTGCAGCGTTTGACACGGTCAATCACCAGATACTGCTAGCAACCCTGTCATCCTTAGAAATCTCTGGCTCCCCTCTCCACTGGTTCCAATCCTACCTCTCCGGCAGATCATTCAAGGTGTCATTGAGGGGCTCGCTGTCCACTGCTCACCATATGATCACTGGGGTCGCTCAGGGATCAGTGCTTAGACCGCTGCTTGTTTCCATCTACATGACATCCTTAGGACATATCATACAGGCACACGGCTTCTCGTTTCACTGTTATGCTGATGACACCCAGATCTACATCTCGTTTCACCCAGACGATACCACTGTAGCAGCTCACATAACAGCCTGCCTAGATTACATCTTAGCATGGATGAAAGAGCATCACCTGCAGCTGAACCGGGCTAAGACAGAACTACTCGTGTTTCCAGCACACCCCACGGTCCAGCAAGATCTAACCATCCAGCTTGGCAATTCCCCTATCACTCCCTCTGAATCAGCCAGGAACCTCTGAGTCATATTTGATGAACAGCTGTCCTTCAATGATCACATTGCAAAGACAACGGGATCATGCCGATATGCCTTATTTAACATTCGCAAGGTTAGACCTTACCTCACTGAGCATGCGGCACAACTCCTTGTCCAGGCCTTGGTAATCTCAAGGTTGGACTACTGCAATGCTCTCCTTGCTGGTCTTCCTGCAAAGGCTATCAAACCACTTCAGCTGGTTCAAATCGCAGCAACACGAATCATCTTCCAACAGCCCAAAAGGGCTCATGTGACATCACTTTTCATCTCTCTCCACTGGCTACCGGTTGAAGCCCGGATCAGATTCAAGTCACTGATGTTTGCATACAGGACTATCACTGGATCTGCGCCGGCATACTTTCACACCCTACTACCTCATAAGGGAACTAAAACCCTTTCCCGCTCATTCTCCTTCACAACTCCTTCCGGGTGGAACATTCTTCCCAATACGGTCTGGTCAACCACATCTCTAACAACCTTCGAAAAACTACTTAAAACACACCTCTTCTGCGAATACTTGACAGACAAATGAAAAATAAAACGTACACTAACCCTTTTCTCTCAACAGGTAGTGGTCTAGCTTTTGTTGAAACTAGTTACTTTGTATTAGCACCTATTGTACTATTGCTCTTTGTATGACATATCGCTGATTGCTCCCCGAACTCTTTGTAATTCGCTTTGGATAAAAGCGCCTGCTAAATGACTAAATGTAAATGTGGATGTTAGTGGACAAAGACTGTGCTCTAAGCTAAAGCTGAAAATATTGTACATACAGTATATGACACGCTGAAAGCACATGAAATTTTACAGAAAAACATATTTGATCTCTAGATATGTAGTTATTGTATTGAATGTTTTTGTTTTGCAGAGAAAGTATGGGAGCCACATGTAGAGGTAAACTGCCCTAACAGCACCAAGGAAAAGAAGAATGGAGGGCGAGGAGGCTCCTTTAACTTCCAAACAGCTGAAGTTAGAGGAAGCTAAGATAGTTACATCATCATTGTGACTGTCACTTATTAAAGTGCCCGCCCCCCCTCCACAAAAAAACCCACAACAACCCCCCCACCCCCCCCCCAACCCCCTCCATTTGGGAAAAAAATGGGACAGACCGCCGGCTGCAGCAAAAATAAAAGAAAAAAAAAAAAAATCACCCCCCCCCCACACACCCCCCCCCCCCCCCATTAAAAAAAGAATAAAAAAAAAAAAATTTTTTTTTTTTAAATGTGAAAAGGGAAAAACCATTTAAAGTGCCCTTTCCGGAGGGGAATGCCAGAACCACGAGCCCCCTTGCCAAAGCCCCCAACATTCTTCAGGCTGAAACTGATGTTCAAATGGGATGGCTTCTGCCTACTGTGGGAATTTAGATCCATATATAGATCGATATAAAATTGGATGATTAATATGACATGATTGTGAACAAAAGCTTGAACCAGAGAGTTCTACAGTGGCTGGGTGTTGCCAGAGATCGGAATGTGGTCAGTGAGTGGGGGTAGGATGTTCTGCTTGTGTGTGTGTGTGTAACAGGAACTACATCTTCTTTTTGGGGAAGAAATGTGTACACTCAAGGATCTTATTGTGGTTTAAACGTGCCTTTACATTTAATATGATTTCAGTATTGATTACTAACTATGCATAATATGTTGAAAATATAACAAGTGTGTTAGTTGGGTTACCCCAGAATTCAGCTTGTCCACAGGAAATGGGTATGTGTGTGTGTTGAGATCAGGTTACGCACAGAGCGTGTTGGGCCTCTATAATTTGTTACAGATGTTCGGGTTTGAAAAACAAGGCAGTGAGCTGATTGGCTGGAGACCAGACAAAGGGGAGACGATCGGATTGGACCCCGCCAGAAGAACAGACTCGACGAAAAATACACATACAGATAAATAGCTGTGAAACTGTTTCTGGTGGTCGATTTCTTTGTTAAGACTGGATTGAGTCTGAGAATCCACCGAAACAGCTGTTTGTTTGAGACTTCTGATCAATAAATGTCAACGTTTTCTGAACTGGCCTCTCTCCAATTTTTGAACGCGCAGAACATTGCTTTAATGTTCATCAGATGGTGACCCCGAACGCGGTTGGAGACAGAGCCACCAAAAGAGAATTGTAAAACTCGGAGAGTGACCGAAAATTGGGACGAGACAACTTTTGACTTCAACACGCTGTCGACAGAATTAAATAAGGTGAGCAGAGACCTGTTTAAACAAACTTCTGCAGATTGGATATTCCAAATTTATGTGTTGAATTTGAAGTATATCTGTTCCATTGAGAAAAAATTAAAAATCATTGATATTTGTTGATCAGAATAAAAGGATATTTTTTATATATATATTGGAAGACGGGGTGAGAGACCCGCGTCACGATAGTTACGTAAACTATTGTTATTAAATCCCTTTAAACCACCGGCGAGTATAAAAGCCTTGCGGTGTGAGAAAGGGCGCTTTTAGAATTTCAGCGAGTATCAAAGCCTCCGCTGTTTTTGAAAGTGATTAAGTTATTAAATCCCTTTAAACCACCGGCGAGTATAAAAGCCTTGCGGTGTGAGAAAAGTATAAAAGCCTTGCGGTGTGAGAAAGGGCGCTTTTAGAATTTCAGCGAGTATCAAAGCCTCCGCTGTTTTTAAGAGTGAATAAGTTATTAAATCCCTTTAAACCACCGGCGAGTATAAAAGCCTTGCGGTGTGAGAAAGGGCGCTTTTAGAATTGCGGCGAGTATCAAAACTTTTGCTGTTTTATAAAAGTGAATAAACAGGGATAAATGTGTTAAAAAGCGTGTGGGTGACCGACACCATAGTACGCTAAAAGCCGATTAAACTGTGTATACTAATAGTATATTGTGTACTTTTAAAAGTATAAAAAAGGTGATAAATTGTGCATATTGTGTATTGTATACTGTACCATTGTTGTGTAAAATGTCTGAATTTGAGAAGAAATGTGTGATTTATGGGAATTCCCCTGTAATTATGCAGTGGGAAAAAATTGTTGATATGTTAATGGCTCAATCAGAACCGAAACATTATAAAAGGGATAGAAAGATTTGGCAAGACAAATGGAATCAAATTTGTATGGATAATGTGTGGAAGGAATCTGAGAAAGTGTTGATTAAGATCACTCCAAAAATCAGGGAAATGGAGGAAAAAGCGCATGCAAGTTTAAACAAACATGTAGAAGGAGGAAAAGATGTGAAGTGGTTAGATAAAACTAAGCATAAAAAGGAGGAAGAGAGATTGAGAGAAGAATTACGCCGTTGGACACGCATTGCTTTGACTGCAATTGCTTTGAGTTCCCCTAGGGGGGGCACAGGACATGTGCAATCGGAGGAGTCAGAGAAAGAAATGGTGAGAGAGTCAAGAAGTGTAGGAGCCAGTATCTTGCGTCATACTGAGACCGCCCCCTTATATCCTGATTTGAATAAGCTGTTGCCCCCGCCCTACATACCAGCTTCACAGCAAGTGCAAGTGAATGTGAAAGATTCGATCGTGGAGGTAGATATGCCAGATCTAGATGTTTTAAAGGATCAAATAAATGTGTTGACAGCACAATTAGAATTCATGGTAAATAAACAGGAAACCATACAAAGAAAGAATAGCATAACAAGCCAAAAAGCACAAGTAGTGCACAATGAGGAGGAAGGCAGAGACATGAAGGGACAGGAAGCATGTAATAACAGTGAGGATGGAGGGCCACTGCAGGTATGTAGGGACGTAGTTATTAAAGGAACTATGATGTCTACCCCAGTGTCACAGGGTACTAGGAGTCGTACCAGAGCCTGTCAATCCACTCCAGCCTGTCAATTCACTTCCCCTCAAGAGAGACAATGGGACAGTATGTGTCGCCCAGGTAGTGAGTATGATGAAAGGAATGTGAATGTGCCGAACGCCCAGCTGATGTCAGGAGGGGCTACTAACATGCCTCTGTTACAGGGCAACCGTGGTGTACCAAAGTACCAGCCCTGGAGCCATAGTGACATGACAGCTGTGCTGGCAAAATTGCCCCCCATTACATCTGGTGGAGGCAGATGGCTTATAAAGTTGATGACATTGTGCCACGGCACCACCTTGGCGGTAGGAGACATAAGATGCCTTTTAGGCCAAGTTTTTACTGTTTCGCAGATGGCAGAGTTTGAGAAGGATGCAAACATTGAAGACGAACCCAATGACGCACAGTATACCACTGTCAGTACAGCGATCGCCAGGGCCCTCAGAGAAAGATTTCCAACACCCCCAACCGTATACCAAAACATTAAGTTCCGCATTAAGCCTGGTGAGACTGGAGCAAGTTACTATTTTAGATGCGCAGCTGAATGGGAGCAGATGGTAGAAGAAAATAGTTTAAATAATCCAATTACGCGTAATATATTTAGAACTGCCGTGATGACAGGGGCCCCCAATGGTGTCAAGCAGGCAATGGAATGTAATCCTGACACTCCAGTTGCCAGCAACGAAATGTGGGAAAGGCATCTAGTGTTCCATATTGACAGATCAGTCGATAAGCAGGATAAAGAACAGGAGGAATTAGAAAAGACAAAGCAACAATTGTTAAAACTACAATTAGAAATGGCTAAGTCAGATAGTAAAAAAAACAAAACAAATGTCACAACGTCCTGTGGGCAGCGGCTTTGACGGGCAGCCCGGAGTAAAGACCCAAACTTTTCCCATAGTCGCACCTGAAACTTTTGGCTATGCTCAGGGAGGACATGTCCCTAATTTTCAATTAATGAAACCGCGGGGAGGGTATAGGCCACGGGGCAATAGCGGATGGGCTAGGGGAAATCCAAATGGGGCAGAGGTGCGCTACAGGGGGGTATGTTATCAGTGTGGGGGGACTGGTCATTGGTGGAGAGACTGTCCCATGACAGTGAACAGCCAGTATATGGGACCACCTGCGGGGGGATGGGATCCTCATAGAGGTGGGCCCAGTGGTCGTGGCAGAGGACCACAAACTCCAAAATACCCGGAGCAACAAGGCCCACCTCCCCACTCGATTCAGGCGCCCTTGAACCCATCTTGGGGCCAGGGGGAAGGCGCGGATTGTTGACGAGGCCAACAGAGAACAATCATGCGAGGTCTGGCTGAGCCTTACATGATTTTAGTGGTTAACAACAGACCACTAACGGCTTTGGTAGATACCGGAGCAACATACTCCACAGTAACGAGGGGCACAATCACTGACAAAGATCTAAGTGATAAGACTGTTGGAGTTATGGGATTCTCTGGAGGGTTCGAACACTGGCATCTTACTGTTCCTCTTACCACGAAAGTGGCAAATCAGTCCCTGTCACACTCATTTTTATACTCCACAAAAGCACCTGTTCCCCTATTGGGCAGAGATCTGTTGATTAAATTGGGTGCAAATATTTTATGCTCACCAGAAGGTGTCACAGTCACGTTCCCGGACGGCACTAAAGTCGACTGTTCACAGGCACACAGTAGAGAGGGCCACCAGCAGGTTTTGCTGGGAGGACCCTTGCAAGAGATGGCAGACATATATTGGGTGGAACTAGATAATTCACAATCGGGAGCCAGAGCACTGTATAAGAGTCAGTGGCCCTGGATCAAAGACTTAGCTGTCTATTTACCTCCCATCGACCCCCTGCATTGTACACTATTTTATGATCGGAATGACACTGTCACATACCAGGAAATGTTCCATGACATTGAGGGCCAAATGTGGACACTCACAGGGGAGGGCCTATATGTAGGACGAGAGGGTGTAGTAGTTCCAGTTACACTGACACCAGAACAACAGATATGGTATGAAATGGCAGACACAGCTGAACCTCACATTTCTATGGCACTGCATCCAGGCCATGAAGCTCGAGAGCTAGGAGCTATGACAAAAAAGGTTGCGCTTGGTGACCGATTGGGAGCCCTCTGGCATTGTTGGGGTTTTGCATTCGCGTATGACAGATTCATATTGGGTACCACAAAAAACGGCCGATAGGGGCCAATTAACTCACCTCGAAATTACAAGAAGCCATGGTCGCGAACTGACAGACGGTCCCGGAGCTGAGCAGTTAATTAACAGCCAGCCGGACGACCTCTGGTCACAAGGTCCAGCGGACGTTGGCCTCTGTAACATTGAGCCAGTCAAATTTCAGTTAAAATCGACAGTCCCAGTTTGGGTCCCACAATATCCTAACAAAAGGGAGGCAGAGGAAGGCATTGCGCCCACTGTTCAAGGTTTAGTGGAGAAAGGTGTCATTATTCCATGGCGATCGCCATGGAACACCCCGATTTTTCCTGTAAAAAAACCAGGCACAAACAAATATAGATTAGTCCATGATCTGCGTCGAGTAAACAGCCTGGTGACAACACCAACAATGGCCGTACCAAACCCATATACTGCCATCTCAAATTTGACCCCAGCTCACCAATGGTTCACGTGCATTGATTTGGCCAACGCTTTTTTCTGTATACCAATCTCAGAAGAATGTAAATCGTGCCTGACTTTCACTTACCGAAAATGTCAATATTCTTATAACAGACTTCCACAGGGCTTTATTTTATCGCCAGGGATATTCAATCAGGTCCTAAAAAATCAGCTGATAAATTGTGTGTTGCCTGTAGATTGCGTTCTAATAATGTATGTTGATGATCTTTTGCTAGCAGCCACAACCAACGAAGATTGCTTAAAGGCAACGGGCGTCATTCTGAGACAGCTGTATGCGTCTGGGTTCAAGGTTAGTAAAGAAAAACTGCAGGTCAGCAGGCCATCTGTTACTTTCATGGGCCGTTTAATCACAGGCCAAGGCACAACATTGTCTGATTGCCAACGTGATGGCATTTTGTCACACCCAAAGCCACACAATGTGAAGGACATGCTTTCCTTTCTGGGATTGACAGGTTTCAGCAGAAATTATATCCCTATGTATGTAGCGGTCACCAAGCCATTACGAGACATGGTCAAGGAACAAGGCATGAGAAATGTGCAGGCGAAGTTAACATGGACCCCTGAAGCAGAAACTGCGTTCATTAAATTGAAAGGGGAGCTGTCACATGCAGCATATCTGCATAGCCCTGATTACAGCAAGGCATTTTTCCTAGACGTTTCTGAAACAGGGAATAGCGCACATGGAGTACTTTTCCAGAAGCAGTCTAGTGCTAGACGTGTGCTCATGTATGTCAGTGTCCTAATGGACGCCATTGAACAACGCCAGCCGGCTTGTGCCAGGTTCACTGCAGGATTGGCAAAGATTATTGAAAAGACATGACACATTGTGATGGGTCATCAGTTAACGGTCCTGACCACGCACTCTGTCATGTCGTTTGTCAACTCTGAATCATTTAGTTTTCACCATTGAGGCAGAGAAAACTGTCCAAATGTCTAACGGCGCCAAACATAACATACAAACACGATGGCATTAACATGGCAGATTTGTTCACCAAAGGGGAACCACATGACTGTGCACCAATCACTGACCTGGCATCTCGTGTTCGCCAGGACTTAACTGCAACCCCTATCCCTGAAGCCTCGGACGTGATTACACTTTTCACGGACGGGTGCTGTTTTAGAGCTCATGATGGCTCTTTGGTCTCGGCTTATTCTGTTGTGCAGCAAACAGACTTAGGTTACACTACTAGGGAAGCAGAGAAAATAGAAGGCAAACAGTCGGCGCAGAGAGCAGAACTAATTGCGGTTACACAAGCACTAAAACTTGCAGGGTCTGGTAAAGTCAACATTTACAGTGACTCAGCTTATGTCGTGGGTGCTGTTCATGTCGAACTCGCAGTTTGGCAAAGGAGTGGGTTCGTCACTACGTCTGGTAAGCCTATAGCACATGATGCAGAGGCACGTGCACTGTTGGACGCATTGAAAATTCCAGCAGCTGTTGCTGTCATAAAATGTCAGGGCCACTGTAAAACAGACAGTGCTGTAGCACGGGGAAATGAGGCTGCTGACTTGGCTGCCAAAACAGCTGCAGGCTATCAGATGACCATGATGGTACAGACTGACTGTTCATATGTGACACTGCTACCATCTTTCAGCAGAGAAACACTTGTGGCCGAACATGGCAAATGCACACCAGAGGAACTGTCAACGTGGACAGAGTATGGGGCCCTGTGTGCACCAGATGGTCTGTGGCAGGCCCCAGATGGCAGACCAGCATTGCCCATGAGCCTGTCACGCTCTATCATGAACCAAGCACACACTATGTCGCACGTGAGTTCAAAACAGATGATGAAAACATTGCAATATTGGTGGCATCCTTTTTTGACGGCTATGGTGTCTAACTTTGTACTTTCATGCGACATTTGTCAAAAACATAACATCAAACCAACTTTAAAACAGTTAAAGGGCACATTTTTGCCATTGCGAGGCCCAGGAGAGGAAATTGTGATTGACTTTACAGACATGGTAGAGAGGGTGCAAGGGAAACGGTATTTGTTGGTGATAGTTGACCAATTCACAGGTTGGCCTGAGGCTTTTCCTTGTGGGAAAGAAGACAGCACTGCAGTCATTAAGTGTCTCATTAATTTGTACATCCCGCATTACGGTTTCCCCCGGCATATCCGGTCGGATAACGGCTCGCACTTCAAAAATGAGCATTTAAAAATCGTAGAGAAATCGCTGGGTCTAACGCATGCGTTTGGAGCCGTCTATCATCCTGAATCGCAAGGTAAGGTCGAACGGATGAACCTAACACTGAAACTTAAATTGGCTAAAATCTGTGCACAGACCAAATTATCATGGCTATCAGCTCTTCCGTTGGCTCTAATGTCTGTACGTTCCTCTGTTAACAGAATCACTGGCTTTACACCTTTTGAATTGCTTACAGGTAGATCTTTTCCAGGACCGTCGACGCCGCTGCAGCCGGACACCTGTGTACCACTTTCACATTGCGATATTTTGACAAACTGACTGCTATGATTCAACATTTCTCTCAGCAGACTCCCTCTGACAGTGCTGGAGAACCTGTCGAGCCCCGGTCGCAGTGGGTTCGCCTGAAGAAGTTTCGAAGGAAGTGGAATGAGCCACGCTGGACGGAGCCTCTGAAAGTGACGGCAAGGACATCACATTGTGTCCGTCTATCTGGCAAGGGCGACACCTGGTATCACTTGTTTTCTTGTGTTAACTGTGATCCACCAAACAGGTCGCTGTCAGAGACTGCTGTGGACCTGAGGGCTCAGGTCCAAGAGGGGGAGGGTATCTCTGGAGCAGAAAGTGGAGCAGAAAGTGACATACAAGCATCAACAACAGGGGCATTAAAAATTAAAATCCATTGCAAAAAAGGTGACATTTTTTCAAGCAGTGACATTTAAAAACAGGTACGGAGTGGAGAACGTGAGACGACAAAATAAAAGAACAGGTGATTGTGCAGTGACTCATGAGGAAGACAGTAGAACTATCTTCCATTTAGTCACAAAAGCAAGGTGCACGGACTATCCAACTGATGATTTCACCCAGAGCTTAAAACAAATAAGAAACTGGTGTATAGACTATATACTCATTAGAACCAAGGGTTATCAACATTTTCGTATTTATCTTTATCATAATCTTTATATATTAATTTTCTTTCTAATTCTTTATAATCAATATATATTGTTGTTATTGTGATTCTTCCTCAATTTTAATATTCACATTTTCCATATTTACTATTTTTCATATTCTTATATTCACAGTTTTTATATTTCATATTCAGTATTTTCCATATTTTCTATATTTTTATATTGCTATTGTGATTTTATATTGTCATATTCATTAACGTATAACCATTTATTCCTTACATTTCTATTTTGTGGGATTTTAACCATATATTTTTTCTGAATTTCATATTCCCATTAAGTGTACTGTGTGTTTAACCATTTACATTTCCAAGAGTGTGTTTATTGTTCCTTTAAAGTCCAAGAGAGGGTAACGAGATGAAGCTGTGGGAAAACTGTAAGCTGTCAGGGATCCTATTAATAATTTCAGGGGTTATAGTAGGAATAATATTTAGCATAACTGAGGGTCAGGAAAGCAACAACAACATATCGAAGCCGAGTTACAAAAGAGCCATAGCCAATACGAGGTTACCATGTGAACAACTCGTAATTAACTATGTTTGGGGTAAGACCACATCATTTACGTTCGACCTATGCGCTGTCATAAATTGTGGGGGAAAAAATAGCTCATGGAGGGGGTACGAGGTATATGTATGTACGGACGGGAATATGGACAGTGTTTGTAAGGTGTCCCAGTCTAGGCAAACCTATAGGGGTGAATGGTGTCCATCGTGGAATAAAGTAATAGCATATACCGGTGCTTGGACCCCGAAAGAACCTAGCCTTTGGACCCGTACCTCGGCAAAATTTGATTTTAAAATGCAAAGAGATTATAGTGCAAGCCAAAATCCACTCACCCTTTCAATATCCACCAGAATGGGATCAGCCAATTATACAGGGGAGTTTTTCCTTATAATGGGGGTGCACAGCCCAGGAACAGATAAAAAAGCAGTAATAAAATTTGTTGTGGACAGTTCACCTGAGGAGGAAAGAAATGGGACAGGAGCTGAGCCATTATCGGTAGGACAAAAGAATGGGGTGGTAGAAATAGATTACACCATGTTAAAACCAGAAGATATGATAGAAAGAGCCACAGGATATGGGGAAAATAATTTGTGGCTGGAATGGATAATTACCACGGCCAGAGAACAGAGCTTAGATGATTGTGTTGGATGTGCTAATGCAAGACCCCATTTATATATTGAACCAGCCCCGTTGTACCAAAATGATACGTGGGGTTATGAGTGTATGCTGGCATTGACACGGATGGCCAGTCCAAATAATTGTACCACATTGGCAGCAATATTTCCACCAATAACCAATCTTTCACGGGCAGGTCCATTTACACCAAAGAAAGCAAATTATACCTGTTTCGATATTAAACGTCTATCACCAACCAGCAACCTGGGGGAGATAAATAAGGAGTGGTGTGATCAGATCATAGTAGATAATGGGACTGAGATAGGTACGTGGGCTAGAGCAGGTTTGTATTATTATTGTGGAGATCGAAGATTGTTTACTAGGATACCTGAGCGGGCAAAGGGAGTGTGTGCCATGGTGAGACTGGGAGCCCCAATAACTCTGATAGGAGATAGAGCAGTCAGAACGGAAACCGTGAATTCAGCAACATTGACTAGAAGACGTATGAGACACATCATTACAAAGAGAGCAATAGGATCAAGTGTAGATTTATCATTAAATAGTCCGACATACATTGATGCGATCGGGATTCCCAGAGGTGTTCCAGATGAATATAAGCTAGCGAACCAAGTGGCAGCAGGTTTTGAGAATATACCAATAATAGCTGCTATTTTTCCAGTCACCCCAAACAAGAATGTAGATAGGATTAATTATGTACATTATAATGTGATGAGGTTAGCAAATATGACAAGGGATGCAGTAGATGGTTTAGCAGAACAGCTAGCACCAACTTCACTTATGGCTATACAGAACCGTATGGCTCTGGACATGTTGTTGGCAGAAAAGGGAGGAGTATGTGTTATGTTTGGTGATCTTTGCTGTACTTACATTCCTAATAATACAGCACCAGACGGATCAGTCACTAGGGCATTGGAAGGTTTGAGAACTTTGTCTATCGAAATGAAGGAACATTCAGGAGTGAATAATCCTATTGGAGATTGGCTAGACAAGGCACTAGGCAAATGGAAATCAGTTTTAATGTCGATTGTGTTATCAATAGCTGTATTTGCAGGTATTTTGGTCTCATGCGGATGCTGTTGTATTCCCTGTATCAGATCACTATGTAACAGAGTGATATTATCGGCAATAGAAAAGACAGATTTAACCCCTCCGAAATATACCATGCCTCTATTGTCTGGCGATCATTTCCTAGATGAGGATGAGAATGATGATTGTGATGTTTTATGACCATTTTTTAATGGTCAAGAGAGGGATTGTGGGAATTTAGATCCATATATAGATCGATATAAAATTGGATGATTAATATGACATGATTGTGAACAAAAGCTTGAACCAGAGAGTTCTACAGTGGCTGGGTGTTGCCAGAGATCGGAATGTGGTCAGTGAGTGGGGGGTAGGATGTTCTGCTTGTGTGTGTGTGTGTAACAGGAACTACATCTTCTTTTTGGGGAAGAAATGTGTACACTCAAGGATCTTATTGTGGTTTAAACGTGCCTTTACATTTAATATGATTTCAGTATTGATTACTAACTATGCATAATATGTTGAAAATATAACAAGTGTGTTAGTTGGGTTACCCCAGAATTCAGCTTGTCCACAGGAAATGGGTATGTGTGTGTGTTGAGATCAGGTTACGCACAGAGCGTGTTGGGCCTCTATAATTTGTTACAGATGTTCGGGTTTGAAAAACAAGGCAGTGAGCTGATTGGCTGGAGACCAGACAAAGGGGAGACGATCGGATTGGACCCCGCCAGAAGAACAGACTCGACGAAAAATACACATACAGATAAATAGCTGTGAAACTGTTTCTGGTGGTCGATTTCTTTGTTAAGACTGGATTGAGTCTGAGAATCCACCGAAACAGCTGTTTGTTTGAGACTTCTGATCAATAAATGTCAACGTTTTCTGAACTGGCCTCTCTCCAATTTTTGAACGCGCAGAACATTGCTTTAAAGTTCATCAAGAACACAACCAAAAACAAACCACCCCCCCCCCCCCCCCACCCCCTATTTATTTTTTTTTTTTTTTTTTTTTTTTTTTTTTTTCTCTTCCCCCCCCCCCCCCCCCCCGGGAAACCCCCCCACAAAAAAAAAAAAACCAAACCCAAAAAATTTATAATTTTTTTATTATTTATTTTTAAAAATATAAAAAAATTAAATTAACCCAACCCGCCGTCCCCCCCCCCCAGCCAGGCTGGCTTGGGCCAAGAGGAAACCCCCCCCCCCCTCCCCCTTGTTTATATATATTTTATTTTTTACTTGGCATACAATATTTTACTTTTATATGTGGGAAACGTGTGTGCTTCGCTGTTGCGAAAGAGAACAGGTTTAGGTTACAAACATTTGACATCACAGCTTTTGACGCAAATAAAATTGATATATACTGTGACAGTTACACTTGTTACGGACACAATACACGGAGATCAGATGAAGTCAATATGGAAGGTTTATTAAGAAGATACTTAAATAATAAACCGGATTAGAGAAAGCTTGCTTCACGGAGACAGCAGATGATACACAACGGAGATGATGGAGATAGGAGACGATGGAGATAGGAGACGATGGAGATTGGAGACGATGGAGATTGGAGACGATGGAGATTGGAGACGATGGAGATTGGAGACGATGGAGATTGGAGACGATGGAGATTGGAGACGATGGAGATTGGAGACGATGGAGATTGGAGACGATGGAGATTGGAGACGATGGAGATTGGAGACGATGGAGATCTTCGGGATGCAGGTAAGTCGTTTTGGGAGAGTCCTAGAGGCTTGTGTGATGCAAACGAGATCGAACGGTGACTGTGAGTTTGCATGGGGTTTAAATGCTGATGGTGATGAGGTGATGATGATTTGCAGGTGTTGGTGATTAGTACGCTGGTGACGTTGCGCGTGGTGCTTGTGAGTGAAAGGAGTCTGGCGTGCTTGTGACAACACTGACTTTATAATTGTGAAATAAAAAAACAATGTCATTGTTCATATACTGTATTAAGCTATACATCGCTCTATACCCAAGAATCATTTTAACATAAACAGTGGAGTTAGAGCATACAAGTATTTGAACCTCATAATTAAGTAATAAATGTGGCAGGAGGTCCACTTTTTGAGAAAAAGAACCACATCTTCCACAAGGCTGGCTACAGTCCTGGATAGTCGGTAAGGAGAACATGCTCTTTGTAACATCCTGTGTTATGAGTTGACATGGTTAGTTTGAATTAAATTGGTAGTACTTAAATGTATATTCGATGTAGTGTAATCTGATCTCTGTTCTGAAGGGGGGTGCTTCATGCTCTTGATGCAATATTGCTGTTCTGTTTCCAGTGCCAATTCTTTGCCAAATTTCTAATAGTTTTCAGTTGTCTTTAAATACCAACAATTTAGCTTTAGGCGACTGTTTCTTGTCTTGGTTTTCAAAGTGACAGCTATTTTCTGTATCCTGCTTTTAGAATTGGTTTTCAGTTATACATTTCAGTTAAGCCCTTTGTTCTTTGATTTATCTCTAATTGCTTTGTTTTCCCTTAGGTATTTTGTTTTCATATTATGTTTGTGTTCAATTTGAACTTTGAGTTTGATGTTATTATTGTAAGTAAGTAAGTAAAATATTTATACAGCACCTTTCACTGACAAGGAATCACAAAGTGCTTTACAACACTATCAAAGATACATATAGAGAAATATAAACTAAAAACATTTTGAAAAAAACAATTAGAGACAAAATGTCTCCGAAATTTAAGAACCGCCCAACTGTATTTATTAATTAGAAGCTTGTCCAAAAAGGTGCGTCTTTAGGTGTTTTTTAAAAGAGTCTACAGAGCCCATTGATCTAAGTAATAGAGGGAGCAAGCTACATAGCATTGGAGCCACAGCATAAAAAGCATGGCCACCTTTCGTCTTAAGACGTGTTCTAGGGATTAGAAGGTCCCGGTCAGAGGACCTTAAAGACCGACCAGGAGAATGTACATATACAGGTCCTTCTAAAAAAATTAGCTTATTGTGATAAAGTTCTTTATTTTCCATAATGTAATGATAAAAATTAAACTTTCATATATTTTAGATTCATTGCACACCAACTGAAATATTTCAGGTCTTTTATTGTTTTAATACTGATGATTTTGGCATACAGCTCATGAAAACCCTCAAAATATTAGCATATAACGAAAAGGTTCTCTAAACGAGCTATTAACCTAATCATCTGAATCAACTAATTAACTCTAAACACCTGCAAAAGATTCCTGAGGGGGCTTCCGGTGGGAACATCAGCCATGACGGTCGCACAGTAGAAAGCTCCCGATAGAACCCGCGAAATTCGTCAAAAAGCCCCAGCGGTATTTATGATATAGTAAAAATCTAATTTAAAAGAAGGGGCTAGACGCTACCGTAAACGTTTAATTTTCTTTTGAGACGCCTTGAACAGGGAAATACAGTTTCATCCTCGACTGCCAAGGCTAATTAGCAGCTAATATCAATTAGCGAAAGATGACGGACGCACAGATTTTGGAAGAACTGAGGCAATTTCGCCAGGAGAACAGACAACAATTTGAGGAACTAAGAAGTGACATATCAGGTCTCAATAACAGACTGGGGGAGGCCGAAGACCGGATCGAAAAGGCTGAGGAACGGATACAAGCCTCGGAAGATGCGGCATTGGAGATGCTAAAGTTGCACGTGAGGCTAGAGAAGAAGCTAACAGAAATGGAAAGCCACAGCAGACGCGACAATTTAAGGATATACAGGGTTTCTGAAGAGACCGAAAAAGATTCTGATAGCATGCTGTCTTTTGTAAACAAACTTCTTTGCGAGAGCCTTCAATTGTCAGAAGAAACGCCTGATTTACAAATTCAGAGGGCACATCGCTCGCTAGGTCCCCAGCCAGCAGCTGGCGCTCCGCCCCGGTCTATTGTGGTCAAGTTTTTGAGCTTTAAGGTGAAGGAGATGCTGCTGCATAAAGCATGGAAAACAAAAGGATTCAAATGGAAAGACATTCATGTAAACCTTGACAACGATTACCCGCCATCCATCATCGTTAAACGGAAGGAATACGCCGAAATTCGGAAGGTTTTGAAAACTAAGAATGTGAAGTTTCAAACGTTATTCCCCGTGAGGCTGCACGTGATGCACGAGGGCGGAGCCGGAATATATGATTCACCGAGTGAAGCAGCCAAAGATCTTGTGAAAAGAGGCATAAAACAGCTGTCCTGGACTCAAATAAGTCGGCGCGCTAAGAAGGATACACGCGACCCCACACGGGCCATCAACTACAAGGATAAGCTTCGCACATTTCGGAGGAACACCCCAGACGCGACAGTGGATTAAAATGAAATGAAATAACGGGATAACCGCCAAGTGACGTTAGTTATTATTAAGACACGGTGGTGAGTAGACTGTGAATTTTGAACAGATGGGTTACATAGGTAGAGCTTTCAAGACGCTGTGAACCAACAAGGAACCCCTTCACTGAACCCAGTTGAAGGGTTTTGCCTTAGAGGGCCCCCGTGGGCATATTAGGGTCTAAAGGATAGACCCCTACATAGGAAGTCAACTGTTTATCTACTAAATGTTGTTTTGTATGTTCACATTTTGTGTATGTTCTGTATTAGTTATACTCTGCTGTTCTAATGCAGGGAAGGGAAGAGCAACGTTTCCATTTGACTGGTTAACAATTGACATATTTACATGTTTAATAGACATATAAAATTTGTATCATTTAACATAAATGGCATACTTAACCCAGTTAAGAGGTCAAAAATGTTATCTCAACTGAAAAGGGACAAGGTCCAGATAGCATACATACAAGAATCCCACCTCAGTGATAGTGAACATGCTAAATTAAACAAAATGGGGTACACAAAAGTATATTTCTCCTCACATGAATCGGGTAAACGTAGAGGAGTGGCGATTTTGTTGTGCAGTGCAGTAAAAATTCGAATTCATTGCCGAACACAAAGATAAAGAAGGGAGGTACATTATGATAATTGGTAAACTGGAAGGAACCTTAGTGAGTCTGTTCAATGTTTATATTCCACCAGGTAGTGACTGGCCATTTTACAAGCATGTACTTGAAACAATGACAACAAAGAGTCAGGGCATTCTAATATGTGGGGGAGATTTTAACATTCGACTAATTCCAAAAAAAGACAGTTCAAATGGCAAACCCGACACTAAAAAAATTTACAAAAAAGTAAATGATTTCATGAAAGAAGTAGGGATAATTGATATATGGAGAGAAATTAACCCAACAGGACGAGATTACACTCACTACTCGGGGGCCCACAATGTTTACTCCAGAATAGACTTATTTTTTATGTTTAAAAATGATATGTTTCGAGTAATAAATTGTGACATAGGAACGAGAGTACTCTCAGACCACAATCCGGTATACCTGTCCCTCAATCTCAACGGTAAAATCAAGTCAACTCTATGGAGATTAAATACGAATATTCTGAAAGATAGGGAAATCATGACTAAACTGAAATTTGAAATCGAATCCTATTTAGAATACAATGATAATGATGCTGTCTCACCTGTTATATTATGGGACGCTTTAAAAGCAGTGCTTCGTGGGAAAATTATTGCAATTTCTTCTACGGTAAAGAAATTGAAAAAGCAAAAATTACTAGATCTCGAGATTAAATTGAAAGAATTACAAAAAGAACATTCATCTTCTCTAAAGGGCTGCGGAGCATCCGCACTACTTTTCTCATTATTTATCGAGCCTTTAGCTCAATGAATTAGGCAGAGCACAGAAATCCAAGGGGTTACTTTAAAATCAGGAGAACAAAGATTAGCTCTATTTGCAGACGACATATTAATATTTCTGACGGACCCCAATCAGTCACTTCCTAAAGCAATGAAAATTCTGGAGGAATATGGCTCTTTTTCGGGCTATAAAATCAATATCACTAAAACTCAGGTTCTAAGGCTGAACTACAATCCGCCGATGAAGATCAGAAGCACATATAAGTGGAAGTGGGAATCGGATAGCATAAAATATTTAGGGGTTGTTCTGACAGAAGATCCGGGTGGAGGGTTTGATGCTAATTACGGGCCTCTAATCTCAAAAATTAAATCTGATTTACAAAGGTGGAACAATGTCCCATTTTTAAGTTTGCACTCTAGGGTGGACTCAATTAGAATGAATATCCTCCCTCGTTTCCTGTACCTCTTTCAATGTCTTCCTATTTGGTTAACCCAGAAACATTTTGATGAGTGGGATAACATATTGGCAAAATATATTTGGCAAAAAAAAGGGGTAGGATAAAATACCAAACAATACAATTGATGAAGGAGAAGGGGGGCTGGGCCTTCCCTGTCTCAGGGACTACTATTATGCTGCCCAAATCAGACCTTTAATCTGTTTATGCTCACCCACTTACTCGGCTGGATGGAAAGATGTCGAAGGGATTACTACAAATACTATACCCATTCTGACCCTTTTAAGTGACAAAAAAACTACAAATGAATACCAATATAATTGAAGATGTTATGTATGAGTCTCTTCGGAACTCCTGGGATAGAATAATGCAAATATGCAATTTAAAAGAATTGTCTAGAATTTTAAGGTGGTGCGCGTATGATTCTGACTTCAGACCAAACTCCCTTGATGGAAGATTTAAAGGTTGGGTCTCAAAAGGAATTACAACCTACTATTCTCTTATGCACAAAGGAACTTTAATGAGTTTCGAATCCCTACAGAACAAATATGGCTTGGGTCAAGACGATTTCTATAGATACTTACAAGTTAATAGGCATTATTTTGATCAAAATATAAAAATAGCATTGGAAAAACGCAATTTGGGGTTCCTACAGACTTTTTTAGTATTAACTACGTCAATTTCTCTAAATAAATTAGTTTCTAAGTTATACAAAGCTATTCAGGAAAACAAAAAACCTAACACAGAGTACATTAAGAGGAGATGGGAAATGGAAGGTAATAAAATAAAAGTTGGGTGAATATATGTAGAATACAATGGAACACTACTGGCTCGGACACCTGGCGAGAGTTCTGTTGGAAGAATATGATCAGGTTTTTTATCACACCAGCTCAAAAAAGACACCAGGGTAGTGGAGACTCATGCTGGAGGCTCTGTGGATCTTCAGGTGCCAATCACTACCACATTTTCTGGGACTGCCCATTGTTGAGACCTTTTTGGTCACAAATATGTGACCATATTAACCATACGTTTAGCAGTAATATACCCTGCAACTTTGAGAATGTATATTTGGGCAACGTTGATGTCAACAACTGGAGAAACAAAGACAAGAGGCTGCTTTGGATTTTATTGGCAGCGAGTAAGAAAACTATAACCAGGAAATGGTTAAAGCCGGACCTCCCGACCATCGAAGAGAACAACAAAACCAAAAAAAATAAAAAAAAAAAAAAACCTCTCATTTCCCCCCCGCCCCAAAAAAACATATTTTACATAATATGAACAAAAAAAACAAAGAATATCAAACCCAAAAGACAAAATTTTTAATAAAATTTAAATTTTTAAAAAAAAAAAAGAAAAATTTTTTTTTTTTTTTGCTCTTCCCTTAAATGTTCATATTAAAAAAGAATAAAAAAATAAAAATAAATTAAAGCTGCAAGCAGCATTTATCGGGTTTCGAGTTTTAAGGCAGTCAAAAGCAGTCATGCATTCATGAACAGGTTAGGGGGTCACACCTCAACACACGCATGAAGGATCAAAGTCCAACACACACACACACAGAAAAATGACAGGTATGAACTTATAGAAACTATGCATGCTTACAGAAACATGCACATATACTACAAGAATGTTCTTTTTCTGACTGTCAAATCATTTGGACAATTTGTTAATGAGTATCCGATTTTCATTGTTGTTGGCTTTTAAATTGAAGCGATGGTGCTTTCAAACTCAAGAAGTCTGAAGTTCCTGGGCCGAGACGTTTATTTTCAAAGCGTATCATAGCCTGTAGATGTATAACCGTTGCATAATTACAGTATTAAGTGCCATTGTTCATGTTATAGCGCCACCTAGTGTCCAATCACCGCGTTCTTTTTACCGTGAACTCAGAGCGATGGTCTTCACATATGTTTAAAGCCCCGTGAAGCTATCTCAAACCCTTCTCTAACAACGTCCGTTTAAGTGTCATAGGCTTTGCCTAGTTCCGTTTTTGGCCCCCCTACAGTGTATGAATATAAATTTCATCTTTTTTTCAAGTACTTTTGATGTTCACACTCCACAGAAGCAATCTGCGTTTGTTTGGTTCCAATAGGGCGTAAAACCGCGAAGTAGTTAGCAATAGTAGGTTTTTAACGTTATCATCGATATCTAATGGACCGTTTTATTGACAGCAATGCTTCAAGAGGCAAAGTTGTTCAGAAAGAGAAGAGCTATCATATGATGTAAATAGTTTGGGTATATGTCAAATGTCACGTGATACACAATTGTTTAAGAATTTAAATGCGCGTCAATTTTGCCATTTTTACTGGTTTAGCGCCACCTAGTGTCCAAACGCCACCTTCTTTTGTATGTGACCTCGGAGTGATGGTCTACACATATGTTCCAAGCCCCATGATGATGTGTTAATCCGTTCTGGATTAATGGCCATTTTAATGTGATAGGCTCCGCCCAGTTCAGTTTTTGACCGCCCCCTACCGTGTATGAATATAAATTTCAACTTTTTTTCAATGAATATTTACATTCACACTCCACAGAAGTCATCTGCATTGGTTTGGTTCCGATCGGTTGAAAAACCAGGGACTAGTTCGCGAAAGTAGGTTTTTGACATCATCAGGGATAACTCACGATCCGTTTGATAGACAGAAGCGTGTCCAGAGGCAAAGTTGTTCAGAATGAGGAGAGCTATCATATGATGTAAATAGTTTGAGTATATGTCAAATGTCACGTGATACACAATTGTTTATGCACTCTAAAATCGTTACTTCGCCCCCCGGTGGCCGAATGAGTTCATATTTCTTACAGACCTTCAGGACCATGAGTCGAACAAGCCCAGCGAGTGTCGATTCGATCGGCCCCCGTTAACCCTGTCTAATGAGTGCTCAAAATTCATTGGCCGATGGCGGCCATGTTTTTTTAGATACGCCAAAGTCCTTTTATACAGTCATGGTACATGACACAAAGACACACCATACCAAATAATAAGTCGATCGGGCAAACGGTTGGGTAGTTATAGCCCTTTTCGAGTTCATGTATATTATAGCGCCACCTAGTGGCCAAACGGCAATTCCTTTTTACTGTGACCCTGGACTGAGAGTCTACACATAGGGTCCAAGCCCCGTGAAGATATCTCAAACGGTTCACGAGTTATGGCCATTTTATTACAATTTTCTACTTCCGGTTCGGACGTTTTGATGCCCCCTAGCGACCCTGAATCGAAATTTCAACTTTTTTTCAATGAATATTTATATTCACACTCCACAGAATTCATCAGCGTTGGTTTGGTTCCGATCGGGCAAAAATCCAGGGACTAGTTCATTTTTTTTTTTTTTTCATAAAATGCAAATTAGCGGGAAAATTTGCATACCGGAAATGAAATCGGAGATAGCCATCTTTTTAAGTTTGGAGCCAAGGATTCCAATGACACCAAAAACTTTGTTGTGCGACATCCGGTTTACGAGCATTGAGCCCAAACGCATTGGCCATCGCTATAGCGCCACCTATGGGCCGATTTGGCTGGTTCACTGTATCTGAGTAACCTGCACAGATACAACCAATTGACAAAGTCTCGAGTTTCTACGACTTACGGTTTGGGCTGGGCCGACGCGTTTTATGGCGGAATAATAATAATAAGAAGAAAAAAAATATAGCTGCAAGCAGCAATTATCGGGTTTCGAGAAGTTTAGGTAAGTAAACGTCGACCAGTCTCAGGGATGGCAAACTAACATGTCCACAATCGACAATACAACCCCACACCCAGAAAAATGAGTCAAAGGGTCAGCATTGGCTCATACAGACCCAGGCATGCTCACACACACATGCACATATAGGACATAGATTACATTTTCTCATATCAAGTCATTCGGACAATTCAGTAGCGAGACTCACGTTATCAGGATAAATTAGTCAAATCCATTTCAGAAATTGCCCTAACACACATCCTCAATGAATGATAGGCCTTTAGACCCAGAATTTTGACTTAGGTGATCAGTAACGGTCTATGCAGACTACACATGCTTACAAAGACATGTATGAAAAGCCCATTTGAATGAATATTTCACCTTTTGGACTTTTATGAAGGCATGCCTCTTCTGATGAGCATGCTTGTTTTGAGTCATAATATGTATAATACTACTTAATTGCAAGTCAGTTGGATTATTTATTAAGGAGTAGCAACCTTTAACGTACATTATTCACGTTAATATAAAAAAGGACCCTGTAATGGTCACACAACAAAAAAAACTCAACATGTTTTTAATCATTGTTGACCTAGAGAGTCCAGAGAATTGTACTATGGTGGAAATTTTGAAATTGCTTGAAAATCAAAGAACTAGTTTGCAAAAGTACGATTTTAACATCATCAGCAATAACCCCTGAACCGTTTGATTGACATCAATAGATCAAGAGGCAAAGTTGTTCAGAATGTAGAGGACTATTGTATGATATCAGTAGTTTGTGTAAATGTCAAATGTCACGTGATACACAATTGTTTAAGTAATGAAATACGCGTCAATTTTGCCATTTTTACTGTTTTCGCGCCACCTAGTGTCCAAACGCCACCTTCTTTTGTAGGTGACCTCAGAGTGATGGTCTACACATATGTTCCAAGCCCCATGATGATGTGTTAATCCGTTCTGGATTTATGGCCATTTTAATGTGATAGGCTCCGCCCAGTTCAGTTTTTGCCCCCCCTACCGTGTATGAATATAAATTTCGACTTTTTTTCAATGATTATTTACATTCACACTCCACAGAAGTCATCTGCATTGGTTTGGTTCCGATCGGTTGAAAAACCAAGGACTAGTTCTCGAAAGTAGGTTTTTAACATCATCAGCAATAACTCCTGAACCGTTTGATTGACATCAATGGATCAAGAGGCATATTTGTTCAGAATGAGAAGAGCTATCATATGATATCAATAGTTTGTGTGTATGTCAAATGTCACGTGATACACAATTGTTTAACTGATGAAATACACGTCAATTTAGCCATTTCTACTGGTCTAGCGCCACCTAGTGTCCAAACGCCACCTTCTTTTGTAGGTGACCTCGGAGTGATGGTCTACACATATGTTCCAAGCCCCATGATGATGTGTTAATCCGTTCTGGATTTATGGCCATTTTAATGTGATAGGCTCCGCCCAGTTCAGTTTTTGGCCCCCCCTACCGTGTATGAAAACAAATTTCAACTTTTTTTCAATGATTATTTACATTCACACTCCACAGAAGTCATCTGCATTGGTTTGGTTCCGATCGGTTGAAAAACCAAGGACTAGTTCGCGAAAGTAGGTTTTTGAACATCATCAGCGATAACTCACGAACCGTTTGATTGACAGAAGCGTGTCCAGAGGCAAAGTTGTTCAGAATGAGAAGAGCTATCATATGATGTAAATAGTTTGAGTATATGTCAAATGTCACGTGATACACAATTGTTTATGCACTCTAAAAACGTTACTTCGCCCCCCGGTGGCCGAATGAGTTCATATTTCTTACAGACCTTCAGGACCACGAGTCGAACAAGCCCAGCGAGTGTCGTTTCGATCGGCCTCCGTTAACCCTGTGTAATGAGTGCTCAAAATTCATTGGCCGATGGCGGCCATGTTTTTTGAGAAACGCCAAAGTCCTTTTATACAGTCACGGTGCATGACACAAAGACACACCATACCAAATAATAAGTCGATCGGGCAAACGGTTGCGTAGTTTATAGCCCTTTTCGAGTTCTTTGCTATTATAGCGCCACCTAGTGGCCAAACACCGAGTCTTTTTTATTGTGACCCCGGACTGAGGGTCTACACATACGGTCTAAGCCCCGTGAAGATAGCTCAAACGGTTCACGAGTTATGGTCATTTTAGTGAAACAGGCTACTTCCGGTTCGGACGTTTTGATGCCCCCTAGCGACCCTGAATCGAAATTTCAACTTTTTTTATGATTATTTATATTCACACTCCACAGAATTCATCAGCGTTGGTTTGGTTCCGATCGGGCAAAAATCCAGGGACTAGTTCATTTTTTTTTTTTTTTTTATAAAATGCAAATTAGCGGAAAAATTTGCATACCGGAAATGAAATCGGAGATAGCCATTTTTTAAGTTTGGAGCCAAGGATTCCAATGACACCAAAAACTTTGTTGTGCGACATCCGGTTTACGAGCATTGAGCCCAAACGCATTGGCCATCGCTATAGCGCCACCTATGGGCCGATTTGGCTGGGTCACTGTATCTGAGTAACCTGCACAGATACAACCAATTGACAAAGTCTCGAGTTTCTACGACTTACGGTTTGGGCTGGGCAATGCGTTTTATGGCGGAAAAATAATAATAATAAGAAGAAGAAGAAGAAGAAATAATAAAAATCCTTACAAATACAATAGGTTTTCAGCCCTTCGGGCTCGAAACCCTAATTAAAGCTGCAAGCAGCATTTATCGGGTTTCGAGTTTTAAGGCAGTCAAAAGCAGTCATGCATTCATGAACAGTTTAGGGGGTCACACCACAACAAACGCATGAAGGATCAAAGTCCAACACACACACACACAGAAAAATGACAGGTATCAACTCATAGAAACTATGCATGCTTACAGAAACATGCACATATACTACAAGAATGTTATTTTTCTGACTGTCAAATCATTTGGACAATTTGTTAATGAGTATCCGATTTTCATTGTTGTTGGCTTTTAAATTGAAGCGAAGGTGCTTTCAAACTCAAGAAGTCTGAAGTTCCTGGGCCGAGACGTTTATTTTCAAAGCGTATCAGAACCTGTAGATGTATAACCGTTGCATAATTACAGTATTTAGTGCCATTGTTCATGTTATAGCGCCACCTAGTGTCCAATCACCGTGTTATTTTTACCGTGAGCTCAGAGCGATGGTCTACACATATGTTTAAAGCCCCGTGAAGCTATCTCAAACCCTTCTCTAACAACGTCCGTTTAAGTGTCATAGGCTTCGCCCAGTTCAGTTTTTGGCCCCCCTACCGTGTATGAATATAAATTTCAACTTTTTTTCAAGTACTTTTGATGTTCACACTCCACAGAAGCACTCTGCGTTTGTTTGGTTCCAATAGGGCGTAAAACCGCAAGAAGTAGTTAGCAATAGTAGGTTTTTAACGTTATCATCGATATCTAATGGACCGTTTTATTGACAGCAATGCTTCAAGAGGCAAAGTTGTTCAGAATGAGAAGAGCTATCATATGATGTAAATAGTTTGGGTATATGTCAAATGTCACGTGATACACAATTGTTTAAGAATGAAATGCGCGTCAATTTTGCCATTTTTACTGGTTTAGCGCCACCTAGTGTCCAAACGCCACCTTCTTTTGTATGTGACCTCGGAGTGATGGTCTACACATATGTTCCAAGCCCCATGATGATGTGTTAATCCGTTCTGGATTTATGGCCATTTTAATGTGATAGGCTCCGCCCAGTTCAGTTTTTGGCCCCCCCTACCGTGTATGAATACAAATTTCAACTTTTTTTCAATGATTATTTACATTCACACTCCACAGAAGTCATCTGCATTGGTTTGGTTCCGATCGGTTGAAAAACCAGGGACTAGTTCGCGAAAGTAGGTTTTTGACATCATCAGCGATAACTCACGATCCGTTTGATCGACAGAAGCGTGTCCAGAGGCAAAGTTGTTCAGAATGAGAAGAGCTATCATATGATGTAAATAGTTTGAGTATATGTCAAATGTCACGTGATACACAATTGTTTATGCACTCCAAAAACGTTACTTCGCCCCCAGTGGCCGAATGAGTTCATATTTCTTACAGACCTTCAGGACCACGAGTCGAACAAGCCCAGCGAGTGTCGTTTCGATCGGCCTCCGTTAACCCTGTCTAATGAGTGCTCAAACTTCATTGGCCGATGGCGGCCATGTTTTTTGAGAAACCCCAAAGTCCTTTTATACAGTCATGGTGCATGACACAAAGACACACCATACCAAATAATAAGTCGATCGGGCAAACGGTTGGGTAGTTATAGCCCTTTTCGAGTTCATGTATATTATAGCGCCACCTAGTGGCCAAACGCCAACTCCTTTTTACTGTGACCCTGGACTGAGAGTCTACACATAGGGTCCAAGCCCCGTGAAGATATCTCAAACGGTTCACGAGTTATGGCCATTTTAGTTACAATTGTCTACTTCCGGTTCAGACGTTTTGATGCCCCCTAGCGACCCTGAATCGAAATTTCAACTTTTTTTCAATGAATATTTATATTCACACTCCACAGAATTCATCAGCGTTGGTTTGGTTCCGATCGGGCAAAAATCCAGGGACTAGTTCATTTTTTTTTTTTTCATTAAAATGCAAATTAGCGGAAAAATTTGCATACCGGAAATGAAATCGGAGATAGCCATTTTTTAAGTTTGGAGCCAAGGATTCCAATGACACCAAAAACTTTGTTGTGCGACATCCGGTTTACGAGCAATGAGCCCAAACGCATTGGCCATCGCTATAGCGCCCCCTATGGGCCGATTTGGCTGGGTCACTGTATCTGAGTAACCTGCACAGATACAACCAATTGACAAAGTCTCGAGTTTCTACGACTTACGGTTTGGGCTGGGCGATGCGTTTTAGGGCGGAAAAATAATAATAAGAAGAAGAAGAAGAAGAAAAAAAATCCTTACAAATACAATAGTTCGAAACCCTAAATATACTGCAAGCAGCAATTATCGGGTTTCGAGAAGTTTAGGTAAGTAAACGTCGACCAGTCTCAGGGATGGCAAACTAACATGTCCACAATCGACAATACAACCCCACACCCAGAAAAATGAGTCAAAGGGTCAGCATTGGCTCATACAGACCCAGGCATGCTCACACACACATGCACATATAGGACATACATTACATTTTCTCATATCAAGTCATTCGGACAATTCAGTAGCGAGACTCACGTTATCAGGATAAATTAGTCAAATCCATTTCAGAAATTGCCCTAACACACATCCTCAATGAATGATAGGCCTTTAGACCCAGAATTTTGACTTAGGTGATCAGTAACGGTCTATGCAGACTACACATGCTTACAAAGACATGTATGAAAAGCCCATTTGAATGAATATTTCACCTTTTGGACTTTTATGAAGGCATGCCTCTTCTGATGAGCATGCTTGTTTTGAGTCATAATATGTATAATACTACTTAATTGCAAGTCAGTTGGATTATTTATTAAGGAGTAGCGACCTTTAACGTACATTATTCACGTTAATATAATAAAGGACCCTGTAATGGTCACACAACAAAAAAAAACTCAACATGTTTTTGATCATTATTGACCTAGAGAGTCCAGAGAATTGTACTATGGTGGAAATTTTTAAATTGCTTGAAAATCAAAGAACTAGTTTGCAAAAGTACGTTTTTAACATCATCAGCAATAACTCCTGAACCGTTTGATTGACATCAATAGATCAAGAGGCAAATTTGTTCAGAATGAGAAGAGCTATCATATGATATCAATAGTTTGTGTGTATGTCAAATGTCACGTGATACACAATTGTTTAAGTAATGAAATACGCGTCAATTTAGCCATTTCTACTGGTCTAGCGCCACCTAGTGTCCAAACGCCACCTTCTTTTGTAGGTGACCTCGGAGTGATGGTCTACACATATGTTCCAAGCCCCATGATGATGTGTTAATCCGTTCTGGATTTATGGCCATTTTAATGTGATAGGCTCCGCCCAGTTCAGTTTTTGGCCCCCCCTACCGTGTATGAATAACAAATTTCAACTTTTTTTCAATGATTATTTACATTCACACTCCACAGAAGTCATCTGCATTGGTTTGGTTCCGATCGGTTGAAAAACCAAGGACTAGTTCGCGAAAGTAGGTTTTTGACATCATCAGCGATAACTCACGAACCGTTTGATCGACAGAAGCGTGTCCAGAGGCAAAGTTGTTCAGAATGAGAAGAGCTATCATATGATGTAAATAGTTTGAGTATATGTCAAATGTCACGTGATACACAATTGTTTATGCACTCTAAAAACGTTACTTCGCCCCCCGGTGGCCGAATGAGTTCATATTTCTTACAGACCTTCAGGACCACGAGTCGAACAAGCCCAGCGAGTGTCGTTTCGATCGGCCTCCGTTAACCCTGTCTAATGAGTGCTCAAAATTCATTGGCCGATGGCGGCCATGTTTTTTGAGAAACGCCAAAGTCCTTTTATACAGTCACGGTGCATGACACAAAGACACACCATACCAAATAATAAGTCGATCGGGCAAACGGTTGGGTAGTTATAGCCCTTTTCGAGTTCTTTGCTATTATAGCGCCACCTAGTGGCCAAACACCGAGTCTTTTTTATTGTGACCCCGGACTGAGGGTCTACACATACGGTCTAAGCCCCGTGAAGATAGCTCAAACGGTTCACGAGTTATGGTCATTTTAGTGAAATAGGCTACTTCCGGTTCAGACGTTTTGATGCCCCCTAGCGACCCTGAATCGAAATTTCAACTTTCTTTTATGATTATTTATATTCACACTCCACAGAATTCATCAGCGTTGGTTTGGTTCCGATCGGGCAAAAATCCAGGGACTAGTTCATTTTTTTTTTTTTTTTTTAAAATGCAAATTAGCGGAAAAATTTGCATACCGGAAATGAAATCGGAGATAGCCATTTTTTAAGTTTGGAGCCAAGGATTCCAATGACACCAAAAACTTTGTTGTGCGACATCCGGTTTACGAGCAATGAGCCCAAACGCATTGGCCATCGCTATAGCGCCACCTATGGGCCGATTTGGCTGGGTCACTGTATCTGAGTAACCTGCACAGATACAACCAATTGACAAAGTCTCGAGTTTCTACGACTTACGGTTTGGGCTGGGCGATGCGTTTTATGCGCGGAAAAATAATAATAAGAAGAAGAAGAATAAAAATCCTTACAAATACAATAGGTTTTCAGGGCTCAAAACCCTAAATATAGCTGCAAGCAGCAATTATCGGGTTTCGAGAAGTTTAGGTAAGTAAACGTCGACCAGTCTCAGGGATGGCAAACTAACATGTCCACAATCGACAATACAACCCCACACCCAGAAAAATTAGTCAGACGGTCAGCATTGGCTCATACAGACCCAGGCATGCTCACACACACATGCACATATAGGACATAGATTACATTTTCTCATATCAAGTCATTCGGACAATTCAGTAGCGAGACTCACGTTATCAGGATAAATTAGTCAAATCCATTTCAGAAATTGCCCTAACACACATCCTCAATGAATGATAGGCCTTTAGACCCAGAATTTTGACTTAGGTGATCAGTAACGGTCTATGCAGACTACGCATGCTTACAAAGACATGTATGAAAAGCCCATTTGAATGAATATTTCACCTTTTGGACTTTTATGAAGGCATGCCTCTTCTGATGAGCATGCTTGTTTTGAGTCATAATATGTATAATACTACTTAATTGCAAGTCAGTTGGATTATTTATTAAGGAGTAGCAACCTTTAACGTACATTCTTCACGTTAATATAATAAAGGACCCTGTAATGGTCACACAACAAAAAAAACTCAACATGTTTTTGATCATTATTGACCTAGAGAGTCCAGAGAATTGTACTATGGTGGAAATTTTGAAATTGCTTGAAAATCAAAGAACTAGTTTGCAAAAGTACGTTTTTAACATCATCAGCAATAACTCCTGAACCGTTTGATTGACATCAATGGATCAAGAGGCAAAGTTGTTCAGAATGTAGAAGAGCTATCATATGATATCAATAGTTTGTGTATATGTCAAATGTCACGTGATACACAATTGTTTAAGTAATGAAATACGCGTCAATTTAGCCATTTCTACTGGTCTAGCGCCACCTAGTGTCCAAACGCCACCTTCTTTTGTAGGTGACCTCAGAGTGATGGTCTACACATATGTTCCAAGCCCCATGATGATGTGTTAATCCGTTCTGGATTTATGGCCATTTTAATGTGATAGGCTCCGCCCAGTTCAGTTTTTGGCCCCCCTACCGTGTATGAATACAAATTTCAACTTTTTTTCAATGATTATTTACATTCACACTCCACAGAAGTCATCTGCATTGGTTTGGTTCCGATCGGTTGAAAAACCAAGGACTAGTTCGCGAAAGTAGGTTTTTGACATCATCAGCGATAACTCACGAACCGTTTGATCGACAGAAGCGTGTCCAGAGGCAAAGTTGTTCAGAATGAGAAGAGCTATCATATGATGTAAATAGTTTGAGTATATGTCAAATGTCACGTGATACACAATTGTTTATGCACTCTAAAACCGTTACTTCGCCCCCCAGTGGCCGAATGAGTTCATATTTCTTACAGACCTTCAGGACCACGAGTCGAACAAGCCCAGCGAGTATCGTTTCGATCGGCCTCCGTTAACCCTGTCTAATGAGTGCTCAAATTTCATTGGCCGATGGCGGCCATGTTTTTTGAGAAACCCCAAAGTCCTTTTATACAGTCATGGTGCATGACACAAAGACACACCATACCAAATAATAAGTCGATCGGGCCAACGGTTGGGTAGTTATTGCCGTTTTCGAGATATTTGCTATTATAGCGCCACCTAGTGGCCAAACACCGAGTCTTTTTTATTATGACCCCGGACTGAGGGTCCTCACATATGGTCTAAGCCCCGTGAAGATATCTCAAACCGTTCTCTAGGTATAGCCATTTTAGCGAAATAGGCAACTTTCGGTTCGGATGTTTTGATGCCCCCTAGCGACCCTGAATCGAATTTTCAACTTTCTTTTATGATTATTTATATTCACTCTCCACAGAATTCATCAGCGTTGGTTTGGTTCCGATCGGGCAAAAATCCAGGGACTAGTTCATTTTTTTTTTTTCATAAAATGCAAATTAGCGGAAAAATTTGCATACCGGAAATAAAATCGGAGATAGCCATTAGGGTTTTAAGTTTTGAGCCAATGATTACAATGATATAAAACACTTGGGTGTGCGACAAACGGTTTAGGAGTTACGAGCAAAAAGGCGCTTTTCCTCGCTGTAGCGCCACCTATGGGCCGATTTGGCTGGGTCACTGTATCTGAGTAACCTGCACAGATACAACCAATTGACAAAGTCTCGAGTTTCTACGACTTACGGTTTGGGCTGGGCGATGCGTTTTAGCGCGGAAAAATAATAATAAGAATAAAAATCCTTACAAAAAAAAAAAAAGTTTTAACCCTTCGGGCTCGAAACCCTAATTAAAGCTGCAAGCAGCATTTATCGGGTTTCGAGTTTTAAGGCAGTCAAAAGCAGTCATGCATTCATGAACAGTTTAGGGGGTCACACCACAACAAACGCATGAAGGATCAAAGTCCAACACACACACGCACAGAAAAATGACAGGTATCAACTCATAGAAACTATGCATGCTTACAGAAACATGCACATATACTACAAGAATGCTATTTTTCTGACTGTCAAATCATTTGGACAATTTGTTAATGAGTATCCGATTTTCATTGTTGTTGCCTTTTAAATTGAAGCGAAGGGGCTTTCAAACTCAAGAAGTCTGAAGTTCCTGGGCCGAGACGTTTATTTTCAAAGCGTATCAGAGCCTGTAGATGTATGTCACGTGATACACAATTGTTTAAGCACTCCAAAAAAGTTATTTCGCCCCCAGTGGCCAAATGAGTTCATATTTCTTACAGACCTTCAGGACCAGGACAGGAACAAGACCAGCGAGTGTCATTTTGATCGGCCTCCGTTAACCCTGTCTAATGAGTGCTCAAATGTCATTGGCCGATGGCGGCCATGTTTTTTGAGAAAAGCCAAAGTCCTTTTATACAGTCACGGTGCATGACACAAAGACACACCATACCAAATAATAAGTCGATCGGGCAAACGGTTGGGTAGTTATAGCCCTTTTCGTGTTCTTTGTTATTATAGCGCCAACTAGTGGCCAAACACCGAGTTATTTTTATTGTGACCCTGGACTGAGGGTCTACACATAGGGTCTAAGCCCCGTGAAGATATCTCAAACCGTTCTCTTTATATAGCCATTTTAGTGAAATAGGCAACTATCGGTTCAGACGTTTTAGAGCCCCCTAGCGACCCTGAGTCGAAATTTCAACTTTTTTTCAACGAATATTTATATTCACACTCCACAGAATTCATCAGCGTTGGTTTGGTTCCGATCGGGCAAAAATCCAGGGAGTAGATCATTTTTGTTTTTTTTTATAAAATGCAAATTAGCGGCAAAATTTGCATACCGGAAATGAAATCGGAGATAGCCATTTTTCAAGTTTTGAGCCAATGATTACAATGATATAAAACACTTGGGTGTGCATCAAACGGTTTAGGAGTTACGAATGCAAACGCGTTCAGCATCGCTGTAGCGCCCCCTATGGGCCGATTTGGCTGGGTCACTGTATCTGAGTAACCTGCACAGATACAACCAATTGACAAAGTCTCGAGTTTCTACGACTTACGGTTTGGGCTGGGCGACGCGTTTTATGGCGGAATAATAATAATAATAATAATAAAAAAAAATATAGCTGCAAGCAGCAATTATCGGGTTTCGAGAAGTTTAGGTAAGTAAACGTCGACCAGTCTCAGGGATGGCAAACTAACATGTCCACAATCGACAATACAACCCCACACCCAGAAAAATGAGTCAAAGGGTCAGCATTGGCTCATACAGACCCAGGCATGCTCACACACACATGCACATATAGGACATAGATTACATTTTCTCATATCAAGTCATTCGGACAATTCAGTAGCGAGACTCACGTTATCAGGATAAATTAGTCAAATCCATTTCAGAAATTGCCCTAACACACATCCTCAATGAATGATAGGCCTTTAGACCCAGAATTTTGACTTAGGTGATCAGTAACGGTCTATGCAGACTACACATGCTTACAAAGACATGTATGAAAAGCCCATTTGAATGAATATTTCACCTTTTGGACTTTTATGAAGGCATGCCTCTTCTGATGAGCATGCTTGTTTTGAGTCATAATATGTATAATACTACTTAATTGCAAGTCAGTTGGATTATTTATTAAGGAGTAGCGACCTTTAACGTACATTATTCACGTTAATATAATAAAGGACCCTGTAATGGTCACACAACAAAAAAAAACTCAACATGTTTTTGATCATTATTGACCTAGAGAGTCCAGAGAATTGTACTATGGTGGAAATTTTGAAATTGCTTGAAAATCAAAGAACTAGTTTGCAAAAGTAAGTTTTTAACATCATCAGCAATAACTCCTGAACCGTTTGATTGACATCAATAGATCAAGAGGCAAATTTGTTCAGAATGAGAAGAGCTATCATATGATATCAATAGTTTGTGTGTATGTCAAATGTCACGTGATACACAATTGTTTAAGTAATGAAATACGCGTCAATTTAGCCATTTCTACTGGTCTAGCGCCACCTAGTGTCCAAACGCCACCTTCTTTTGTAGGTGACCTCGGAGTGATGGTCTACACATATGTTCCAAGCCCCATGATGATGTGTTAATCCGTTCTGGATTTATGGCCATTTTAATGTGATAGGCTCCGCCCAGTTCAGTTTTTGGCCCCCCTACCGTGTATGAATACAAATTTCAACTTTTTTTCAATGATTATTTACATTCACACTCCACAGAAGTCATCTGCATTGGTTTGGTTCCGATCGGTTGAAAAACCAAGGACTAGTTCGCGAAAGTAGGTTTTTGACATCATCAGCGATAACTCACGAACCGTTTGATTGACAGAAGCGTGTCCAGAGGCAAAGTTGTTCAGAATGAGAAGAGCTATCATATGATGTAAATAGTTTGAGTATATGTCAAATGTCACGTGATACACAATTGTTTATGCACTCTAAAAACGTTACTTCGCCCCCCGGTGGCCGAATGAGTTCATATTTCTTACAGACCTTCAGGACCACGAGTCGAACAAGCCCAGCGAGTGTCGTTTCGATCGGCCTCCGTTAACCCTGTCTAATGAGTGCTCAAAATTCATTGGCCGATGGCGGCCATGTTTTTTGAGAAACGCCAAAGTCCTTTTATACAGTCACGGTGCATGACACAAAGACACACCATACCAAATAATAAGTCGATCGGGCAAACGGTTGCGTAGTTATAGCCCTTTTCGAGTTCTTTGCTATTATAGCGCCACCTAGTGGCCAAACACCGAGTCTTTTTTATTGTGACCCCGGACTGAGGGTCTACACATATGGTCTAAGCCCCGTGAAGATAGCTCAAACGGTTCACGAGTTATGGTCATTTTAGTGAAATAGGCTACTTCCGGTTCAGACGTTTTGATGCCCCCTAGCGACCCTGAATCGAAATTTCAACTTTTTTTATGATTATTTATATTCACACTCCACAGAATTCATCAGCGTTGGTTTGGTTCCGATCGGGCAAAAATCCAGGGACTAGTTCATTTTTTTTTTTTTTTATAAAATGCAAATTAGCGGAAAAATTTGCATACCGGAAATGAAATCGGAGATAGCCATTTTTTAAGTTTGGAGCCAAGGATTCCAATGACACCAAACACTTTGTTGTGCGACATCCGGTTTACGAGCATTGAGCCCAAACGCATTGGCCATCGCTATAGCGCCACCTATGGGCCGATTTGGCTGGGTCACTGTATCTGAGTAACCTGCACAGACTACAACCAATTGACAAAGTCTCGAGTTTCTACGACTTACGGTTTGGGCTGGGCAATGCGTTTTATGGCGGAAAAATAATAATAAGAAGAAGAAGAAGAAAAAAATAAAAATCCTTACAAATACAATAGGTTTTCAGCCCTTCGGGCTCGAAACCCTAATAAAAATAATAAAAATCTGCAAGCAAGCAGCAATTATCGGGTTTCGAGAAGTTTAGGTAAGTAAACGTCGACCAGTCTCAGGGATGGCAAACTAACATGTCCACAATCGACAATACAACCCCACACCCAGAAAAATGAGTCAAAGGGTCAGCATTGGCTCATACAGACCCAGGCATGCTCACACACACATGCACATATAGGACATACATTACATTTTCTCATATCAAGTCATTCGGACAATTCAGTAGCGAGACTCACGTTATCAGGATAAATTAGTCAAATCCATTTCAGAAATTGCCCTAACACACATCCTCAATGAATGATAGGCCTTTAGACCCAGAATTTTGACTTAGGTGATCAGTAACGGTCTATGCAGACTACACATGCTTACAAAGACATGTATGAAAAGCCCATTTGAATGAATATTTCACCTTTTGGACTTTTATGAAGGCATGCCTCTTCTGATGAGCATGCTTGTTTTGAGTCATAATATGTATAATACTACTTAATTGCAAGTCAGTTGGATTATTTATTAAGGAGTAGCGACCTTTAACGTACATTCTTCACGTTAATATAATAAAGGACCCTGTAATGGTCACACAACAAAAAAAAATCTCAACATGTTTTTGATCATTATTGACCTAGAAGAGTCCAGAGAATTGTACTATGGTGGAAATTTTGAAATTGCTTGAAAATCAAAGAACTAGTTTGCAAAAGTACGTTTTTAACATCATCAGCAATAACTCCTGAACCGTTTGATTGACATCAATAGATCAAGAGGCAAATTTGTTCAGAATGAGAAGAGCTATCATATGATATCAATAGTTTGTGTGTATGTCAAATGTCACGTGATACACAATTGTTTAAGTAATGAAATACGCGTCAATTTAGCCATTTCTACTGGTCTAGCGCCACCTAGTGTCCAAACGCCACCTTCTTTTGTAGGTGACCTCGGAGTGATGGTCTACACATATGTTCCAAGCCCCATGATGATGTGTTAATCCGTTCTGGATTTATGGCCATTTTAATGTGATAGGCTCCGCCCAGTTCAGTTTTTGGCCCCCCTACCGTGTATGAATACAAATTTCAACTTTTTTTCAATGATTATTTACATTCACACTCCACAGAAGTCATCTGCATTGGTTTGGTTCCGATCGGTTGAAAAACCAAGGACTAGTTCGCGAAAGTAGGTTTTTGACATCATCAGCGATAACTCACGAACCGTTTGATTGACAGAAGCGTGTCCAGAGGCAAAGTTGTTCAGAATGAGAAGAGCTATCATATGATGTAAATAGTTTGAGTATATGTCAAATGTCACGTGATACACAATTGTTTATGCACTCTAAAAACGTTACTTCGCCCCCCGGTGGCCGAATGAGTTCATATTTCTTACAGACCTTCAGGACCACGAGTCGAACAAGCCCAGCGAGTGTCGTTTCGATCGGCCTCCGTTAACCCTGTCTAATGAGTGCTCAAAATTCATTGGCCGATGGCGGCCATGTTTTTTGAGAAACGCCAAAGTCCTTTTATACAGTCACGGTGCATGACACAAAGACACACCATACCAAATAATAAGTCGATCGGGCAAACGGTTGCGTAGTTATAGCCCTTTTCGAGTTCTTTGCTATTATAGCGCCACCTAGTGGCCAAACACCGAGTCTTTTTTATTGTGACCCCGGACTGAGGGTCTACACATACGGTCTAAGCCCCGTGAAGATAGCTCAAACGGTTCACGAGTTATGGTCATTTTAGTGAAATAGGCTACTTCCGGTTCAGACGTTTTGATGCCCCCTAGCGACCCTGAATCGAAATTTCAACTTTCTTTTATGATTATTTATATTCACACTCCACAGAATTCATCAGCGTTGGTTTGGTTCCGATCGGGCAAAAATCCAGGGACTAGTTCATTTTTTTTTTTTTTTTTTTAAAATGCAAATTAGCGGAAAAATTTGCATACCGGAAATGAAATCGGAGATAGCCATTTTTTAAGTTTGGAGCCAAGGATTCCAATGACACCAAAAACTTTGTTGTGCGACATCCGGTTTACGAGCAATGAGCCCAAACGCATTGGCCATCGCTATAGCGCCACCTATGGGCCGATTTGGCTGGGTCACTGTATCTGAGTAACCTGCACAGATACAACCAATTGACAAAGTCTCGAGTTTCTACGACTTACGGTTTGGGCTGGGCGATGCGTTTTAGCGCGGAAAAATAATAATAAGAAGAAGAAGAAAAAAAATACAAATAAATAGAAAACCTAAATAACTGCAAGCAGCAATTATCGGGTTTCGAGAAGTTTAGGTAAGTAAACGTCGACCAGTCTCAGGGATGGCAAACTAACATGTCCACAATCGACAATACAACCCCACACCCAGAAAAATGAGTCAAAGGGTCAGCATTGGCTCATACAGACCCAGGCATGCTCACACACACATGCACATATAGGACATAGATTACATTTTCTCATATCAAGTCATTCGGACAATTCAGTAGCGAGACTCACGTTATCAGGATAAATTAGTCAAATCCATTTCAGAAATTGCCCTAACACACATCCTCAATGAATGATAGGCCTTTAGACCCAGAATTTTGACTTAGGTGATCAGTAACGGTCTATGCAGACTACACATGCTTACAAAGACATGTATGAAAAGCCCATTTGAATGAATATTTCACCTTTTGGACTTTTATGAAGGCATGCCTCTTCTGATGAGCATGCTTGTTTTGAGTCATAATATGTATAATACTACTTAATTGCAAGTCAGTTGGATTATTTATTAAGGAGTAGCGACCTTTAACGTACATTATTCACGTTAATATAATAAAGGACCCTGTAATGGTCACACAACAAAAAAAACTCAACATGTTTTTGATCATTATTGACCTAGAGAGTCCAGAGAATTGTACTATGGTGGAAATTTTGAAATTGCTTGAAAATCAAAGAACTAGTTTGCAAAAGTACGTTTTTAACATCATCAGCAATAACTCCTGAACCGTTTGATTGACATCAATAGATCAAGAGGCAAATTTGTTCAGAATGAGAAGAGCTATCATATGATATCAATAGTTTGTGTGTATGTCAAATGTCACGTGATACACAATTGTTTAAGTAATGAAATACGCGTCAATTTAGCCATTTCTACTGGTCTAGCGCCACCTAGTGTCCAAACGCCACCTTCTTTTGTAGGTGACCTCGGAGTGATGGTCTACACATATGTTCCAAGCCCCATGATGATGTGTTAATCCGTTCTGGATTTATGGCCATTTTAATGTGATAGGCTCCGCCCAGTTCAGTTTTTGGCCCCCCCTACCGTGTATGAAAACAAATTTCAACTTTTTTTCAATGATTATTTACATTCACACTCCACAGAAGTCATCTGCATTGGTTTGGTTCCGATCGGTTGAAAAACCAAGGACTAGTTCGCGAAAGTAGGTTTTTGACATCATCAGCGATAACTCACGAACCGTTTGATCGACAGAAGCGTGTCCAGAGGCAAAGTTGTTCAGAATGAGAAGAGCTATCATATGATGTAAATAGTTTGAGTATATGTCAAATGTCACGTGATACACAATTGTTTATGCACTCTAAAAACGTTACTTCGCCCCCCGGTGGCCGAATGAGTTCATATTTCTTACAGACCTTCAGGACCACGAGTCGAACAAGCCCAGCGAGTGTCGTTTCGATCGGCCTCCGTTAACCCTGTCTAATGAGTGCTCAAAATTCATTGGCCGATGGCGGCCATGTTTTTTGAGAAACGCCAAAGTCCTTTTATACAGTCACGGTGCATGACACAAAGACACACCATACCAAATAATAAGTCGATCGGGCAAACGGTTGCGTAGTTATAGCCCTTTTCGAGTTCTTTGCTATTATAGCGCCACCTAGTGGCCAAACACCGAGTCTTTTTTATTGTGACCCCGGACTGAGGGTCTACACATATGGTCTAAGCCCCGTGAAGATAGCTCAAACGGTTCACGAGTTATGGCCATTTTAGTGAAATAGGCTACTTCCGGTTCAGACGTTTTGATGCCCCCTAGCGACCCTGAATCGAAATTTCAACTTTCTTTTATGATTATTTATATTCACACTCCACAGAATTCATCAGCGTTGGTTTGGTTCCGATCGGGCAAAAATCCAGGGACTAGTTCATTTTTTTTTTTTTTTATAAAATGCAAATTAGCGGAAAAATTTGCATACCGGAAATGAAATCGGAGATAGCCATTTTTTAAGTTTGGAGCCAAGGATTCCAATGACACCAAACACTTTGTTGTGCGACATCCGGTTTACGAGCATTGAGCCCAAACGCATTGGCCATCGCTATAGCGCCACCTATGGGCCGATTTGGCTGGGTCACTGTATCTGAGTAACCTGCACAGACTACAACCAATCCGACAAAGTCTCGAGTTTCTACGACTTACGGTTTGGGCTGGGCAATGCGTTTTATGGCGGAATAATAATAAGAAGAAGAAGAAGAAGAAGAAAATAAAAATCCTTACAAATACAATAGGTTTTCAGCCCTTCGGGCTCGAAACCCTAATAATAAAAATCCTTACAAAAACAATAGGTTTTCAGCCCTTCGGGCTCGAAACCCTAATTAAAGCTGCAAGCAGCATTTATCGGGTTTCGAGTTTTAAGGCAGTCAAAAGCAGTCATGCATTCATGAACAGTTTAGGGGGTCACACCACAACAAACGCATGAAGGATCAAAGTCCAACACACACACGCACAGAAAAATGACAGGTATCAACTCATAGAAACTATGCATGCTTACAGAAACATGCACATATACTACAAGAATGTTATTTTTCTGACTGTCAAATCATTTGGACAATTTGTTAATGAGTATCCGATTTTCATTGTTGTTGGCTTTTAAATTGAAGCGAAGGTGCTTTCAAACTCAAGAAGTCTGAAGTTCCTGGGCCGAGACGTTTATTTTCAAAGCGTATCAGAGCCTGTAGATGTATGTCACGTGATACACAATTGTTTAAGCACTCCAAAAAAGTTATTTCGCCCCCAGTGGCCAAATGAGTTCATATTTCTTACAGACCTTCAGGACCAGGACAGGAACAAGACCAGCGAGTGTCATTTTGATCGGCCTCCGTTAACCCTGTCTAATGAGTGCTCAAATTTCATTGGCCGATGGCGGCCATGTTTTTTGAGAAAAGCCAAAGTCCTTTTATACAGTCACGGTGCATGACACAAAGACACACCATACCAAATAATAAGTCGATCGGGCAAACGGTTGGGTAGTTATAGCCCTTTTCGTGTTCTTTGCTATTATAGCGCCAACTAGTGGCCAAACACCGAGTTATTTTTATTGTGACCCCGGACTGAGGGTCTACACATAGGGTCTAAGCCCCGTGAAGATATCTCAAACCGTTCTCTTGATATAGCCATTTTAGTGAAATAGGCAACTATCGGTTCAGACGTTTTAGAGCCCCCTAGCGACCCTGAGTCGAAATTTCAACTTTTTTTCAACGAATATTTATATTCACACTCCACAGAATTCATCAGCGTTGGTTTGGTTCCGATCGGGCAAAAATCCAGGGAGTAGATCATTTTTGTTTTTTTTTATAAAATGCAAATTAGCGGAAAAATTTGCATACCGGAAATGAAATCGGAGATAGCCATTTTTCAAGTTTTGAGCCAATGATTACAATGATATAAAACACTTGGGTGTGCGTCAAACGGTTTAGGAGTTACGAATGCAAACGCGTTCAGCATCGCTGTAGCGCCCCCTATGGGCCGATTTGGCTGGGTCACTGTATCTGAGTAACCTGCACAGATACAACCAATTGACAAAGTCTCGAGTTTCTACGACTTACGGTTTGGGCTGGCCAACGCGTTTTATGGCGGAATAATAATAATAATAATAATAATAAAGCTGCAAGCAGCATTTATCGGGTTTCGAGTTTTAAGGCAGTCAAAAGCAGTCATGCATTCATGAACAGTTTAGGGGGTCACACCACAACAAACGCATGAAGGATCAAAGTCCAACACACACACGCACAGAAAAATGACAGGTATCAACTCATAGAAACTATGCATGCTTACAGAAACATGCACATATACTACAAGAATGTTATTTTTCTGACTGTCAAATCATTTGGACAATTTGTTAATGAGTATCCGATTTTCATTGTTGTTGCCTTTTAAATTGAAGCGAAGGGGCTTTCAAACTCAAGAAGTCTGAAGTTCCTGGGCCGAGACGTTTATTTTCAAAGCGTATCAGAGCCTGTAGATGTATGTCACGTGATACACAATTGTTTAAGCACTCCAAAAAAGTTATTTCGCCCCCAGTGGCCAAATGAGTTCATATTTCTTACAGACCTTCAGGACCAGGACAGGAACAAGACCAGCGAGTGTCATTTTGATCGGCCTCCGTTAACCCTGTCTAATGAGTGCTCAAATTTCATTGGCCGATGGCGGCCATGTTTTTTGAGAAAAGCCAAAGTCCTTTTATACAGTCACGGTGCATGACACAAAGACACACCATACCAAATAATAAGTCGATCGGGCAAACGGTTGGGTAGTTATAGCCCTTTTCGTGTTCTTTGTTATTATAGCGCCAACTAGTGGCCAAACACCGAGTTATTTTTATTGTGACCCTGGACTGAGGGTCTACACATAGGGTCTAAGCCCCGTGAAGATATCTCAAACCGTTCTCTTGATATAGCCATTTTAGTGAAATAGGCAACTATCGGTTCAGACGTTTTAGAGCCCCCTAGCGACCCTGAGTCGAAATTTCAACTTTTTTTCAACGAATATTTATATTCACACTCCACAGAATTCATCAGCGTTGGTTTGGTTCCGATCGGGCAAAAATCCAGGGAGTAGATCATTTTTGTTTTTTTTGATAAAATGCAAATTAGCGGCAAAATTTGCATACCGGAAATGAAATCGGAGATAGCCATTTTTCAAGTTTTGAGCCAATGATTACAATGATATAAAACACTTGGGTGTGCATCAAACGGTTTAGGAGTTACGAATGCAAACGCGTTCAGCATCGCTGTAGCGCCCCCTATGGGCCGATTTGGCTGGGTCACTGTATCTGAGTAACCTGCACAGATACAACCAATTGACAAAGTCTCGAGTTTCTACGACTTACGGTTTGGGCTGGGCGACACGTTTTATGGCGGAATAATAATAATAATAATAATAATAAAAATCCTTACAAAAACAATAGGTTTTCACCCTTCGGGCCCGAAACCCTAATTAAAGCTGCAAGCAGCATTTATCGGGTTTCGAGTTTTAAGGCAGTCAAAAGCAGTCATGCATTCATGAACAGTTTAGGGGGTCACACCACAACAAACGCATGAAGGATCAAAGTCCAACACACACACGCACAGAAAAATGACAGGTATCAACTCATAGAAACTATGCATGCTTACAGAAACATGCACATATACTACAAGAATGCTATTTTTCTGACTGTCAAATCATTTGGACAATTTGTTAATGAGTATCCGATTTTCATTGTTGTTGCCTTTTAAATTGAAGCGAAGGGGCTTTCAAACTCAAGAAGTCTGAAGTTCCTGGGCCGAGACGTTTATTTTCAAAGCGTATCAGAGCCTGTAGATGTATGTCACGTGATACACAATTGTTTAAGCACTCCAAAAAAGTTATTTCGCCCCCAGTGGCCAAATGAGTTCATATTTCTTACAGACCTTCAGGACCAGGACAGGAACAAGACCAGCGAGTGTCATTTTGATCGGCCTCCGTTAACCCTGTCTAATGAGTGCTCAAATGTCATTGGCCGATGGCGGCCATGTTTTTTGAGAAAAGCCAAAGTCCTTTTATACAGTCACGGTGCATGACACAAAGACACACCATACCAAATAATAAGTCGATCGGGCAAACGGTTGGGTAGTTATAGCCCTTTTCGTGTTCTTTGTTATTATAGCGCCAACTAGTGGCCAAACACCGAGTTATTTTTATTGTGACCCTGGACTGAGGGTCTACACATAGGGTCTAAGCCCCGTGAAGATATCTCAAACCGTTCTCTTTATATAGCCATTTTAGTGAAATAGGCAACTATCGGTTCAGACGTTTTAGAGCCCCCTAGCGACCCTGAGTCGAAATTTCAACTTTTTTTCAACGAATATTTATATTCACACTCCACAGAATTCATCAGCGTTGGTTTGGTTCCGATCGGGCAAAAATCCAGGGAGTAGATCATTTTTGTTTTTTTTGATAAAATGCAAATTAGCGGCAAAATTTGCATACCGGAAATGAAATCGGAGATAGCCATTTTTCAAGTTTTGAGCCAATGATTACAATGATATAAAACACTTGGGTGTGCATCAAACGGTTTAGGAGTTACGAATGCAAACGCGTTCAGCATCGCTGTAGCGCCCCCTATAGGCCGATTTGGCTGGGTCACTGTATCTGAGTAACCTGCACAGATACAACCAATTGACAAAGTCTCGAGTTTCTACGACTTACGGTTTGGGCTGGGCGACACGTTTTATGGCGGAATAATAATAATAATAATAATAATAATAAAAAAGCTGCAAGCAGCATTTATCGGGTTTCGAGTTTTAAGGCAGTCAAAAGCAGTCATGCATTCATGAACAGTTTAGGGGGTCACACCACAACAAACGCATGAAGGATCAAAGTCCAACACACACACGCACAGAAAAATGACAGGTATCAACTCATAGAAACTATGCATGCTTACAGAAACATGCACATATACTACAAGAATGCTATTTTTCTGACTGTCAAATCATTTGGACAATTTGTTAATGAGTATCCGATTTTCATTGTTGTTGCCTTTTAAATTGAAGCGAAGGGGCTTTCAAACTCAAGAAGTCTGAAGTTCCTGGGCCGAGACGTTTATTTTCAAAGCGTATCAGAGCCTGTAGATGTATGTCACGTGATACACAATTGTTTAAGCACTCCAAAAAAGTTATTTCGCCCCCAGTGGCCAAATGAGTTCATATTTCTTACAGACCTTCAGGACCAGGACAGGAACAAGACCAGCGAGTGTCATTTTGATCGGCCTCCGTTAACCCTGTCTAATGAGTGCTCAAATGTCATTGGCCGATGGCGGCCATGTTTTTTGAGAAAAGCCAAAGTCCTTTTATACAGTCACGGTGCATGACACAAAGACACACCATACCAAATAATAAGTCGATCGGGCAAACGGTTGGGTAGTTATAGCCCTTTTCGTGTTCTTTGTTATTATAGCGCCAACTAGTGGCCAAACACCGAGTTATTTTTATTGTGACCCTGGACTGAGGGTCTACACATAGGGTCTAAGCCCCGTGAAGATATCTCAAACCGTTCTCTTTATATAGCCATTTTAGTGAAATAGGCAACTATCGGTTCAGACGTTTTAGAGCCCCCTAGCGACCCTGAGTCGAAATTTCAACTTTTTTTCAACGAATATTTATATTCACACTCCACAGAATTCATCAGCGTTGGTTTGGTTCCGATCGGGCAAAAATCCAGGGAGTAGATCATTTTTGTTTTTTTTGATAAAATGCAAATTAGCGGCAAAATTTGCATACCGGAAATGAAATCGGAGATAGCCATTTTTCAAGTTTTGAGCCAATGATTACAATGATATAAAACACTTGGGTGTGCATCAAACGGTTTAGGAGTTACGAATGCAAACGCGTTCAGCATCGCTGTAGCGCCCCCTATAGGCCGATTTGGCTGGGTCACTGTATCTGAGTAACCTGCACAGATACAACCAATTGACAAAGTCTCGAGTTTCTACGACTTACGGTTTGGGCTGGGCGACACGTTTTATGGCGGAATAATAATAATAATAATAATAATAAAAATAAAGCTGCAAGCAGCATTTATCGGGTTTCGAGTTTTAAGGCAGTCAAAAGCAGTCATGCATTCATGAACAGTTTAGGGGGTCACACCACAACAAACGCATGAAGGATCAAAGTCCAACACACACACGCACAGAAAAATGACAGGTATCAACTCATAGAAACTATGCATGCTTACAGAAACATGCACATATACTACAAGAATGTTATTTTTCTGACTGTCAAATCATTTGGACAATTTGTTAATGAGTATCCGATTTTCATTGTTGTTGGCTTTTAAATTGAAGCGAAGGTGCTTTCAAACTCAAGAAGTCTGAAGTTCCTGGGCCGAGACGTTTATTTTCAAAGCGTATCAGAGCCTGTAGATGTATGTCACGTGATACACAATTGTTTAAGCACTCCAAAAAAGTTATTTCGCCCCCAGTGGCCAAATGAGTTCATATTTCTTACAGACCTTCAGGACCAGGACAGGAACAAGACCAGCGAGTGTCATTTTGATCGGCCTCCGTTAACCCTGTCTAATGAATGCTCAAATTTCATTGGCCGATGGCGGCCATGTTTTTTGAGAAAAGCCAAAGTCCTTTTAATACAGTCACGGTGCATGACACAAAGACACACCATACCAAATAATAAGTCGATCGGGCAAACGGTTGGGTAGTTATAGCCATTTTCGTGTTCTTTGTTATTATAGCGCCAACTAGTGGCCAAACACAGAGTTATTTTTATTGTGACCCCGGACTGAGGGTCTACACATATGGTATAAGCCCCGTGAAGATATCTCAAACCGTTCTCTTGATATAGCCATTTTAGTGAAATAGGCAACTATCGGTTCAGACGTTTTAGAGCCCCCTAGCGACCCTGAGTCGAAATTTCAACTTTTTTTCAACGAATATTTATATTCACACTCCACAGAATTCATCAGCGTTGGTTTGGTTCCGATCGGGCAAAAATCCAGGGAGTAGATCATTTTTGTTTTTTTTTATAAAATGCAAATTAGCGGCAAAATTTGCATACCGGAAATGAAATCGGAGATAGCCATTTTTCAAGTTTTGAGCCAATGATTACAATGATATAAAACACTTGGGTGTGCGTCAAACGGTTTAGGAGTTACGAATGCAAACGCGTTCAGCATCGCTGTAGCGCCCCCTATGGGCCGATTTGGCTGGGTCACTGTATCTGAGTAACCTGCACAGATACAACCAACTGACAAAGTCTCGAGTTTCTACGACTTACGGTTTGGGCTGGCCAACGCGTTTTATGGCGGAATAATAATAATAATAATAATAATAAAAACTCCTTACAAAAACAATAGGTTTTCAGCCCTTCGGGCTCGAAACCCTAATAAAAATATAGCTGCAAGCAGCAATTATCGGGTTTCGAGAAGTTTAGGTAAGTAAACGTCGACCAGTCTCAGGGATGGCAAACTAACATGTCCACAATCGACAATACAACCCCACACCCAGAAAAATGAGTCAAAGGGTCAGCATTGGCTCATACAGACCCAGGCATGCTCACACACACATGCACATATAGGACATAGATTACATTTTCTCATATCAAGTCATTCGGACAATTCAGTAGCGAGACTCACGTTATCAGGATAAATTAGTCAAATCCATTTCAGAAATTGCCCTAACACACATCCTCAATGAATGATAGGCCTTTAGACCCAGAATTTTGACTTAGGTGATCAGTAACGGTCTATGCAGACTACGCATGCTTACAAAGACATGTATGAAAAGCCCATTTGAATGAATATTTCACCTTTTGGACTTTTATGAAGGCATGCCTCTTCTGATGAGCATGCTTGTTTTGAGTCATAATATGTATAATACTACTTAATTGCAAGTCAGTTGGATTATTTATTAAGGAGTAGCAACCTTTAACGTACATTATTCACGTTAATATAATAAAGGACCCTGTAATGGTCACACAACAAAAAAAACTCAACATGTTTTTAATCATTATTGACCTAGAGAGTCCAGAGAATTGTACTATGGTGGAAATTTTGAAATTGCTTGAAAATCAAAGAACTAGTTTGCAAAAGTACGTTTTTAACATCATCAGCAATAACTCCTGAACCGTTTGATTGACATCAATAGATCAAGAGGCAAATTTGTTCAGAATGAGAAGAGCTATCATATGATATCAATAGTTTGTGTGTATGTCAAATGTCACGTGATACACAATTGTTTAAGTAATGAAATACGCGTCAATTTAGCCATTTCTACTGGTCTAGCGCCACCTAGTGTCCAAACGCCACCTTCTTTTGTAGGTGACCTCGGAGTGATGGTCTACACATATGTTCCAAGCCCCATGATGATGTGTTAATCCGTTCTGGATTTATGGCCATTTTAATGTGATAGGCTCCGCCCAGTTCAGTTTTTGGCCCCCCTACCGTGTATGAATACAAATTTCAACTTTTTTTCAATGATTATTTACATTCACACTCCACAGAAGTCATCTGCATTGGTTTGGTTCCGATCGGTTGAAAAACCAAGGACTAGTTCGCGAAAGTAGGTTTTTGACATCATCAGCGATAACTCACGAACCGTTTGATCGACAGAAGCGTGTCCAGAGGCAAAGTTGTTCAGAATGAGAAGAGCTATCATATGATGTAAATAGTTTGAGTATATGTCAAATGTCACGTGATACACAATTGTTTATGCACTCTAAAAACGTTACTTCGCCCCCCGGTGGCCGAATGAGTTCATATTTCTTACAGACCTTCAGGACCACGAGTCGAACAAGCCCAGCGAGTGTCGTTTCGATCGGCCTCCGTTAACCCTGTCTAATGAGTGCTCAAAATTCATTGGCCGATGGCGGCCATGTTTTTTGAGAAACGCCAAAGTCCTTTTATACAGTCACGGTGCATGACACAAAGACACACCATACCAAATAATAAGTCGATCGGGCAAACGGTTGCGTAGTTATAGCCCTTTTCGAGTTCTTTGCTATTATAGCGCCACCTAGTGGCCAAACACCGAGTCTTTTTTATTGTGACCCCGGACTGAGGGTCTACACATATGGTCTAAGCCCCGTGAAGATAGCTCAAACGGTTCACGAGTTATGGTCATTTTAGTGAAATAGGCTACTTCCGGTTCGGACGTTTTGATGCCCCCTAGCGACCCTGAATCGAAATTTCAACTTTCTTTTATGATTATTTATATTCACACTCCACAGAATTCATCAGCGTTGGTTTGGTTCCGATCGGGCAAAAATCCAGGGACTAGTTCATTTTTTTTTTTTTTTTTATAAAATGCAAATTAGCGGAAAAATTTGCATACCGGAAATGAAATCGGAGATAGCCATTTTTTAAGTTTGGAGCCAAGGATTCCAATGACACCAAAACACTTTGTTGTGCGACATCCGGTTTACGAGCATTGAGCCCAAACGCATTGGCCATCGCTATAGCGCCACCTATGGGCCGATTTGGCTGGGTCCTGTATCTGAGTAGCCTGCAAGACTACAACCATCTGACAAAGTCTCGAGTTTCTACGACTTACGGTTTGGGCTGGGCGATGCGTTTTATGGCGGAATAATAATAATAAGAAGAAGAAGAATAAAAATCCTTACAAAAACAATAGGTTTTCAGCACTTCGTGCTCGAAACCCTAAATATAGCTGCAAGCAGCAATTATCGGGTTTCGAGAAGTTTAGGTAAGTAAACGTCGACCAGTCTCAGGGATGGCAAACTAACATGTCCACAATCGACAATACAACCCCACACCCAGAAAAATGAGTCAAAGGGTCAGCATTGGCTCATACAGACCCAGGCATGCTCACACACACATGCACATATAGGACATAGATTACATTTTCTCATATCAAGTCATTCGGACAATTCAGTAGCGAGACTCACGTTATCAGGATAAATTAGTCAAATCCATTTCAGAAATTGCCCTAACACACATCCTCAATGAATGATAGGCCTTTAGACCCAGAATTTTGACTTAGGTGATCAGTAACGGTCTATGCAGACTACGCATGCTTACAAAGACATGTATGAAAAGCCCATTTGAATGAATATTTCACCTTTTGGACTTTTATGAAGGCATGCCTCTTCTGATGAGCATGCTTGTTTTGAGTCATAATATGTATAATACTACTTAATTGCAAGTCAGTTGGATTATTTATTAAGGAGTAGCAACCTTTAACGTACATTATTCACGTTAATATAAAAAAGGACCCTGTAATGGTCACACAACAAAAAAAACTCAACATGTTTTTAATCATTATTGACCTAGAGAGTCCAGAGAATTGTACTATGGTGGAAATTTTGAAATTGCTTGAAAATCAAAGAACTAGTTTGCAAAAGTACGTTTTTAACATCATCAGCAATAACTCCTGAACCGTTTGATTGACATCAATAGATCAAGAGGCAAATTTGTTCAGAATGAGAAGAGCTATCATATGATATCAATAGTTTGTGTATATGTCAAATGTCACGTGATACACAATTGTTTAAGTAATGAAATACGCGTCAATTTAGCCATTTCTACTGGTCTAGCGCCACCTAGTGTCCAAACGCCACCTTCTTTTGTAGGTGACCTCAGAGTGATGGTCTACACATATGTTCCAAGCCCCATGATGATGTGTTAATCCGTTCTGGATTTATGGCCATTTTAATGTGATAGGCTCCGCCCAGTTCAGTTTTTGCCCCCCCTACCGTGTATGAATACAAATTTCAACTTTTTTTCAATGATTATTTACATTCACACTCCACAGAAGTCATCTGCATTGGTTTGGTTCCGATCGGTTGAAAAACCAAGGACTAGTTCGCGAAAGTAGGTTTTTGACATCATCAGCGATAACTCACGAACCGTTTGATCGACAGAAGCGTGTCCAGAGGCAAAGTTGTTCAGAATGAGAAGAGCTATCATATGATGTAAATAGTTTGAGTATATGTCAAATGTCACGTGATACACAATTGTTTATGCACTCTAAAAACGTTACTTCGCCCCCCGGTGGCCGAATGAGTTCATATTTCTTACAGACCTTCAGGACCACGAGTCGAACAAGCCCAGCGAGTGTCGTTTCGATCGGCCTCCGTTAACCCTGTCTAATGAGTGCTCAAAATTCATTGGCCGATGGCGGCCATGTTTTTTGAGAAACGCCAAAGTCCTTTTATACAGTCACGGTGCATGACACAAAGACACACCATACCAAATAATAAGTCGATCGGGCAAACGGTTGGGTAGTTATAGCCCTTTTCGAGTTCTTTGCTATTATAGCGCCACCTAGTGGCCAAACACCGAGTCTTTTTTATTGTGACCCCGGACTGAGGGTCTACACATATGGTCTAAGCCCCGTGAAGATAGCTCAAACGGTTCACGAGTTATGGCCATTTTAGTGAAATAGGCTACTTCCGGTTCGGACGTTTTGATGCCCCCTAGCGACCCTGAATCGAAATTTCAACTTTCTTTTATGATTATTTATATTCACACTCCACAGAATTCATCAGCGTTGGTTTGGTTCCGATCGGGCAAAAATCCAGGGACTAGTTCATTTTTTTTTTTTTTCATAAAATGCAAATTAGCGGAAAAATTTGCATACCGGAAATGAAATCGGAGATAGCCATTTTTTAAGTTTGGAGCCAAGGATTCCAATGACACCAAACACTTTGTTGTGCGACATCCGGTTTACGAGCATTGAGCCCAAACGCATTGGCCATCGCTATAGCGCCACCTATGGACCGACATGGCTGGCTCCGAGTATCTGAGTAGCCTGCAAGACTACAACCATCTGACAAAGTCTCGAGTTTCTACGACTTACGGTTTGGGCTGGGCGATGCGTTTTATGGCGGAATAATAATAAGAAGAAGAAGAAGAATAAAAATCACTTACAAAAACAATAGGTTTTCAGCACTTCGGGCTCGAAACCCTAATAAAAAATCCTTACAAAAACAATAGGTTTTCAGCCCTTCGGGCTCGAAACCCTAAAAATAACATTATTCCAAAAAAAAAAAACAAAAAAAAAAAATTATACACCCCCCCGCGCGCACCCCCCAATAAAAAAAATCCTCACAAACAAAATAGGTTTTCACCCCCCCGCCCCCCAACCCCAAAAAAAAAAAATTCCTGAGGGTTTTAAAAACCCCCAGCCTGGTTCATTACTCAAAACCGCAATCATGGGTAAGACTGCCATCCAGAAGGCCATCCAGAAGGCCATCATTGACACCCTCAAGCAAGAGGGTAAGACACAGAAAGAAATTTCTGAACGAATAGGCTGTTCCCAGAGTGCTGTATTAAGGCACCTCAGTGGGAAGTCTGTGGGAAGGAAAAAGTGTGGCAAAAAAAGCTGCACAACGAGAAGAGGTGACCGGACCCTGAGGAAGATTGTGGAGAAGGGCCGAGTCCAGACCTTGGGGGACCTGCGGAAGCAGTGGACTGAGTCTGGAGTAGAAACATCCAGAGCCACCGTGCACAGGCGTGTGCAGGAAATGGGCTACAGAGAAGCAGCACTGGACTGTTGCTCAGTGGTCCAAAGTACTTTTTTCGGATGAAAGCCAATTTTGCATGTCATTCGGAAATCAAGGTGCCAGAGTCTGGAGGAAGACTGGGGAGAAGGAAATGCCAAAATGCCTGAAGTCCAGTGTCAAGTACCCACAGTCAGTGATGGTCTGGGGTGCCATGTCAGCTGCTGGTGTTGGTCCACTGTGTTTTATCAAGGGCAGGGTCAATTCAGCTAGCTATCAGGAGATTTTGGAGCACTTCATGCTTCCATCTGCTGAAAAGATGAAGATTTCATTTTTCAGCACGACTTGGCACCTGCTCACAGTGCCAAAACCACTGGTAAATGGTTTACTGACCATGGTATTACTCCTGGGCCTCCATAACACCTCAGCAGTGCCACATGCTGATTGCCTCCATGCCACGCTGCATTGAAGCAGTCATTTCTGAAAAAGGATTCTGGACCAAGTATTGAGTGCATAACTGAACATAATTATTTGAAGGTTGACTTTTTTGTATTAAAAACACTTTTCTTTTATTGGTCGGATGAAATATGCTAATTTTTTAGATTTTGGGTTTTCATGAGCTGTATGCCAAAATCATCAGTATTAAAACAATAAAAGACCTGAAATATTTCAGTTGGTGTTCAATGAATCTATAATATATGAAAATTTAATTGTTTTCATTACATTATGGAAAATAATTAACTTTATCACAATATGCAAATTTTTTGAGAAGGACCTGTAATAGATCCTGAATATAGGAAGGTGCCTGACCATGCAAGGCTCTATAAGTAATTACTAAAATTTTAAACTGCACTCTAAAAGCAATAGGGAGCCAATGAAGGTCCTTCAGTGGTACTGTGGGACCTCTTGCTAGAACTAGTCAAAAGTCTTGCAGCGGCATTCTGTACAACTTGTAGTTATTCCAAAATTGATTTGTTAAAACAAGTATACAGAACATTGCAATAATCCAATCGAGATGAGATAATGGCATGGACAAGCATCTCTTTTTTTAAAACCACAGATCTAATCTGAACAATATTCCTGAGATGGAAAATACATGTTACAGACTTTACATGACTGTTAAAGCAGGTAGCTCCGTCAAAGATGATTTAGTCTCTTATTTGGCTGTTATTAAGACAATTGTATTTTTTTTTTTTTTTTTTGTTGATATACTGTATTGTTTACAATTTTTTCACGGTTTGAGTTTGTTTCTTGTTGTTTTTTTATTTTTTTTTTTTTTTTTCTTTAAAAAAAAAAATTATTTTTTTTTTCTGGCGGGGCAAATATTAAACCTTTTTTAAAAAAATTTTTTTTTTTCCCCCCTTTTTTAAAAAAAATTTTTTTTATTTTTTTTTGGAATTTTTTTTTTTTTTTTATTTATTTAAAAATAAAAAAATTGTTGCATCAAGCAGGAATATGCTTTCCATATTTTAAAGATGGGGTAACATGCTATCTCATGCATTCTGACTTTGTCGTGTTTTTATTGTGTAAGCACATTCCTGCTAAACTCGTGATCTTTACATTATTTACAATAAATTGATAGAGAAATTGAAAATTACTCCAGCCATGGGTTTATTAAATTAATGTGAATGTATTTATATCTCATGGCAACCTATATTTATATTTTTTGGCTCCCTCGTTGTACAGTGCAATTAGCAAGTGGAGGATATACAGTGAATAAATACAGAATACAATATTAGGGAAATATTATACAGTGGGCATTGACAAATGAAAATACTTAACAGTAGGAATGTACTATGAAAATATAACAGTAGGTATGTACTATGAACAATATATACAGATGGCTATATACTATGAACATTAATGTACAGGTGGCTTTGAACAGATAATAATTTATACTAAACAGTAGTGCAAGTGACTTAAGTGTGCATAAGTTATAGACATTAGCTATTAAAGTTGCAGTGCAATAGGTGAGTTAATGCAGTTGTTGAAGTTATAGTGCAATAGATGAGTAGATGCAGTTAATAGAAGTTACAGTGCAGTAGATAAGTTAGTGCAGTTATGAAAGTGGTCCATTAGTGCAAATGAGCATTCAGTATAGTATTTCTGGTGTGCAAGTGAGCAGTATATAGTGCAAATGATGCTGTGTGTATGTAAACAGTCCGGTAGAGCAGATAACATGAAGTACTGGTGTGTACAGTTCAGTCATGCATGGCAGCCCTGTAGTGCAATGTAAACAATGTTATAGCAGCATTAAAGTTAAAGGTATGAGGGGTAGTGGAATCAGTGGGGAGCAGAGTTCAAAATGAAACAGCTCTGGGAAAAAGGCTGTTTCTTAGTCTGCTGGTTCGGAGGCACCGGAAGCACCTACCGGAAGGCAGGACTGTAAACAGTCTATGAGCGGGGTGAGAGGAGTCCTTGAGAATGCTGCAAACTCGACGCAGAAAGAAGGGATGCTGGTGAGCCTTCTTGACCAGGCATGAGGTGTTGGTGGTCCAGGACAGGTCCTCCGAAATATGAGTCCCCAGGAACTTAAAACTGGAAACACGTTCAACAGCCATCCCATTAATGTGGATTGGGTTATGTGTGCCTCCTTTCACCTTCCTGAAGTCCACGATGATCTGCTTTGTCTTGGAGGGTGTTAAGGAGCAGGTTGTTGTCTGAGCACCATGTGACCAGGTGCCGGACCTCCTCCCTGTATGCAGTCTCATCGTTGTTGCTGATGAGACCAATCACTGTTGTATCGCCTGCAAACTTGATGGAGTTAGATCCGTTCACAGGCCTGCAGTCGAGTGTGAAAAGGGAGTAGAGAAAGGGGCTCAGTATGCAGCCCTGTGGTACACCAGTGTTGAGGGTGATGGTGGCGGAGAAGATGTGGCCTATTCGTCAAAAGCTGAGGCCTGTTCCTCAAGAAATCCATAATCCAGTTGCAGGTAGAGTTGTTAATGCCTAGGTTTCCAAGTTAGATGATTAGCTTGGAAGGGATGACGGTATTGAATGCAGAGCTGAAGTCTACAAACAGCATGCGTGCACAAGTGTCCTTATTGTCCAGATGTGTGAGCACGGAGTGCAGCGCCATAGACACTGCATCATCTGTGCTCCTATTGCTATGGTAAATGAAATGGTGGTTTCCCATACTGGGAGTCGAACCCAGGCCACCTGGGTGAAAACCAGGAATCCTAACCGCTAGACAGTTCATCTTATTAAGCTAAATTGTCAAACTGTGCATAAACACGCTATGTGTTAACAGCTGTCATTATTCCAGACCGATAGTTCCCATTTTCACCTCCTTCATTATGCTGATATCTTCAACTCTCATGCAAATGTCCTCACAAAACAAATGTGAGATAAATGCAGAATCAGTATTTGTCATTTAAAACGCACCATTCAATTACATGAAAAGGTAAACCTCAGTTTTTGTGCTCATTCTGATGACTTGAAATAGGTTTGTGCTTAGTTGTAATTGGTGAAATCTGGAAATTACTGAATTGAGTTGTTAAACTGAGTTATTTTGAATGAAATCGATTTTTATTGTGAATCGAACAGAACTGATTCATTCTGAGATCAGTTTTTAATCGAATTGAAAACTTGTTGGTTCAAATTGAATAAACTACCTAAAGATTCATTACAGTCAATCCCTGCATTCAATGACAGTTAAAGTTAGAAATAAACACTAAGCATAATGCAGTTGAATGTTTAAACCGATATAGGCTAATATGTTTTGGGTGTTTAACAATGGATGTTCATGTTTCTAATAAAATAAAAGCTTTACATTTCACTCTTCTAACGAAACAACTGGATTTCTTCGGGTCTATGTAAAGTCCTCCTTCCGAAACGCTCTGATTGGTTAAGCTGACGAGGTCTTATGTCTAAAATAGACTTGAAATATAAAGCGTTTTTATATAAAGTCAAACACCCCAAAACATACTCAAAGCTTCAAAAACAGCGAAATCATTTCTCCTTTAAAACGTAGATGCGGATTCATTCGCAGAGTTATTACTTACCAGGACTCACCAGTGCAGATTCGACACACCGCCATATTCCCGCCCACGTTCTCTGGTTTGTTACATAGATTTGAGTGAAGTCACATTCAGCCAATCACAAGTGAGTGTTAACCTACGAGGCGAATCGTGTTTGTTCAAACTAATGAGCGGGAACAGCGGCTGTTGTATTGTGTTGTAGCGGGCGGCAACTGAAGTCGGGTCCTATGGGCACAGATGAAAGGTATGGACCATATATACGCGTTAAAAACAAGCTGCTGTGGTGTCGATCATGTGTGATTCGAGTATGCGGAAGTAAGGGCGTTTACAGGAGAAAAGTTCAGAGCTCGCGATCACTGCAGTTGAAGCTCTGAGAGGAACGGATGATTCATGCGCGTGCACGAATATTACATGTAATATTATAATTGAACGTTTTCGATGTCCCGCGGTACAGACCCGGACGTGACGCTCCAGGCATTGGCATGTCCCGTGTCATGAGGTTTCCCTCTGTTATTTAAAGTATTTGACGTAAGGATTTTTAACGTCATCAACCCTGAACCCTGACCTCTATGACAAGAATAGACGCGAATATTGTGCTTCAAAAGAACGTTTGAATATCTGTGTGTGTCATTGAAACACGTCTGTTTAGCACAGCAGTTCAAATCTAAGAGCAATAATACATTTGAATGTTATTTCTCATAAATATCCCGACTATACATTGTAATCTGGTGAATTAAAGTCTCAATGTCCTGCTGAAACAGCAACATCAGCAAAACCTTGTTTCCTTAAAGTAAATATACGTGTGTATGTGTGACAGTATCTTTTAAAATGGCGCCTCCGCTCCTGGCTAAAGACTAATCTGAATCCTTCTCTAACATCTCCAGTTCACACCAACAGTGATTGACACCTTCAGTAAAGCTCCTCCTACATCAAACCACCAATAAATACCAGAAAGCAACAAGCAGAAGAATCACTTCAGGTGTAAGAACTGAAATCTTCACACAGTTGTTGGAGTTTGTGGAAGAGAAGCTTGAGAACACGAGAGATCCAGAACTACACACAACAGAAACTCAGAGGACTAAAGAACACAGAGGTTGGTTTCTGTTTTTAAATCTTTATTACAGATTGGATTTAAAATCTAGATAATACATTTAGTGATTGTTGGTGGACAATAAATGCAGAAAATTAGCAATAAAATACATTTCATTAATAATATGGCAGTAGGTTGACCCCCCTTTCTGCTTTGTTTTTAAATAGCTTTTTTGACCCCTTTTTTACACATTTTCATCAGTCTATTTTTTTATTGTCTTATTGGAAAAAAACATGAATGCATTTGTTCTTCTACCTGACCAGAACACGGACGTGATGATTTTAATTACAGGACATATAATTCAATGACACAACTTTTTTTTTTAAATAAACATGAATTTGTTCTCTGGCTTGAACAAATAATATTTTAACATAGAAATAATAATTCTATTGCTTTTTTCTGCTGGAAATCTCATTACCGTAAAGCGTCCCGCTACATCTGAGTGCATTTTATGTTGTAATTTAAACAGAGTAAAGTTAAAATATTCTCTTAGGATGTGGTCAATTTACATGGCAAACACTTTTATCCAAAGCAATACTCAGTGCACTGAATGACTGTGTTCGCTGAAAATGAAACTATGATCTTGTCTTCTGATGTTGTTTTGTACAATTGTAAAACTGTGTTTAACAGATAGTTTTGTTCACTTCAGATATGATGGAAGTGAATAAGGACAGTCAAGATGAAGTAAAAGATGCTGATCAGAAACATCAACGTGCACAAAGATTCCAGAAAGTTTCACTGGAAGAAGCTCTGAGAACAGGAGACAAAAAGAGTGAAAAACAGCACATGAGAATTCACACTGGAGAGAAACCTCACGCATGTCTACAGTGTGGAAAGACTTTTACAGGCACAAGTAGCCTAAAGATTCACATGAGAATTCACACTGGAGAGAAACCTCATGCATGTCTACAGTGTGGAAAGACTTTTACACAAACAGGTCACCTTAAGACACATATGAGAATTCACACTGGAGAGAAACCTCATGCATGTCTACAGTGTGGAAAGAGTTTTACAGAAAAAGGAAGCCTTCAGACACACATGAGAATTCACACTGGAGAGAAACCTCACGCATGTCTACAGTGTGGAAAGACTTTTACAGTCTTGAGTAACCTTAAGATACACATGAGAATTCACACTGGAGAGAAACCTCACGAATGTCTACAGTGTGGAAAGACTTTTACAAAGACAGGTCACCTTAAGACACACATGAGAATTCACACTGGAGAGAAACCTCACGCATGTCTACAGTGTGGAAAGAGTTTTACAGACACAAGTGACCTTAAGAAACACATGAGAATTCACACTGGAGAGAAACCTCACGTATGTCTACAGTGTGGAAAGACTTTTACACAAACAGGAAACCTTCAGAGACACATGAGAATTCACACTGGAGAGAAACCTCACGCATGTCTACAGTGTGGAAAGACTTTTACACAAACAGGAAGCCTTAAGAAACACATGAGAATTCACACTGGAGAGAAACCTCATGTATGTCTACAGTGTGGAAAGAGTTTTACAGAAACAAGAAACCTTCAGACACACATGAGAATTCACACTGGAGAGAAACCTCATGTATGTCTACAGTGTGGAAAGAGTTTTACACAAACAGGAAACCTTCAGACACACATGAGAATTCACACTGGAGAGAAACCTCACACATGTCTACAGTGTGGAAAGACTTTTAGAAAAACAGGTCACCTTAAGAGACACATGCAAATTCACACTGGAGAGAAACCTCATGTATGTCTACAGTGTGGAAAGAGTTTTACAGAAACAGGAAGCCTTAAGAAACACATGATAATTCACACTGGAGAGAAACCTCACGTATGTCTACAGTGTGGAAAGAGTTTTACAGAAACAGGAAACCTTCAGACACACATGAGAATTCACACTGGAGAGAAACCTCACGTATGTCTACAGTGTGGAAAGAGTTTTACAGAAAAAGGAAACCTTCAGACACACATGAGAATTCACACTGGAGAGAAACCTCACGCATGTCTACAGTGTGGAAAGAGTTTTACAGAAAACAGGAAGCCTTCAGACACACATGAGAATTCACACTGGAGAGAAACCTCACGAATGTCTACAGTGTGGAAAGACTTTTACAATGACAGGTCACCTTAAGAGACACATGAGAATTCACACTGGAGAGAAACCTCACGCATGTCTACAGTGTGGAAAGAGTTTTACAGACACAAGTGACCTTAAGAAACACATGAGAATTCACACTGGAGAGAAACCTCACGCATGTCTACAGTGTGGAAAGACTTTTACACAAACAGGAAACCTTCAGACACACATGACAATTCACACTGGAGAGAAACCTCACGCATGTCTACAGTGTGGAAAGACTTTTACACAAACAGGAAGCCTTAAGAAACACATGATAATTCACACTGGAGAGAAACCTCATGTATGTCTACAGTGTGGAAAGAGTTTTACAGAAAAGGAAACCTTCAGACACACATGAGAATTCACACTGGAGAGAAACCTCACGCATGTCTACAGTGTGGAAAGACTTTTAGAAAAACAGGTCACTTTAAGAGACACATGAGAATTCACACTGGAGAGAAACCTCATGTATGTCTACAGTGTGGAAAGACTTTTAGAAAAACAGGTCACTTTAAGAGACACATGAGAATTCACACTGGAGAGAAACCTCACGCATGTCTACAGTGTGGAAAGACTTTTACAGATCCGAGTAACCTTAAGAGACACATGAGAATTCACAATGGAGAGAAACCTCATATATGTCTACAGTGTGGAAAGACTTTTACAGAAACAGAAAACCTTCAGACACACTGGAGAGAAACCTCATGTATGTCTACAGTGTGGAAAGACTTTTACAGATCCGAGTAACCTTAAGAGACACATGAGGATTCACACTCGAGCGGAACCCTTCAATGGATCAGTGCAGTAAAACATAGGGCTGTACGATGATGGTAAAATGATCATCACGATTATTTTGTCAGTTGAGAACTTTGGTTTTTAATTTCACTTGAGAGTGTTTATTAGGCCTATACTTTTCAGCCAGTGAAAATGTTATAATCTGCTGCCATTGAACTTCTTCAACATGGTATTTCAAACCACGCAAACAATAATTTATAAAAATGTCGAAACAGAAATGAAAATGTTGTGACCTTCGGAATGAAAACTTGCTGCTCCTTTTTTTATATAAATCCTTATTATTGGTCACTCTTCATGTTTGTCTTTGTGTTTTGCAAGAGAGTATTAAAATAGTACAAATGCTGTGAAAAAATGTTGTGCTCTTTTATTTCCTGTTAAGTGGCCATTTACAACCATTACAAGATACAACCATGATTTTCTGACGCTATTGGGAGTTTAGTGTTTGCTTTTAAAACATTATTGTCACCACTATTGTGCTAAATTAATTGCACATTTAATACACAGCTCGTTTGAATGCTTGATTCTGATTGGCCAGTCGCGACATTTGCAGGTTGGTTATTCCCAAATAACAACCGCTCAAATGACTGATAACACAATGTAATAACATATATTACATGATATTTACAACTTATTAAACCAAATTGCCTGTTCATGACATATGAACGTCCTTTCTGATCAAACCGAAGGTAAATGGCTCAACATCTGTAATCTGTATGAATTTCTTTCTATATCACTTTCAAACCGTCGGTAGAGACTGTCTCCAAACCCACCTTTATAGTTTGGTACAAAAAGAGGTTCTGGTGACCTATCTATTTAATTTTGTTATAATTCAGCTGTTAGGGGGAGAATTTATCTGTTTCCATTATATTAAGCCTTAAAGTGCTGCATAATTAAGGGCATGGTCACATTTACATTACCAACTTACAAGTAGTCAACATTTTGTCATCACGCTAAACAGTACCGTTACTTTTCAAGGCCATGCTACTTAGAGGATTAAAGCTGTAGTAAGCAAAGGAGAGAATGAACTACAGGATTTTTATAGACACAAGACTTGGTTATTGGTTAGTCAAATAAATGCGGAACATGTCTGCCATGGGTGGATGCTGGTTGTTCATTCCACCACAAGGGATCCGAATGAGTAAAGGGATTTGGTGCCTCGCTGTCGTTCATTTTCAGACTGAAGATGACCGGAAGGGATGTAGACCTGGAGCAGAGAGCAGTCACTTTAATGACGGGTGGAATGCCGCTGCTGTCCGCCGTTTGTTGGTCTGAGCTAACTTGATCACGTCAAGATATTTATTTTAGTGGAAAAAGTTCTCTTAAAATAAAATGTAAATTTCTCACACAGCAATACTTAACTTTATTTGAAATGACAAAATCATTTAAATTAAGATTATGTCACGATCGTCAGCTGGAGTGCCCTCCATTCAAGGCATTTTGTTGTTTCCAACTCCCTTTCCCATAATCCTTGAACTAATCACCACCAGGTGTTTCCAATTCCACTCCCTATATAATCTGGTTCCAGACTCTCAATCAACGTAAAGTCTTGTTAAGACTGTCTGACATTTCAGTTTGTCCCCCGCGTGTGTGTCCCCCCGCGTGTGTCCCCCCGCGTGTGTCCCCGTGTGTGTCCCCGTGTGTGTCCCCGTGTGTGTCAGATATTACATGTAAGATATACATATATATATATATATATATATATATATATATATATATATATACACATATATACCTACGATTTTTGTCATGTAGGTGCAATCCTGCAACAAAAAGAACATGGCAGCAGCTGAAGATGAAATATAAAAACATCATTCAGTCCGGTGAGTTTAAATGCTCTTGCTAGTAGGATGCCTGACTGGGAAATTTTTTGATATATTTAATAAACTGGCCTTGAAAGTTATGAGGATATGAGAACCGAGCACTGTGGCTATAGAAGACAAAAAACTAGCCATGCTCGCCCCTGCTCCAGCTATGTGTAACGGAGGCCAGCTAGTGAAGAGTTGTGCAGTGTGTAAGCCTCACTCCCTGACCAACAGAGATGCTCTAGCGTCAGACGCAATAGGGACTGCGGTCTTTAGGCTCGTGGTTAGAGCGCCCGTCTCCCATTTGGACCGAGGTATTTGCTATAGCACAGCGGTCATGGTTAGAGCACTAATGGTTAGAGCGTTAGGCTTGTGATCAGAAGGTTGCCGGTTCTAATCTCAGTGCCAGCAGGTCATTGAGCAAGGCACCTTACCCCTGATTGCTCTGCAAAAATGTATTTAAATTATTAGCTTACTTCCAGAGTTTTGATCAGCTTATTCAGAAAGACGTTCACCATTCACCTGCAGTCCTATGAAACTCCTCTTTGATGGCTGTCACAGGAAACTTAACACAAATGTATAAAAAGTGCTTGAGAGCGATGCACACTTTTCTTACTGCTCTGCATACAGTTGCCTTGCTATCGTGTTCTGCATCCCCGGTGTTGTAAAGAAAGCTTCCATTAGCAAAGATACGTAAGGCCATACAGAGAATCTGCTCAGATGTAAGAGCGCGGCCACGACTTCAACTATCCTGGTTCAACTATCGCTGCACGATAGAGAGCATCCTGACCAACTGTGTCACAGTCTGGTACGGGAACTGTTCTGTTGCTGAGCGCAAGGCACTGCAACGGGTGGTGAAAACAGCCCAGCGCATCACAGGGACTACACTTTCTGCCATTGAGGACATCCAGAAGAAACGCTGTCTGCGTCGAGCTCGCAGCATTCTCAAGATTCCTCTCACCCCGCTCATAGACTGTTTACTCTCCTGCCTTCCGGTAGGCGCCTCTGGACAAGAACCAGCAGACTAAGAAACAGCTTTTTTCCCAGAGCTGTTTCATTATTGAACTCTGCCCCCCACTGATTCCACTACCTCTCATACCCTTAACTCCAATGCTGCTACAACATTGTTTACATTGCACTACAGGGCTGCCATGCATGACTGAACTGTACACACCAGTACTTCATGTTATCTGCTCTACCGGACTGTTTACATACACACAGCATCATTTGCACTCTATACTGCTCACTTGCACACCAGGAATATTTAACTGAATGCTCATTTGCACTAATGGACCACTTCCATAACTGCACTAACCTATCTACTGCACAGTAACTCTATTAACTGCATCTACTCATCTATTGCACTGTAACTTCAATAACTGCATTAACTAATCTACTGCTCTGTAACCTTATTAACTGCATTAACTTCAACAACTGCATTAACTCACCTATTGCACTGCAACTTTAATAGCCAATGTCAATAATTTATGCATACCTAAGTCACTTGCACTATTTTAGTCTAAATTATTATCTGTTCATATCTGTTGCACCCCTGAAAAGGGGAGAAGATTAATACACAATACTCGCACACTGTTTCTCCACTGCAAGCTTTATGTAGAATTGTATCATTTGCATTCAAACAATTAAATCTTTCTTTTTCAAATTAACATTGACATCTTTCCATGTCAGCATTCAAATATTTGTATCGTACTCATATTTAAATACATGAGTACACTCCCTTTATAATAGGCTGTTTGAAACCCACGACATTATAAAGTATAAACAGAAATACAATAAAGCATTTAAAGCATTTTCTGAGACGCAGCTCTTTTAGATCATACTCTTTAAAGTAAAATGCATATTAACTCCATGGCAAATCTGTCATCAGCATACAAATGTACCATTTCTGCTAGATGTGTTAGCCCGAAATCCTCAATCCACTTTAACTCTACACAAAGTTGAAGCAAGTCGCCATATCAAAAGTATATAAACAGGATTACACAGAAAACACATACATATTTAACATACTCAAGCTTCGGGCCATTATATAGGCCTAACGCCATGCCCAACGTGCATAAAATGGCGTCGCGAGCTCTCGCATTTCTAACAACATATTTCAAACATTTCCAAACACACAATCAGTCCAATAATCGCATTTGTATAGCCTTAAGCATATATATATATATATTATCCTAATAAAGTATTTTAGCTAATCATTACACATCATACCTGAAAAGGGGAGAAGATTAATACACAATACTCGCACACTGTTTCTCCACTGCAAGCTTTATGTAGAATGGAGAAAACTCGCGCGCTCTCCCCCTAGCGTTGACGCAGACCAGACCAATCGATCGTCCGACTTATCGTGTACCGATCAAAGATTCACTCACTATACAGTATAACTTATAACTTCTGGACATAACTATGAACATATTTCTCACAATGTACACAGACTTATGCATTTTAAAATACATCATTTCAATCTGTCACACACTCCCCTACAAAATAAATGTCGTCTCGACATTCTCATTAAAGAGTCTCTCAGTTCCTTTGGCAAGTTGCATCAAAAAAAAAAAAAATTTTGTCAAGGAATGCTTTTCAAGCTTTCCACAGTCCATGGCTCGTTCCGAACTCACTAGTTCACTTTATGGCAACAATCAAGAGTTTCTCAGAAAGCACTGTCCATAAGTGTATCAAATGCTACAAAAAAACAGTTTACAGAGGCATGAAAGAACAGTCCATTGTTTCTTTTTTCAAAATTTCACAGTTCAAAACTGTTAAAGGCAATATTCCTCAGACCAGACAGGCCATATTTTTTAAAGTGCCAGACTGTTACAGTCCATAATGCAAAGAGTCTCTGGTGTCAAGTTCACAGTCTCGTATGAGCTTTGACCGTGCATGGTCCTTAACTAGTGGGTTGTGTACACCAAAGGCAACTGGTAGCAGCATTGCTGAACAGGTGGCAACCATGTCGACAGGCACTGTACAGGCATGTAAAGTAAGTTCTGTTGGGGTGTTTGCAAGACCCCATTTAATTGCTTGACATCATAAGACGGTGTACCAAGTTCATCATAGGTTAGTGCTCTTGGTGGGTATCTTTCCCTTTTAGGCAGCTGGTAAGTTCTCTCACTTTGACTCTCTTGGTCACTTTCAGCAGGCGACATGGGATTAGGAACTTGTTCATCGGCAGATACGTTTAATTCTTGTTCTGCACTGTAGGTCCCTGCAAGTGGCTCTTGCTCCCCTTGATCACTTTCCACAGAAGACATGGACTCAGGAACCTGTTCCAGGACCTCATTTGGAGGCTCATCGGACTCTGAGGTAGGTAGTGGTTCAAGGTGTTCAGGTTCATCAACATAGTCTGATTGACTTACTTGTGGAGGCACATAATGAAAGTCCAATTCATCTTCACTCCCCTCATCAGACTCCGTATCATTACTTTGAGGCTTTGTCAACTCCCGTTTCTGTTTGGCTTTTGAATGTGGATCAGTTTCGAGAGGTAGGTGGTCACACGGCATTAGTAAATTGCGATGGAGAACTCTGGATCTTCCCTTTCCCTTTTCTGGCTTAACTTCATAAATCGGAAGCTCACCACCCATCTGTCGCACAACTGTATGGATGCCATCTTCCCAGAAATTGCGAAGTTTGCCAGGGCCTCCTCGTGGCGTTAAGTTCTTTACCAGGACACGATCACCTGGCTGCAGTGTGGTGCTCCTCACCTTGTTGTCAAAGTTCTTCTTGCTCCTGTCCGCGGATTTTTTCGCACACTCTCTGGCAATTTTATATGCCTCTTCCATTCCATGTTTCCATTTCTCTACGTACTCTCTCTGGTTACAGGAAGGCATCTCCGACCTCAACCCAAACAGCATGTCCACAGGCAGTCTCGGAGACCTTCCATACAACAGGTAGAAAGGAGAGAATCCAGTGACTTCTGAGCGGGTACAATTGTAAGCATACAGTAGCTTATTCAAGGAGTCTTTCCAGTTAGACTTTTGACTTTCTGTGAGTGTTCTGAGCATCTGTAAAAGTGTCCTGTTAAAGCGCTCGGCTTGGCCATTGCCTTGTGGGTGATACGGGGTTGTCCTGGAGCCAGCGACGCCACAGTACTTTTGGAGCTGTTCAAACAATTGATTCTCGAATTCCCCACCTTGATCATGGTGGATGCGAGAGGGGAAGCCAAATTTAAGGGCAAAATCATTAAAGATGCGATCTGCAGCGGTTTTACCTGATTTGGAAGTAGTGGCATATGCTTGGGCGAATCGGGTGAAATGGTCTACAACCACAAGAATATACTCATAACCGCCTTTACAGCGGTCTAAATGCAGAAAATCAATTGAGATCAATTCAAAGGGCTGGGTCGTCACAATGTTCGTTAATGGAGCTCTTGTCTCATAACAGGGCTTCTTCTGTTTCAGGCATGTACATGTTTTCGTGACATAATGCTCAATGTCTGCCTGCATGTATGGCCAAAAGAAACGTTCGCGAATGAGTGAGAGAGTGCGTTCTGTACCTTGATGACCCATTTCATCGTGAAGCTCTCGCAGGACTGTACCTTTAAATTTCTCGGGTAGGACCAACTGTGTACGGGTGGAAGTGGTTCGGCAGAGGACACCATCCTTATCAATGGTAAGTTTTTTCCATTCACGAAAGAGGCATTTTGTTTTTAGGTTGTATGTCTTGAGCTGTTTCGCTTGTGGTTTTAGTTCGGACAACTTGCATTGATATACCGGACTTATTTCCTGGTCATTGATTTGAGCTTCTCTTATCTCCTGTACAGACAAGGGGGTTATGGTTGGCACTGCTGAACAGACTTCGATGGGAGAACAGTTTGTCGAGACTGACCATGGAATGCTGGGTCCTTCTTGAACTTCTACCGCCTGAATTGTTGCACCTATCACATCCGATGACAGCTCCACAGAACACTCGTTCATCACAGTTCCGATGTCAAGGGGCAATCTGGATAGTGTATCAGCGTCAATATTCTCTCGGCCAGGGCGGTATCTGATTGTGAAGTGGAAATCTGCCAGTTCGGCCACCTACCTGTAGCCGGTAGCATTCAATTTGGCAGTTGACAGGACATATGTAAGGGGATTGTTGTCACTATAAACGGTAAAGGTTGGGGCATAATACAAGTAATCACGGAATTTTTCCGTGACCGACCACTTCAAAGCAAGAAATTCAAGCTTGCCTGAGTGTAGGTGGTAATTTTTCTCAGCTGCAGATAAGGTACGAGATCCGTAGGCAATCACACGAAGTTTTCCATTTTGATGCTGGTACAATACTGCACCCAAGCCTTGGGCTGATGCATCCGTGTGCAGGACAAACGGCTGTGAAAAGTCAGGGAATGCTAACACAGGGGGCTGGAGCAGACAGTCAATTAATTGCTCAAGAGTGTTCTGATGCTGATCAGTCCAGGTAATAGGCTTACTCGATGGGACACCCGTTTTCATGTATTTTGTCTTTGTCTTCCTCTGATTGTCTCTCACGTGGACATTACTTTCTGGAGTACTTTTTAACAGGTCGTACAAAGGGCTAGCGATGCGAGAGAAATCTTTAATGTACTGCCTGTAGTAGCTAAGTAGACCAAGAATTCTCCTCAACTCGCCAACATTGTTTGGAGGTTTGTCTTTCAGGGATCTGACAGCTTCTGTGTCTGCAGGATCAACTTTACTTCCCTCTGCAGAGACTATTCGACCCAGGTAGCGGACTTCAGGTTTGAAAAGCTCACATTTCTTTGGCTTGAGTTTGATGCCATGTTTCTTAAGCCGTTGCAGCACTTTCTTTACATCCTGGACGTGGTCCTCGAAGGTCTTACTAAACACCAAGGTATCGTCAAGGTATGGGATGCATATCTCGTCGCGCAGGCCTTCTAGACACTCTTCCATACACCGTTGGAAAGCTGCTGGAGCATTCATCAGCCCAAAAGGAATTCGTACCCATTCATACAGACCCCAGGGTGTCACGAAAGCCGTTAGGTGTTTACTTTCTCTTGACATAAACCCCTGGTGGTAGGCCTTCCCTTGATCTAATGATGAAAACCAAGAATTCCCACCAAGGCTGTCCATGATGTCCTGCACTCTTGGAATCGGTTGTCTATCTGGGTGAGTCTTTCGGTTTAAGTCCCTGTAATCAATGCATAAACGAAGGCTGCCATCTTTCTTTCTTACGCACACGATTGGAGATGAATATGACGAGTTGGATTTTTCAATCCATCCTTGTGCTATGAGGTCATGCAAATATTCTTTCATCTCACGATACAGGGGTTTTGGCACAGACAAGTACGTGCGACCAACTGGCTTCTCATCTGTAAGTGAGATTTTTAATTGCAGATCTCTGACACACCCAATGTCGTTGTCTGACTTAGAAAATGAATGGCATTCTTCTCTTAGCATTTGCTGTACTATCTGTTTCTGGTATTTACTCAGGTGGCTGACATCAACGGGCGGGTCCCATTCAGGAGTGCTGGTGTAGTCAAGACAGCTATCCGCAGCCTGGATGTGACATACTCCGACAGAGGTATGGTTTGCTGGCGCCTCAAAAATACTAGCAGGTAAGACGTTCTTGACAAGTTGTACGGTACCGATCAGAGTCTGGCCCATAAGAGTTACATTGTGGTCAGTGTCATTGTACACCTCCATCGTAATATTTGTCGGAGCCCCCTTTGTCAACTTTACCAGACTTTCTGTGAATTCGAGCCCTTCCGGCCACTGGTGACTCACATCAGGTTCAAAAATGAACGTGCTGTCCTCTTTAACTGGCTGTATATACACTCGGCATGAAACCTGCACAGTACTACGTTTGGGGACGTTAACATACCCTTTTTTGGTCTTTACTGTGTATTCGCATGAACTCTCTGAACTCAAAAGTTGAATGAAGGCCTGAACCTTGCTCCTCTTTAGGCTGGGGAAGGCTGTTTTAACCGTTCTCTCTAGTATTTTGTTGTTTACGGTGTTTGGTAGTGCTTGTTCAATGGAGTTCAAAATCTGTTCTATCACATTGAAACCTATGATAGGGTGAGAGAGATTTTGACCCCGTGTTACGAGCATAGGAATGACAAGTTCAGCTTCGTGAGATGCCTGTGATGATAGTCTGAACGTCACTTCAACATACCCAATGTAGGGCATCTCAATACCATTAGCGGCTACAAGGTTCAACGTATTTGGAGCCTCAAGAACGTCAGCGACATCCCTCAATGGTACCTTGGGTAAATATTCCTGTTTCCATACTTCATCAATGACACATACCTGAGAGCCAGTGTCCCACAGTGCTTGAAACCGTTGACCTTGCAGGTAACATTCAACGATACACTGCCTCCCAACTAATGACGTCACGGGGGAATGCTGGTTAATCTGGGTGCTGCAAGGGCTGTGGGTACTCACTGTCATAGAGAAGTTTGACACTGATCTGGTTGCGTTGATGCAGATTTGCTTATGTTCGGGCCAATGGTGAGTTTGGCAGGTCTTAGAACAATATAGAGTTTTTTTACATTGCGAGCACTGCTTCATCTGTCCATCTGTCCTTCTACAGGCTGCACATCTCCGGGACTGGTCAGTAGGTCTGGTTACTCCCTGTCCCGCGGAAGTAACCGGTCCCCGTTTAAAGTAGTCTCTCTTGAAGGCTTAATACCACGAATTCTGCATCCGGCTTGGAAATGCTCGCCACTACCACATCGGAAACAATGCATGCAACGGTCCTCTGTTCTTTGCTGCTGACAATTGAAGCACTTTCTTGCTTGGGAACGAGGAGTTGGTGCATAATAGTCTCGAGGCATATACTGGGGTTGAAATTGAGTGTTCACTCTTGTTTGGTTGGCACCTGGTGATGTCCAATAGGGCTGCGATTGACACTGAACAATTTCTCTGTCAGAGGTTCTCTGTGAAGGAGTGGGAAATTGTGGTGAGGCAAAAGCTGGTTGCTGCAACGCTGCAAATGCTGGTTGCTGCAACGATTCCCTGATGTGAGCTATTTCAGCATTGAGTGTTTTTAATGACGCCACCTCACTTCTCAGCTCTTTAAGTTCGGTCAGCACGTCTAAAGATGGTTTCGGCAAGCTTTGAGTCACCCACACTGATTTCTTGTCAGTACTTTCATCACTGGACTTAACTGCATGGACAACCGTTGTTGTGTGCTGCACATTACCTTTCTTTTTCTTTTGTCTTTCTGTCTCATTAGCACAAGCACTATTTAATTTCTCCAACAGAGCCTCATCAGTGGTTTTGGGGTCCAGCAGTAGGGGCTGCATATCTACTTTTACGCTGTCACTTTGGAGACCAGTGAGTACGGTATGTAGGAACATGCTTTGAACTAACGCTGGATCATATTTGAGGCCTGATTCGGCTTCTTGGGATGCAAACAGGATTTTCTGTCGTAGGTCAAGAACACGCATAAGGAAATTCTGTGGTGTTTCTTTGTTCCCTTGGCATTCAGAGGTAAGTAGCTTATAAAGTTCCGTGGCACTTTTTTCTTGAAAGTGAGAGCGCAGGATTCGTCTTAAGGTAGGTAGAGTCAGATTTGTTTTTCCTTCTAGATAGCTTCTTAACTGTAAGCCTGGGGAAATGGCACGTATGACTGCATCAACAATCTCACATTCTGGGTAGTCTCTGCTCAAACCATTCTCAATCTGGTGTGCTAAACTTGAAAAAGTTAATTTCTCTTTTTGACCTGGGTCACCAATTTGTCCAGAAATTTTAAAATCTTTGCGCCAATGCGGGCTGGGGTGTTGGGTACTCACCAAATGTTGTGGGTGTGCGGCAATTTGCAGCTGAGGCTGGACAAAGCTGGGTTTTGCGCTCACTTCTTCCAGCTGTTGCATTTCACTCAATTTTTGTTTCATGGCACTCTTTAGCTCATCAAACTCCCTTTGCAACCGATCTTTTTCTGCGACTTCACTTGGTCCTGCGGTCTCCTTTTCCATGACTATATTTCCTTCTGTAATTTGATCCCGTAGGCGTAATAGCTCAGACATGCCGCCATCTTCTAGTTCCATCATGGCTTCTTCGAGATGTTGAAGTATATGAGATAACAAAGACATGCGGGATTTAGTTGAAACATCCTTTTGGTCTGCTATTTTCAGGAACTCACAAACACCAAGAAGTTTGTCTTTGGGTAGTGGATTTAGCATGGTGATAACCTCCTCTTGCATTTCCTCTAGCACTGTTGTCTCCATTTTAACCCTAGGGTGGATCTTTTCACTGGGCAAGGGCTTACTTGAGGCTGACTGAACTTGTGTTTTACCTGATGTTCGCTGTGGCCTCAGGGTTCTGGTTCTCTGCCTCTGTCTTGCCTTTTCCGCAGGAACTCTATCCACTCTCTGCCGTTAATCTGGGTTGTTTTATGGGATGTCCTGCATCAGGAAGTGTCGGCCAGGTAAGTGACGACTGCCCTCCGAAGAGAAAATCCCAGCGGTGCCTCCAAAATGTTGCACCCCTGAAAAGGGGAGAAGATTAATACACAATACTCGCACACTGTTTCTCCACTGCAAGCTTTATGTAGAATTGTATCATTTGCATTCAAACAATTAAATCTTTCTTTTTCAAATTAACATTGACATCTTTCCATGTCAGCATTCAAATATTTGTATCGTACTCATATTTAAATACATGAGTACACTCCCTTTATAATAGGCTGTTTGAAACCCACGACATTATAAAGTATAAACAGAAATACAATAAAGCATTTAAAGCATTTTCTGAGACGCAGCTCTTTTAGATCATACTCTTTAAAGTAAAATGCATATTAACTCCATGGCAAATCTGTCATCAGCATACAAATGTACCATTTCTGCTAGATGTGTTAGCCCGAAATCCTCAATCCACTTTAACTCTACACAAAGTTGAAGCAAGTCGCCATATCAAAAGTATATAAACAGGATTACACAGAAAACACATACATATTTAACATACTCAAGCTTCGGGCCATTATATAGGCCTAACGCCATGCCCAACGTGCATAAAATGGCGTCGCGAGCTCTCGCATTTCTAACAACATATTTCAAACATTTCCAAACACACAATCAGTCCAATAATCGCATTTGTATAGCCTTAAGCATATATATATATTATCCTAATAAAGTATTTTAGCTAATCATTACACATCATACCTGAAAAGGGGAGAAGATTAATACACAATACTCGCACACTGTTTCTCCACTGCAAGCTTTATGTAGAATGGAGAAAACTCGCGCGCTCTCCCCCTAGCGTTGACGCAGACCAGACCAATCGATCGTCCGACTTATCGTGTACCGATCAAAGATTCACTCACTATACAGTATAACTTATAACTTCTGGACATAACTATGAACATATTTCTCACAATGTACACAGACTTATGCATTTTAAAATACATCATTTCAATCTGTCACATCCCCCCCCACAATTAAATTTAAAATAAAAAAACCTTTTTTATTTATTTTTTTAATAATATACTTTTTTTATTTTTTTTATAAAAAACACCACCCCCAAAATATTTTTATACTCCACCCCCACTGTATTATATTCTCTCATATTGTATTCTGTATTTATTTTAACTGTATATCCTGCACTTGCTAACTGCACTTCTGGTTAGACCCAAACTACATTTCGTTACACTGTACTTGTATATGTGTAATGACAATAAAGTTGAATCTAATCTAATCTAAAAACGACGAGTGAGGTTTGTTCTATTTCATTTCAGTCAACACACCACAGTATGGGTCAGCCTTAGCTAAGGATACCACTAGTCTTAAGTGTTCATGTTTGGTTAAACTACAAGTTGTGTTTGCACAGTCACTTGATCATAACCCCCAGAATGGAGCCTCTTCTCCCGTGAGGGAGAATGCTACCGCTAGTTGTTGTGTGCTTATGTTTGGTTGAAATACAAGTTGTGTTTTCACAGTCACTTCATTATAACAGCCAGACAGGAGCCTCTTCTCCCGTGAGGGAGAATGCTAACGCTAGTCGTTGTGTGCTTATGTTTGGTTAAATTACAAGTTGTGTTTTCACAGTCACTTGACTATAACCACCAGAAAGGAGCCTTCCGTGAGGGTGAAAGCTACAGCTATTCAGTCACAGAGGCCTCTTTGTTTATGAAAACAAAAGCCTTCTTCCGGAGTCGACTTTCATTGTAAGCATGCAAGAGGTGCAGTCGGATTTAACCCCTGAAATGCCTGCAGGCACACAGCCACTCCTGTCGGGACAGGATCCTCAGGAGGAGGGAGTCAGACGTATGCAAGCTTACAAGAGAAAGCATATAAACCTTGACCAGCTGCAGATGCAAATGCAGGGTATGCAGGAGACCCTAAAATCCCTGGTGGAGGCTCAGCAAGGGGCTGCGGAACCTCAAGACTTGGGGCTGCCAAAACCAAAATGGCCGTGCCGCCACCCCGATGAAGTATCAGTGGTAGCATCTGGCAGGTTTGGAAGAGACGAACGCCCTGAGTATTCTGAGATGGACGACATCTCTGACTCCGACATGGGTGAGTATACTTCCCAGGCCTCAGATGCAATGGCTCTGGACCCTTCAGACAGAGCAGTGATTGCCAGAGCAGCGGTGCGTGCAAAGCTGCCTCCCCTGGCTGCCACAACTTCAACCTCAGTGTTTGATCGAGGTCCTCAGCGCAATAAATCAGAAGGGTTGCCAATCCTTCCTGATTTTATAGCGGAGTTGCAGTCTTCCTGGAAGGCCCCTAGTTCCACGGCGCTTCCTAGAACACAGCTGGGAAACCTGGAAGGAGCAGCAACCCAGGGGCTGACTACAGCTCCTCAGATCGGACCAACATTTGCTATGTTGACCGGGGCAGTGGCTGGGACTGGAAGGGACCCTACACCCCTCACAAGCAGGGTAGGATGGTTGATGGTCAGCTGCGAAAAGCCTATCAGGCCTCTGCCTTATCAGCTCGACTAGCATGCACAAACTCTCTACTCTTGGTGTACTTGGAAAGTCTGTTGCAGGAATCGTTCTCCTCCTCAACAGAGGAGGAAAATATCCCAGAATCCCTACGAGTAGTTGATATGCTGCTCCGAGGAACAAGGGCGTATGCCCAAGCCCTGGGGCAATCCATGGCCAATATAGTCCAAGCACGTCGTCAGACATGGCTTTCTCAGGCTAATCTGTTTGAGCAAGACTGCATGGCAGTCATTGCAGCCCCACTGGTGCCTGGAGAGGTCTTTGGTCCCCCGGCCGAAGCTGCCTTGGAACAGTCTCGCAGAACGAGAGAACTAACCCGATCAGTGGTTAGAGCACCAGCTACTCGGGGTCCGCATACCTTTACCGGGAGCAGTGTCTGGGATCGAACAAAATCATCAAGCCGTGCCTTGGTAAGTCACAGTCGTTTTGCTCAAAGGGCGCCCACAGGACCACCCAGGATTTGGGCAGTCCTTTCGTAGGAGACAACAAACAAAGTTCTCCACTACGCTTGGTGGAAGGAACCGTCCATGACAGTCATCAACCTCTGACTCCACAGTTCTCCAGCCAACAGCTCTCCCACTGGCGCCAATGCACTCGATGTCCATGGGTACTCAGTACCTTGGAGTCCGGTTACAGAATCCAATTCAAAGCAAAACCACCCCAATTTCAAGGGATTGTTCCGACTGTGTTGAGAGGAGAAATGAAACGCAGGTCCCTGGAAGAAGAGGTTTCAGTTCTTTTAAGGAAGGGAGCAATAACACGCCTGCCCTCAGCGATAGGGCAGGGGTTTTATTCAACCTACTTCCTCATTTCAAAGAAGGATGGGGGTCTTCGGCCCATCCTGAACCTCAAGAAATTCAATCATTCTGAAAACGACTGAGTTTCCATATGCTTCGTCCTTCAACCCTTTTGGCATTCATCAGAGAAGGGGACTGGTTCACAACAATAGATCTCCAGGATGCCTACTTTCACATCCCAATTCACAGAGATCACAGGAAGTATCTCAGGTTTCACTTTCAGGAGAACTCTTACGAGTACAACGTTCTCCCCTTTGGTCTGTCATTGGCCCCCCGCACCTTCGCCAAGTGTATGGGTGCGGCACTCACTCCACTCCGTCGCCAAGGTCTCCGCATTGCCAATTACCTGGACGATTGGATAATCTGTTCCCCTACAGAGATACAGGCCCGAACCGACACAAGTGTAGTCTTGGCCCACTTACAGAAATTGGGGCTGACTCTGAACACCAAGAAGAGTTGTCTCACTCCCAGAAGAATTGTGACATTCCTGGGCTTGAGTTTGAATTCAACGGTGATGAGAGCATCGCTGACTCTACAGAGACAGTCAGTGCTGAAGGACAGCCTGTCCAAGTTCATCAGAACAAGGCAAGTTATGGTGAAGACGGGTCGGAGACTGCTTGGCCTAATGGCAGCAGCCAGTCAGGTGGTGCCGTTGGGATTGCTACATATGCGCCCATTCCAACAATGGTTCGCAAGATACGAAGTGAGTCCATACGAGAATGGATGGCGACTGATTCCCATAGACTTGGATTGTCTTCCAGCGGTAAAATGGTGGCTCTCGACTCCAGGCCTGATGGAAGGAGTCAAGCTGGGCCCGTTATGTTCAAGGGAGACCATAACGACAGATGCTTCACAGACAGGCTGGGGTGCCATCTGGCGAGGCAATCCAGTACGAGGGGAATGGGATGCCTCATGGGTAGGAGTACACATCAACCTCTTGGAGTTGGAAGCTGTATTTCGAGCTTTGATTCACTTTCTGCCTCAGTTTCTGGTAAGACAAGTACTTGTCCGTTCAGACAACACAACGGTTGTGTCGTACATAAACCACCAGGGTAGGGTACGTTCAATGCCCCTACACAGGAAGGCCCGGGATCTCCTGTTGTGGGCACATGCTCGAGGTGTGTCCCTAAGAGCTGTCCATTTGCCAGGAGAGGACAATATAGCAGCCGACCTCTTGTCAAGGGGGGGTCCCAAGCCAGGAGAATGGCGACTCCACACCAAGGTGATAGAGGGCATCTGGCGTCGTTTCGGGAAGGCCAAAGTAGACCTTTTCGCCACACGGGAAAACACACACTGTCACCTGTGGTATTCGATGATGGGCCTCAGGGGGCCCTTAGGGGTGGACGCTCTTGCGAACGATTGGCCCCCAGTGCTCCTGTATGCCTTTCCTCCTTTCCCACTACTGCCTGCAGTCTTGGCCAAGGTGAGAGCTCTGAAGGCCAGACTCCTACTGGTGGCACCGGATTGGCCTCAACAGCCATGGATGGCCGAATTGATCGCATTGTTGATGGATTCTAGGAACAGCAGTTCTGACCACATTGCAGGCGGCAAAAGCCCCATCCACAAGGCGGCTTTATGCCTCTAGATGGAAGCGGTTTTCCAGATGGTGTCACTCAGTAGAGATAGACCCATGTTCATGTGGAGTGAATTCCATCCTGTCATTTCTCCAGGTCGTACTCGAGACGGGAGTGACGGAATCAACCTTGAGAGGCTATGTGGCAGCTATATCTGACTGCCATGAGGGCTATGGAGGTTGCACAGTGGGGTCCCAACCTCTTCTCAGACGATATCTCAAAGGGGCTCGAAGACTTTGCCCATCTCGAGCTCGACTAATTCCCTCATGGGATCTGGGTGTTGTCTTGAAAGCTCTGGCAGAACCTCCTTTTGAACCTCTACATGAGCTAGGGATGGAATTTCTGACATTGAAGACGGCATATCTCTTGTCTATCTCTTCAGTCAAGAGGGTGAGTGAAATTCATGCCTTCTCTGTGCATCCAGCGTGTTTGAGATTGGGAGAAGAAGGCTCATCTATGTCGCTTCTTCAAAACCCCTCATTTCTGCCGAAAGTTTTGCCCTGTTCTTTTGTTTCCAGGCCCTTGGTGCTGGAACCATTCCATCCACCTCCTCACGCTTCAGATGAATCGGCCAGACTCCATCTTATTTGTCCTGTCAGGGCACTGAGAAGGTACATTTCTTGCACACAACAGATCAGGCATACCGATCAGCTCTTTGTGTGTTATGGAAACTTGGTACAAGGCCAGGCAGTGTCCAAGCAGAGGCTGTCGAACTGGATTGTCAGGCTGATCGAGCTCGCCTATCACAGCGCTGGGATACCTCCCCCTCAGGGAGTAGTAGCCCACTCTACAAGGGGAGTGGCTGCCTCCTGGGCATTGTTTAGTGGGGCTCCTTTGGAAGATGTGTGCGCAGCAGCAGGATGGTCATCATCGCTGACTTTTGCTAAGTTTTATCGTCTAGATGTGGCTACAACGGTCTCATCATCTGTCCTTCAGACTGCAGTACTGCCTGACCGGACTTGTCGAAGTGATGCCCAGGTGCAGAACACCCTCTGATTTCACTGTGTATGTGTAATGTTGTCAAGATGCTTGACTGACATCTGACTTAACTGTGTATGTGTAAATATTGTCGAGGTGCTAACGGCCCTCTGCTTACCTGTGTACACAGCAAAGGAAACTAATAAATGTTCTATTCAGCATTAAAAGGTTTCCTTAAGTTTATTGCCCCGCTTGGGTTGGTTCTCCCCTCCTGACCTTATCTGGTATACAATGACCCATACTGTGGCATGTTGACTGAAATGAAATAGAACGATGGGTTACTTAAGGTAACCTAGTTCTATGAATAAGGTCAACACGCCACGCGGCGTGGTCACTCGGGGAGTGCCTTTTTCGCTACTCGGCAAAAGAGAATGAATGGTGGTTCACGCCCATATTTATAGCCGGGTTACAAGCGGGGCGTGGCTAATTTTATATACCATCTCCTGACAGCTCATCCTTAGCTAAGGCTGACTGTAGCAAAGTTCGTAAAGTGATGGAAGAAAGGAGACAGGGTCAGCGTAGGCTGGGAAGCACTTCTCTATTTATTAATAATCGGGTTGGCGCCACTGCGCTCTTAAACCACAATAACTCAGAACAATCGTGTAAGAATTTGTCGTCTCTCGGCACTCTGCTAGACGCTGCTTCACGCAGGAGAATTCTCCCAAGCTTCCCAGCCGATCTCTCTCAACCTCCTCATCTGCTTGTGTGGCTTTTAACCGTCTCCCCACCAATTACTGAAACGAGACACAGGTGTTCACAATGTGCAAATGACTTACTTACACCCCGCTTACCTCACCCCTTTCGCTGCCGACTCCGTTTCACCACGCCCCCCTCCACACTGACCCATACTGTTTGTGTTGACCTTATTCATAGAACTAGGTTACCTTAAGTAACCCATCGTTTTCTATGCATGAAACAGATTGTGAATATATTTAATGGACTGTAAAGAAAAACGGTATCGCTCAAATAAAAAATCCTCCGGTTAGACATTTAATGTCTGTGTTACGAACTTGTGCGCGATTAAGGAAAACGAATGAAAAAACAAACGGCGTAGGCAAGTTCAACACCGCTCGCGCTTTGAAAAGGGGGCGGAGATTGTAACAAACCTCGGGTTAGTGGAATAAAACCTGCTCCCGACCAGGTTAGGTTCACAGAGTATGTAACTATGGTTACTCACTCTAAGTATACATTTCATTTCAAGTCTCGTCTGAAGAAACTCATGGGATTCAAGTTTGATTATTAAATGAGTTTTGTGTCTCCACACACACGTTCTGTTGCAAATACGGTACAGTAGACTGGTGATTTACTTCGTTAAATTGGCGATAACCACGTGCAGTACAACGTTGATATATAACATAATAATTTACTAAATAACTTCAAATAAAGCAAAAAATACAGTTTTGTGTGTGTTAGCGCAATATATTACATGTGTGGTATGCTTTTGTAAGTTAGCTAGACCAAGAAGACTTGGTAAATTGCCGGTAACGTAAATCCCTCCAGATATAAATGAATGAAATTCAGACTTGTGCTGTTTCGTGGTTTTAAAGATAAGCAATGTTTTTTGCAAGCTTTGTGAGACATATGCATGTTTCCCATGTCAGGTTTAATTGTGCTTTGCCTGTTTGCAATTGTGTCAAGTCAGGTGTAAACTCTGAAGGACCTTTATAAGCATCTTAAATCACACATTAGAGACGGGAGGGATGAAGACTGTTCTGTCCCAGGCTGATAACACAGAGATGGCCCACCTGCTTATCAATCTTCAGCTGTCCCGTTTTCAGGAACATGAAGATGGACTTGTTTTATGCATTTTCTTTCCACTAGTAATTTATGCAAATGTATGTATTGAAGTAATTTTTTGATGTTTTTCCATGTATTGTGTGTTCTCTACAGGTTACTGCATCTTCATCTGATGTTGAGAAGACACTCATTCTACCTGCCAGTCCTTGTCTGATTTTGCTCGGTTAGTGTCTCATTAGTATGTGACAATGTAGAAAAATATTTGAGATGCAAAAACTGTAGAAGCATTTATTTGGTAACTGGTTGTTCAAATGAAGCAATCTCAAAGGCAGTTCATTGAAATTATAATGTAAAGTTTTTTTCATTTTTTTTTCATTTTAGACATTGGAGGGCAGGCAAATGCTGTAAGATGGATGCTTAGTCTAGAGGGACGTATTATTTTTGAGTGTGTGCAACAATGTTTGCTTTGTACTACATCTTCCATCTGCAGTATCAGGAGGAGGCTTGTTGCACTTAAGAATTGACCTCTAAAAGGTATGACCTCTAAGAGTTTTCCATCCTTTTACTTTTTAGTGTATCTAAATTCTTCAATCAGAAGGATTAACAAATGGTTATTGTATTCTGTGGAAATTTGTTGAACCTAGGTGCTTCATTGGAATTAAACCAGAACGAGTCTCCAATACCTGCAGAGGAAAGGTAGTCTCCAAGAAGACCGGCAAGGTGGTGAGTAAAAATATTCATCAGTTAATCCAAAGGTTGCCTCTCTACTGAAGAATCTCATGGATTTCACACACACACTCACACAGATAGCATGTAATGCACACAGTTTGGGCTTTTCCTGGCACCAGAGATATTATATAATGTGCAGGGTTACAGTTTTCCGTGCACGAGAGAGCTTGTGATGGACGCGGCTCAGGCTTTTTGATTTTGATTTGATTTGATTGATTTGATTCAACTTTATTGTCATTACACATATACAAGTACAGTGTAACGAAATGTAGTTTAGGTCTAACCAGAAGTGCAGTTAGCAAGTGCAGGATATACAGTTAGAATAAATACAGAATACAATATGAAAAATATAATACAGTGGGCATGGACTATAAAAATATTTTGCAGTAGGTGTGTTCTATGAAAATATGACAGTAACTATGAACAATATATACAGAGACTGTATACTATGAACATTAATGTACAGGTGGATATGAACAGATAATAATTTAGACTAAAATAGTGCAAGTGACTTAGGTATGCATATTTTTCTTGCAGCAATTGCTATGTGTGTGAGCGTTCAAAACCAGTGCACGAGTTGTTCCCGCTTACTTGTCCTGAACCTTAGTTTTTATTAAGGTTTCAATGAGATGACTGACCCTGGTAATGTCACAAAGACTATTCTAGCGGAGGTAGAGGTCGTCTCTGGATGCGAAAGAAATCCGTGCAGATGTTATGTATTCTGTTATAAAAGCAGGCCGTTTTATGAAGTGTAATTCTTCTTTTTCTTCCACTTCTCTGTGCTGAACACACCACTTTTTTATAATTCTGAGCTCCATTGTCTTTCTCATGGATCAGCATAGTCGTGGCTGTTACACAAAAATTCACGAGTTACACGAGCAGAGCATCATCATGCAACAAGTCTGCGTTATTTTTGGGGCAACTTGTTTGACGTGACCATCGACACACAGTGCACATTTCATTCATTGACCACTGTGACGAGACTGTAGCTTTCCAGGAGCAGGGTTGGAGATACCTTCTATAGATACTCTGCTTAAAGTTTTTTTTCCTATCTTTCAGACTACCAGACCTGCGTGTGAAGTTGGTCACAGATGGTGGAAAGTTCTTTGCCTATTCAAGTTTTAATAAAACAATGTTTTTTATTGTTTTAGAAGTTTAGATAATATGTCTAAAGACTGTTCTATTTGCACAGTATCTGTTTATGGAGAAATAATAATAAATTTTAATCTTTTTAAATATGTCTATAGACTGGGTCCTTTATGCACAACATATCTGTTTGGTAATTTTATGGTTCCTCTTCTCATCTTTGCCAGTCTGTTGTTTAATTTATTTAAATAAAAAGCATTCATTTAGAAACTCTGCTGCTAGTATTTTACCATTCATTTTCTGAAAATGTTATTTAATAAAACTGTAAAATTACGGTACGCAGCTGGAAACCCTATTGCCAGTACTTTACCGTTAATTTACAGAAAGCCGTGAATGAGTGAAACCGTAAAATTACGTTACGCAGCTGGAAACCCTGCTGCCAGTATTTTACCGTCAAATTACGGCAGAATTTTTTACAGTGTAAGTTTGCTGTATTTTTTAAGTTATTCTGGTTTAAATCAAAACAAACCGACTGCAGTTTGATTTATATTAATTGGAATGAACAATTAAACTATTTAAAAAAACAGAGATCTCATTTTGGAACCAAACTCTTCATATTTACACAAGGTTGGCACACGCCAAAGAAAACTGATGTGTAAAGATAGCTTTCTTGTGCTTGAGCAAGACACCTTACCCCTGACTGCTCTGCAGTAATGTGCCACTGTAAAAAACTACTTGTTATTCGAATAAATGTAAATGCAATAACAGCAAGGTTGTGGTCCCAGGGGATTGCACATACTTAGCAACAAATGTATAGGATAATGCTATGTAAGTCACTTTCGTCTGCCAAATGTGTAAATGCTTAAGATGTTCTTATGTGCAATACCACCACTGGTCGCCAGAGGCTGCAGCTGAACTTCCAGTGGATTCAATTTTTTGTTTTGGTTTTATTGTATATTTATTTGATGCATTTAAAGAAATATTGAGGAAGACTAACCAAAAATACGTCTCAGATTTGTTTTTATGCTCATCAACATCAGTTTATTCGTTTATCTGTTTTTAAAACAAAACAAAGACATTTGTCATCTGAAGGTACACAGACCCGTTTGCATTAAAAAAATATAAAGCAATTTTTTAATACTGCTTATCTTCGGTCTATCAAGGTTGAAAATTAACGGGGACCTAGGGCAAAAATGCCCCCAAAGTTTAGGTTAAAAAGGCAAAAGGGTCAGTTGAGTCTCAATGTATGTTTTGTTTAGGCACGGTGCTTGTCAAGTACAAGGTCAAGTCCAAATCATTTACTATGATGGAAGTTTCACACAATCAGCATCATAAACAAAAATTCAGTAGCAAGATGTGACAATAATATTCAAGATTACAATATCAAGAGCAATAAAAGCTATTAATAATTATTTTGTTGAAATCTTCCAGTCGTAAGTGCCCGTTTTTCATATTTATGACATGCTCCTCAATTTGGTTTTAAGACCTTGAACTTTTTATCATTTTTATTATTTATAATCCATGGCTAGCTGTGCACTAAAGGATTTTAAGATCCACCCTGACATTTTTGGGACATCGTTGACTATCACAGCAAGAAAATTTTAAAATCTAGTCAAATGTGCCCCAGAACTCTGTTTTTATTCTGTTGAACACACAATTTGAAAAAGTAATGTTCCTACTACACTGTAATATGTTGAGTTTACTTAGAAAACCTGTGGAAACTGATTACCACAGAATTTTCATTATTTATAATTTACTAGTGTATATATATATATATATATATATATATATATATATATACAGTGCGGCAAAAAAGTATTTAGTCAGCCACCAATTGTGCAAGTTCTCCCACTAAAAAATATGAGAGAGGCCTGTAATTTTCATCATAGGTACACTTCAACAATGAGAGACAGAATGATTCAAGATTCTGTCTGAGAGATGCGAATGACAATCCAGAAAATCAGATTTTTAAAGAATTTATGAACAAATTATGATGGAGAATAAGTATTTGGTCAATAGCAAAAGTTCATCTCAATACTTTTTTATATACCCTTTGTTGGCAATGACAGAGGTCAGATGTTTTCTGTAAGTCTCCACAAGGTTTTTACACACTGTTGCTGGTAGTTTGGCCTATTCCTCCATGCAGATCTCCTCTATAGCAGTGATGTTTTGGGGCTGTCGCTGGGCAACAAGGATTTTCAACTCCCTCCAAAGATTTTTTATGGAGTTGAGATCTGGAGACTGGCTAGGACACTCCAGGACCTTGAAATGCTTCTTACAAAGCCACTCCTTCATTGCCCGGTCGGTGTGTTTGGGATCATTGTCATGCTGAAAAACCCAGCCACGTTTCATCTTCAATGCCCTTGCTGATGGAAGTAGGTTTTTACTCAAAATATCATGATTAGGTGTGGTGTTCTTTGGATGCAACTCAGCATTCTTTCTCCTCCAAACACGGCAAGTTCAGTTTTTACCTAAAAGTCCTATTTTGGTTTAATTTACCATATGACATTCTCGCTATGCTCTTCTGGATCATCCAAATTCTCTCTAGCAAACTTCGGACGGGCCCGGACATGTACTGGCTTAAGCAGGGGGACACGTTTGGCACTGCTGGATTTGAGTCTCTGGCAGCGTAGTGTGTTACTGATGGTAGCCTTTGTTACTTTGGTCCCACCTCTCTGCAGGTCATTCACTAGGTACCCCGATGTGGTTCTGGGATTTTTGCTCACCATTCTTGTGATCATTTTGACCCCACGGGGTGAGATCTTGCGTGGAGCACCAGATCGAGGGTGTCATGATTCTGCCTTCTCTTGTCTTGATTTTCTGGTCTAGGGGCAGAGTCATGACGGACCCACGTGTTTTATGTGGAGAGAAACATATTATTGTCAATCAGGACATAATATGCGTTCTCTCCTGTCTCGTCATTTGGCCCCGCCCCTCTCGTTTCTAGTATAGCTTTCCTCCTGTGTCTCATTACCCACACCTGCCCATCGTTATCTCCTTTGTTAGTCTCCCTATATATATACCCTCTTGTTTATTGTCTTGTGGCTCGTTCGTTGTATATGTTTCCCGCTCTGTAAATGTTTCCTTGCGTGTACCTGTACCTTGGCTCGTGTTCATGTTCCCTTGTAGTTTGAAGTCGTTACTTTCTGTTTTTGTATTGTGCCTCCGTTCAGTTTTCCCCCCATTGTGGGTGTATTATTTGTAATTTGCAGTTTTATTTAGTATTAAACTCTTTTACCCCGTATTGCTGCCTGCGCTTGGGTTCTTCACTACCTGTTCCGTGACAGAACGAACGAGCCAAAACAGAACCCAGCAGCAGCATGGACACTGGCCGGTCTAGCTTGGCCCGCCGCCTCTGCAGCCTTCGCCAGGGAAGTGAGACTGTGGATGATTATGTGGAGAGGTTCCTGGACATCGCAGGACAGGGCGTCTTCGGGGAGGAGGAGCTGGCGGTGCTGTTTAACACCGGTCTCAGAGAGCCACTCTCTCGATCGGAGATGAGGGCGATGAGGCCGTTGGACTTCGACGCTGTGTGGGATGCCGCCACAGGTCGTTCGTGGTCCACGACCTCATCGAACTCCTTTGACTCATCTCCGCTGGTTGCGATACCAGAGAGTGGTCCTCTGCAGATCAGGAATGTGGGCATCGCCACGCACCACTCCCCAACCTCTGCAGCCTCTCCACAACCGCCCAGTCTCACTGGCAAGCGAGGGAGACGGGAATCCTGGGGGTCCTCGTTTGAGACCTCCAATCCTGAGCCGCTCATCCCATTCTCTTCATTCCTGCAGCCGGCCTCCAGGCGGGGGGCTCGGCTGAAGAAGAGGCAACGGAGGGCGGCTCGGAGGGCGGCTCGAAGGGTGGTCCCGTCGAGCCCGGTGGTCCCATCAAGCCCGGTGGTCCCGTCAAGTCCGGTGGTCCCGGTGGTCCCGTCAAGTCCGGTGGTCCCGGTGGTCCCGTCAAGTCCGGTGGTCCCGGTGGTCCCGTCAAGTCCGGTGGTCCCGGTGGTCCCGTCAAGTCCGGTGGTCCCGGTGCTCCCGGTGGCCTTTCAGCCGGCGTCTCAGCCTCAGCCGGCCTTCCAACCGGCCTTCCAGCCGGTGTCTCAGCCGGCCTTCCAGCCGGTGTCTCAGCCGGCCTTCCAGCCGGTGTCTCAGCCGGCCTTCCAACCGGCCTTCCAGCCGGTGTCTCAGCCGGCCTTCCAACCGGCCTTCCAGCCGGTGTCTCAGCCGGCCTTCCAACCGGCCTTCCAGCCGGTGTCTCAGCCGGCCTTCCAACCGGCCTTCCAGCCGGTGTCTCAGCCGGCCTTCCAACCGGCCTTCCAGCCGGTGTCTCAGCCGGCCTTCCAACCGGCCTTCCAGCCGGTGTCTCAGCCGGCCTTCCAACCGGCCTTCCAGCCGGTGTCTCAGCCGGCCTTCCAGCCGGTGTCTCAGCCGGCCTTCCAACCGGCCTTCCAGCCGGTGTCTCAGCCGGCCTTCCAACCGGCCTTCCAGTCGGTGTCTCAGCCGGCCTTCCACCCGGCCTTCCAGCCGGTGTCTCAGCCGGCCTTCCAGCCGGCCTTCCAGCCGGCCTTTCAGCCGGTGTCACAGCAGGGGACTCCTAGAGCCTTTATGACTCCCCCCAAGACTGTTCCACCCAATCCATTCCCTTTTGGACTGCCCCCTAGGCACTCTTTGCCTCCACCCCCCCTCCCTTGTTTGTTATTTTTATTGTCTCACCCCAACCCTTCTGTTATTATTTCTTGTATGCCCCTAGTCATGTTTGCTATGTTCTGTTGGTTTATGTCTGTTACCCAGTCTGTCTTGTCTTGTTAGTTGCTCCCTTGGTGAACGCCAGGAGTCGTTCATTAAGGGGGGGGATTCTGTCATGATTCTGCCTTCTCTTGTCTTGATTTTCTGGTCTAGGGGCAGAGTCATGACGGACCCACGTGTTTTATGTGGAGAGAAACATATTATTGTCAATCAGGACATAATATGCGTTCTCTCCTGTCTCGTCATTTGGCCCCGCCCCTCTCGTTTCTAGTATAGCTTTCCTCCTGTGTCTCATTACCCACACCTGCCCATCGTTATCTCCTTTGTTAGTCTCCCTATATATATACCCTCTTGTTTATTGTCTTGTGGCTCGTTCGTTGTATATGTTTCCCGCTCTGTAAATGTTTCCTTGCGTGTACCTGTACCTTGGCTCGTGTTCATGTTCCCTTGTAGTTTGAAGTCGTTACTTTCTGTTTTTGTATTGTGCCTCCGTTCAGTTTTCCCCCCATTGTGGGTGTATTATTTGTAATTTGCAGTTTTATTTAGTATTAAACTCTTTTACCCCGTATTGCTGCCTGCGCTTGGGTTCTTCACTACCTGTTCCGTGACAGAGGGATATTATCAATTGTCTTGTATGTCTTCCATTTTCCAATAATTGCTCCCACAGTTGATTTCTTCACACCGAGCTGCTTACCTATTGCAGATTCAGTCTTCCCAGCCTGGTGCAGCTCTAAAATTTTATCCTGGTGTCCTTTGACAGCTCTTTGGTCTTGGCCATAGTGGAGTCTGACTGTTTGAGGTTGTGGACAGGTGTTTTTTATACTGATAAAGAGTTAAAACAGGTGTCATTAATACAGGTTTCCAGTGGAGGACAGAGGAGCCTCTTAAAGAAGAAGTTATAGGTCTGTGAGAGCCAGAAATCTTGATTTTTTTGTAGGTGAACAAATACTTATTTTCCAACATAATTTGCTAATAAATTCTTTAAAAATCAGACAATAGTTATATAGTTATATAGTCTATAGTTATAAATAATGGCTCGATAAATCAAAAAAGTTTGTTAGGAAATAATGTTTTATCTGGACTTGGTCAATTTACTGATGTGGAAACCACAATGAAATAAAATATAATGAAATTAAGTAAATTAGTGTGGTGCAAGGTTTATGCAAGCCACAAATAAAGCCAATAGCCTTTTTGACATCCTCTTATTACTGGAAATCATGTTTTTGTTATATGGAGGATGTTAACACCTGATAGTTCATGTTTACAAAATCATGTTTATGCCCGCTCTTAAATTAAGGGCTATGGAAAACATGGATGTTTAGTTTAGTTACACATCATTTGAAAAAGCTATTTCTAATCTATAAATTACAACAAACACTTTAAAATAGTTTTTGAGTTATTCTTAGAATTGTGAAATAATTAACATAATTTAGTAGTTTTAGTCAGAATTCTCTGGAATATGTTGTATTTCAATTTTCTTTTAAATTATATTGGGGTTTAGAGGGTAAACAGAAATGATAAGATATAAAATGTTAACATTGTCCTCTTGGGCTGCATGGAATTCCTAATGATGGTAAGGCAGGCCCTAGTCAGTCAGGTGAGGATCTGCCGGAGGGAAGCCAGAGTTGAAAAAGATACCATGAGGAAGGAGCGGAAGTAAGATTACAGACAGAAGAAACAGGTACAGAACAAGAAGGGACAGGACACAAAACAGAGGAAGAGCAGGTTGACATGATAAGGACATATACAAAGCCAAATCAACCTGACCCTAAAGTTTAGCAAAAACAAGTGATGAAAGACCGGACACTGACATTCCAAAAATCATGTTATGAGAAGTGTCCCTGGCTACATGTTAGTATAGGTTCTGATGGTGTACAGTGTTTTCATTGCTCTAAATACTTTAAGACAAGGAAGCTAGCACAGGCCAAGAGTATAGACCCAGCTTTTGTCAGTACTGGATTTAAAAACTGGAAAAGAGCACTTGAAACATTTTCTGGCGATGCAGGGATTGGCTTTTAGAGGGCATAAACATCATCAAGGTAACCTTGAGCAGCTTTTAAAATACAAAGCTGAAGATGATACATCATTCACTAGGTGGTTATCTGCAAAGAGAGGGATGCACACATCTTGGGATTGTCTAAATGACGTTTACATTTGATGAGTTCATCAATTATTAGGACAATGGCAGATAAGATCCGGTCCCTACCAGTGTTGCAGTATTGGATTATTATGGATGGGACAAGGGATATATCTGGTGTTGAACAGGAGGCGCTGTGCCTACGTTATGTTGACACTGATTTGCTGGTGCATGAAGACTTGATAGTGTATAGGGAAACCACTTCTACAACAGGTGAAAACCTTGCCAGAATAATTTTGGACATTCTGTTGTGACTGAATTTGCCAATAACGGGCCTCAGAGGTCAGACATATGATAGGGCTTCAAATATGACTGGAAAATACTCAGGTGACCAGGCTGTTATTCAGCGAACACAGACACTAGCACCATATATACATTGTGGAGCACACTGTGTTAATTTAGTTACACACCAGGCTTGCTCAGCCCATTACCTTGGCACTTTGGGCAGCCTGGTAAGCTTAAAGATACGTTTAACACCATTGTGGCAGCTGAAGGGGAAGGGCCATCCATGTCCATCATGCCTTGGACTGTACGTTAACCGTGCTGTTCTCAGCCAATATGGGATGGTTCTAAATGCGCTAGATGAGATGGTTTCATGTATTTCCGAATCTGCAAGCCGGGCAGAGGGCTTATGTGTTCGACTGCAAAAGGGTAATGTTGTACCGGGACTTCTGCTTGCTTTAGATGTGATCAGTGAACTAGAGGTTCTAAATGCATCTCTCCAGAAAAACACTCAGACAGTCGAGGGCATGCTCTCTGCAGTCTCTCTTGTCCAAGAAAGCTTTCATCCAAAAGAAACACTGAACACTTGAGGGAATCTTTAAGGAGGCAGAATACAGGTGTGACAATCTGTCTCTAGAGCCCATTGTTCTACAACGCACACATAGGTCCCCTATGAGATAATTCTGGGTTGGCTCCTGCATACACACCAAGATCAGCTGTGGATTTTTACAGAGTAGATTTCTATAGTGTCCTTGAGGTTTATGCAACCAGGCATTCAGACTTTAAAAGAGAAAACTCTCTCCTGATTCCCTTTACAAATTATGCAGCAGTTCGAAAGTATCCTGAACTGAATGAGGAAGACTTGAAAGTCCAATTAGCTATGTTTAAAAACTGTAAAAAAGCTGTAAAAGCAGGGGGGCTATTATTCTATTATTCAGTTTCAGGGGACCGGCTGAGAACCGAAGACGACACGTGATTATCTTTGGTTGGCCAATCAGCAAAAAAGGGCTGTTTCATACCCGCCCACCGTGAAACTTATCCTGCCTTCACATGCTCTTGGAAATTCGACCATTCCCCATGTGATGGTGTGCCAGGAATTTGAAAGTGTGAGAGTTTGATAGTGTGTCAGAAAGTGTGTGTTTGAATGAATTTAGTCATGTGCAAGAGAGAGTTTCATAGTGTGTGTGTGTGAATGACTATAGTAGTGTATGAGAGATCAAGTAAAATGAAATATGTCTTGAATGGCCTCTCATAGGGGCGAATTCAGACAAATCTATAAGGTATTCAGGATTGCTTGAAACTTCAGGCAGCTGTGTTGGAGATGATTGAAGCTAAACTCTGCTGAACAGTGGCCCTCCAGGAACTGAGTTTGAGACCACTGATGACACTATTAAATATGTTCCCTGTGCATTCCCTATATTTTATTAATCCCTGTTAAATATGTATAAGCCTATGTGTAATTATTCCCTGTACAATACCTTTTATGTGCATATTTTTAATATGTAATTTATCTTGTCATTTTCTCGAATGTGTCTTGTACTAGGACATATCAATTACTGGAGGGCCGCAGCACAGTGTAGCTCGAAGCCTAATTAAACGCATCTGATTCAGCTAATCAAGATTTCTAGAAACTTCCAAGCAGGTGCAGGTTGGATCTAAACTGTGCAGAACTGCGGCCCTCCAGGAATTGAGTTTGACATCCTGTCATTGTATGATTTTCTGCAGAAACTCAACCATGGTTGAGTAACACTGCTCTAATGGGAAAAAAAGCCAAACTGATGATATTCCAGCAACTGAAAATCAAAACGGATTAAAATTATTTTCTATTACATTACACTTTTTTGAAAGTAAATGCTTGAACGGTCCGATATGTGATGTGAACATGTTGATAAGCGTGTTCGGCAAAAAGGCAACTCTAACTTGCTTCGCGATAGTCAAACTATTCGTATTTTGTGCGTTCTAAAATGTTTTTCTGAGGAGGACGCGTACCCACATTTTATGCTTCCGACACCCATGCTTAAATCATTATTACTATAATTCACCATAATAAAGCCATGGTTATTTTCAAATATCAAAAGTGATGGTTCTTTGTTTAGCAGATGTTGACCTAAAACTACTGGCGTGCAGGTTACATCAGCTTTAATAAATAAATTGCCTTTTGTAAGCTCTAATTTTAACGCTTTTATTTTGTACAGCTCAAGCTAGCTGCCAGGTAATTTGCTGCAAGGCATATTTGGTTAGCCATACAACAAGATATTTCTATAACTTTGTGACCAGTCATTAAAACTAGCTACCTAAAGCAATGGTTCTCAAACCTTTTCCCTTTGTACATCGCTTTGCGGCCCCCAAAAATAAAGACTTATAAATTCTACCAAAAACATATTCAGTTATACAATGCTGAAACTTCTATTCTTTTGGTTGCTAGTCTTAGATTTTATGCAAACAAACATCAGTAAAATTAAAAATTTCACAAAATCTGTGGCCTCCCTGGATCCACCTTGAGGGCCGTTTGAAAGCCACAGACCTAAGGGGAAACAATTACATGGGGGACAAAACGTTTCATGCCACCTGTCAAACTTTGTGGTTTGATTTTCAGATAAAATGGTGAATAGCAAAAGGCGGCACACAATATGGTCAAGTCGTCTGTAAATTGGTTGCTTTGTTCATGGGAGTAAAAATGGTCAGTTCCTTGCAATCATTGATATTTATGATATCACAGCATAGGCATTGTAAACATTTCTAGCAAATAATATTGTCTATTTGTTAAATGCCGACAAATGCCACATATCTATGCACTGTTAGATTATAGGCGTTTTTCTCCAATCTCATGTTAATTTGGTATTATTTAAAAATTGGTTTAAATAATATTCACTTTTGTTATTTACTTATACGTGTCTAGATTAGCCAATCCCTTGAAAATGTCGTTGTGTTCGTAATCAGAGGCTCTAAGCTTGCAAAATAAATGGATTTCTTCACTCATGTTTTAATAATTATTTTCTAAATGCATGATCCATAAACTGTCATGATTCAATTAATGAAATTTATACGGTCGATTTATCCATACTGCTACACCGTTGTATATAAATACACTATTTGCCAAAGCAATACAGTTGTTGGTCTTTTCTGCAAAATCTTTTCTTTTTCAAAATGTCCATATCCAATTTGTGTTTTCTACATTTTGAACAATTCCTTTTAGATTTGAAGTTTAATTTGAAAACTTGCAACATTTGCACGAAAACTTGCATTTCCCCATTAGTCAGCAATGTTGTTTAACAACCGGGTGTAAATGGACCTCCCCTATTCGCCTACGCAATGATTCAATTCAGGCAAACTTATGCATATGACCTCTTTGGACAAATATAAAACAATGATACAAAATAGAATACCTTGGATATCGGCATTTAAGTCTTTTCAATACTTTTTAGGGTCCTTAATTGTCTCAAACTGTATTAAAAGTTGATAAATACTTATACAGGGTGTCCGCGGGATCTTTAGGAGTGCGATCAATATACAGTCCATGTTTTGCTTATAATGTTCACAGTACATATGTTGCAAAAACAATAATAGTAAACATTCAGTCCAAACACATGGACCCAAACATGCACAGGCTTTCTTTGCATGGCAAGACGATAGCAGAAGGTGCGAGTCACAGACACAGAACTAATGGATCCAGATATTTATTTAAACCAATATTGCATCACAGTCGGTTATTCATTGCAAGCTATAAACTGAAAGTTTTCACTTGAGCAATGCCTTTTCGCTATGAAGATCCTCCCAATGAAGTGCATTGTATTACACAACAAGAATGATTCATTTAGATTTCTGGCTGGCCAACTGTGTGACAATTTTTATATATACAGCTAGGGTCATATGCCTTTCAAAATCTGATAAATGTTGACAATTTTATTAAAAAGATTAATGTTTGTTTTTAATTTAGTACTACCCCAAACAACCTATTTCACATGACCAATGTGTACATATTGTCCACAAAACTGAATAATAACGGAAATTACTAAAATTACACAGCACAAATGTTTGTATAGCCTTTTTTCTTAATCAATCATCGTCCAGGTAAGATCACAGCGTGTTTCAATGTTTTGTGATAGTTGTTCATGAGACCATTGTTTTTCTTGAGCCATTAAACTGCTTACTGGTCTGGCTCAGGACAAATAAGTGAACAACTATCACAAAACCTAAAAACAAGCAAGTGAACCAAGAGTATAGAAACATTGGAACGGATTTATTTTTGTAAATTCAGTTATTAGCATTATATGTTGTGGGCTATATGTAACTGTTGTATAAAGTAGATTGTTCAGGACAGCAATAAAAACAACAAATATTTTATTATAATTACTCCTTTAAATATCAATATTTTTCAGATTCTGAAAGCATTTGTAAACTGATGACCAACTCAACTATAAATCACATTGGTGTGAATGGAATAGGGTAGGGTGTGTTACATTTGATGAAGCAAATTATTTCTTAAATGTTGCCTTCTCCTTTGTTGTTTTCTGTTGTTGTTCCGCAGATGAATATTTTACTGCTTTTCTTTGCCTTCCTGTGATCACCGGATGGCTATTAGCCCAACATCTATCAGTTTCTGAATTTTCTGAGCGATGACGGGGTTCTTTAGATGACTAGATAGGCAGAAAATAAACAAGGTTAACAGGTTGATCAATTCATTAATCAGAGCCAAACTTCCTTAACTTTTTTTAAACATGTTAATAACATTGTAGTACTGCCTTTTTGTGTTTTGTAATGCAGGATTTAAACATAATTGATTTTAAGCAATTGCTTTTTAGAGTAATATACTTTGCCTTTATTTTTTACACTACTAAATCATTTTACCCAAAATGGAAATATTTGAATATTGTTTAGATTTGTGTCATACTCGCTGAGGGCCTGTGGATCTTTCTGCATCTGCTCCAAGATAATGCGCATGGCAGGATCACTCATGATCTGCTGCACCTCTGGGTCAGCCATAGCCCTTTGTTTTACCTCCTCAGGGCTGTCGTTACGCATCGCCTGGCTCATCATACAACGCTGCAGACCCTCAGTGGCCTCCTGCAGGGTGGAGTACGAAAACCAGTAAGTGAAACCAGCCAAATCTACCGAGAGTTTTCCCCAACAGGGCAGTACTAGCACACCTTGGAATTGGAGTCGAGCTCAAGCGCTTTCTGATACACATCAATTGCTTTTGAGAAGTCCTTCATCGCCTCCAGTGCTGCTCCCTTGCGCGTGTAACCCTTTACTAAAAATAAGAAATGATAAGGTAGAAAAACATGTGCAAAGACAACACTGACTTAAGCCAAATGTATAGCACTTACTGAAGTTAGGGTCGAGTTTGATGCACGCCTCACAATCCTGAAAAACAGGATAATTGTTAACATAGTTTAGTATTAGGGCTGTCACAATCTCAGATCAATTCTTAAAAATGATACAATTACACATTTCCACTCAGCAGTGGAAAGTTCTTGTGTTGTGTAGTTACTGGGATGCATTCAGAAAATTAAAGCATTGTGTGATCACAAAAAACTCACTTATTTTAAAAACAGTTTATCGGTTTTAAGCTTCATTCATATAGATTTAAGATTATTTGCCAAAAAAGAAGGAATATACAATTCCAATAACTTGAGCCCAGGCTTGATTGTTTGTATTTTGTATATGCTATTGCCATGTTGAGAAACTCAAGCGCAAATAAAGGCAAATTTGATATCTAAAATTTCTAAATCTATTTGACTCTGATTAAGATGATTCTGTGATTTGTATAATACATACTTGTGTTCCAAAGCGTAAGTAAGCTTTCACTGTTATGCTGATGATACGCAACTTTATATTTCCTCGAAGCCTCATGAAACACAGCAATTCCATCGAATAGTGGAATGCATAGTCGATATAAAAAGTGGATGAGTAGCAATTTTTTATTACTGAACTCGGACAAAACAGAAGTGTTACTTATCGGACCGAAAACCGCCCTACGTAACAACCAAGAATACTGCTTAACTATTGATGGATGTTCCATAAAACCCTCATCTTTAGCTAAGAATCTTGGCTTTATATTCGATAGTACTCTGTCATTTGAGAACCAGGTCGCCAACACCTGTAAAATTGCGTTTTTCCATCTTAAAAATATATCTAAACCACATCATATGCTGTCATCATCAGATGCGGAGAAGCTTATACATGCCTTTATGACATCACGACTAGATTACTGTAATGCACTATTAGGTGGTTGCCCTGCAGGCCTATTACAAAAACTCCAACTGGTCCAAAATGCGGCAGCTCGAGTTCTTACGCGTACAAAAAAGTATGAGCATATTAGCCCGGTTCTGTCAACCTTGCACTGGTTACCTATAAAGCATCGCATTAACTTTAAAATCATGCTTATTACCTTTAAAGCCCTACATGGTTTAGCTCCTCACTATTTGAGTGAACTTCTCACGTATTACAGTCCTTCACGTGCACAACGCTCTCAGGTGTCAGGAAGTAGTTCACTTTCAAAACAAATGTTCATGATAATTTACTCACCCCCATGTCATCCAAGATGTTTATGTATTTGTTTCTTTAGTCAAAAAGTACATACGGAAGTACAGAGTCAGTGTTTACAAGTTGAACGTGCAAGTTTTCAACGTAATTACGTATTATGCGAAGTCATGAACGCACATCGCAGAACAGAGCAAGGCGAGCATGTCTGTTTATAAAGCATAAACTTTCCTTTTTTTTTTTTTTTTTTTTATTACAGATCGTTTCGCCAGATTAGACCTTTATTCATCATCTGGTATCGTTTAAAGCACTTTGAAGCTGCACTGAAACTGTAATTTTGACCTTCAACCTTTTGGGGTCCAATAAAGTCAATTATATGGAGAAAATCCTGGAAGGTTTTCATCAAAAACCTTAATTTCTTTTCGACTTAAGAAAAAAAAACATCTAGATGACATGGGGCATGAGAAAATTATCATGTACATTTATTTGGAAAGTGAACGTCTCTCTTAATAAACATGATGTTGAAAGAGAATGTTGCAGCACTGCTCGTCTTAAAATAACATTTTAATAACCTAATCTAAACTTTTTTGTTCCAAATAAACATTCTCAGAACATTGTATTTTTAGTAAAATGTAAGTGGAAAGAATGTTTTAGGAACATTATGCTAACCATAAATAAACGTTCTTGCAACTTTAAGCAAACTTGACATTTTAAATCACATTCCCACAACCAAAACCGAACATTTGGAAAAGGTTCTCAGAGCATACATTTGTTATCTGGGTTCAATGGGTATTACATTAGACCATATCAAATCAATAAGCAATGGTGGGTAACCATACAGAGTTATAACCAGATTAAAGAGTTCACCTACATAATGGCAAACAAACAATCTACACAGTATTTGTAAAGTCAAAACTAGTCAGCTCTGCTTATATAAATAAGGGTCTGTATGGTTTGTTATATTACTAGATCATTGTGAGGAAAAGGTTGTATTAGAAAATCTTGTGCAATATTTTTTCATCGTCAGATTTAAAATGTTGGACATTACAGAACATTTAGTCATTTAACAAAAAAACAAGTTTCTGTCAAACAGCTATTAAAATAATGTCTCAATTTTGAGATTTGGCCCAAATAAGCCAAAGAAATGTTTGGTCATTTACTGCCTTGTTATCTTGTGTGACAGTAAAAATGCCATGTCATGTCAACAAACCATGTATATATACACAGTGTACAAAAAAATCATTGGTCTTTGTCTGTGTATATTTGTGTGATTGTACCTTTAGAGCCAGCTGGAATTCCAGCAGTTTAGTATAACAAGCTGCTCTATTGCTGAAGAGCTTGGCATCATACGGGTTTCTCTTGATAGCCTCTGAATAATGCTTCATGGCCAAAGGATAGTCACCTACACAAAAAGCAGCAACCATTCCATCAGTATCTACCCCACTTCTCTCCTACACCATATCTTACTACAACAAACAAACTTCCCATGCAAGGTAACTGTGATTGTGAATTTAGTTGAAACACCTTTGGTCTCACACACACACACACGCGCAGACACAAATAAAAAAAAAATATATATATACATACACACACCCTTCTGAAAGGCATCGTTGCCCTTATTCTTCTCTTCCAGTGCCAAATCGGGATTGATGTAGGCCTGTTTCTCCTGATCTTTCAACATCTTCTCTGCCTGCAAGTGAAAGAATTTTAAAAGACTGCTTCAATTCTTCAGTGGCACAATATTCTGGATGGCCTTTCAGGCCTGACCGCATTATCATCATAACTGTGAGGTCACAGGTGGAAGCAGAAAATGCTGGATAAGCCAATCTTTACATGATATTTAAAATATTCAGTTTTGTGTTGAGGGGGGCTACCGTGGCTTAAAGGAATAGTTCACCCAATCATGAAAATCCTGTCATCAATTACTCATCCTCAAATTGTTCCAAATCTGTATAATGTCTTTGTTCTGATGAACACTCAGAAATATGTTTAAGAATGTGAGCAATTTTCAGATCTGGGACATCATTCACTACCTTAGTAGAAAAAAAGATTTCTGCTGAACACCAAATGAGATATTTGGAAGAACAAAGGGACACTTGGACTACCCCGTTAATTGTTTATACTATGGTTGTTTATACTATGGTTGTCTCAAATTCTTCCAAATGCATTTATCTGTGTTCATCAGAACAATACAATTTATACAGGTTTGGAACAACTTAAGGGCGAGTAAACAATGACACAATTTTAATTTTGGGGTTAACTATCCCTTTTAAACACATTAAGGTTTACAGATCAATGTACTGCATTCCATCCAACATGGCAGAGAGCAATAATCATACCAAATTGGGTACATCATAGAAACTTCATCTCAACCCTAACCTGATTTTGGAGGTGCAACAAAGCCAGCCTTTTGACCAGACTCACACCTAAGCACTACAAAACCTTTTTTTCCCATAGGTATGATAAATCATTACAATGGGGCTTTAGCACCTCTTTTTCAGCCCTCTACGATCTGCACCTCTTGGTACTTGGGGCCTAATAACAACAGAGCTTTTGCAATTAGAATAAGTGACCTTTGATCGATAGTACAGCATGATTAAACGTTTCAACTCATAAAATATAAAAAAATGCAATGACCTGTTGGCATTTCTTAAGAACGTCAGGTGTGCGATGCTCTGTTAGACTCTTATTAAAGAACTGGAAAGCTTCTTTATACTTCTCCTGCTTAAAGTAAGAGTTTCCAATCCTGGCATATGCCCTGCAACCAGAGAGAGAAAATAAGTATTCAATTGTAAACACTATAGAGAAAAACTAAATAAATGTTGTGTGGCATTGTTTTTTTATAGAGCTGCAGTGAGTTAGAACTAGTCATTTAAGATTCATGGAACTTCATGCACAAACACTCACTTGGCGATCTGTCTGTAGTCCTCTCGGTTCTCTCTGCCCACCTCAATGGCCTTCTCACAAAGGTTTCTGCATTGATCAAACTCCCCCATTTCAAAATACACAGCTGAAATAGAGTAAAGATACCGTTCATATTAAGGACTTATTAACTGTTATATATAACATTTGAGATTGGGGGCACCAGCCCTAAATTTGGTAGCACCAGTTGTCATGGGATGAGGTACTTGAACTTCATTCAAATACATTAATAAATAAATTAGGAATTAATACAAATTATTTATGATGTGATTATTGTTATTGTAAAAGTATATTATTGTACAAGTAAACTGGCTTTCAACACGACCATATTTAAAGCACATGTTTCTTAAAGCTACTTTCTTCCTTTATTTGTTGTGAACATCTCTTATAAGAGAACAATTCCTTTAATACAGTGTGTGTTTTTGGGCCAGTCCGTTATAGATATCCGTTTGTAATGTTCATCAAAATAAAAGTGCTGCACCAGCACAATGTAAGAGCAAATGCACAATACTGTAACAGACATGAGTTTTATTTCACAACCTTTTTTTACAAAACTGACTACCTTTACAAGTGCGACCATTAAGGACAACTTGTCTAGAGCCCTGTGTGTGCGTGCGATATATATATACATACATATATAAATAATCAAATTTTAAAAAGATGAGAGAGGCCTGTAATTTTCCTCATAGGTACACTTCAACTATGAGAGACAGAATGAGAAAAAAATACAGAAAATCAAATTTTCCACCATAATTTGCAAATAAATTATTTTGAAATTCATAAGTATTTGTTCACCTACAAAAAAAGCAAGATTTCTGGCTCTCACAGACCTATAACTTCTTCTTTAAGAGGTTCCTCTGTCCTCCACTGGATACCTGTATTAATGGCACCTGTTTGAAGTCTTTATCAGTATAAAAGACACCTGTCCACAACCTCAAACAGTCAGACTCCAAACTCTACTATGGCCAAGACCAAAGAGCTGTCAAAGGATGCCAGAAACAAAATTGTAGACCTGCACCAGGCTGGGAAGACTGAATCTGCATTAGGTTAGCAGCTTGGTATGAAGAAATCAACTTTGGGAGCAATTATTAGAAAATGGAAGACATACAAGACCACTGATAATCTCTCTCGATCTGGGGCTCCACGCAAGATCTCACCCCGTGGGGTCAAAATGATCAAAAGAACGGTGAGCAAACGGAGGCAAAGGAACCACACGGGGGACCTCGTGAATGACCTGCAGAGAGCTGGGACCAAAGTAACAAAGGCTACCATCAGTAACACACTACGCCGCCAGGGACTCAAATCCTGCAGTGCCAGACGTGTCCCCCTGCTTAAGCTAGTACATGTCCGGGCCCGTCTGAAGTTTGCTAGAGAGCATTTGGATGGTCCAGAAGAGGATTGGGAGAATGTCATATGGTCAGATGAAACTAAAATAGAACTTTCTGGTAAAAACTAAACATTCGTGTTTGGAGGGGAAGAATGCGGAGTTGCATCCAAAGAACACCATACCTACTGTGAAGCATGGGGGTGGAAACATCATGCTTTGGGGCTGTTTTTCTGCAAAGGGACCAGGACAACTGATCCTTGTAAAGGAAAGAATGAATGGGGTCATGTATCGTGAGATTTTGAGTAAAAACCTCCTTCCATTAGCAAGGGCATTGAAGATGAAACGTGGCTGGGTCTTTCAGCATGAAAATGATCCCAAACAAACCACCGGCTTCGTAAGAAGCATTTCAAGGTCCTGGAGTGGCCTAGCCAGTCTCCAGATCTCAACCCCATAGATAATCTTTGGAGGGAGTTGAAAATCCTTGTTGCCCAGCGACAGCCCCAAAACATCACTGCTCTAGAGGAGATCTGCATGGAGGAATGGACCGAACTACCAGCAACAGTGTGTAAAAACCTTGTAGAGACTTACAGAAAACGTTTGACCTCTGTCATTGCCAACTAAGGGTATACAACAAAGTATTGAGATGAACTTTTGTTATTGACCAAATAATTATTTTCCACCATAATTTGCAAATAAAATCTTAATCTTTAAAGATTTTCTGGAATTCTTTCTTTTCATTCTGCCTCTCATAGTTCAAGTGTACCTATGATGAAAATTACAGGCCTCTCCCATCTTTTTAAGTGGGAGAACTTGCACAATTGGTGGCTGACTAAATACTTTTTTTGCCCCACTGTATATATTATAGTTACGGTTTAAGTTGGATTCAAGACTCAAACGCTTGTAGTGTAATCACTAGTTGTGCCAGAGCACAGAACTGGAAGCACGATGTTATTTATTCATCATTCCAAAAAATATGTGTTCAACTTCATGTGGAACAGCATGGACAGATCAGGCAGGTCATATGAAAATGATGATGTCTCAAAAGCAAATTGAATTATGTCAAAAGATCAAAGATAAAAAACATGTTCATGTTTAAAGGGGTGATGACATGAGTAGATAGACGATATATTGTTTTCCCAATAATTTTTCCCATAATTGGGTATGTGTTTTGTAATCTCTGATTCCTCGATAAACTCCGCTCTCTTGTGGCTATTTTTAGAATTGCGCGCATGGCTGCTATTTCAATGTAGTCACAAGACTAAAACCACAGCATGCAAAGGTGTAGTTACTAGCTTTGCTTTAAATAGTAAACACTTGGTCACACTTTAGAATGGGGATCAATTCTGTATTAACTAAAGATTAACTACGACTTTTGCATCGAACTCCTAATTACTGCTTTTAAGGCAGTTTTTAGGTGTATGTATTGGGTAGGGGGTAAGGTATGTAGAAGAAGATAATGCAGAATAAGGTATTAATATGTGCTTTATCATTTAAAATATACCACCAATATGTAAGTTAATAAGCATGTAGTTACTAACTTGTGTACCTTAAAGGAGATTTTTTTTCTACTTTTACACAAATATAATATAAATCTTAGGGGTCCAAAGAATGTGTCAAATACACCACAGATCTTTAATTATACCGTGCTCTAATTGCCCAGTTTTGCATGTGAGGAGAAACTGGTTGTTTTGGTGTGTGTCTCTGCAAATGAGCTGCTAGTCTCCGCCCCCTTTTCAGCAGAAAACGCAGCCAGGGCTGTGAGCCTGTGCTTCCAACGACAAAACAAGAAAGAAGGGTCAAATAAGGCTTATGAGAAACGCTGCGTCACGTCTTTAAACACCAAACACATTGTTTTCTATAAGTTAACAGAACTAGAGTACACATAACAAACCGATCGCGTATTTACCAATCATACACACTGCTTTCTATAAGTAAGAGTACCCACGAAAGAAGGGTCACAAAGCGAATGAGAAACACTGCGTCTCGTCTTTGAACACCAAACACATCGTTTTTTACAAGCATACCTGTTTCCCCCGGGGCCATTCACACATGCGCTTCGGGTCCCTGTTGGTCCAGGCACGACCACTTTAGGGGGTGAGACCAGTGAGCGTCCAGGGGTTTCACGGGTGAAATAACAAAACGGAAGGGTTGCAGGAGATGGGTGTGAAAGTCGGGTTATTCTAACGGGATTGTTGACAGGTATGTCTATAAGTGAACAGACTCCTAACAAACGCCTCACGTTATCTATATGCAAAAGTACACATGACAAGCCGGTCGTGTATTTACAAACCATACACACTGCTTTCTACAAGTGAAGGTACTCAAGACAAACGCATCGCGTCTTCTAAGTAAAAGTAATGTTAAACAGAACAATCCCGTCTCGTGTTTACGAGCCAAACACATTGCTTTCTATGAGTGAACGGACAAATGTTTCACAGAGACATTTTAGCTACTTTTAAGTTGCCACAGCTCCCTGAGGTCTTAAAAACTACCGGTTCTTACAATGTCTTTATCTGCATCTTTGCCTCGTTCAGTCTGGAGGATTCCCATTGAAAACTAAATAAATCATTGCGCTCTTATCTCCTGTGAGGCTGGGAACAGTGTTCTCTGCAGCCAACAACAGAAGAGTTAGCATGCTTTTTCTCACTTTTGCCATGGTGTTGGAACTAATTCACGCATGTCGCTTGCGAAAACAAAATGGTTGTAGCGCCATGGGTGGACACGTTCAAAAAAAATAAGAATGGCTACCTAGGTCATAAAGGGAGCTAAATCTGAATGGCTCGTTTTCTCACAGGCTTGCAGAGATAGGCTCACATAAACAAAGTTACTGGGTTGTCATTTTTCACATTTTCTTAGTTGGTAGATGCAACATAGACTCGATTACAGCACCCTAAACATGGAAAGTCTGATTTTCATGAAATGGCCCCTTTAATATAAAGTGTAACCAGCTTTATTTAACAGAGCCATTATTGGACAAGAGAGCTGTGTTACAAATGCCTGATGTGTAGTTTATGAAGCTCTGCTCTAAGAAATCGAGACAAACTCAGTCACGTAGCCTAATCTATCAATTCATGTCCCAATAAACCCGTAACTACATGAATTACAGGGAACCCCCCAACAAACTAGAGATCCTGCTTTCCAGACAAAGGATTGTCACTCTCGCCATCTGCTCAATTCAGTGAGTCGCAGAAACTACATATTTTAACTAGTCAAACCTTTCCAAGCACCATATGAACATCCATTTGTCTGTAATTATTCTTTTATGTCCGAACAACTGAAACGTAAAACATGTAAACGACAGCTTTTTGGGAAATTCAGTTTTTCTGGCATATACAGTACTGTACATAACGGTTTATAGGGTAAACGCAAGTACGATGTGGTGTCGTCACAAGTATGCCAATTAATACAGTATGTAATAGCACCTTGCGCCAGAGTCTCAAAAAACCCTTTGGGAAACACTGCTATTCAGCGAATTATGTTATCCAGCAAATTATTCCTCACTCTTTCTTTAGTCTAATAAACAGCCTTTTACCTTCTAAAAGTTTAGTTGAAAAGGATTTTCAAAATTTTAATTTGAATATTATAACATTTCAGCAAAACTCCCCTAGCTCCTTTGAAATAGACTTTCTACCTTTATGTTGCCTATTGTTATTTTATTGTTGTAATACAATTTTGTTTTTAAAATGGTTGAAATGAGAAATAACGTACAGTAGTATAACTAAAGAAAGAACGGTTCTGCATATCTGGTATCAGGCACATAAACATGCAAATAATTGGTATTGGATGGTAAACAACAATATAGGTCCATCACTAGACATGAGTAAGTGTTGTTATACTGTAGATCATCCAATAACTCATGAGTCTTACGTGTCTGAATTAAAGTGTCATAGACAGACAGTTTAATCATTTATTACCATAACTGTACAGCAAGGGCACACAAACAATGAGAATATTGCACATGTATGTGGTAATTGTAAACCACTGCCTGTATCATTCTTACCCGCTTGATTTGACAGATAGGTCATGTTGGTAGGATCATTCTTTAGAGCCTCTTCATAGTGTTTCAAAGCTGTTGCAAAATCCCTCTTCTTATATGCTGAATTTCCTAGCTCCTTTTCCTTCGAGGCCTAGTGGAACACAGTTAGTTACACAACAGTTTGGGAAACTGCCCCATTGTGTCTAACACAGTGTCTTCACAAGACGCAACGCGACCTGCTTGTTCTTAATGGGTTTGTTGCATCGTGTCACGCCCCCAAATTTCAAATTATACGGTTCAAATGCGTTTCTAAAGTATTTTGTCGTTTCTCGCGTCCGGTATAGACACAGTGTAAACCTAGTCCTAGACAAAATCTTTGAGCTTTCTTAACTGAAAACTTACATCCCTTACACCCTACCAGTGTCTTTGTTTTGTCTCAAGATGCACATCAGACATTTCCAGGGCAAGAATTGTTCAAATCTACTAAAAATATCCTAATTTAACTATGGGCTACTGCGCGGTTAATCTAAGATCAGTCTGGGAAACAGCCCCTTTATCAAATAGTGTATAAAATATTACATATACATTACATGAAATGATACTCATACTATTGAATGACACGAAATACTATTGTTGCAGCATGCAATATGTGTGGGAAAAACACAAAACTAGACAGTACACTGCAAAATATGCATTAAGCAGTACAAAAGTATTTCACTCCAAACATAGTCCATGGCCAATTGGCAATCAGTACCATTCTCTTGTTTTCAGGCAGATTTTCCTCTTTGGGAGGGGGTGGAGCAGTCTCCTTGCGTTTAGGAGGAGGGGGCGGAGTTGGTTCCTCCTCTTCATCCATGCCAGACAGATCCAGACCAAGCAGGACTGAGAGAGTGGTCATGACTCTGGGGTCTTGCAGTTTCCTACCATCAATAAAAATAAGCATAATAGAAGTTACAAGTAGTAATAAAATGTACCTGCTCTTGTGATCCTAATGATGTTTACTATAAAGACTAGGCTCCATAAGAATGTTTTTGTAGTAACGACATAACCAAATTTCATATGACACTTACCACATGTGCATTTTCCTTAATTATAATAAACATGTTAAAACAGACAACATTATTTCAACTAAATTATTGCCTAGAAAGCCTCAGGAAAGGTGTTGTGCATATACAGCATGGTTTCATCTCTAAACAAATACAATTCTGGATGAATTGGATGAACCAATTATTCAGTTACTCATTCATAGAGTCATTTACTGCATTCCTGAATAAATTTAGTAAATCCAATCAATGCCACCAACTACTGTCAGTTTTTACTTCAAAGAATTTGAACAGTATTAAAATAAAGTTAAATAATAACAATACTAATAAATTGGTATTAAACACGTTAAACGCTTTACAGCCCTAAATATAGCAACCTTAGAGGCTTAACAGTTAACAGTGACGATTCGGATGATCTGCTCAAAGTATTGAATACAGTTGGCCTGGACGGTAAGGTGGAAGGAAAATATGGGCTTTTTTGCCCTTAACTATTCAAATAAATATCTCGTCGGCTAATGATCTTGGGCTTAAAAAACGTTGAACACTGGGTAACAGGATAGTCAGAGGGCCTACAACTAGTCATTATGCATTTTTAGATTACAAGAAATCCTAACAATTGTCGTTTTGTTTCCACAAAACATTTGTTTTTTATACATTCTCTTAATACACTACACTATACATTCAATTCATAAACCCTCGGGTTTCTCCATGATTTAGTTATTTCATAGAGACTCATCAAGTTTTTTTTTTTTTTAATGTGTCTATTAGAATGTCATGGATTCTAATGGTGGCATGTTATCTGGCAGATGGGAACCAACAGAACAGCATTAAATCTAACTGAAATAATGCCCAAAACACAAAACCGAAAGCACATGTACAGTAAAATTTCCTGTGAAATTTCCTGTAAGAGGGCTGCCGGCTGTCTATGTTTGATTTTATTAATTATTCAATTCAATTCAATTTTATTTATATAGCGCTTTTCACAATTTGCATTGTTCCAAAGCAGCTGTACAGGGGAAAAACGAAAAACCCAAGAAAGGGTAAAACACACTACATGGTGTGTTATATAATAAATCCAATTATTCTAGTAAATAATATCTAATGTCAGCATCTCCTGGTGGTTTATTAAGCATATTTGCTTTAAGTGAATGCTTGGCTGAAAAGATGTGTCTTTAATCTAGATTTAAATTGGGCGAGTGTGTCTGATCCTCGAATAGTGTCAGGAAGGCTATTCCATTAAATTAAAAGTATATTTTATGTACGCCGGTTCCAGTCTCATTCCTTTCCTTTTATTGAACTTCATTACAAACACCTTCAAAATATAAAAGTGAACTGAACAACCAGTCGGGAATATTTTGTATTAATGACCAGCTGACTGTACGTCTTAAAACAGCCCAAAAAACAAGGACAATTACAGCTGCAGAGACAGACACCTACGTCCCAAGATCCGAAGGTTTATTTCTGAGCTGTTCCAGCAGCTCCTTGTAGCTGGGGTCAGAAAGCATCCCCCGTGTTCGAGAGTCAGCCTCCAACTTCTCATACAAGTTAGGAACAGAAAATGGATTCATCATCTTCCTCTCTGCAGAACAAAACAATAAGCGACCATTTAAAAAAAAAGAACATTAACCCACCATTTTTGAGAATGAACATTTCCCATGCTTAATGTAATAAAACATTAAGGTTAATGTAATAAAACATTAAGGTTAATGTAATAAAACATTAAGGTTAATAAATAGTTAAATTGATGCATAAGTGGAATACTACTGCCCGAACAAGTATTTAGAGAGTAGTTTTGTTTCAAAATAGGGCTACTAAAGCAAACATGACGATCATGGATTTTTTTGAGAAAAGCTATCGTCAAACACACACTGGAACTCAAACGTCTGCATAACACACCGGTTAACTTTAACCCTCAGATGAAAAAATACTGTAGTACACTACAGCAGTGGTTCTCAAAAGCGGGGCTGCAAGATGGATCCAGGGGGGCCACAGATTTTGTGGCATTTAATGAAATATAGAAATGCATCAAAGATACATCTCTCTTCCGTGTTCGCATGCACTCCCTCTTCCCCCGAGCTCAATGAGTGTGCAAAAGCTAAAACTAACACGAAGCGATTACGTCAAAAATATGCTTATTAGATTGTGACGTCACCAACGCCACAAGTCTCTCAAAATCCTGGGAAACACTGCATAGTTACCGTCCGCTGGTGTGGACGCAAATATAGTTATAGTTACAGTTATCTTTATATTTATAATGTGAACAGCCCTTAAGTCTTTATATTTGGGTGGCCACAAAGCAATGCACACGAACGGGGCCTTAAAAACTAATTGAGAACCACTGCACTACAGTATTTAAGATAACAGACATTTTATACATGTGCTACACCTGTTTGGCTAGTGCTACACAACCTCTGTAGCTCCAGTGCTATGTGCAAGAACACACACAGGTGAACGGGAACAATTAAGACAATTAGGGAGAATGAAGTCTAATTTCGCATCAATGTCACATCCCATACTGAAAGCAGCTGCAGTGCGTACAGTGTGATATTGTGTCTCTGGACTGGGCCGAAATCGCTAAAAGGTAATATTGCTTACCTGCCAACCGTGCTTCGATATTCTGAAGGCCCTCTTTAAGCTGCTGATTTGCTGGTTCCTGACGTAACCCCTCCTGATAGGTTGTTTTGGCATCTTCAAGTCGCCCAAGAAACTCTAACGCAGCAGCTTTTCTTGAGTATCCCTTAAAATGTCAACAAGTATTATAAATGTTGAGTTAATTTTTATACAACATACATGCTTCAATTACATTTTTAAACAAATTCACCTTCCCCCAGTCTGATTTGATCTTTATGGTTTGGCAGGCATCTTTCAGGGCATTGTCATAATCCCCCTTCTTGGCATAGGCAGCAGAGCGGTTGCTGAAGAGGACGTGACTCGAAGGGTCTAATGTCAGGGCCTCTGTGTAGCACTTTACTGCTTCATCCAAGTTTCCTGCGCTGAGCGCCTTGTTTCCCTGATCTTTCAGCTGGGAAGCCTAAAAAAAACATGGAGTTAGTTGGAATTCTTTAAATACCATAGGCCCACATTGAATGGACACAAAACAACCTAAACATTTCTCATCTTTTTTTCTTTCACAGAGTAAGGCTTTTCACACTTAAAATGCTTAACCCTGGGTTATTTTAAACCCTGGGTAAACAGAATCCCGGGTTATCAGTTTCACACTACTTATAATTTACCAGGGGTTTAGACATATATCCTAGGTATTCATAACCTGACGTTTCACACTGTACATCAGTAAACCCTGGTTCCCAGATCAACATTTGCTTACCTACTATTTTGACGGGTCGTACCATATAGTACCCTATGCAAGGGTACTACAACATCTCAGTGTTCAAGTTAAAAGGACTTGTATTTTGACAGGTCGTCTGTTAGATGCTCGAATTATAGTATGTGTTTGACAATAGCTTCTCTCAAAAAGTAAAAGGCTTCTAAAATAAACTCTCAGAGCAACTCTGGAGATCAAGTTTAATATACATCCGTTTTATTTCCTCATACAGTGCAGACGCAAACAAATCCTCAACCATCACTTGTATAGTATGTTAGTCTGTGTACCTCATCCACTCAGAACAGCCAGATGACATATTTAAATAACAGGATTCCGCATCCGCATCTAGTTATATGGACTCAATGTAGTAAGCCATTGATTATTGTCCTACACAAACAAGCACAACCACGACAAACGCAAATCACACAGACGCAGCTCTGTCTAATGCACCTATTCTTAATATTATAAGCACAGACCGATTGATTTAGTGATCTGGGAAAACCCAACACAATTTTAGATATTTTGGTGCCATGTTCAAGCCCATTCTTTTTATTTAATTCATTAAATACAAGGTATGTTATGGTTATCCAAAGTCGGCTGATTGTTATTTACTCTCCTAGTGCATACAGATAACACATATATATATATATAAATATATATTATATATATATATAAAAAATACAACTTTATCAGCAGGTATATTTAAAATGGAAAAAAGATAAGATAATGGCAGATACAGTGCAAACCAGTGAAGTGCAGATGTGGGGTAGTGCAAAGAGCTTACCAGCCTGTTTAAAGTGACAAGAAAGCAGACCTTGTTTAACCGGTCAGAAGACGTAGCTGAAGAGGTGCAGACCGATGCTGAATGAGGTAGTGACTTGGAGCAGTGCAATGTCAGTGACAAACGTGGGTCAGTGTTTATTGTGGGGTGGACAGACTTGATGTTGTGCATGACTAGCCATTCAAAGCACTTCATGAGAATAGGAGTAAGTGCAACTGGACTGTAGTCAGTGAAGCAGGATGGAGAGGACTTCTTTGGGACGGGAATGATGGTAGTAGCTTTGAAGCATGTGGGGAGAACAGCCTGACTCAGCATAATGTTCAAATTGTCTGAAGACATCAGTGAGTTCTACTGCACAGTCTCACAGCACGTGCCTAGGAATGTTGTCAGGACCCTGAGCAAGGATCTCCTCACACTGCACTAATCCCTCTTCTGCTTCCTCTCACATCTCTTGTGGCGTCTCTACTGTGGGCGAGACGCAGTAGTGGGGGGGGGGGGATTGGGGTGATGAAAGTGAAGTCCTTTCGAGCAGACAGAGGTCCAGCAGCTCTCGCATTTAGCTCTCCAAATTATGTTTAGCCAACACTGTATTCGTGCTTGTATGATCATTTAGCCTAATTTTTCTCATTAGCCCCCTATGCCTATATGCATTTATGAGAAGTGTTGTTTTTATGAGAAGTGGTTTCTCTTACACTTAACAATAGCGCTGATGGCGTCACACACTAATTAGCATATTTGTGACGTCATCGTGTCGTGTTTAAGTTTGGTCTACTTTTACCACTAGAAACACTTGTGATCAGAGAGTAGAAGCAAAGCCGATTTCATTATATTGTATTTTAACACAACTGAATGCCATTTTGACATGTTAATGAGTATAAAATAGTGACTAAACCCAACAGAATAATACCTCATGTTTAATCCAACCATCTGTTAATTTAACTGCTGCTAAAATCCGGATTTATACAGTCCAGACCGCATGATCACAATTTTCACTTCATCTATTAAGACCCGAGTCACCTGACCTTTTATACTGCTACGGGAATCTGAAAGTGTTTTTCCATGGTTAAATTATTCGACATATTTATTTAATACTGGTACTTTATTTAATATATGATAGGGTATTGCACTGTAAATTAATCCTACATGTTTATTTTGTCGATGTGGTTTAGATTATATTATAATAACAGTTTTAAAGAATTCCTCAAAGATAAAATGTGTAGGGAAAATGTCTTTTATTCACCTTTCAACAGAAAATGCACGGATGTAGTCATTATAAATTACCTTATACATTATGAAACAAATTAAACTTCTATTTTAATTATTTATATTATGCAGTGATAAACAATATGTAAATTCTGAAAAATGTTGTCGTCACAAACTCAACTGCACAAAAAATATGCTTTGTTTTCTTAACAGGTGCAGCTTTTAGTATAGAGCTGTGGCTGTTTTCTCTATACACTTTTGCATAGTGCTCGACTGCTTGTATTTCAGAGGTGGCGATCATATCACAATGTCAATGTGAACCCCCATAGCCTTCGGAGAAACAGGTTAAACTACATAAACACGTCATGTTTCATGTTTACAAAGCACATACAGTGGGTACGGAAAAAATTCAGACCCCCTTAAATGTTTGACTCAAATGATTTTAGCCATTGGCTAAAATCATTTCAGTTAATTTTTTTCTCATTAATGTACACACAGCACCTCATATTGACAGAAACACAGAATTGTTGACATTTTTGCAGATTTATTAAAAAAAGAAAAACTAAGATATCACATGGTCCTATGTATTCAGACCCTTTGCTCAGTATTTAGTAGAAGCACCCTTTTGATCTAATCCAGCCATGAAGTTTTTTTGGGAAAGATGCAAAAAACAAGTTTGTCACACCTGGATTTGGGGATCCTCTGCCATTCCTCCTTGCAGATCCTCTCCAGTTCTGTCAGGTTGGATGGTAAACGTTGGTGGACAGCCATTTTCAGGTCTCTCCAGAGATGCTCAATTGGGTTTAAGTCAGGGCTCTGGCTGGGACATTCAAGAACAGTCACAGAGTTGTTGTGAAGCCACTCCTTTGTTATTTTAACTGTGTGCTTAGGGTCATTGTCTTGTTGGAAGGTGAACCGTCGGCCCAGTCTGAGGTCTTGAGCACTCTGGAGAAGGTCTTCGTCCACGATATCCCTGTACTGTATTCATATTTCCCTCGATTGCAACCAATCGTCCTGTCCCTGCAGCTGAAAAACACCCCCACAGCATGATGCTGCCACCACCATGCTTCACTGTTGGGACTGTATTGGACAGGTGATGAGCAGTTCCTGGTTCTCCACACATACCGCTTAGAATTAAGGCCAAAAAGTTCTATCTTGGTCTCTTCAGACAAGAGAATCTTATTTCTCACCATCTTGGAGTCCTTCAGGTATTTTTTAGAAAACTCCATGCAGGATTCCGTATGTCTTGCACTAAGGAGAGGCTTCCGTCGGGCCACTCTGCCATAAAGCCCCAAATGGTGGAGGGCTGCAGTGATGGTTGACTTTCTACAACATTCTCCCAACTGCATTTCTGGAGCTCAGCCACAGTGATCTTTGGGTTCTTCTTTACCTCTCTCACCAAGGCTCTTCTCCCTCGATTGCTCAGTTTGGCCGGACAGCCAGCTCTAGGAAGGGTTCTGGTCGTCCCGTCTTCCATTTAAGGATTATGGAGGCCACTGTGCTCTTAGGAACCTTAAGTGCAGCAGAAATGTTTTTTGTAACCTTGGCCAGATCTGTGCCTTGCCAAAATTCGGTCTCGTCTCTGAGTTCTTCAAGGCAGTTCCTTTGACCTCATGATTCTCATTTGCTCGGACATGCACTGTGAGCTGTAAGGTATTATACAGACAGGTGTGTGGCTTTCCTAATCAAGTCCAATCAGTATAATCAAACACAGCTCCACTCAAATGAAGGTGTAGAACCATCTCAAGGATGATCAGAAGAAATGGACAGCACCTGAGTTAAATATATGAGTGTCACAGCAAAGGGTCTGAATACTTAGGACTATGTGATATTTAAGTTTTTCTTTTTTAATAAATCTGCAAAAATGTCAAGAATTCAGTTTTTTTTTTGTCAATGTGGGGTGCTGTGTGTAGATTAATGTGAAAAAAATTAACTTAAATGATTTTAGCAAATGGCTGCAACATAACAGAGTGAAAAATTTTAGGGGGGCTGAATACTTTCCGTACCCACTGTAAGTACAGGTTTACAGTGTAAAGTAAATTTAAAGACGTTTAGATGTTCTGTCTTCAACTTTATTTTATATTCTACAGGAAAATTGTATTTGTCAAGCCCTAAGCTGTTCCAAGTGAAAGTGTTTTACACTGTATGCATGTAAACTTGTTCGTGGACAATCCATAAACCAACAGTGTGGTTAACTTTGGCTTAACCACACTGAGTAGTTTGATTATGCACAGTTTTGTTATATATTCAAGTAAACTGCACTTTAGTTTCTGTGACTCATGACGTTCATGTTACACAAAGCTTATTTGCAAGTGCTTTATGCCAAGATAATTTTACCTTGGCAATAAACAGCCCTATGAAGCAGCTCAGGCTGGCAAATGCTTTCTGTGTGAGAGTGAAAGACTTTGTGTCTTCAGCCCTCCGAATGATTGGCCGGACTCGAGACTTTCAACAAACCAGATGGGCTGCCGCCGTGCATTTCACTATCCCACGGAGTGGTGTATTCTGAGAGAGGTGGCTGCATTAGAGCCAAACATTAGTTTCAAAACGAAAATATTTTATCGGTAAATCGATCAATATTTTATCTTGATAATAATTAAAATGCACAATATCCACGTCAATAATCATCAGGGCCTTTAATCGATCAACCCTGGTAGACTTGTGATAAAAACTTGAACAGGAGTGAAATCTGAGCACTGTGCAAGAATAAGAGGGTCGTCGTGACATTTTCAGATTGTGTTTTGGCACGCTCTTACATTTCTGCCCCAAACCGGTAACGCCATTTTTGGCCAGATATTTCCTGTTGGCAAAATTTCTGTGTATCCCTAGTCACAGTATGCGATTTTGGACGCAGCCTAGATCTCCACGAACAGGACTGTAGCACACCACCTATTGAGTGTGTGATGACTGCATCTTACTTACACCCCTTCCTCCACAGAAAATTGTCTGCGCTTCGTTTCCCTGACCAAGAGATGGCGCAGCTTTCTACACTCTCGAAGGTTCGACTCTTCTCGTGTAGAACCAGAGGAAAGCCTTCATTTCCCGTTACTAGAATTTTCTTTAAACTGTCTTGGAAAGTTAGAGGAAAATAAAGAAAGCCATAGAAGCTTCTTTATACTAGTCGTTATTCTTTAAGTTTCTTATTATGGCTTACGAATATATATATATATATATATATATATATAATCATATTCTGGGTGTTTTATTGCATACTTTTTGAGGGAGATACGAATATACCAAAAAATATTACTTTTGTTTAGCAAAACGTGGTTCCAAATTTCACTGCTTTCTATTTTATTTTCTCACACCTGAACTCACATACAATGACAATTTGCTTGACCAAGAAAAGCAGATTTCAGATTAATCAACTGAATGGATGTTGTTGCGCCCTTAACACACACAAGTCTCTAGATGTTACATGAGCACATGCTAACCTGCTAACTTATTATGTGAATCGAGCAAATTACTAAAACTGTATTATTTAAAGACTTAAATACAAATGCTAATAATAACAGTCAGCAAGAGACCACCCTTTTTACAAAATGTTTGTAGTGATCGCACGTTACAGCACATCGTGTGTCACATTTAGCTGCTAACGTTCTTTGAGCCAGCCAGTCAGCTCCAGCATGTTTTCGATATTTAAGCTAAGCTAGGCTAGGCCAAGTGTATAGCTTCAATATTAGCAATATTACAAAACTTTAAACGTGGCTTATGTGCACGGCCATTTAAAAAGCCTGCCTCTCTTTCATCACACGCAATTCCTTTAACCAAATAGTTAATACTTACTTTCTCCATAATGCACGAGGTTCCAGAATCCACTAGACACTAACGTTACTCCGCCTGAGCTTCTTTATCAATGTAGCCGACTAGCCGAAGAGCTGGGTTGCCAAGTATTTCAGGTTAAACTCATCAAAAAAGTTTTTTTAAAGCATCACCTGTGACGTTTATTATTCCTGTCATAATTAGCAGATTGTATAACAGATAGATATGAAAAGATATTGAATTCTATGTTAACAGAAAACAGGACTGTATAATATGAATTTGTATATTTGATGTGCTTTTTTATACAGAAAATGAACATTTGAACTGTAAATATATTTTACATTTGTTTATTCTATTAGGAAAATTCCATATACATACACAAAAGTGGGCTCAATGTAAACCACATTTTCACGTTTTATCAATGACTTCGAATTGTATATAGATGATCTATAATAGATCTCTTGGAACAAACAAAAAAGCACTGAAAACATTTTCCCATAAATTTATGTAATTCTATTTCTTTCTTTTTTCAATTTTCGTTTCTATCTGGCAACGAGTGTTAATGTGACTTGAATATGTAATACATCTCGTCTTATGGCATTGATTTAATAAAGCATATAAAACAAATAAAACAAAATAAAAAGATTGTATAACAGATAGATATAAAATAGATATAAAGTTTAACAATTTTTTTAAATGTTATTCTTATTAATAATACGTTTTTACATTTATTACATAAATGTAGTTTTATCTCAAGTTGTTTCAAACTTTGTTCCACTAAACAGAAAATAAGATATTTGTAAGAATGTTTGTAACCAAACAATTCTGGGCCTTAATTAACTTCCATAGTAGGAAACAAAACTACAATGGCAGTCAGTGGTGTCCCCGAATGAACCATCTGAAGGAATCCTTTTAAGCCCTTGTGGCAGGGTAAGAGACACTACGGACACAAGATGGCTGGTGTAAGCAACCCCGGAGGGGAATTTATTAAGACAAGTAGTGCAAAGTGTCCACAATGTGGTAATCCGTGACGTGTAATGTCCAATCCGTGCTCATGCAATGGCGCTCCTCTGGTCTTCAATCGCTTGACTCTGTGGGTGAAAAATAGGCTGCATTAGTCTCTTGGCGAACGAGCCTAGAGGGGTGTGTTTGTGAGGGTTTTATGCTCGGCAGCTAATCGGCATCAGGTGTGGGCAATCAGCATTAGCCGGGTCGTTTTCCGGGGGACGCTGATCCTGGATCTGTACTCCACCACAGCCCTCCTAAAAAGTCTGGCACAAACAGCCACATTTACAGATTGATGTCTAATTTATACGCTTACACCAAACTGCAACTTTTGCAAGATGTTTCATTTGTTTTTAATGATTTTGTCTGGTTTTATTAAGGAAACGTTATAACATTTAATGGTGTGTTTTATTATAATATGGGCTACAGTTTATATCAATAAAACCAAATGAATCACTAGACAGATGCAACATTGTAGTTTTATGAAAAAAATGATTCATTTAAATTTTTATTATATAATTTGTATTATTATTATTATTATGGTTATTAATTATATTAATTGGCCAGGACCATAAATACAATACCAAAATTACCGCTTTATGTATTCAGAAACACAACGTTTTCGCCGCCCAGCCACCTTCTGTCTCACTTAAGACCCGGTCAGACACCGGTTCGATGCCCATTCGACGCCAGATGTCTGCTAGAGAGGCGCTCTGAGCCATTGCCCACGAGAAGAATGCCCCCCGGTGGAGTGAGCGTCACTGCAGTGGGCAGGGGCCTGAGATCGGTAAGCCAAGTGATGGCGTCCACGATCCAGTGCACCGGTCTCTGTTTGCGGACAGCGTCCCTGCTGTCCCTTGACACAGACAAAGAGCTGCTCAGAGCAAGAGAGCTCTGAGTACGGTCCAAGTAGAGGTGCAGGGCGTGTTCTGGACACGAATAGGTGGGAATTCCTCCCAGGGGAGCGCCTGCAGGTTCTTCACCCAGACCCAGGCGGGAGTGGTGGGGACTCTCCGCAACTCTAGCCAGGGTTCTGCCAGGGTCGGGGCCCTGAGGGGGCAAGCAGGTCTGCTGACTTACCGGCCTTGAGTCGTCGCTGCCGGACACACCGTGGCATGGAGAGTGTGGAGGGCTGCGAAAGTGGCATGTCACAACGTTGAATTGAGGCTGTAGAATGCTGTGGGCACCCGGGAAGAAGGAAGCTCTCCTGAACGACAAGTGGGCACCAGGCCCTGAGAAGGGCCCGCCTTGATGTGGGATGTGGCAAGGACTTGACAGCGATAGCATGGCCGTACCTGCGCCAAATATCCTCCCTAGGTGGCTCCTGCCAGGGCTGCTTGCTGGGAGTTGATGCCCTCCATTGAAATCTCCATCCTCGGGGGGCCACCTGAGGAAGGGGCACTGGGGCGGAGGTACGGAGGGGCATGGCTGCTTGGATGCAGACGCCATCCGGGACCTCGACACCTTGGCGGGGGCCAGGTTGCAACAGGGAATCTGATAGCCTTCGTTTGCTACTTCATTGAAAACTTGAAAGTCTTTGACGGTGTCACCAAGCAGTGCGATGGGTGCATCAAGAAAGCAGACTCTCTCGACTCCTCCCATCTGCGCAGGATTGAGCCAAATGTGTCTCTCTTGGACCACAAGAGTGGACATTGTCGGACCCAGTGTGTGTGCAGTCACTTCGGTCGCCCGGAGAGTGAGCTCTATGGTGTTGCGCAGACCCTGCATAACCACTGGGTCCTGCTTTCCCTCGTCTAACCTCTCCAACACCTTAGCCTGGTGGATCTGCAGGATGGCCATGGCGTGAAGGGCAGAGGCAGCTAAACCGCCACAGTGTAAGCCCTCGACATTAGTAATGGTGAGGACTAACAAGCTTTGGAAGGGAGCCTTGGTCGGTGCCTCCAGGTGGCATGTCTGTGGACACAGGTGCACTTGTGTCACGAGAGCATGCTCTACCTGGGGTACCAACATGGCCCTTAGCTGCTCCAGAGTTGAAGGAAGTCAGGGCGACTGAGCTCATCTGCTTCGAACGCGCTGAAGGGGGTGTTTCCGGTTTTATTGAGCCCTTCATCCACTGCCGGGAAACTGGCACCAGGGCGGAACGCGGTACCCCGTGTGCACTGCAAGCACAGCTGACATCCCCACGTTGGCCTCGTCCTGGACTCAACCGGCCGTAGCCGGTATCTGATGTCAGGAAGTCGCCAACCGATGTTGCAACTGAAATCTCATCCTCTTCACACCGTGGCGTGGATCCGCTATGGGACTATCTGCCGACGTCCATAGGAGACAGGCTCGGTGAGGAGGCCTGGGCGGTCAGCTGAAATGCTGCAATGGATTAACCCCCACCGGGGCTCCCATATCGCCGCTCGCTGCCGCAGCCGGCTTGTTAGCCTATATAAAGACCAATGACCTGAGTTCCTCCGTGTCCTTCGACTGCAAGAAAGCAGATGTGTTACTGAACTTCGTGGAAAGTCAAGACGACAAGTGCACATATGTGATGTCGACAGCCAAGCTGAATGCAACAACGTACAGATGGGTAGCCGAGCTTGCCGACTTCAAATTCACCCTCAAATACGGTCCGGGAAAGTCAAACAGGGATGCCGATGGCCTCTTACGAATGCCGTTATCGATGGAGCAGTATATGAGAATATGCTCAGAAGAAGTGCAACCTGATGTCATGGTCAGTATAACTCTCTAATAAGTCTCTAATGGTCCAAAGTCTAGAGAGAGGCCCCTGGTTGTGTACATTTACCATTGCATCAGTGCTGGCAGCAGAACAGGCGGAGTATCGGGTCATGTCAGGCTCAGAGATTCCCAAGAAAGTTCTGAGAAAAGCCAAAGGAAGAGTCTAAAATCAGAGAGGTCTTGATGAGTCTCTGAAATAAATCAAGGCCAGTGAAGAGCAAAGTGGCTTGGGGACTGATGAGAGAAAAAGCTAAATTATATTCGAATGAGCAGGGTCGTTTGTTACAAAAAACAGTTACCCGTAATCAGCAGATCCTGCTAAGGAAATACCATGAGCTTGTTTTTAAGGAGCTACACCGAGACAGGGGCCACCTGTCAAAGCGAGTGCTGAACCTGATTTGGGATAGAGTTTATTGGCCCCACATGCGAGTGGAGCATCATATCACATGTGTCTGCAGTTGCTTGAGAAGCAAGCGTCTGAACAAGGTGACTCGAGCTCCTCTGGCGAACATCAACACCACATATCCGTTTGGTCTCAATTGAATCTGGAGTCGTGTAAAGGAGGTTATGAAAACATCTTAGTGGTGGTGGATCATTTTACACAGTTTGCTCAAGCATATGCCTGCAGAAACAAGAGTGCCAAAAACAGCTGTGGAGGAAGAATTTAGAGTTTTGAATTTTGGATTTCCAACAAGATTGCATCATGACCAAGGCTGAGATTTTGACAACAAGTTGTTTTCCAAGCTGCAAGACTACATCGTCATACGACACCGTATCACCAGCATGGAAATAGCAAACTGAGCGATTCAACCGAATCAACCGACTTCATCCCCCACGCACCAGCCCTGTAACCGCCCGAACTGACTGGGAACAGTTCGGGCGGTTACAGGTGGTCGTGTTCGCCTCCCCACACCCTTCCAATGCTGAGAACCTTACCTGAGACCGCTAAAGCAGACAGGAAGACATCACTTGCAAAGGTTGTGAATGCTTACAACTGTACAAGAAACAAGGCGACAGACTAGCTCTAACCAGACCTAGTGCTCCACACGTTTTCAGGGTCTGACCCCCGCTTGGTCTCCAGTAGAGCTTCCTTCTCCCATGGGGACGAGGTCCACAAGACTGGAGTGTGCCATTTGGAACAAGGCCAATAGCTGCACTTGCACACCGTACAGCAGTTTCACTGCTCTATGCTTTGTCGCATGCTCTCAATTGCCAGTTCCGCTGTTTCACTTTGGGTAGTTTTTTTGCAGGTTTAGCATATTGCATAAATTACTGTCATTTAATTTGACAGTTAAAATAAATAAGCACATTCAAATAAATAATATCGTTTTAAGATATGGACATTTTTATTTTTAAGAATAGCTATCTGGAGCAGAAATGTAATCATTTCATTTTACCTCAAATGTTGGATGCCATTATCAGTCACAGAAATGACAAGCAAGGTGTTTTAGTTTTTAACCTTTTAGCATTTAAAATGTGTAAAAATCACAAAATAATAAACTTTAACAACAATTTAATAAAAGTTTACACGTAACCCAATGTTCAGGTTTTTCTTTTAATCATGATGCTAAGCATTTTACCCCACGCAGAATGGGAACACTCGCTAAATAAAGTGGACCGCTCATAACAACTCAAAGAACATAAAAACACTTCAGTTGGTAGGCTGGTTGTCCTGTTCACATTGTAGAAATTGAGGTAAAAGTGAAAGTCGGTCCATGGCTCTGTTTACAAAAACACCTGCTGAATAAAATGACGCTTCATCTTTTGCCTGTTTTTGCACATTTCTTTATTGCAAATATTGAAACTATGGCAAAGAACTGACTGAGTTTTAATGTGTTTTAAAGATAATTTATCCAAATCCATGCCGGTGCCCACCATTCACCAACGTTTCACTCCTTTAATCCTGGAACGTCTCCTGGTGGCGGAGCCGTGACAGGGACATTTCCCTTCCACCCCTGCAGCTGATAGTTGTTACCCTCTGTGGTTGTTGTCGGGGTTAGTTGTTCTTTCCCCAGCTCTTGTCTTTACTCCTCAGCCAGAGCCAAAAGCTCCCCTTCTCGGCCTCCTCTAGTAGGTCTTTGATTGCCTTCTTTAGGGTCCCTCCGGTCGCTTCTTCCTCCCTTAGAAGGCGTGTGGTTGACAGCCCCACGTAGCCTCGGCATCCAACCTCCACTGGATAGATGGTGGTCTTCCAACCAGCTTCCCGGCCCTCAACAGCCAGATCTGACCCCCGCTTGGTCTCCAGTAGAGCTTCCTTCTCCCTGGGTGGCCCCAGCATGCAGCAGCCTCAACTCGATGTTGCGAAATGTCACTTCCACAGCCCTCTGCACTCTCTACGTCAGCCCAAACTAAATGGGCTGGCTGGAATGGGGACGAGGTCCACAAGACTGGAGTGTGCCATTTGGGACAAGGCCAATAGCTGCACTTGCACACCGTACAGCAGTTTCACTGCTCTATGCTTTGTCGCATGCTCTCAATTGCCAGTTCCGCTGTTTCACTTTGGGTAGTTTTTTTGCAGGTTTAGCATATTGCATAAATTGATTGGTCTTTGCCAGATCTGAGTACAGAGAGAGTTCTCGCAATACACTTTTCAAAGCATCGGTAAAGAAGCATCGCCTCTGAATGATGGGGGGGATATATATATTTTGTTTTATTAAAAGGATTTATCCACTCAATAGTCTTGTCATGATTCTGCTGCATCATGTCATGTTTCTCTTGATGGATCATGACAGAACCTCATGGTTAATGTGGAGAGAGGCAATTATTGTCATGGCCTTCCATACACTCTCTCTGGTCTCGTCTCTGTTCCCATCCTCTCGTTAGCTCGTTATTGATGATAGTTGTTACCCTCTGTGGTTGTTGTCGGGGTTAGTTGTTCTTTCCCCAGCTCTTGTCTTTACTCCTCAGCCAGTGCCAAAAGCTCCCCTTCTCGGCCTCCTCTGGTAGGTCTTTGATTGCCTTCTTTAGGGTCCCTCCGGTCGCTTCTTCCTCCCTTAGAAGGCGTGTGGTTGACAGCCCCACGTAGCCTCGGCATCCAACCTCCACTGGATAGATGGTGGTCTTCCAACCAGCTTCCCGGCCCTCAACAGCCAGATCTGACCCCCGCTTGGTCTCCAGTAGAGCTTCCTTCTCCCTGGGTGGCCCCAGCATGCAGCAGCCTCAACTCGATGTTGCGAAATGTCACTTCCACAGCCCTCTGCACTCTCTACGTCAGCCCAAACTAAATGGGCTGGCTGGAATGGGGACGAGGTCCACAAGACTGGAGTGTGCCATTTGGGACAAGGCCAATAGCTGCACTTGCACACCGTACAGCAGTTTCACTGCTCTATGCTTTGTCGCATGCTCTCAATTGCCAGTTCCGCTGTTTCACTTTGGGTAGTTTTTTTGCAGGTTTAGCATATTGCATAAATTGATTGGTCTTTGCCAGATCTGAGTACAGAGAGAGTTCTCGCAATACACTTTTCAAAGCATCGGTAAAGAAGCATCGCCTCTGAATGATGGGGGGGATATATATATTTTGTTTTATTAAAAGGATTTATCCACTCAATAGTCTTGTCATGATTCTGCTGCATCATGTCATGTTTCTCTTGATGGATCATGACAGAACCTCATGGTTAATGTGGAGAGAGGCAATTATTGTCATGGCCTTCCATACACTCTCTCTGGTCTCGTCTCTGTTCCCATCCTCTCGTTAGCTCGTTATTGATTAATGCCCTACACCTGTTTCCCTCTTGATTTGCTCCCTTATTTAATGCCCTTGTGTCTTCTGTCTTGTGCTGGTTCATTGTGGTTGTGTGGTGAGTTCTTGTCAGTCTAGTCTAGTCTAGTCTAGTCTAGTCTAGTCTAGTCTAGTCTTTGTTTTGTATCTGTTAAAACCCCTTACCCGCTGTCTGCACCTGGGTCCTCTCTCCGTGTCTCACCCCACGTTCATGACAAGTCTACAATATAATAGCCATTTAAAAGTAGCGTAATTATAATAATAAAACATAGCAAAGAGGCATTGACAGAGAGTCAAGAAAGGACGATGAGAAGAATTATTATTAATATTTCAGTAAAGTTCATTAAATCTATTCTGTTGTTAGTATGGTCTTTAAACTTATGAACTGTGTATGTGTTACAGAGGCCAGCTAGTGAAGCGCTGTGCAGTGTGTAAGAATCACTCCCTGACCAACAGAGACGCTCTAGCGACAGCCGGTCGAGACTGCGATCTTTAGTCTCCTCGTTAGAGCACCCGTCTCCCATTTGGGAGACACCCGCGAGAAAGCAAGTTGACAAAAATGCAATAAAATGTTTAGGTGCATCAAAAAGCGCTCGTTAAGATACTAGCAGACAAGCTAATCCAGTACAAATTAGTGCATAAATTGGTCACCAAAATGAAGTAATTGAACCTCATAATTAAATACAAAAGGAGGGAAAAAATCTGCAAAAAGGAACACTTTTTGAAAAAAAGAACCTCCCCTTTCAATAGGCTGGCTACGGACCTGGTCATGTAGCCTGAGGGTACTTATTTTGTTTTGCTAATGCACCTGCTGCAGGAGCTTTCTATTCCATAATATATATATTTTTAAAGAATTTGCAGTTAAAGTTTCAATAATAGTCAAATGACTTCAACAGCCTGCAAGAGGCCATCAGAAGGTGGAACAGGCTTCAAGGCAAAGCAACTGAAGCTGCTGGAGACCAAACAAGTGTCTCAGAAGACGGTTGATCGGGCTATCCTCCGCTTCATTGTTCAACGTCTCCAGTCCTTCTCCCTGGTTGAGAAACCATCCTTCCAAGACCTTATTGTAGAATTACAACCGAGTAGTGCCGTCATGTCCCGCACAGCGCAAGATTGATTCAGCTACATCTAAAATGAAAGAACGTCTCAAGAACGAAATGAAAAAGGTACCATACATTGCCACCACTACTGATTGTTGGACGGCGAGGAGAAGGAGCTTTATAGGTGTAACAGCCCACTGGCTCGATCCTTGCAGTTTTGAACGCCATTCAGCTGCCCTTGCTTGCCGTCAACTAAGGGGCTCCCACACATTTGATGCCTTGGCAGCTGTTTTGACCGACATTCATGCAGAGTGTGAAATAAGTCTAAAGATAGTTAGAACTACAACAGACAATGGGTCGAATTTCGTCAAAGCGTTCCGTGTCGTTGGTCAGCAGGACGAAAATAACAATGAAGAGTTAGTTGCAGAAAGCACAATCGAACAAGAAGAAGTAGGAGGAAGATTGGAGTGATGCATCTGATGGTGAAGAGGAGGTGTGGAATTCATGGATGTGGAAGCCATTCTGGAGGAAGATGATGGGCTTCAGTATCAGCTGCCGAAACATCATCGGTGTGCATGCCACTTACTAAATTTAGTTTCTACAGTCAATGTTGATCGGGCTAATAAGACAGAAGCTTACAAGAAATTGTCCAGATCAGCCTTTTCCAAGTGTCAGGCACTCTGGAATAAAGCATCAAGGTCTCCTCAAAATGCAGAGCTTATAGAGGAACACTGTAAGCTTCACTTGGTACAGCCTAATTCAACTCGATGGAATTCCTCTTTCATGGCCGTGGAACGTGTGGTCAGAATCATTAGAGACCAAGGACAGGGGTCTGTGAGAACGGTCTGTGCTGCACTCATTGTTCCAATGTAAGTAACGTATGTTAAAGTATAATTGTGTTCTTATTTGAGTAATGCTTACCACATTATCTGCTGTAGGTAGATAAACAAATAAATATTAAGCATTGCAGAGTGGTTCTGTATACATTTTGTTGAAATTATGTTTTTGTTTATTTTCTTCTGTTTCTATTAGGTACAGTCCGGCTGATATAGCCTTTTTAGGGGAATATGTCACCACCATGAGTCCAGTTGGGAAGTCCTTGAACATACTACAAGGAGAAGTCAATGTTCAGATGGGCTGGCTGCTCCCGACAATCACCACCCTTATAACCAAGTTTGAAAAGTCCAGACCGTCACTCAGATTTTGCAAGCCACTTGTTGATGCTCTTCTGGAAGGTTTGAGGAAGCGTTTTGAGAGAATGATGTCAGAGCCAGAGCTAATTGCTGCAGCCATTCTCGTTCCAAGGTTCAAAACCTCCTGGACCAGCAATGACACAGTCCTACAGCTTGGTTAGGTTTTTTTGTTTGTTTGCTTGTTTTTTCAAAAACCTTTTCATCCAACAATGATTCTATGCAGTTGTTTACTTACAGAGTAATAATAAAAAAAATGTGTTTGTTGGTGTGATTCTGCGTTTCTAATCAAGGCCTTAGTTACATCAAGGAACATCTGCCAGAACACGGTGAAGGTCTTCGGTCTCCTTATACCACATCAACCTCTTCTGATGAAGATGACTTCTTTTCCAATGTCAAGCAGACGCATTCCCATGAGATAAGTAAGCAACTTGATGGATACCTATCTGCTACAGCTGAAGGAGTGAATACACTGGCCTGCTATCCAGCTGTGCGTAACCACTCACTAAAGCTCAACACAGCCCTGCCAGCTTCAGCATGTGAAAGGCTTTTTAGCATAGCAGGTTTGCTTTTCACCCCAAGAAGGGGATCAATTAATTCACTGAATTTTGAGAACCAACTTTTCCTCAAGTTGAACAAGGACTTCATGACATTTGATTGAATTGAAGTACAGTACACACACACAGAGTTGTCACACATGGATTGTGTGTGTGAGAATGGTGTTATTCAGCGGAAAGTATTTTCTCCTGCCTTTGCCTGTATGTCAATGTGAGAGGAAGGGGCTTAATACTGTCACTCAAATGAGCTGAATTTTATTTTTCCTTTGTACACTGACCTAAACACAGCTGATTAGCTGATTTTCTTTAATTATTATTATTTTCTCTTCAGAGGTTTGTCAGAGCGTTGCCATTGAGCTATTGCTGTGTGGGCAAGTGAGAAATATTAAATAAAGCAATATGGTAAAAAGATTAAAATTACTTGATTTTACTTTCAATTCCTTTTACATTCTCCAATGTATTAACATTGACATTTTTCATAACTATGTAGGACGTTTCTGTACAAAAATGTAAGTAAGCACTGTGGCAGTAGTAATGCAATATGTAGAAAATGTACTCTTGTACTTTTGATACTCAAGTACTTTTAAAAACAAGTACTTCAGTACTTTTACTTAAGTACACATCTGACTGTAGTACGTTTACTTGTACTTGAGTAAAATTTAGCAAGGGGTATCTCTACTTTTACTCAAGTAATGAAGCTGTGTACTCTGTCCGCCTCTGCAAACAAACATTATATTTCCTCCTGTTTGGAGCCTCAGCCCTTCAGGTATCTATTTCTTTTGTTTTCTTAAATTCTAAAATTATCCAAAATGTGTTCTGATTTGTTTATTTTTTTTCTTTGTGTTTAAAATAAATGAAGCTGCACTTCAAAGTGTTTTTAAAGATTTTGTATTAATAAAGATTTGTATTTTTATATTGCACCCATGTCTCATTTCCTTTTTGGGGGACCGAACCTGTGTGTCTTATCTATGGTTGTGAATATTTAAATTAACTCTGATTAAATTTGTTTAATTCCTGGGGTGGCATTGTTTGATTTTTATGATTGTTAAAAGCTCTGTCTCACTAACAATGAACAAGAAAGACCTCTCAGGGTAGGACATTGACTAAAAACAAATTCCAAAAACTTATTGCCTGATTGTGGAAAATAAATTCTTCAAACATATTTTAAAGGCTGTCATTCTGGCCCTTCAAGATTCACTTTGAACTTTAGCCTACTCATTCAACCTCTGTCTATAAAGCCTGTAACAATAAGTTTTCATGTATTTTTTAACATTTCAGCATGTGTGTGTGGATGGAGTGGTGGGTTAACGGGATAGTTTGTTCAAAAATTAATTAATTATTCAGTTTGGGTGAAAGTATGGTATATAAAATCATGTTAGTAAACTAGCCAGAAGATTATTTTATAAAACATTTTATTTTATTTTATTACGAAATACACAGACAGGCAAGGACTCTAGCAGTACCAGATGTATGGTTGACTTGCTCACCTTTTACCTTTGTAGCAGCTGATGGAGCCTCCTTAGTGCCAGATGGAGTGCCAGCAACTCTAGGCAATTGACATGCCACCCGCAGTCGGGGACCCGTCCACCGACCCGATACTGCGTGCCCGTTGCACACCGCACCCCACCCTTGCAGGGAGGCATCTGTCGTCACCACGACACACCTCAAAACCTGTCCGAGCTGAACCCCCGCTCGGAGACAGGTCAATTCTGACCAGGGTGTGAGAGTGCGAAGGCACTGAGGCGTTACCGTAATTCGCCTGGTGCCGGCGTACCACGCCGTCCAGGGAACTCGACTCTGTAGCCAGTGCTGAAGCGGCCGCATGTGCATCAACCCGAGAGGGATTACCCCTGTCGAGGACGCCATGTGCCCCAGGAGCCTCTGAAAGTTCTTCAGCGGAGTTGAGGGATTCCGCCTGATCAACCTCAGACAGTTCAGCATCGACTGTGCACACTCGTTGGTGAGACGTGCTGACATACGGACAGAGTCTAGTTCCATACCGAGGTAAGAGGAGCTCTGCATGGGGGAGAGCTTGCTCTTCTCTCGGCTGACCCAAAGGCCCAAGCGGTCTAGGTGCCGAAGCACAAGGTCCCTGTGCGTGCACAACACATCTCGCGAGTGTGCTAAAATAAGCCAGTTGTCAAGATAGTTCAGAACTTCCCTGACGGGAGCTAAGGCAGCCTCCACTAGTTCGGTAAAAACCCGTGGAGACAGGGCCAGACCGAAGGGCAGGACTCTATACTGATACGCCCTTCTCTCGAACGCGAACCGTAGGAACGGCCGGTGTCGAGGGAGAATAGAGACGTGAAAGTACGTGTCCTTCAGGTCAATTGCCACGAACCAATCCTGGTGACGTACTGAGCCCAGGATGCGCCTCTGCGTCAACATCCTGAACGGCAGCTTGTGCAGGTGCTTGTTCAGGAGGCGCAGATCCAATATGGGGCGCAGCCCCCCGCCTTTATTGGGCACGATGAAGTACGGACTGTTAAACCCAGCTGACATCTCGGTTGTAGGGACGGGTTCGACCGCACCCTTCGCCAGGAGGGCGGCAACCTCCTCCCGAAGCACGGGGGCATTCTCTCCTTGCACCGAGGTGTACAGAATGCCGCAAAACTTGATCGCATAACCAAGACGGATTGTCGTCTCTAGCCAGCGTGACGGGCTGGTGCGCTGCCAAAGGCTGTCATTCTAAGGGACAATCTGCTTCACCATGCCGGGGAGGCTGGTTCGGTGGCTAACAGTGCGGTCACCTCGCACAGGGAGAACCCCTGGGAAGTTGACGGCTCTGTTGGTTTACCTTCTTTCGGCTGTTCGACGCAACGTCCGGCGGAGATTGCAGTCGGCGGCTCGATCCATCCAAGACACTGTCGAGATGAGAGTGCTGTTGAGGAAAACCCAGGAGAAATTTGTCTCTTTGTGAGTAAGTGGGAGGCCAGGAGCGGACCCAGTGAAATCTCCCCCGGGTTCCTCCCATCAGGGCCGCTTAGAGGACCTCTTGGCGGGTTGCTGACGGGGGACAGATGCGGCCATAAGTGTCTAAATGGCCTGGGGGTTAGAGCGTTGGGCTTGTGATCAGAAGGTTGCAGGTTCAAATTTCAGTGCCAACAGGTCATGACTGAAGTGCCCAGATGCGTGATGTCGAGAAAGTTTGCTTTCTTGACGAGCCCTTCTCGCAAGGGGGGCTGTTTGGTGACCCCGTTGAGAACTTTTCTCAACATGCCAATTCCGCTCCCCTCAGCACTCTACATGCGACGGTGCATCGGGCGGTGGAGTATTCAGGAAGGTAAATTTCAGAACCGCCCCCCTCTCCGGGGCACTGGGCTCGGCAAGGCAGCCATCCTGCCGGCCACAGAACCTCCCACTACGAGGATGATGTTGCAGATCGCTCCTCTAGTTCCTCTGTCGTGGTGTCTCGAGGCCTGGTTACAGCTCCCCAGCCTGTCCAGGTGGCTATTGAGGATGATCTGTCTCGGCTCCAGTTCGCCAGGGGCTCGCCCAGGCTCAAGGCATTCTCTTCACCTCAGTTCGATGCGTGAATGCTCCCGTACTTCAGGTCAAGGTTGACACCCTTTGGCGAAAGGTGTGATCAAGCCCGTCCCTTGGGCCGAGATGTCCTCTGGGTTTTACAGCCTACTTCATCTCCCCCAAGAAAGGTGGGGGGCTGCACCCTATCCTAGACCTGCGCTCTATGAACAAATCTCTTCCCAGGGTTCCATTCAGAATGCTGAAGCGTCCGTCACATGTCAGGATTGGTTCGTAGCTATCGACCTGAAGGATGCTTACTTTCATGTCTCGATTCTCCCTCGTCACAGACTGTTTCTGCGGTTTGCGCTCGAGGGCCGGGCATATCAGTACAGCACACATGCCCAGTCAGTGCTGCACTGCCTGTCACTTCTCAGGCAGCGACCAGTTCTCCCAGAAAACCTTTCAGAGGCTCCTAGGGCATACGGCGTCATATGGGTTGATGCATGTGAGATCGCTTCAGCATTGGCTTCAGAGTCGGGTTCATTGGAGAGCATGGCTAAACGGCATAGTCAGGGAAGAGGAGCATCAAGTGCTGGTAGTTGCGTGCTATTGGCCCAACCAGACTTGGTTCGCGGAGCTGACGCTTCTCACAACAACTCCCCCCTGGCCGATTCCCCTGACATAGGACCTGCTTACTCAGGGGAAGGGCACGGTCTGGCACCCGACACCAGACCACTGGAGACTCCACGTCTTGCTCCTGGACGGGACTAGGAGATCCTGAGTGGTCTGCCCCCGGGGGTCAGGGAGACCATTACTCAGGCCAGGGCTCCTGCCATTAGGTGCCTCAACAGTGGCGTCTCTTCTCATCCTGGTGTGCTTCCCACCGGGAAGACCAACAGAGTTGTGCGATCAGTGTCGTGCTGTCTCACTATTAACTAGTTGTAATTAGCATGCATATTATTGGCATACTGGCTGTTTATTAGTACTTATAATGCACATATTCTGCATGACCAAACTCTACATAATCCTACCCAATACCATAACCTAACAACTACCTGACTAACTTTTAATAAGCAAAAAAATTAAGAGTTTATTGGGGATACAGTTTGTGGTTTGTTAATAGCAAGAATTTCCCCCTATGCTGTTACCGAAATTTGTAAAATGTGCCTGGAATAAAATATGATCAGAAAATCAACGTACCTAATAATTATGCAAGCTCTCTATAAACATTCTGCCCCTGAAATTCTAGATAACTGTTGTCTCAAAAGGTCGACATTTTACACATTAAAACAATGGAATAACCTATGTAATTACAGGAATAGTTTTTTACACATCCATAAAAGCTAAATAAATGCGTGGCGTCAATCGCACTTTGATTGTGCCGCTTGCGTGTTTATTGTCCAAGAACAATAGTCATTGGACTAAACTGTTTTTTAAGTGTAATGTACCACAGTCAATTGCGCACTTTAGTAACCCAGAGAATCGAAAGTTGCAGCGAATGAGCCAAAGGACCTGAAGGGCATGAGCTCTCCCACTGTGATATATTCCAACCTAGCTATTATATGGAATTCTGCATCTAATGTGGCATTTCCTTCATTGATTTTCATGGTTCTGCCACTAGACCAAGAAAGACTTAACGTGAAGAGGCAGATCCATGACAGAACCTCATATTTAATGTGGAGAGAGGCATTTTTCTATGGCTTCAGCCCCAATTGTTTTCAAAAGCTCAAGTTAAATGAATTAATACAGTACTCTAGGTGGCGGCATTGAGCTTTATACTCAATAGTCCACCACTACTGTCAAAGCGAAGGAGACGTCGAGTCAATTGAAATGCTGAATCAGCCTAAGGCACACCTGTGTAATAATCATGCTGTCTTATCAGCGTATTGATATGCCACACCTGTGAGGTGGATGGATTATTTTACTAACATAGATTTAGACAGATTTGTGAACAATATTTGAGAGAAATAGGCCTTTTGTGTACAAAGAAAACATCTTAGATCTTTGATTTCAGCTCATGAAATATGGGGGCAAAAAGAAAAGTGTTGCGTTTATCATTTTGTTCAGTGTATATTTAGCCATGTATAACCTACTGCTGCTCCCTAACACAGTCTAAAACAAGGTTCTATTGTTTTGTTATGTAAAGAATAAAAGAGTAAAATTAAAGTATTAGAGGCAACATTTACTTAACATTGTTGAGGAACATTGATCTAAATTACTGGTTACTTCATGGATTCAGTGGTAGCACATTTGTCTGTTAAACATTCATTCATTCTAAGCACTGTATTCTTACAAAATTGGTTTTAAAATGAGTAATGTTGTTTATTCCAAATTCCAAATCTACCTTTCTTATGAAACTTCATAATATCAGGCTTACACCAGACCATTTTGACTATTTTTATTTAAGAGAAGTGAAAATGTCATTGTCAAAATTTGTTATGTTACAGTTTCAGAATGATAATACAGAGAACGCTTAATTTATAAAAATTGTTTATTATGGCTGATGTAAGTGTAGAAAAAATCTCCTGGGGGACCATGCCCTGGAACCCCTAGATTTTTTTGGCAAAGCCACCAATGTCTACAATGTCTGGCTGCCCCGGTGGCAAGTAGGCTATTCAGTTCATTTTGGTGATGCGTTTCAGAGAGAAACAGAGTTTCCTTTATTTAAAAAAATGGGAATTTTTTTGTAGTTATTATGAGTGTACAAAAATGTACCTTTCACGGTTTCAAATGTTGTATTGGTCTTTGAATGATCAACATTTCCGAAACATTTTAAGTCTCTTTTTGAGGTGATGAGACAAAACAAATGCCACCTTTGACCCCTGAGTCAACTGGGGGTGCACAGATTATTTATGGGGGGCATGCTCCCCTTTGATTCCGGGCCTGAGTGTGGAATAACTGCTGGTCCAAGTCAAATGCAGCTACAGAATTTGCAGAGGGTCAAAACAAAACCAACAGGAAAAATTGCAATATGAAATGCTTTCACAGAATATATAAGTATAATTTTAAGTATATTTTAAGAACTTTTAAAGAAGTTTCAAACACACACACAAAACAGACATGTTGTGTTTGCATGTTTTATGTGGACATTTTGTAGACATAAGGATTTTAAAATTGTACAAACTCTGTGTTCTATCCCCTAACCCCAAATCTAAGCATCATGGTAAACTTTCTGCATTCGTTTTCAAAATAATTTGGTATGTTTTATAAGCTGTTTTTCTCACAGGGCCAAAAACATTCACCTCACAGTGAAAAAAATACTGGTAGCATATTACCACACACCCACACACATGGAACGATTTTGTGGACAAAATTAAAAAGTAATTGCAAACTGTATTTTTTATTTGTTCGCGTAAAAAGGATGACATATTTCAAACGCGAATGCCAACCGTTTGCATTAGCGCGGACATCACCTAGGAATTATACGGTTCTATCTGGGTTAAAAGTTGTTTAGAGATATTGAGCTTCAAAGTTTTTGCATTTAATAAAGCAAAAATTATATGAGGAACAAATTTATTTCATACGTGAAAACCTCTTCCTTTTTAAATACCAAGTGGAGCAAAAAACAAGGTGAAACAAGAGATAATTAGACAATGTTCTGTTTATATTGTTAAATATATTGTTTATTTTTAACAACTAAGTGCTGGATACAGATTGCACGTGTGGTGTTGTCAAGGTAACATTTGGCCAATCATTCCCTTTGTGAAGGGAGTTCCAAACCCATACACGAGAGACAGTAATGCCCTACACCCTTCAAACAGTTCACTTCAAAGGCTCAGCACTTTGAAGGGAGTAGGGCAAATTCAAACTTTCATTTGGAAAATGCCCAATGTGTTTAGCTGTATATTATCAGTTTTTTCTACTGTATCTACTTCCAGTCGATGTTGAATGAAGTCACCTCACAATACAAACACGCCCATTGCATAAGCCCACCCCGCCATTGATTGAAGTTTCTGTCAGAGGAAAAGTAAATGCAGGGATTTGCGACTTCATTTGAGTTTTGGCAGGCTTACTACACGACGCAAAGGAAGTGAAATACCATATGGGGAAATGCTATTGTGATTTAAATATGTCAGGGTCGTAACTTGTAAGAAAGAGGTAATTCAATAGTAAATAGACTTTGTTTTTCCATTTGAAATTTGGCAGACATTGTAAATTTGCATAACGGTTTGCATTCGTGTTTAATTTATGTCACAAGTTTTGCAACAACAACTCCAGATCACAGGGGGATCTCAAGATTCAGGTGGAAAGTAAGGAAATACATTTTCACTGCAAGCTGAGGAAATTATATCTTTATATTATGCTTAAATGCAAGGCACCATGAACATCGGCAGAGTGATTTAAAATATGTAATATAGTGTAAATGCCATTGTAACAACTGTGTGGTCTCTGTTACAATCCCCATAAAATTGAAAAATAATTGTAGTGTGATGCATATTCTCTTGTAAGTTCAAATTATTGATTGTAAGAAATAGTTTGCTCATTAATAAAATTCAGTGTCATGTACTCAACCCTATTAAACAAGATTCAGTGGCATGTAGTATGACTGGTGTCAAACCCATGCACCTGCACACGTTAAAAGCAAAAAATACATTTGAGAGGTATGATTTGAGAGGCAAGGTTTGTGCTTTTCACACAAAGCATAATATATTGTCTAAATCAACTTATATTGCAGGATAGATGGAGTAAATCCCACCCTGGATAGATGGCCTAAAGAAATCGTAAGTCTTTGGGAAAAACAATTCAATTGACAGAGGAAGAGCATGCAAACTTCACACAAAATGCTTTCTTGGCATAGCCACAACTCAAACCAGGAACCTTCTTGTGAGGCAACAGTGGGAATACTGTTATTGTGCTTTTGATAATTCCCATTGACTGTATGCTGTTGTAGAAAAGAGCAGCATAAAAAAATTATTTCAAATATCTCAGTAAGTGATTTGGCTTTGGAATGATATCAACGTATGTCATCAATAAAACATGACAATATCTTTATTTTTTGGTGAATTCTTCCTTTAAAACCGTTGCACTGGGGTTACAGAAAATATGAAAACAACCAACCAGATGAAGAGCTGTTGGTTTATAGAATGCATGATTCATTCTCTATCTTTCATTCCGCACTTACAATACCTGTCTTAAAATAACAAAATAAAATAAATTGAATTAAACACATAACACATAAATAAACGTGTTTAACATAAGTGTACCAAAAATCAATTTAAACAGAAATAAGAGCAATATTAATTTCCATTCATGAAAGAGCAGTTAGGAATAATTTTTTGAGTAAAGGGAAAGAAGACAGCAGACAGCAAGATTAAAAATGCTTGGTGCACAGATGATTGAGGCGCTGCTTCAGTATAGACATATTTTATGTCTATGCTCTTGCAGTTTTATAGTGTCCTATTCTATCCATCTTCCCTTTTCTCCTTTTGTGAAGCACATAGCCAAACAGTACATTGTAATACACAAGGCAGTGTTAGCTGTTTATAATGTTCACAACCTGCTCAAATGTATAAACAACACGTACGGAATAAGCAAACCGAAATGTCATAGGGATCTTACACATATAACACGTAGGCTCTTTCTTTCTATGTTTATTGTCTAACAAGTGTTTTTATTATCAATTTATACTGCGGTTACCTAAAATGAATGGGGTAAAGACCTATTTAATGTGCACATAAGAAAATGAGGGAGGAAGAAATCTTGAAAATGATATGCACCCTACAACATTATGCTACATTCTAAAGCCCTCTTTATGTCCCACAGTGATGGTCCACAGTTTTACGGTTCAGATTTCCAGTTTCCCTCTTTCACCCACCCTCTACCTCTCAGGTGGAAGTACAATTACTGGGGTTAGCACTGAGGCCACATCTTTACAGTGCCATGGAGACAACAATAGATGTAGTTAGAATGTAGCGGAGAAATTAACCATATCTTATCTTAAGTGTAGGTCCATTAGCAAGATTGGCCTTTTTATACACACATTTTTGCATTTTAAAAGTGTTTTTTATTAAGGAGAATTGACTAGTTTGTCATTCAAAACCTTTCAAACCATTAGTTAAAGAGGAAACCCAGCTGTTTTAATTATAACATTATCATTTTCCAAAGGGCTGTATGATGTATCTAGAATTAAACAAAAATGCTTAAGGAGCTAACAAAAGTAAACACCTATGGGACAGAGCCCTGATAATTTCCACAATTATTTGTGTTACACAAGGTGTGTATACAGTGTCAATCCCATTTAATATACCTATACCTTTCATCAATCCACCAGTCATCCTTATCCTTGTTGAATGTCTTCATCGAAGCATCAGGAAGCGTTCAGGTGTATAAAATTAAAAGTAGTTTTTGAGGCATTTAAAACCATAATGTTGATTCTGGAAGGATTTGCCTGTTCCAGACAGTCCACATTTAGTAATAGCAGTAATCATGTATTGTGCAGTGCCTGTCTTCAAAAACAGTGTCAACCCAGCTTACACAAAAGTTTCACTTGCCAAAACCATTACCGGTTTCGTAAGAAAAGAGAAGCTATCTGGGTTGACACTGGACTTGATACCATTTCTGATACCAAAGAAGCCATCATCATTAAAATCATCAAGGACATTTTAACATATAGGAGACAAATATAAAAAATAGGCCAGGTTGGTTATTTTCTGTGAGAAAACCACCATTCTTCCTGGTTATGAAATGAGCTCTACAATAAAAAGAGTCTGTGAGCTAAGTGTGGTGTCTGCTGCCCTTGAATTGACCTTGGTGTGTCAGCCACAGACAAAACAGCAATTTCAGGGACACTAATCATTACACCAAGAAGTCAAAGAGCATTTGGTATCACCACCTTAAATGTCATCACTGGCTTCTGGCACCACACTTATAATGATGTTTCCTATAAGCATCAGCAACAATTATGAATTTTATAGTGTCAGCAGTGATCAGCAGGCTATGTTGCAATAGAGACCAGAAGGCACAAAGGAATTCTGCAGTGCCCATGCTGATTAAAAAAATGTCTATCTATGCAGTACATGACTTCTAATTGTGGGTTGCTATAGGGGTATCATGTGTAGGAGTAATCTATATCTGGAATGCCACCTTCTCTATAGCCACGGTTTATGCCATAACCAGAATTGCTTATGTTAATGGGTGGCTTGTATAGACCTGTGCCATTGGAAGGGAATATTGTATGTATGATGTAATCCTCTTGTACAGGTTTGGGTTGAAGGGACTGTCTTGCTGCTATAGGTGTCATCTGAAATCCAGGACCTCTGATCTCTAAAATTGTATTATCTTTCTTGGTGCCTGACTCAATGTAGTCATCAAAGTGTTTGCTTTTGCGAGAGCTGCTTTGGCTGTAGTGGTCTCTTGAAGTGAGGCGCCCTGCACGGTGCCCATACCAGCAAAAAATGGCAATGATTAGAGCCAGGGAAACAATTGATGTAGCACCTCCAATAATTCCGACAAGTGGAATAGAAGTAATTTGAACTGAGCTTTGATCCTCACCTTGATCATCATCCGAGTGGTTGGGATCAGATGTTTCAGTTCTGGCACAAACTGGAACCTCATTTGAGTCTGTGTCACCCCAAGACAAACTACTTCTGCTTCCACTGTAAGACACTAGAGGCACCATGCAGATGATGTAGCTGGAAGCAGGCTTTAGGGAGGTTAGCAGATACTCCCGCTGATCACCTCTAACCAAGGTCTCTGTGATAGACCCCATGGTAGAGCTGGTTCCCAGGCGAAGCCAGCTTAATCGAAAGGAAGATGTTGTTTGCGCCACACTCCAAGTAACCCGGATGCTGTCATGGGACAAAGGTTTCACATTTAGGGCCAGGTTCTTTCCCACACCACTGCTACTTAATGTGTAGTCCAACCCTGTTTCTGGGAGACCAAGGCCTGGGCGTTTGGACCGAAGAGTAAATAGAGACCCTTGTGGTGGGGGGAGAGTGGTAGAAATGGTTCCAAAACTTGCCCCACTCACTCTGTTGGCACCATTCCCTGCACCTGCTCCACCACCTCCAGCAGCAGCTAACTCACATTCATCCATCTGATTTGTGAGGTCTTTTAGCGCCATGTCTCGAACTTTCTCTGGTGTTTGACAGATAAAGCCTCTCACTGTAATTGTGTTCCCCTTTGCCTCTAGCCAGTCATGCAGCCATCTCAAGTTGCATCCACAATGCCAAGGGTTTCCTCGCACAAGTAGCTGTCCCAGACTCTCCATGTCTCTGAACAAGCCTCTGGGAAGAGTTGTCAGATTGTTTCCAGAAAGATCTAGGCGCTGTAGTCGCCGCATACCATCAAGCGAGCCTCGAGGCATGTGTATTATAGCGTTGTCCTGAAGTGACAGTCTCTGCAAGTGGGCACTGGGCAGGTTTAGTGGGGGTGTCTGAAGAGAATTACGCACTAGGGAAAGTTCTGTTAAGTTTGACAGGCGTGAGAATGTATCATCAGCTATACGCTGATTAGCTAAAAGATTACCATCCAAAACCAATCGGCGTAAAGATGACAAACCACGGAAGGCATGAGTGGGAATGGTGGAGATTCGGTTGTCATCTAAACGAAGCTCCTCAAGAGCAGAAGGAAGACCTGATGGGATGCTGGAAAGGTGGTTTCTGGAAAGGAAGAGTAGACGTAATCGAGGGTTGTCTGCAAAAGCCTGGTCCTCAATACTAACTGTAGAAACAGAGTTATCGTCCAGATGCAACTTTTGAAGAAGTGGAAGTCTGGCAAGTGCAGCCCGTGGCAACACTCTAATGTTGTTGTCCTGGAGGTGAAGCTCTCTTAATGAAGGTGGCAATTGCATTGGAAAGTCATCCAACTCGTTATCATAGAGATAGATTACACTGACTTTAGTGTGATGCTCCAAGGATTTAGGGAGCCCTGGATTATCAATTTGATTGTTCTGAAAATATAGGACAGTTGCAGATGGTGGTAGTGGTGGGATTACACTTAGTCCACGGTCATTGCAGTAAATGAAGTCTTCATCACAGCGACACACAGAAGGGCATTCTATGCCACCCTGACCATCCAATCCATGTGAAGAAGCTGTGGCCATCTCCAAAAGCTCAGCCAGAAGTGTCAGGCACAGCACCAGTAAAAAGAACAAGTCTCGAAGCTCCCCTATGCCTTCAGGAGCCATCGTGCAACAAGTAAGGTCACCTCAAATCCACGTTCCTTTACACCTCAATTACACCAATGTGATGTTTTTTTTCAAATGGACCCCAAATTCTGACAGGTCTTGTGTTTTCCTTCACCCTGCAGAAACAGAAAAACAACAAGTTAATTATATGCATGGCAGAGCATGGTGGAAAATATTAGAATGCTTTGAGAAAGAAAATGCTTGATGACAAACCCCTTTAATGTGCTTGTGTATAACCATCTACATGTTATATATTTGGAAGGTTGAGAGATAGTCTCTTCACTCAGAGAACAAAGGTCACACCTTAACCTAACGTTCTCTATCATTTCGAGACTATCTCTGCACAACATTACATATATCCATATGTAGGGGAAACTCTGTGAGACACCCCGCGAAGAGACAGTGCAGTGACAAACAAACTACAGTATATACAATATTTATTTACTGTATTAACAATCCTGGGCCAGGCGTCATATGCTTGTTGAGATCCAAAATATTAACCCCATCTGGACCGGGGGATTAACTCAGGTGACATATCCTTCTCTGGTTGTACCCAGCACTAGGTCTCCAAAGGGTGACTGGCTGACACATTCAGTCTATGAAACCTTGTAAAGGTGGATGGAGATGACCACCTGGCTGCCTCACAAATATTCTTCAATAAGGCTTCATGCCATAAATCCTATGATATCGCGACCCCTAGAGTCGAGTGGGCCCTTAACCCTGATAAAAGTGGTCCATCTGACTCTTTATATGCCGTCTGATTTGTTTCTACTACCAAATGGGAAAGCCTTGACTTGTTTAAAATATACAAACAACTGATCTGTTTGTCTAAATGCCTTTGTCGGCTGTAGATAGAGAAGTCTCTCACAGGTCAAATTAGGGACTTTTTCAAGTTCAACCGACTGTCTGAGGTGAAGGTCAGACAACACTTTAGGCAAAAAAAACCTTTAATTTAACCCCTGCATCTTCTGGCATGAACCTACATGGGGGCTTGTTGAAGTCCCCTAAGGACCCTGTGCTTGGGATGGTAGATCCCTCCTGACTAGGAGTTCCCATGATTTCTCGTGAAGGAGGGGTGAAATTTCCGAGAAGCATACCATGTGAACAATTTGGAACCACCTTAATTAGATTCACCGTATCCCCCTTCATTCTCTGAAGGCATCTGTTCCAAGTCCCTCCCCAAGGAGAAGACTAGGGAACAGTGCATCGATTCCTTGGAGGCGAACTGGTCCGCTAATACTGGGTCGAACCTGTGCCAGATCTCCTTTACCACCTCGGGGTGGAGCCTCCACTCTCCTGGGTTCGGTATGCCTCTGGACAACCGGTCTGCTGCAACATTCATCGACCCAGGCACATGTACTGCCCTTAGTGACAAAAACTGCTTTTGAGCTCATATCCATAGGTTGTGCACTAGTTGACACAGTAAAGGAGACCCGAGGCCCCTTGTCTGTTGATATATGAAGCTGCTACAGTTCTGTCTTTCTGGACTAGTATATGATGCTTCTGAAGTCGGACCAGAAATGCTGAAGTGAAAGATGGACTGCCTTCAGCTCTAACACATTGACTTGCTGTTTCATTCAGTAACTGTACCAGCATCCTCTGACGCCCTAGGCTGCATGACCCGCCCCCAGCCTACCTAGGGGTCATCTGTGGACACAAGTTGATGATGGCATACTGGCCCTAGCATGCAGCCCAATACCATGTTCATGGTGCACCTCCACCAGCAGAGAACGGCCCACAGGACGATCATGAAAGTGCACCATAACAAAGGTTGAAACTAATAAATATAACGACAACAGCTCAAAATCAGTGGACAGAAAATTACACGAAAGCTCTGTGTGATACGTGACTGTGTGTGACCGGTTTGTTTCTTTATTTTTGGAGATCAAGCTTGACTCGTATGTGTTTTAAAGCTGACCTTTAAACGCAACAAACTCTTCATATATGAATGATCAGCGGAACCATCCGCCAGTAGCTGCTGATGTAGCTCACGTGGACCATCAATTGGCAGGTGCTGATATCACTGAAGCTCAATTTAAGCCAGTTTACATGAACAGACGCACGGCCTCTCTGTGTTCTGCATTTTGTCTTCATTAAAACGATTGTGCTCTATATATAAACTTATTGTTTTAGCAAGAGCTGCTGAGTTTGAACGTAACTTGATTACTGTTTTGCGTATAATAATTCCAGAATAATTCTAAAACTACAATATTTAGATGAATGGTAAATAAGTTTTTATTGTGTTGCTATGACCAAGGAAAAATGCATGATTTTGTATTGTTTTTAAATATGTTCTATAAATGTTTGTGTGTAATTAAAATATAAATAAAAACCATTTTAAATAGTTTCAAAGTAACTTTTGGTATTGGCCCACAATTTTCATTTCAGTGCATTACTAATAATTAGGGCCCAAACCCGAATGGCGCAGGGCCCTCTTGTTCCCTTAAGGATTCTTATTCTACTTCAATCATTCAGGGCATGTTGGGGCCCTTAACATAATAAAAAACTCTTGAAAATTGGCACACACGTTGGAATCTGCGGCAATTAGGATTCTGCAGAGGCTGGAACCCAGGTGTGGCACGGGGCTCTACAGCACCCCCTGGAAAAAATAGCTGCATATGCTTTTGTCGGTTTGCACATATATGTGACTATTAGTGCCACCAACCGGCTGCCGGAAGTGTGTTATTATTTAAATGCTTTAAAATCAGCCATTTATTTTAACCTGATTTGAAAATTTTAATGAAAATTTACACACACATCGGCACTGATGATAGTTAGATACTGGCAAAAGCTCATAAATGGGCATGGACCAGGCAGTCTATAACGCCACCTTTTGACAAAAGGTTCACTTTTCATAGTCACCAAACTCGGTACATGTATTATTCTCATCCAGTCTGAAAACGTTCTTATTTACAGCCATTAGCTACGATCAACAGAAAGTGACCGTCCTGGGCGTATGGAGTTGTTTTGACAGCTCCACATGCTCACTGTCTGTGTGTGTGTGTGTGTACCGCCCATCGTCCATTAATTATCCCTTCTTAGCACTCATTGTTCTCAACTAGTGTGTCATTAGTTAAGCCCTATCTATTCCCGGCACCTTTCAGTTCTTTGTGCGATCGTTACTCATGTTTGGATCGTACCTGGCATTTGCCGAAATCTTCTCTGGTCGTGTGAATGACTTTTCTGTGGATTACCTTTTCATTTAGATTATTTTCCCTTGGAAATCCACAGAAAAGTCATTCACACAACAAGACAAGATATCGGCAATCGTGAGCAACGATCGCACAAAGTACTGAAAGGTGATGGAGCCTTGCCAGAAGGCTTTTACCCAAGTGAAGGCTGCTCTGTGTGGCAACCCGTTATTGCATTCTCCTGACTTTGCTCTCCCCTTTCGTTATTGCTGCTTTGCAGCTATATTTATAATTTTTCTTCTTCATTCTTTCGGGAATCATGCTATGATGACATGATAACCGAAATGAATGCATGAGCATTCCGACTTCTTTACATGTTGAACGTGCTGGCTTTTCAAGCCTAACATGGTCAACTTGTTAAAAAACTAGTTTTTTAGCCAATCGAAGAGTGTGACCCGCTCAATATGAATGAAGTTTAGGTGTGTCTGTTTGTTCACGCCATTTCAGTAATGGATGTTATATAAACGGTGCATATAACACTGGATTTGGGGATTGTTTGAAACTGATAGATTGCACTGTCCCAGTGCTGAAAGATGCTGGTCATGAACTGAATGCGGTAAGTCAAACTAAGTCATAAGACTGTGTTTTGTCGGCAATCGGCGTGTACGTGCATAATGTACAAAACACGAAGGGATTAATGTGATGATGTGTTGCTTGCTCGTGCTGTAGTTCCATCCCACTCTCCGCACTGGTGCCACCTCTTTCAGCTCATGTTTTTCCAGAAGTAATTCTACAGCTCTATCTCTCTTTTATAAATTTGATAATACTAAATACTCTTTGAATATAAGAAGTATGCAATTTTAGTGTTTAAAGATTAATTAGAGATTGGCAGAAACTGCCTGTGATAAGTGATTTTTAACATACTCAAACACTTTTGAAACTTGGCACATACCGTACATATAAATCTGTGGCCATTAGGATGCCACAGAGGCTTGGACCCGGGCGTGGCACAGGGGCTCTATGGTGCCACCTGGAATCAAAGTCATCTTTCTGCATATCTCATATATTCTTTCACGTATACATATGAAAATCAGTACACATCCCTGTATATATCTCATCAAGACAAATATCTTTCAACAGGAAGTGAGCTGTAACGCATTTTTGAAAAGTGCATGCTGTGGAATTTGCAATACTCCTCGTCAGGCCACATGATCTCAAGACATTGTATGAACATACACCTGTTTCTCCTTTTCTCTCAGTTTTCCTGTGTGCTTTGGGTCGTTGTCAAGTTGGAGATAAACCTGAATTTGACGGTATTTTGCATCATCCATTTTACCCTCTATCCAGACAAGTGCTCCAGTCCATGATGCAGATAAACACCATCATAACAGGATATTGCCTCCATGCTTTACGATAGGCATGGGGTTTTTTCGAAGTTGAGCTGTATTGGATTTCTACCAGATATTTTTAGTTTAGTGTTGAGGCCAAATAATTACATTTTAGTCTCATCCTACCAAAACTCCTTTTTCCTTGTGGCCTCAAAATCTTTAAGGTGCGTTTTGGCAAAGCTCATGTGGCCTTTCTTGTGTGGCCAGACAAGCCAGATGTGTGGAGAATTTGTGATATTGATTTCACATGCACAAAATGACCAAACTTTGTCATAAATTCCTAAAACTGTTTCAGTGTTGATGTGTGCCTCTTGGTAGCCTCTCTGACCAGTTTCCTCTTGGCTATTCATCCAGTTTGGAGTGATGTCCTGATCCAGGCATGGCGTGTGTTGTACCAAACACCTTCTACTTCTTGATATTAGTCTTCAATGTGCTTCTAGGCATTGATAAAGCTTTGATATATTTTTGTATCCATCTCCTGACTTGACTTGTATCTGTTAACAACTTAATCCCGGAGATCTTTGGACAGGCCTGGCCACCCATAGTTGATTGTTTGCTTCAGTTGCACTACAAAGGACTGAATTGCTCAACGAAATGCTCTTTTCATACTGAGCTAATCAAAATGACCACACTTGAAAGTCAAATGGCTTGGTGTGCCATTTAGAAAGATGATGAGCTACACCTGATTGAGTTGACAAGTCATTTGTAGGATCGGTGAACCGTTTTCAGCTCAGTGATTCTGTTTTTTATTTGTTTGCCAAACACCCTGAGCCTGGAACCCCCTCCAATCTCTAGGAGCATCAGGGCGCAGAACTTTGCAGTAATTCAGGCTACTGGCACCTAAAAGCTATCACTCCACTCATACCGCACGCACGCAGGATACCATGTTCATCCCGGCCTTCTTTGGTTTCCTTAGATGCTCGGAAATCACCACCTCGTCCAGCTTTAACCCAAAACCCATGCAACTATTTCAGACCTGTCCGTACCCGATACACAATCTATGCAACAACCTAATTCACGGTTGTAAAAGCGACGCAGTTTTAACTGGTCCAGAAACACAAACTTTCGGGCATAAAGGCATGCAGGCGAGCGAGGGTGATGACACATGACTTAGGTAGGCGTTTGAAAATATTACAAAGAATTATACCAAGTAAAAATGCTTCTGGGTTTGGAAGAGAGATATTCAAGAACAA